>CM076576.1:959842301-961042301 GCA_034641835.2 Pinus albicaulis
TTTAAGGAAATTCATCCCGAAGTCAAGATGAATCATTTAAAATTTTATCTATTTAGTTATTTATTACTTCACGCTTGCCCAACACACTCTGCTGAACTAGTATAACCAATAGGCATCGAAAGTTTCGACAACACTTGGGAAATCTCAAGGAATATTTGTCCTTTTTCCAACTTTCGGAACCAGAAACAAGCCCCATCGGTCTATACCATAGCCCAAGGTTGGCCCCAAGGTACACACCCAGCTCAGACCTCATAAGCCTTAAGGAAAGCACCCAACTTAGTACTCCATGCAGTAGTACTCTAGGCATCTCGAAAGGCTGGCCCACTCCCTCCACACTCACTAAGGTTCACAACCCAAGGCATCAAAGTACTTATACCCCTTCCACACTTCGGCATCCCAATCCAATACCAGGCACTTTGCGTACAATATCAGGCACTTGGCCTCCTCAAGATGGTTCCATAGCCCCTCAAGAGATATCCATCAAGAGATATACAAGACAAAGGAACCATTGTCATATATAGTGTTGATTGAGTATGTCCCCAACCCATATGGTGTTACTTATTCTCCCTCGTAGGTATGGGTTCCCACGTGATCATCAAATAAGTCGTCCCTTTCGGCCCATTTGTGGAGTTCCTATCAGTCACCACATCTAAATATGCATCCAATGCATTAGTTATAATCATAAACTCATAAAAAAATAATCCACATGCCAAATACTGCATTCCATTATGATAACATAACATCATTGTTAATCACAACATTTTGAATAGTAAAGAAATGGATGCTCATGCATGTCATAAAATCTGCATGCAACTACCACATGCTTCACCTTATGAAATACCATCATAAGTTATAACATCAACATATTTTCATCAAATATATATCATGACATTGCCTAATAAACTATCCACATGTCAATATAACCTCATATTATAACATCATAATTCAGATGCCACATTATGCATATCATATCCATCATGAGCATATATCATCATTATCATAACAAACCACATGTTCATTATTATCCTCATACCTCCATATCATGAAACATCATCAATATGAGAATCATCTCAATACTTATCAAATATATAACAATAATACACTATAAGCATTCTTATCATGATTCATCAGAAAATCAATTTCATTTGCTTGTATAAAAATTGAATACCTACTACGAACTAATATTATTCAACATCCATCTAGGATCTATGTTATCTCATCACAATTATTAGTGTCATATTTTCATCAAGATACCAATTACTTTTCAGTAATCATTTATTATTCTTTCTATTAGGAAGTTAACCATTTACACCGTAGGTATACTCATCTAAGTACATCATTAAATTTTAAATGAGCCTCATCATATTGGACCTTAATCTCTCATCATATATCATATTGGGCCCTAATCTCTCATCATATATTCTTCCTTCCCCAAGGAAATTTTAGTGAAATTCATTGTTAAAATATTATTGGTTGTAAAATCATTTAAATCATCAATATCAAATTAAAATTCCATGATCACTATACATATTTTGCTTATCTAGTGGCACCCATACACGAGGTCATCCTTATTTAAGCCTTATTTTATGATTAATCCACCTGCATGAGGGCTTTCTTTCCCTTGGTGATTTATCCATCACTCACCTAATTGTTGTTGGAAACACTGAGAGGGGGGGTGAATTAGTATTCCTTTCAACAATATTATTATGAATCTTTCAGAGAATTAGTTAATATTCAATTATTATCAGTGCTTGTACAACGATACCATTAAACAAAAGCAACACAAATGCACACAGTTTTTAAGGTGGAAACCCTCTCCGGGACAAAAAAACCACCTGAATGCTTTTCTAATAATTCTTTAATATTCAACTCCAATTGAAAATAAAGCTCCAACTTCCTAGAATCTAGATTAGCATTCTTCTCCAGCTCCCACTGGATGGACGTTCCAACACCTGAGATCTTTAGTAGTCAATTGAATGGATCCCCAAACACCCAATGAGCAACTCACCCTAGCACCAACCTACCACCCTATAGAAGAATAAAACAAGAATGGACCCTCGTACCAAGGAAAATGGTCCACTTTACAATGATATATAATGATGTAGAAGAAGAAGATACACTATACCATAACCCAAACTATGACACACCCACCTAATGATGATCCTAGACCTCCCAACACTGCCTCCTCAATTTTTGGTAGATAGACACTTGTACAATTTTTACAGTGATGCATTTACAATGACTGTATGCAGTGCTGCCTACTTGAAGACTTCATGTGGTGAAATTCTTGCTACTGTTCTGCACCTTCATTGCTACTCTTATCATGCTACCCTCTGATGCACCTTGCTTTGCTTTGCTGCCCTAGAAAGTCTGGTCCTTTGCAGCCCTTGACAACACATGACCTAGCTTTTTCTTGCCTTCTAGGAGCTCGATATTGAATCTAGTGTATCTCTTTTATTTTAGATCTCCAATATGTAATTTTCAGCCTTGTAGTATTCATATGAGTCTTCTTTCCAATGGCATAGGTCTAACCTAATTTGGATTCTTCAAGGGAGAGTTATGCCTAATCTCTCACAATTCCCTAACTATGGACTGGTTCAGTAGAGTGAAATTGTATGGTGTGCCACGTGTCACTTTTTTTTTCATTCAGCTCTAAAAATGATACAAAAAAAACTAAATTCCATGCACTATCTGCCACTTTTTATAGAATTACAATCTAATACTCAGAGAGAGAGTTATGATGATTTTCCCAAGGTCACTTATTTGAGATGAAGTTCAGGAGCCTGCACAAACACTAACTTACACAGATCATATCTTTGACAATATTGCACACCCTGATCTGAAATTTTTACAAGAACTTCCTTAGGATTTTGAATCTGCCTCATAAAAATTTTAGGTTCTAAACCTTCGTAGAAAAAAATTTATAGTGAAAATTCCACGATAACCTGTTTCAGGTAGAGAAATCCCTACATTAGGAGGATATGAGGAGTACAATTTATATAAATGCTTAGGTTGAAAGGGTCTTTAACAAGTGAATGTGGGAGAGATTTTAGGAGCTTAAAAATTATTAATTATTGAATTTTCAATGACCTATGTCACAACCCCATGGGGTTTTAGCCCATTAATTGGGATTACAAACTTCAAACATGAATATCTCTCAAACCGTGAAGAATTACATGGTGTGCCATATATCAACAGAAACATCTCGACAAGTAGAAACCATAAAAAATATTCTTGACCCAGAATATAGTAATTTTGTATGTCAAAATTCCCATGCAAGATCAGGGTAGCCCCTAGTGCTGCTTGGGTTGACATCAATGACAACAAATTATCAACAATATCCCCGTTTGGCATTGATGGCAACACAAGTACTCCCCCTGTGATCATGACACTGCTTCCTACAACATTCTCTCCCCCTTTGACATAAATCGAAAAGGGTAACTCCCCCTGACACACAACCATGTTGTAGACCTATACAAACTTCCACTCCCCCTTTATATTCTGAATAAGGAAAATCTAATGAGAACTTGGGAGAATCCCAAGCTTCTGGCAAAGATATTTAAATGATTCACACATACCCTTACAATTATCAACTCTTCCTACCCAATCTGCATCTGTAAAGGCTTGAATAATGAGATTGTTACCCTTGGGATACCACATGCCATATTTTGTTGTTCCCTTTAGATATCGAAGAATTATTTTGATGTCAATAATATGTGATTCTTTTGGTGCTACTTGGAATCTTGTTACTTGTCCAACTTCTTGCATAACATATGGCCGAGAGGCTATTACATATAGAAGACTACCAATCATAGATTTGTACAACCACTGATCCACATCCTTATATGAGTCGTCTATGCTCAATTTGAAACCGGTTACCATCGGAGTAAGGATGGGTTTTCAATCTTCCATTTTGAATTTCTTGAGAATTTCCTTGATGTACTTGGCTTGACATATAAATTTTCCTTTCTCTTGCTGAGATATTTGAAGCCCTAAGAAGCATGTCAGCTCACCAAGTAAAGACATCTTGAACTCACTTTGCATCTTTGTAGCAAAGTTCTTACTTAGTCGATCATCATTGCTACCCAATATTATATAATCCTCTTTAGCTAGTAGAAATTCTTTAGTTGCTTCATCCAGAACATATATTTCATTTGAATATCGACTTGCTATACCCACAATTTCACCATACCTGCCTTTCTTGATTTCACATTTTGTGGAGTTGAATAGTTTTGTGTGTCCTTGATCACACATTTTTCCAACACTGAGCAGATTTTTATTCATGTTTTCAACCAATAGAACATTCTTGGCTAGAGAATATTTGCTTCCGAGAGTGACGGTACTTGATCCTATAACATTTGAAAATCCATCATTTCCAAAGGACACTGTTCCATCCTTCTTCTCTTTCAGAGATACAAATTTCTTTCTATCTCCTTCTTCTCTTTCAGAGATACAAATTTCTTTCTATCTCTAGTCATATGCATTGAGAAACTGCTATCAACATACCACACATCTTTGTTGTTTTGAGCCTTGAGAGCGAGAGCACAGTTATTAGTCTTCTTCTTCTTCCACGTTCATTCATTTTGTGGCTTCGAAGATTCTTTTGGAGGATTTTCAAGTCTGCGGTCTCTGGCTATGTGTCCAAAGTTTCGACATTTGTAACATTCAATATTATTTCTTAAATGTTCAAATCTATTGATGTTTCATTGAGCCTTGGGAGGTTCATATTTGATAGATCTCCTGGAATTGTATTGGTTCCTAGGGTACGTGCGACATTCTACAGCTTTATGACCTAATTTTCCACATGAATAACAATAGCCATAAAAATATGTTGGTACCTGGATGGAAATCCTCGTCGAGGAATTGTCTTCCAAGGATGTTCTTACGAATCTTGTCTAATGAAGTCTACATGCATGTCAAATCTCATGGGTTCATTGTATTTTGTTGTAGAAGGTCCTGCTTCTTCTTCTTTGTAACCGAGGTCAGTTTTGTCATTGTAAGATCGTTGATTGTTGATGAGTTCTTCCAATGCCCTTGAGCTGTTGGCATAATTTTGGATAGTTTTTCCCTTCTTCACTTCCTTACGTAGCAAGACTACTTCGACTTCTAATTATTCCCTTTCTTGTTTGCTTTCATAGCTTACTGATGACTCTTCATTATTTTTGACTATTAATAATTTTGAGACCTTGAACTTTTTATTTCAAAATGTAGATGAATCTTCTGCTTTCAGGCTCTTCTAATATGATTGCTTTACTTATATAAAATTGTTATAATTAACCTCTTTGTCTTCGTTGTTTGATACCTCTTGTTTATTGTGCTTGCTCCTCGTGTACTCTCTCATTAAACTTCTCTTGTTGTGTTGTCTTCTTGGATGATGAACTATGTTCTTTAGGGAAAGTTCATGGGTCATGCTTATTGATTTCTTAATGCCTGCCTTCCAAGGTTGTGCATCAGCATTGTTGGGACATTATAACAGAAAGCCCAACTCTCCACCACAACAAAACTGCCTTAGTAAATTACCTTTAAGTACCCTTTTAATTTTAGTTTTATAAGTAAATTAAGCATATTCTTCATCTAAATACGTTCTTCATCATCTCCCTTTTCTTCTTTTCTGGGTGCATCATCTTTATGAGTGAAGGTTGTTTGTCTGTGGTTTCCTTAGATACAATGTTGGTTTATAGATGTAGGAAAGTACCCTCTTCTTCATCTGCTTATCATTCCCATATACTGTAGAGAATTTCTGTAATTCTCTTGATGAGTTTTTCTGAATTTTCCTGCACTATATTCTAGGCAGTACATGGGTTGGAATCTCTGTTGTGATCTAACATCTTAGTATAATATTCTTCTTTCTCCAACTAGATCTCCCAATCCTTCAAGAGTGTTGGTTATTTCATCATGTATTGGAGAAGTATCTTGCAATGCAGCCATCTTCTTTCATTAAAGTAGCTCAAATTTTTCTCTCCTAGATTTAGGCGCACAGTAGCAACATTTGGTCCTGTATATATTCTCAAGCTTGTCCATACATTTTTGGCAGTTTTATAACCCAACACCTTATGATAAGTAGATTCAATAAGTCCACTGATAATAATATTCTTCACTTTGCATCATTTACGAAATTATTCTTACCTTGTTCAACTGTGGTTGGTGTAAAGCCATTTTGGACAGTGTCCCATACTTCGTAACCTTGCGCCAGGAGATAGACCTACATTCTTCCTTTATATAATGCATAATTATTTTCATTGAATAGGGGTACACCATTCTTGGTATGCTCTATGACCTCCTTCCAGCTATTAAACTGCTATTGAAGGAACCAAGCTCTGATACCAATTGTTGGAAATACTGAGAGGGGGGGTGAATCAATATTCCTTTCAACAATATTATTATTAATCTTTCAGACCATTAGTTAATATTCAATTATTATCAGTGCTTGTACAATGATAGCAGTAAACAAAAGGAACACAAATGCACATAGTTTTTAAGGGGAAACCCTCTCCGGGACAAAAAACCATCTGGATGTTTTTTTAATAATTCTTTAATATTCAAATCCAATTGAAAATAAAGCTCCAACTTCCTATAATCTAGAAAAGCATTCTTCTCCAGCTCCCACTGGATGGACACTCCAACGCTCGAGATTCTTTAGTAGTCAACTTAACTAACACCCCAAAACCCAATGAGCTACAACTCACCCTATCACCACCCTACCACCCTAAATTTTTCATAGGCTTGAACTTGTTGGTGACTTCATGCACCAGCCTAACACCTCCCTACCACCCTATAGAAGAATAAAACAAGAATGGACTCTCGTACCAGGGAAAATGGTCCAATTTGCAATGATATAAAATGATGTAGAAGAAGAAGACACACAATACCATAACCCCAACTATGACACACCCACCTAATGATGATACTAGACCTCCCAACACTGCCTCTTCAATTTTTTGCAGATAGACACTTGTACAATTTTTACAGTGATGCATTTACCATGACTTAGTACAATGATACCTTTACAATGAATGTATGTAGTGCTGTCCACTTGAAGACTTCATGTGGTGAAATTCTTGCTGTTGTTCTACCCCTTGATTGCTGATCTTGTCATGCTACCCTCTGCTACACCTTGCTTTGCTTTTTTTCCCTAGAAAGTCTGGTCCTTTGCAGCCCATGACAACACATGACCTAGTTTTTTCTTTCCTTCTAGGAGCTCGATATTGAATCTGGTGTATCTATGTTATTTCAGATCCAAAATATGTGATTTTTGGCCATGTAGTATTCCTATGAGTCTTCTTTCCAATGCCATAGGTCTGACCTAATTTGGATTCTTCAAGAGAGAGTTATGCCCAATCTCTCACAATGCCCTAATTATGGACTAGTTCAGTAGAGAAAAATTGTATGGTGTGACACGTGTCACTGTTTCTTCATTAGGCTCTAAAATTGATACAAAAAAAACTACCATCTATGCACTATCTGCCACTATTTACAAAATTCCAATCCGATACTCAGAGAGAGATTTATGACGATTTTACCAAGGCCACTTCTTTGAGATGAAGTTCATGAGCCGGCAAAAACACTGACTTCCAAAAATTATATCTCTGAAAATGTTGTGCATCCTGATCTGAAGTTTTTACAAGATTTTCCTCAAGATTTCATCTTCACCTCATAAAAATTTTAGGTTCTGAACCTTCGTAGAAAAAACGTTATAGTGAAAATTCCATGATGACCTATTTCAGGTAGTGAAATCCCTACATGAGGAGGATATGAGGATCACAATTTATATAAATTCTTAGGTTGAGAGGGTCTTCAATAAGTGAACATGGGATAGATTTTAGGAGCTTAAAAATTATTAATTATTGAATTTTAAATGATTGATGCCACAACCCCATGGGGTTTTAGCCCACTAACTGGGGTTACAAACTTTAAACATGAATATCTCTCAAACCGTGAAGAACTACTTGGTGTGCCAGATATCAACGGAAACATCTCGACAAGTAGAAACCATTAAAAATATTCTTGACCTAGAATATAGTAATTTTGTAGGTCAAAATTCCCATGCAAGATCGGGGTAGCCCCTGGTGCTGCTTGGGTTGACATCAATGACAACCACTGATCAACAATTGTAATTGTTCATCTTTAAAAATATTTTCTTATCTCATAAAGTTACCACTTGATCTCTTTTATCATAGATTCACTCATCTTCAAGCTAGACTAGGGATTATTCCACCTTAAATTTCACTTGTTAAATATTAAGTTTAGAATTTTAAATGCTTGGAACTACTACCGCCATTTTCATCCATGAATGATTTGGTATGCCCAATGTGTTTGACAATATCTTGTTTTGATTCTAATGATACACACTAGTAAGTTGTTTTATATGAAGTAACACTAGATCATCAATCCACTCATGAGTGACATTTATTCAAATACATCCTTTATTATATGATTCTCACTTCTTATGAAAATTTATGTGTAATCATTCTCAAAGTATCATTATAGAATTTCCAACATTATTTCTTCTTGCACTTCATGCATAGTGTTTTCTCATTAGTCTACATAGTGTCTTTCTTTTTCCAAAAGTTAAACATCGTTATCCTTGAAACACTTTCCTATTTTATCACTTATTATTTCTCACCAATTACAAGTGCTCATAAATTCCTACCTTGATACTTCTAAATTTATATGTCATCACTTTAACCCTTACCAATCATGTTGATCAATCCACTCATCATATCTTTAAGAGATTTTTCTTCTCGATGGAATCAACCCTTCACTTCCTCATATTGAATATTCATAGATACAATTTAATTTTCCACTAGTCTCATTTACCTAATATTCCATGTCTATTATCTTCAACAATGAAAATTATTCACTTTTTTCAATTTTAAGAACATATTATCAATTTTCCTTTAATTTCTCACCTCCAGTCATTGTGGTTTCTTTTCCTTCTGTCTTAAATGCATAACATTGATACACTTTGGAAATGTTGTTACTATTCCCCCACTTGGGTAATACCATATAAATAAATTTAATAAGGTGACTATCAAATGAAATTCACTTATAATTTCTTGTTTTAATTCATTAAACTAATATAATTTCCTAATCATAAATATTTATTTCCATAATTCATGCATATAGTTAGTAACCTATGGAAAACTTTATAATGTGGCTCTCCCATTAAAGGGAAAAACTATTATAACTGTTTTCATGCCACAACTTATCTCCCTCAATTGATCAATTTTATTATGGATTTACTTCTTTAATCTAATTTATCATACTTTCCAAGTTCCTTCAAAATGACCTTCATTATTACCATAATTATTCACTTCATTAGTTGGGTGCCAATATTTTCTTCCTTGTACGCATCATCCTTAAATAGACCTTATAGTGATTCTCATCATGTTCTCGTATGGAGATAATTCTATGATAACACAACCATTTTCCACCAAGTTGTTCATTCAATGGATACCTTTAGAGTAAAAAGTTATGATTATTCCATAATATTCCATTATGTTCTAAAATAGGCTACCCCTTCTTATTGATTTATTATCCTTGTGACACTTACATTCAACCACATTATGTATCTATCTAGCACCCTTTTTTTTCATCTCATCATTCCAAGTTGGCCATGAACACATGAGCTATCATGAATTATCATCATTAGAAAAATTTAAAGCTTCTCCTTTCCATTTCTCCTTAGACAACTTTATCCAATATATGAAATTAACCTTGGATGTCAATCCTAAAGCTTATTTTTATTTCTTAAAACCCTTGTTGACATACTTATCTTTCCAACATATCATTATGATAATGGGTTTATCCTTTTAGAGATAATTTCCTACTATCTTCAAAGTTATTTTCATAACTTTTCATAATAATACACAAACATTTGTATTTATCTCTACCTAAATGCTTTAAAAGTATATTACATAGTATTATTAAGGGATTTAAAATTTCAAATGAATTAAGAATTTTGAATTTTGAAGGTTTTTGTTTGGCCTAGAAGCTCTTTCATAGGTTTACACCATTGTATGAACCATTTCACATCACCCGAGTGTTTTCAGTAGTTCAGAGGATGGCCAAAGATAGTACAAGCTTGGAGCATTGCGCTTTCACACAGTCATCGTATTTTCAACATATATATTAAAAGTGTACCTATTTTCCATGAAATACTTACAGTATATGCATGGGGGTGAGACGAATAATCTCACTTCATTTCAATTCAAAATGCTTCTTGGTTTTCAAGAAATGAGGCACTGTCATCTACAACCATTTTTCGATTTTTTCGAGATCGATAACTCTTGTTTGGCTCAACCTTTTTGTGGGAAATTTTTATAATTATATTCACTTTTTATCAAAAAATCAGCTCAATATGGCTTACCATTTAGAACATATTCAAAAAATATCAGCTGCTGTGTTTTTTGACAGTTTCACTTCAAGGTTAATTTCTGACCAAATGGAGATGAATTTTGAAAACGTAAAAGAGGTTTTCGTTAAGAACTAGCCAAATTATAAAAACCTGCTTCAGTTTCTTCATAGGTGTCATATATTGGAATATTCGAATGAATATTTACAACCTATTTTTCATATTTTTTTATTTCTTGTTTTAGTCATGATTGTTTGCACATATTCCGAGGATATGGAGAGGAATTTTTTAAAAATGATAGAGGCTTCTCCCAAGAATATTCTCATATACAAAAACCTCCTTTGGTTTTGTAAGATCTATTCTAGTTCAAGAGATACGAGTTACTCTTGGACCCCTATTTTCCAGAAATTCGGTCCATATTCCTAGCAAGCAGTTCCGAATTTAAGGTAATTGATTTTATATTCAAATTATTATTTTTTCAAATTTATTTGATTAATTTCCTATAAGAAAAATTATTGATAAATTTGAATAAGTGTTTTTCTCAAATCTTTACCTAGAGGCCACATAGAGTCAAAACGTGCTCTGATACCATATGCAACAACCCACAATTTAAATATGCAACTAATTAGATCAATTATGAAATTTATAATCAACACACATATATTCAACTAATTAGCATAGAATTTCAAAAAGTATGGGGTTAGACAACTTACCTGTATTTATTATATTCCTTACTTGTGATTTCAGAGTTGAATGCTATTTGAATCTTGCTAACCACAAAAAAGTTTTGGGGACGACTCTCCACCCAATTGTAGGCTCAGTTGCACATAATATTTCTATAGCTGGCCACCCCCGATCCCTCAATAAACATACTACTGCCAGGGAACCCTTTGTCTCACAACACTTTTCTCCCAAGAGAATGGATGAAGGAATTATGAATCTCATCTTCCTCAACATCTATTAAATATACCAAACAATGGAAATGGAACCACATGCACACATTCCCTGTATCAACATGCAACTTTTATTTCTTCATTTTAAGTTTTACTTAATTTAAGGTTTCTCTTATTTTAATTTTTTCTTGTTTTATTACATTTTACTTTTTGTTAACTTTACTTATTTTTACTATTTTTATAGTTTACATTTATATATTTTTATTTAGAACTTGAGTTTGTTATTTACTTATTATTTATTTACCATTTATTAATAATATTATATTATATTATTTATTATTTATTTGTTATTTTTATTATTATTAGGGGCTATTACACAGGTAGTGATGTTACCTCGAGGTAAACTCATAAACCAACATAAGGGTGCATCTTTTAGGATAGATGGAAATGACTTCAGCTTCTGCTCATTACAGGCATAGGCATAGGTCCTACAGACAACAAAAAAATCAAACATGAAGGTACCATGATCCTTAAAGATTAGGCCATGGAAATTTGGAAGGGAATCATGGTTTATATTCTTCATTCTTGAATCTCCATTGGTTTCTTTGATAGGGAAAATCTCATTGTGCTTGTTTTCAGCCATGTTTTGGGTAGGTGAGATAGGTTCTTCTTCCCCTATTGGTTCCTTAAAAATTTCAGGTTTCTCACCTAGAGGGTTTTCTAAATCCCCTGTATTTAGAGAGGGAAGTTAAAAGTAACCAAAGAATAATGAATGTTGACTGCTTAAGGGGGTGCCAGGTTTTTTTTAATAATTTCCATTGGTTATCCCTACTCCTACGAGACATGAAAAAACTAGCTTTGTTTTTTTTTTTTTTTAAATTTTTCATGCTTTTAAAAACAATAACACTGATGCAAAATAGAAAAAACAAGCAAATCATAAGTAGAAACAACACCGACTTATACACCTCCCAGAAAACAACACCAAAAAATGATGTGGCCCAATATTGCACCAAGTATGTTGCAACTCCTAAGTGCTTATCAACTTAAATTATCAACCCGAGGTTCATCCAAACTTAGAGGTGGCAGTGCTATATAAACAAAAAGTTAGTTTCCAATCATGTCACCCTCAGTCATGAGATCCAATCAAGGTGTTCATAGACCACTCCTTCAACTAACTACAAAGAGAACTGAAAATGATATTGCAAGGATATGAACATGATTCTAACTATAGAACTGAAAATTCCATTCGTTCAATGTAAATGTTGATTGAAATTGCACTAAAGGAAAAGGATAATCTAGTTGCAGAAGTAAAAAATTCTGCTCTATTTGCATAATTAATCAAATTATCAAACTACTTGCATGAATCTTTTATGTATTTTCAACTTGCTTGAAAATGAAAAATTCAATCTTCAACAAAAATATGAAAAAAATGTTAATTCTAATTCTATTTTCTATCTTATGTTTGCAGTGAGAAGAGGATGGGGTTGAAGTGGTCATAGATTCTTCCCTAATCACTAAATCAAGTCTTATGGGCCACCATTCAACTTCAATATCCAAGGGTCAAAATATCTGGTTGAAGAAAACAATGCTACAATTAAGCTACAAGAGGCCCTGTTTTGCAAGAGGAGGGGGGTCAAAGATATTTTTAAGGACAGAAATGGTGTGTTTAAGGTAGAATAAGGTATATTATGGTAGAATAATATTATTTAAGGGTGAGGAGCCCCTTAGCCATGCTTAGTACCCATCAAAGGTTTATATTTCACCAAATTTTATGCCCACAATGTCCTTCATTTACCGTAGCAGAGTGATATCGGTAGTAGAGTTTGGAGGCAATGTAAGGTGTCTAGGAGGTAGATGGAAAGGTATATGTGGATGTAGAAAGGTGTTCCCACCCCTTCCGTTCAAAAAAATCCCTTGAAACTAGTCAAACACATGCATCAAATGATCGCCAATAGAATAAAGTAAATTAACATGGAAAAGATGAGTTGAATTTTATTAAAATATACTCTACCCTACAACAAAACTCTAATTTCAAAAAAAATGCTACTAAATTATAAGTTTTAGAAACTAAACATGCAAAAGGATTACAGTCCAATACTTAACAATTTCCAAGAAATCATAAACACATATTTTTGGGTTGTTATTATAGATCTTCCAAACACTCTTCCCACAAGAGAGGCGATAGGAAAACTTGCAACTACAAGGTTTATGATATAATACCTATTTAAACAAGAAAATATTTGGAATGACTTGAACAAGAACAAGGAAAAAATACAAGAGGGGGACTAAAGCCTCTGGGTTGGGCCCAAATCCAAGGGTTTCAACCCTCCAAAACTAACTCAGATGCAAACTAATAGTGGAATTCTCATTAACAGAAAATTAAGGAGAATACATACATCATGAGAGATGAGAATAAAATATCAACACTAGGATCTGATGGCTATAGCGCAACAAAAATTGGAATCTCATGTTTTGGCTGGCTTATTGCTACCATGTGGGGGTGACTCCATGAAGGATGAATCTATCCCTCCAAAATCAGAAATTTGTTGATCACGTTCCCTTTTGATCTTCATATGTGTAGGAATTTCTCATTTGCTATTGGAATTGAGTTTATTGGTGAAGAATATTTAATTAGAAAATTGGTGGAAGTTAATGAGGTGGATAAAGCCCTTATATTGTCTTTGGGTGTATACTGATATATGAGGTATCATCTCCAGCATGATTCTTTCCACATATTAATCACATTTGTATGCAATGAAAAGCTTTATGTAATGTTCTTACTAAGCATATTAGCTATAAATATGGATGTTATGAAAATACAAAGTTTTAAGGAGGCAGGATATGTGATGAACCTCAAGTATACCTGATGATGGGTACATGTGGGTAAGATAGTTGTGTCTGTTTTGGTGTGATCTATCATTGTTACAAAATCTGTTTTTAAGAGTGTTCTCCAAAGAAATTTCTGCACTGGTACAGTTCCTTAAAATTACAAGTGGGTATATTTCTAAGTTTGATTCTAATATAGTGCACTTGAGCATTATCCTTTGTACTAAGAAAACAACTTCATGTAACCTTTGGTGTGACAACATGTTCCATGTTTATCATGTTGATAGTGTGGTCGATGTTGCTTCTGTGGATGAAGATGTCGATAATCCATTCTTTCTTAAGATATCCAAACTATTCTACTTGAAAAAATGGTTCCTTTCCTAATCTTCGATTTGAAGAATTATTTGTTACGTCAATATACAGCGATTATTTTGAATGTGGATGTTTTCAGGAATATTAATTTTCAGCAATTATTAAATATATAAATTTAGTATGTCCTTGAATTAAACTATGCTTTCTTTGATATTAGGTTAATGAGCTTGCATTGGTACATTTTCATTCTTGATATAACCATAGCTTTGAGGTTTTGGAATATGTGCTTTGTTTTTCTATTTGAATTTTTCTTTAAAGTATTGCAGGACACATTCTCTCCATTTCGATTGTTGGAGTAGTACTCACTAGCGAGAGAACTACCAAAATGTTCCTAGAAAGATCAAACACACCCTTATCTTTAACGTGACTTATGGAAAGGAATCTATGGAAGGAAGGTGACAATGCTTTTCAGTCACATCAGATAAGGAGCTGGTATTTAGAAGTGAAACTTTGGAAAAAATCCTATGCCTTAGTGGCACCTTGATGAAGGAGGTGATTCGTCATGTTCCAATTAAAAAATGATTATGATCGATTGAATGATTTAGAAGATTTATATGACTCACATATATGAAATTGATAGTTAATTGATGGTCTAACTTATCTTCTAAACACAAGTTGAAGGATGATGACTTATCTTCCTAGTATAAAGTTGAAGCGTATTGCATGATATTGATCATAGGAGTTAAATGACATTCCTCTACTTCAAGATTTTTTAGGTATCTATCTTATACTTAAAAGCTTATCTTGAATGACTGCAGCTATTCTCTAGAGTTATAGTTTTTCTTAAAGAAAATTTTCAAATCACTAGTTTTAGTCATATTTGTCATTTAACGTGAAGGGAAGATTAAGTTCAGCCGCAGTCCATTTACATCAAAAGTTTATTTACGCCAATTTTAAAATAATAATTCCGTTTATTCTTATCAAATGTTGTTTAATAATAAATTTGTTTATCCCTCCTCCATGTTTCAAGATATAACACGCATAATGTAAAATCCTAAATTCTAGGGAATTGATTTCACGGGCCATCTAAATATGAGTTATAATGACTAAATAAATGATTTATAAATAAAATCATAGTTTGTATTTTTATTAACATTATATAAGGGGGAGATTCTCTCCCAAACAAAGAGAAAATAGTTAAACATATAACGATAAAATAAAATAAATTTCAAATTGACTCTTTATTACCTCTCATAATAATCTTGTAAAAAAAAAAAATACAAATATGTTATTATAGTGCATTTGTCCGTAAGGTCAATGGTACTCCTAATGGTATCATTGACAGCATCCTGTTACATGATATATCATTGAAAGGGACTAAGAATGTTCTTTTCAGCTAGAGTTTCTTGCCCTCCAGCGCATCTTGATCCATTTTTAGGAGTAACTCTCCTGCTTTCTCTTCTTGGTATTCTTCTGTTGCTCAATGTGGCACTATGTTGATCCACCAATATTTTCTCCTTTTGCCTGGATTGGTTCTAAATAGGAGAATAATAAAGTTGAGCTTCCCTTTCTGAGTTTCATAATTTGTTACAACCATTTGCAGCATACCGTCATTAGATCCTATCCACCTAATTTGGAGTTTTTCATCCTTATCCTTTGATCCATATGTCAAGATGGTTCAATCCCTATATTAGTAATTGGATAAGAAATCCCAACTTACCCACTCCTCTATATGTTTACAACCTTTACATATATGCTAGATGTTGATTTTGAAGGTAGTTATGCCTTATGTTGTTGTGGTGGTGGTTGTCATTCGCTACATTGAGGGTGATTGGTGGTGAAAATTGTGACAAGGAGAGGACAAGTCAACATCCTGGAGGAGCTCTTCTACAATATAAAGTCCTATTTATGGTTGTAATCTCTTCCATTTATATTAATGTAAATAATTCTGCTTTTTCTCTAATATGATGTTGCAATTTATCCACTATTTCATCTTATGTTGATATATTGAATAAAATGTGGATAATCATAGATCTTGTATTTTCTTGGATTTTTTTATACGAGATATGTGGGGATTCTAATTTTTAAATCAAAGTAGGATTGTGCAGCCATCCAAGATAAGAAAGGAGAAAAGCATGAAACATATTCTGGGTAGGCCTCACTTCGTGTCTATTTATTTTAAAGACGATGGGTTCTTCTGTTATGTTCTAGGTTAGCCACCAGCAGGAGAGCTTTGTCACAGTGCATAAATATCGTACTAGCATTAGCGGCTCCATGAGAAGGAGTGTCAATTACCTCTTTGAGAGACCTTTGTTGTGTTATCTAACCAATAATAGAACTAAGTGATTTGTTGAGTCTATTTTGAAATTTTTATCCATGGGGACCCTCTGTGGACGTGCTCTTTGTTCCTGCGACGATTGTTGCACTTCTCCTGGGCCTCTTTGTTCTTGTGTTGCAAACATTGGTGCCTCTTTGCATACATTGTCCATGTTTTTGCACAAAATTTGCTCTGAATTTTGAGTTTCTCCTTGATCAAACTACTTCCGGTGGCTTCCCTAAGTCTTGAGTGTCTTGTGGTCTCTGTAAATCCTCAATTTGGTTGCATTTGTAGTTTATTACTTTGGTAAGAATTGGTTTTGATTTTCTTTGTTCTTATCATTTAGTTGCTTGAAAAATGATTTCGTTTGATTTATAATCACTTAGATAGATTGTTTTTATAGTCCTCATTTGAAAATTTTATTTGGACATTAGTGATTAAACATTTTCTCTTAGTTTTCTTCATTTTGAAAATTAAGTGTGTTGAAAAGAAAAATATCATGCATTGCATCTAGGTTACTGTGTAGAAATTCTTTTTTTTGCTTTCATTTTGCAAAAAACATTCCCCCTCAATTGTGGGGGTGCGGGGGGTCTTCTTGAATTATTTTTATGAGTGTTAATCTCCTTTGAAGTGGTACATCTCTTTTGATTTCCCTTTTGGAATTTTCACCCCAAATTTTAGTTTGAGTCTGTGTTCATGAAACCTTATATTATGTTTTATTTCTTTGGAATCCTCTTGTGTTTGATTCGAAGAATTCTCTTGCATAGATCACATTTTGCATAGTTAGAATCACTCATTTTCACAACGAGAAGAAGTGTACATATATTCCAATTTCATATTTTGAAGGTCATTGGATAGATTACATGGCATGGTTTAGCATCTTTTATTGCTTTGAATTGAATTGGAATAGTGAAATTGAAAGATCTAGTTAGGAAGCTCTTGTTTTCTACATATTTCATTGTTACATCATTGTTTGCATCTCTTCCCTACACTAGATAGCCTTTTTTGAAAATTAAAAGAGTTATTTTTGTCATATTAGTTGCATCATAGGTGTGTTCAGGTGACATTGAGTTTTGAGCCTTGAAACTGAAACATAATTGAAGATCAACTCTAAAATTAATATGAACTGCTTCAAGGTACCATTGCAAATTTAACATGAGATGAGGTCTAGGCTAGAGATGTGTTCAAAATCGTTGAGCAGGAGTTGTTATTTTTTCCCGAGCGTTGCTTTCCGGGGGTGATATCCCTTCCGTATGTAGTGTATAGGATCTACTGCGTGTACCTTAGAGAATATTCGATGGTGTTTCCTTTTAAGAAAGTATATGGGAATCATCTCATCGAACAACTACATATTAGAAAACACTATTATGGATTGTACTCCACATCTTTAAGTCGAATTATATTTTGGGAGTCCACTGGTTTTTATACCGCCATGAGTATTGCGTCAATCGCCTTGTATACTATGATACATACCAGACAACGGGGATATTTCTCACCCCTTACGATAAGTCTTGGTTCACAAGGTGTATATTCTGCTCTGTGACTTGGCCAAACCATTTCTAGATCTCACTTGTCTTACTTATTTTGTATGCTAATTTTAGAAATCTATTAGTTACACAGAACATGTATCCTCCCTGTGAACAACTCATTGGCTGATCATCGGTTAAGAGACCAAGCTGGCAACAATTCTTAGTCTACCAATAAAGCCCATACAGTGGGAATCTGAATCCTTTTCATATGCAAATATTTGTACTCCTTATATACATACAACATGTTCGTCCCTTCCAATATTTACCATTGGTTTACCATTTTGGTTATTTTAAACCCTATGGTTAAAGAATATCCAAACTTATTCTCAACTTTATTTCTCTTGCACCTAAAACATCAACCTAATGTTGATCCTAAATTTATTCCCTTTGCATTCTTCACCTATTGTTTCTTCATCCTTTCTTCTCTTCTCCTCGTGAAATTTTCAGTCTGCCATGTGGAAGCCAGAAGAAGAAGAAAAGGACAAAGAAAGAAGAAAAAATAAAAAAGGAGCAACCAAGAAACCATTGCTACGTGAAACTAGTATGGAAAAATATTCAAAATCATACCACTAAATAGCACTTCACTTGCATGTTATGTAAGGGTGACCACCTTATTAGAGATTTTCCTAGTATTCCCAAGGTATTAGAAGTGTGGTCCATAGTCTCATGTTGAAATTTGTCATCAGCTTCTGGAGATCATGCCAGTGAAAAATGATCGACTAGTGATAGTAAGGTCCATGGGAAAAATGGTAAAGTAAATTTTCCCTATAGGTTATGTGAAGGGAATCATCCTATTCATCTTTTACTTATATGGATCAAGCCTCAAAAGCGTTGGAAAACCTTATAGCTTCTCAACCTCATCTTCTACTAGTTGATGAATTGATTGATCAGAATATGTCTCTAGTAAATCCCACTCTCTCTAAATGTGAATCCCATGAGTCTGTTTCCAATCAACCATTGGTTGAGAAAATTTTTAACTCAATTCCACCTTCATTTGATCATACCTTTCCCGTATAGAGTAGACATGTCTATCTATTTTGTTTCTTGATTCTAATGAATTGAAATCACTCTGTTCCACTTCTTTAGAGGATAATGTGGTTGTACCTAGAAAAATCATAGATGAAGGTGAATATGTTAGTATTTTGTCCTCCACTACTTGGAAATATTTTGGTTCTTCGCAACTTGTGCCTACTACCCATAATTTATTGGCTGTTAATAGAGGAACTAGTCAACCGTTAGGGATCCTTCCTAATTTGCCTATTATTTTGGGAGGAAAGACTATCTATATCGACGTGATGGTAGTCCAATATACCTGATTTTACATTTACTCCTCGAAACATAAATATCGTATTTCATGGTAGCTCTTGTATCTTCTCTCTTTCATGTGATATTTCTGCATGACGGAAGAATCATGACCATTGATCAAATTTCATTCATTGGTCCTAATTTGACTCCCCAATCAATGAAATCCCTAAATGGTCCTTACAAAGTGGTATCATCCTCATACTTAGAGTTAATTATATCATAATGTGTTTCATTCTCTGTTACACCATTTTTTGGTCATCTAAACTTTTATCATTGATGGACCCAAGTACACCATGTGAACTTGATTTTACCCAAAATGCTTCTTTCATTGTGTTAATTTAGAAACTACAAAGGGAATATTAAGCAAACTATGTTGTTTAAATTTTCCCCAGGAATAATTAATTAAACCATAATTTCATTATTATTCCAATCATTTTACAACTTAAAACAAAGAAATTAATGGGAATATGACCATAGTTATCTTATTGTTTTCTAGAATAGTATTTAAATCTTATTTAGATAATATTCCTTGGTAAATAACAAATAAAATCAACCACCATTAATTAAATAAATCATTATTTATTTAGTTATATCCTTCACTTCATTTAAAAAATTAAATAATCATTTATTGTTGTTCTTCACTAATCAAGGGTTTGACCCAAGTCAGGCTTACCCTTTTATCCATAGAAATAATAATAAATATTCCGTGAGGTGGATCTAGATTTGATTAACATTATTTTAATCATACCAAGATCTCGGGTATTGTCTTTGTTATTGCATAAATATAGGAGGGTTTTCCCCATCATTCTTCACCTTTTGTTGCCTACTAGATCACTGCGGATCTACCTTGGTCTCATTCCTACTGTGCTCCCCATTGAGCTCTATACCTACATTGGGTTTTCTACATCTACAAGAGAGAGAAAGCTTAGATGCGATGCTGAGGACTACAAAGAACCCATCCCATTGGGGAGAAGTGGATACACCTTCTTGTTCCTCCCGGGTGCTTACTGTAATATAAAAATTCATTCAAAAATCGTGTTCTTGTCTTGTACGGTGGATGCATGGAGTAAACGCTTTACTTCTTTAGCCAATGTCTTTCCATTTATAGATACATTTTGTTGCGGCGTTTTAACCTACTAATTGAGATGCGAAGAAGTGTTTGACGACCTCTGTTGTTGTTAGGAGCTATTAGTTATGCCGTAGCTAAAGTGGTTCTTTTTCGTACACTTCGGCAGAAAATTATTACTAACAAATGGCGACTCCACACGGGTTTTAAATTACGACATTATGATTTTCATATTCTTTGCATATCATTACTTGGTAAGTAGGGCTTCACCCCCATTGCTTAATTTCCTCACACTATGTCATTTTTCTCACATAAAACTAAAAATTTAAAATTTCTAACAGCATGTTTGACTATTGCGCGGAAGTAGCGACACCGGCCGCAGGCGAGACGGCAAATTTTACGAAAATGCGCCGCGAGACAACGGAACGGTCACACTTTTTGGCCCTAGGCTTTGCGACTTTGGACCTCCAGATGCTGCACCTCGGCATTTTAACGACACAGGCTACGGATCAGGTGAAAGCTACCCGACACCCTCGACGGCCCTTGCCATTTGCGGGTTAACTGCCGACACGCCGGAGTTCAGCTCTGTCTCGGCCCGCCTTGACCAAGATCTGATACGGTTTTTACTCATCTAAGTGGGAACCCGGCCCCTTGGGGGCTTTAGTACCCTCACTTTGTGAAGGAAGAGTTTCGTTTGTTTTCGGTAGTCGGTTTAGAGCTTAGCCCCTCTTTCTGGATACAGCCACCTCCCTTTCGGATCCATTGAAATCGCTCTTTCTAACAAATCACCTCTTTCGTTTTGTTTGGACCTCTGTGTGACCTCATATACTACCTGGCTTTTTACGATTTCTTTCGACCACCTTGCCTCGTCTCTTGGGCGCGAGCACCACCTCTTGCTGTGACTTTATCCTCCGGATCTGCGTCGCACAGCCCTAGATCTGTTGAGCTTCCTTTGTGTGTGTTTACATAGTTTTCCCTTTCTTTTAAGCCTGGTTATCGAGGGCCCACCTTCTTGGGTGGGCCAGGTACATACGTATTGTTACTTTTACGGTATTTCAGCATTCTATTATTTCTCCCATGAGTTTATTTTTCGACTATAAACGACACCTTTTTCTTGCTCAACAACGGAAAGGGTTTAAAAATTAATTAACGCACGCCACCCTTGCGACCTAAGTGAAAAGCACAGATTGCTGTAGCACCAGAGAAAAAGACTCTAAAATCAGTGTCTTTGCACCTTATCGCACCAGCCTTCCTTGATTCTGTCCCTTTTACGCCTTGTCGGTTTCCTTCTTCTTGTCGTCATTAGCCCAAAGAGGCGCGGATTTCCGGAGAACTTCTTGACGCTTCACCCTCGGTTTCCGGTTGATGGGCTTTGCTACGCCGTGTTAAGCAGTCCACCTTGATCCGCCCTCGACTCTCTCTTGATTACTTGGATGCCCCCTTCTCCATCTGGTTTCTCCCACTGTTACCCTCACCATCGCGGATCGGGAGGACTAACGCTGGCAGTTCTCCGGCCCCAATGTAGGCCCTACTTCTAGCGGAACCGTCACAACCACTACCCGGCCACCTGTCTGCAATGCATTGGAGCCTCGGCCCATCGATTTCCATCGATTGGGTCCTTGACCCCATTCACCACAGTACTGCACAGCCGGCCCCGCCACCAAGCTTCCCTGCGATATCCTTGGGATTGGGGGGCCTTGTGGAGAAGATCCAACCAATCACGTCAATTCTTTCCACATCTTGGTGTTCACTCAAATTCCATTACCGATGACTCCATCCGTCTTCGTTTGTTCAACGCACGCGCACGGCGAAGCTACAAATGATATGTACGAGCATTACTTCTTCCTTACCCGTTCGGGACTCTTCCCGACCTTTTTGTCATGCTTCCGGGCTCCCTCTCTCTGAGTACGACGCGGCACGAATGCGGCTTCATTTAAGCAATCCTCTACCTGCTTTCGCATGTTCGCAGATGGCGACCCGAAGACGGAGGCTGTCGAGCCCCTCCGCTGAAGATCGGGTTGCATGGTGCAGGTTCCTTCTCTCCGCGTCTCCATATTAAAGATGTCGCCTCTCCGCCTCCTCAAAAACACGAGCGCCTCCCAAATAGCTTTCGCGTGTGGCCGCCGATCTCGCTCAGTACGGTTGTGTTTATGCCGTCCTTCTGACATCCCGGGCAGGTGGCGCTAGCATGCAAGAGGCATCTCATTCCGCCCAGGTGGTATCGTTGGATCTCTTTCCCATCCATCTGCTCTTATCCATGAGCTGGTCTCCCTCGGGGGAGGGGCAGCACCTCAGCACTCTGCTGCCCCCCTCCGGCAACATCGCGCTGTCCGGAATGCGGCATGCCTCCTCCTTTTGCTCAACCTCTGCCCTCAATGTCGCCCAACCCAACCCTTACCTTTATCCCACGGCTTTGGTGCGCCGACTCCTCCCGGCCGCCCGCTTCGCCTCACACCTCCTCACAGCCCGCAACGGCGCACAACCCCTCCGGTGAAAGTGGCCACACGGCGGTGCCGTTAATCACCCGATGCTCACGAGGTGGAGGAGGCAACGGAACCCGATACGCCGACAGCAGGGACCCCAGTTGCGGTATGGACCCTAACACAACCGACAGCAGGGCATTCGCCCGAGGCCGGACGGGCGGCCGCCTCGGCTCGAAGCGCATTCTGGCGGCTGCGGCGTTTACGGTCACTACCGCACGATTGTCTCTTGCCCGGATACGGCTGGGATGTGGGGTCTCCAGCCACATTGCGCGGACAACCGCCACTCCTCGTGCTCTATCTCAATGTGGCCACTACCCGGCCAGTGTGTTCCTTTGATCCTTTCCCTCGACGAGTTCGTGGCTACCCAACTGACGACCCGTACGACCACCCCCTCATCCATTTACGGTTCCTGCGATTACCCGGATCCTTGTGATCACCGCTGGTCCCTCCCCGCCGAAGTGACATTCACGCAAACTCGGTCTCGCGGTGCCCCGAACCTCTGCTCGTCTGCTCCCGAGCCTGCCCTCTTCGGGTTCTACGAACCTCGACTCCGATGTGGCCCACCACATCCCTCGACCTTCGAGGTGAGAGTTCCGTAAAGATTCCAAAGGGCCATTGCGCTGAAATGTCGCTACGTTGACGCTCGGTCATATGGTATGGTAGATGATTTGGCGCAATCCCCTGTTGCCATTTCCACAACGGAACTCCTCCGATGCGTGCCCGCTTCAAAGAAGACTTTACTATGTATGGTAGTAGCTGTTGATCTGCTTGGTGACAAATGATTGTTTCTGACGCCACTCCAATCGGACCATCCTCTCTTCTCCTTCGTGTGCCCAATCAGAGTCCAAAATCCGGAACGCCAATGTCCGGTGTATAATTGATGAGGGGCATCCACTTCACGTGATGTAGGCCAGTTCTGAAGTAACTGGGATCCACAGTACAGCCCCTTCCACAATCACCCTTCGAGCGTGGGACGGTGCGCACTCCCAACCCATTAGCCTGTTCATGTTGTCCATCACCCTCGCCGTGCAGCGGGTTTTGAACGATGTCGAGTGCGTGATGCCCCTCTGGAGCTACAACATTCCCTGTGGGGGCGAGAAGCTACACCTGTGCCATGTCTCTTGTCCCATCCGCGGTTTTCCGCAAAAATGTCTCCCACACTGACGGAAGATAGTCACTATTCGTGGCTATCTTATGCGCCGACCGCCGTCTCGGGCCTCCTCGAGACGACCGTGTGCCCCAGCCCGGCAAGCAAGCGCGGGATTCTCGACCGAGTGTCTCCCCCCGGCGTCTACAAAGATTTCACCTTGCCCGGTACTTTCCTCATCTTCCCCCCTCCCTCCGAGTCCTTTGATCCCCGGCTTGTCGAATGTTTGTATGATGCAATCGTCTCGGGCCCCGCCCATGGCCCCAGCTTTCTCCGTGAGCACGACAACCTCCCCGCCTCCGCAACCCGCTCCTGGCCATCCATCTCGGCCATTGGGACCTCCTCCTTCGCCCCTCCCCTAAGGCCATGCTGAACCCCTTTATCCTCTGGGGTCCAATTCCCAGCCTTAACATCTTGGAGGCCGTCCCTCCACAGTCATTTTCCACTATTTGAGCGAGATCCTTTCCTGGCTCCCCTCCCAGAATGCTCTTCATCCCCGTCTTGTGCCCTCTCCCTTCTAACACGACCTTGCGGCATTAAATTACGGTGGCAATCCCCGACCGCCACCCTCTGGTCACCCCAAGCCCACTGGTATGACAACACGTTCAACAAGTCCCCCTTGTAAAATGGTGCCAACGCTGCCTCCCCGCCCTCCACGGATGCTCTCCGCCTTACGGCACCCGGAAGAAAACAAAAGGCTCGTAAGGAAACCATCGGTGGGGCCGCCCCGACAACTCTTACCCCGACCTGCCGGCCGCCGTGCCGTCGCCCCAGCGCGCCGGTCTGTCGTCCCGGTCCGCCGCCTCGTGTGTGCGGTGCCACACCTCGAAGCACGGTCAGCGAGACGTTCCCCAAGGCCTCTCGTGCTCCCGGTCTCTTGTGTGTCAGCTCCCTCCCAAAAACTCAAACACGCCTGGTACCCGCGCGCGCGCGCCCGATTTTCCGTGGCCACACCTCTTAACTCCCGCCTTGACGGTATCGTTCCTCCTTGGACATGTCTGCAGCCAATTCAGGGCCGCTTCGATTCGACCGAGGAGAAATTCCTACCCCCATTCGTCCCGCCCTCCATTATTCGACGAACGAACCCTCACCTGCCGCGCATGTCATCGTCGCCCGAGATAATTCACGGGCCACTCCTTTACGATCCCTCGGCTCCTCGGCCCGACACGGGATATGTTGATATCGCCCTTGAGTCCCAACTTCTCCTCATGATGACCCATTCCATTCGCCCTGGGTGTCCCATCTTCCTCCGGTCTTCATCTTCAATGGCTAGAACATCACCGGAAGCCATGACCGACCCGACTTTCCATGGGATGGTCTAACTGCACCATCGCGCATGTTCCTCTCCTGGCTTGAGTCCTGACCAATACTGTTGTGGAAACGAAAGACTTCATTCCTCATGCGGTCGATTGCTTCAAAAACCCCATCCTGCATGAGTGCTTTAGAAGAAGGCTTCTTAACTTCTAATATCGTCTTCATCAAAATTGACATTTCGGTCAAACCGAGAATCGAAGAATACACTGCCTTGGGTGCCAAATACTAGGAAGAAATTGAAACTTACCAAGCTTTTCAAAATTCCATGATATACCGCTGATACCTATTCAAAATGCCGGTTTGATCTGCCATTGCTTGAACATCATACTCGACACAGCACGATGCCAGCCGGTCAGAGCAAAAGATGAGACCCATTCATCCTTCCCGACGTGACACTATCAAAGCCGAAATCGATAAGCTCAAGCGAGGGCGGTTTCATTTACCCCATTGAATACACCACTTGGGTTTTCAGCCGTTCTGATAAAGAAAGCAAGGCACCATTCGTGTACGCACGGACTTTCGCGACTTGAACCGGCCGCCCCAAAAGCACCACAGTTCATCGACGATGGTGGCGGTGTGCGGGCATCGAGGTCCTCTCCTTCATGGATGGTTTCTCGGGATACAACGGTGCTATCTGATCCTGGCGATCAACTAAAAACCGCGTTCATTAGCTTGTGAAATTACATACAAGTTGTGCCGCCGGCTAACGCCGAACGCCACACCAACGGACGCGCATCTTATTGCTTCCACGACTTGGCCTCATATTATCCTTGCTATTTAGCGACCTCACGGCGCGTTCTAGCGCAGAGCGCAACACATACACGATACGCGCACCATTTTTCTCCCGATGTCGCAAGTATAATATCCGCCTTAACATGATTGAAATGCGTCTTTTGCGTTCTGCCCGGCCCGTCTCCTAGGCTTCATCGTGTCTAAGGGCTTGATACCTGTGACCCTTTGAAGAGTTAAACCATTCTTGAACTCCCCGCCCACCGCGTGTCACTTGACTCCAAAGCCTCCAAGGCCGCTTCAATTTTCTTCGTTGGTTCGTCACCGGCTATACCACCACCGCACACGGAGTTCATGGACTCTATTATTCTCACATCCGTTTGTTTGAGATACTGCAACTCAGGTCTTTACGATGCCCTCAGCGAGGCTCTCATCTTGCTCCTTGGTCGCCCTCGACTTTAATGAGGACTTCCCATCCTATCCTCTCTCTGCTTCCACCTATTCGGTCGCTGAGTCCTTATCGAGAGATGACGCAGCATTGAGCATATGTAATCTACTATGTCGGTAGAACCTTGTGGGACCCCACTGTCTCATACTCCTATGACGAAAATTAGCGGTACATCGTGTTCTCGGTCAAAAACTTCGTCATTATATCCTCCTACGCTCCACAAAATTTGTGACAAATTCCAACCTATGGCCTTCCTATTGAGTCGTCGTATAATTCTTGGAAATGCGGTGTGGGTGTTATTCTTAGGGAATTCGACCTTGAATTTGTCCCCCAAAAAATGAAAAGGCTTAGCCCTTGTTTGAGCTGTTCTGATTACCTAGGATATGCGACTCTCCGGTTATTGACGATTTCCCTTATGAACACCTGTTTGCCATTACTTAAATGGCTGGTAATACCGTCAGTATTACTTACTTACTTACCCGAACCCGAGACTGGCCACTCCACCCTTGACGAAGTGAGGCTCGCCGGCTGTCCGACACCAAGCCCCGTGTGTATCGGTGTGGCGACCTCTATCGTGGCAGAGAGTTTCGTCACCCCGGCTCCTTGGTGCCTGCACACGCATTTCCGAAAGGCGAGCAGGGTCCTTGTGCCATAGCGGCGCTTGCGGTGGCCACCTCTGCGGTCGCTCCCCGCCATCCATCCGCGCCGGGTATTTTTGGCCTCCCTCTTCGATGGTGCATCGGCGGGTCAAACAGCATCCCCGGTGTTTGCCAGCATTTCGCCCCTAAGGCGAGAGCTCCACAAGGCTCCCCTCCATCAGGTCGTCTCCTTGGTCCTTTTGTAAATGGGCCATCGACTTTATGGAGTGTACGCCATCTACGCGGTAGCCACAAGTATATCATCGTGGCGGTCGACTATTCTCGCAAATGGGCGAGGGCCATGCCAACGTTCAGCAACACGGCGGCTACCGCGCGGCCTCTTTTCTTTATGCATGTTATGGCTAAGCCGGGGTTCCCAGGCAAGCAGCAGTCTCCCCGATCTTGACGGACATTTTTGAAGATGAGATATGGCGTGAAGGCTATCCTCTTCGGTGGGTTTTGAGCCAATATTATCCTCCCTGTCACCCCCGGGGTAATGGCCAAGTTGAAGCGGTCAACAAAACCTGTCCCATGCTTCAACGAACGGTGAATAAGCACAAAACCAGCGGCATCCTCATACTCTTTCTGCCTTATGGGCCTATCGAACCTCTGGTAAAACCGCCACGGGTTCCACCCCTTTCCACCTCGTTTTGGAGAGGAAGCGGGTTTACCGATCGAATGTGAAATTCCTTCTCTGCAACTAGCGAATTTGAACTTATCACCCGACACCCAACCGCTAGAACAACGACTTATCATGCTTGAGCGTGCCTTCGAAGACGTGGTATTGCCTTACAAACCGAACGGTAAAAAAACGCACCAAAGCTCGGTATGACCGAAAAGTCGACCTCGCACTTTTCACGAAGCGACCTTGTTCTGAGATCTATGACCCGAGCCCATGATGTCTGGGTCATGGGGTTTTGACTCATTATGGCTAGGCCCTTACCGCCATTAGTAAGGATCTTGGCAAAGGCATACCTCTTAGAGGATTTTGAAAGTATCCCTTTCTTCTCGCATGCCTCTATCTTAAGAAATATACACTTCGCATTTCCCCTTGGAAATGCATGTTTTATTTTCTTTTAGACCTTTGACATCTGTTGTTTTTTCATTTTTCTACGCACTAGGACCCATTTCGTCCCGCCGAAATTCCTCCCCCTCCCCGTTTCAATCGAATTTCTGCCTCACCTCTGAAGCCTTGTCTTTGAGGGGACTCCATACGCACACTTACTCGTCCATGTTCGTGTCGATTTTGATAAACGGAGTTACAACTAACTCATGCTTTGCGTCCCACCATTGGGGCCTTTCTTGTATTAACCGCACCATCGAGTCGCCCTTGTTTACAGAGCATCCAAGTTGAGTCATCCTTGCATCCATGGATACATACCATATCCTTATACCTCATCATCGCTCTCATCCTTCATTGCTTGGTCCCTCTCTTCGTGCTACAATATCGGTCCTTTGTCCCTATTCATATGATCTTGTGTCGATCGTTGCCTTATCATCCCGCCACTCTTGTGCTCTAACAAGGGAGGTCTTCCATTCGCTACTCGGTCTTCACTTTCCACTATCGTCGTGGTGTCGATTTAATAGTCGCTCTATTTTTTTTCTCTGTTGCATCGTTGAGGTCTCTCGTTACCTCACCTGGCCGACCTCCTTGTCGACATCGGCTCATTCATTCGACAAGGTACGGGCGGTATGCCTTGGTTCCAGCTTCCACTCTTCATTGATTTCCGGACCGAGCGAGGATCTCTCATTTTGTGACTTGATTGTTCTCCGACTCTTCCCAGCATAGTCGAAGATTTCGTATGTGGCAGTCCCGGTGGCTTCTGACAGCTTCTTGGTGGTTCCGGGCATGTGGAATGTCTCCTTCTCTGGGGGTGGCCTGTGATCAGCCCCACATGGGATGACCTCTTCATTAGGCACTTGTTGTCGATTTTGATGATGTTGTGTAGCCGCACGGCAGCACCTCTATGATTTTCATGTATGGTCGATTTTGTGGGCCCTTCCCCATTTACGGGGGGCATTTGGGTTGTATTTATCTCATACCACTTAGGATATTATTGTACTAGTCATTTGGTATTCCGGAGCACGGCATGTATGTAGAGACTCTTCATTGTATTTTTATACGTATGATTATGCATTATACACTCCTAGTTGGTCCCTTGTTCCCTATGGAGGACACACTATTCTTATATGCACTTTGTCACGACGGGCATGGTATGCCTCCCCCGCGCGCCTTCGACGCGGGTACCCTCTCCTTAAGAGACTTGTTGCACACAAAGTCTAAATCTCCCTCGAGTCTAGTCCTTGACTACTATCTACCTCACATTTCTCTCTCGACATCCCTTTTTCTTTGTCTAGTGATTGTGTTCTTACAACGTACTTCGGTCATACGATTTTCTCTGACACTGCATGACAGGGGGCAATCGTACACCATTTTTTGGTCATCTAACTTTTTGTATTAGATGGACCCAGAAGTACACCATGTAAGACCGGTTTTACACCCCAAGTAGCCTTTCCTATTAATTAGGAAACCCCAAAGGGGAATATTAAACAAACCCATATTTGTTTGATTTTCCCCAAGAATAATTAATTAAACCATAATTTAATTATTATTCCCGATCATGTTAACTTAAAAACAAAGAAATTAATAGGATAAACCCATAGTTATCATAATATTTTCTAGGAATAGTGTTAAATCTTATTTAGATAATATTCCTTGTTAAATATGACCAAATCAACCACCATTAATTAAATAAATCATTATTTATTTGATTATATCCCAACCACTTCCTTAAAAAGATAAATAAATCATTTATTTGTTAATACTTCACTAATCGAGGATTTGTTCGATCAACTTCACTATCAACAAATAATAATAAATATTAAGTAGAGGTGGATCTAGATTTGATTAACATTATTTTAATCATGCACCAAGATCTAGAATGACCCAATATTTTGTTATAAATGAGAGGTTTTCCCCATCATTCTTACCTTTGTTGCCTACTGATCCTCTTGGATCTATACATGGTCTCATTCCTACCATTTGCTCCCGTTGAGCTCTATCTTCTACATTGGGTTTTCTACATCTACAAGAGAGAAAACTTAGATGCGAAATCTTTGAGAATACAAAGAACCCATCCCATTGGGGAATCTGATGCCCTTTCTTGTTTCCTCCCAGTGCTGTAATATAAAAATTCATTCAAAAAGTAGTGTTCTTATCTTATGCTGTTGGATGCATAGGTAAACTCTTATTTTCTTTGTAATGTCTTTCCATTTATAGGTCTGTTTGTTGTAGCGTTTCTTCCTAGTTACCGGATACGAAGATGTTTGGCGACCTCTATTGTTGTTAGGGCTATTAGTTACGTAGCTAAAGTAGTTCTTTTAGTACACTTGACAGAAAAATTAATACCAACACCCCTCATCTACTATTGATATAGTAAATGATATAATACATCATGTATTGAAATTAAAGCAGGTCACGAGGATCCTAATTACTACATCGATGAAAATTTCTTGAAGCCATGGCATCATATGATACAGATTGAGACCAATTTTCTACACTATTATATCACAGCTCATTGAATATTTGAATAAAGATCTTTACCATGAACATGATTCCACTACTGTGTCAATGTCATTAAAAAATTAATCAAGGTTCTTCGGAAGTATAGTTCCTTTTCTTGTGTCCAATCATAAAAATATGAAACAAGACATCAGTTAGAGTTCTGTTCTTATTATGACTTGTTAAAAATGAAACAAGGTCTATGAGGATAGTTCTTTTCCTCTGTCAAGCTCGTTAAAAAATGAAACAAATCCCCTTCTAATTCAAGTCTTTAATTAGATCTTGTAAATTCCTAGTCCAGTCTTTCATTTGATCTCGTAAATGAACCTTCATTCCATCCACTTGTTAGCAACCAATAATCTACTTGAGTTAATAAATGTGACTTTGGGGTAATGTGCCTCCAAATTGGTCATTACGTTGAGGCATGCAAACTTATTTCAGTATAGTTTGTCTCTATTTTCAAAGCAACATGTAAAAATTAAATGAATCTCAAGCATAGTTTCCACATGTTTCAAGCTTGTGTAAAATGAGACCAATTTCAATAGTTTCCCATATTTCAATGTTTTATAAAAATGAAACCATTCCCATCCTACCTCTCATGATTATCATTTTTTGTATAATTTTCATTTCTACTAAACCAGTGTAGCACATATTTCCATCATCACCATATGTTTTTCCAATCATACACTTTCCATGGTTGTTTTACCCTTTCTGAGGAACTTCACAATGAGTGAGTCTTATGCTTGACCTCTTGACCTTTACTGCTGAAAATTCCATCTGACACAGACATTCACCTACCTTTTATACCACTCGTTCCTCTAGGAGGAGTCCTCTTTCAACTCTTTTTAGACTCCCAAAATATGAAAAGATTTATGAGCACTTGTCTTTTTGAACTCGTAAAAGTAAAAGAAAAGGCATATACTTAGTATAATTTTAACCCTTTTCTGGACTAAGATAGACTAACTACAAAAAATGAATATCATAGTCAAACATAGATAATAGGTTCTCTTGAGTATTGTTTTCTACCTTTTAGAGTCAGGGGCCTATCTCTGAAAAGACATCTGGAAGTTATTTTTCACCTCTTTTTTAACTCTCTAAGCATGAAATATGTGATGATTTTTACCTTCATTAGACTCGTTAAGACATAATCAACCTTGATAGGCTTGTTAGACATGACATTAGGGCAGACCACTCCTTCTGAGAATACGTTAATGTATATAAAGTTCATTTGAAGGATGAACTTAAGTCCAAGCACATGTTATTCTCCTCAAGCTTGTTAAAAAACAAAGAGATAATAAACCAATATGGTTGGAAGAATTGGGGAAAATAGAATTATTCCATTGCCTAATGGAAGTAATCCAGCTCTTGAACATGACACTTTCCACTTCATCTACATGTGGTTGTTGTGTTGGGTAATATTATTGTCTTTTGGTTATCTCATGTTCTTACTGGTATAATTCAATTTTGAGTCAATGCTACCAAATCCATTCAATGTAAATTAATGTGCTGAAGAATTCATTAGGTTAGAGCTCTTACTACAATAATATTAAGCCTTCATTTCATGTTCATTTCCTAATCTAGTTAGTATCAGGTATCATCCCAGTCATTGTCTCAATCCGTGCTGTTTTGTGTCATTGATGAGATACATCAAAGACCTCATGTGATGAGTCACTTCTTTGTTGACATCACCACATTATCCCGAAGTTGAATTAGAAACAACCATTTGGTACCTTGGTGCTTGCATACATCAATCGCAAGTTTCCTCGCTCTTGACGATAATTTTACATCAGTGATGTTAAGCCAAAAATATTCTTTGTGGTATTCAAAATAAACTTATTATTCACCATATGGAATGTCATCATAGGTCACTTCAGAGATCCATTTACATCATTGGTGGTTTCTCTCCTGTCTGTTAATGGCTTACATCATCGTGTGATAATCATATGGTGTTTACTATGTTCGACTCCATCTCATTGATTCACATTGTTGGACTTGTACATTGGTTGGTAATGTGAATGATATAGAAGACCCCGGATCTAGTTTCATCCGTACGTTTTCCAATTTCGGAGTTACATAAAGATCACAATGTATGATGTTTGTAATCCTTATAGAAAACCATCCGGTCATGTTTCCACTAGTTGTATACGGCAGTGCCATAACACTGATCCATACACATGTTATGTTAGCTTATGTAATAATTATGGGTGTGCACTCCCTTAGCTAACAAATATACCAAGTGTTAAATGTGTTATGTGAGATGAAGCTCATCGGTTGTGTTGGTCTGAATTATCACGAGTAAAGCACTTGTTCATAAACGTATCTCTGACTTTCACGATTTAGGTATTCGGTTATAGGCCATTTTGTCACATCAGTCAATGAGCCTCATAATGGGATCAATTAGCATCTTATTCCCCCTTATTATCATCATTTACAAGGCCCTACGTAACACATTCCTTTCATTTCACGAGTTTCTTCCCTAGCGCATCATCAAGCAATTTGCAATAAATTCTCTTTGAACTATCACTGAGTAGCATTCACCTACGAGTTGTATGCTAGCATGTGTTTATCATGACAGATTATTTCCCTTTGATCCTTTGTTGGCTCTATAAATGCAGAGGGTATCAATATTCTATAAGCTTCCCCTTCTAGGAGTTTCCGAAGTCGTTACAGCCATTTACCTTAGATAAATAATTTGGATCCTATCCTACCCTAACACAGTTTCATCATATCCTTTGATCCCATCCTCCCTTAAAGATGAATCTTGTTTAATTAATTTAGTGTATATAAATTGCTGCATTTAATTGTCAATCAAGGAGATAATGGTGATGAAGTAAGGCGCACTATATGTAAAATTAACCTCTTTCTTATCTTTTTGTCGTTTATGGTCTTTCTAAGGTGAAATGGAAATTCTAAAGTGAGAAACAAGCTTGGTTATAATTGTTCAAGGAAATGATATTCCCCTATAATGATTTTCCAATCTCGAAACTTCAAAAGCAAATTGGAATTACAATGACAAAAGAAAGTAACCTGCTGAAATGGAAAGTGCTGTTAATCTAATGAATCAAAACAAGAAACTAGTGAATATGAAAACTAAACTATTCTTGCTGCCAACTGAACACAAAAGAAACTACGCTTATGGAAATTCAAAGTTGCAATGAAAGAAATCTAAACCAGATTACATCAATTCATTTTCTGACCCTTCATCATTAGACCAGCTATGACTTGTGGAAGTAATCATAAACAACTTGTGAAACTGATATTTAATTTGCAGAAAGTAAACTAATACTAAACCATACACACATGATTCAATCCCTCGCCATCAGTCCAGCTGTGGCTTTCGGAGGCAATTGAAAATGTCATACATGATTCAATATATTTAAGTTTGCGGAAAAGAAACTAATACTAAACTACACACTTCATCATGCAGCCCCTCACCATCAGTCCAGCTGTGGCTTTCGGAGGAAACTGAAGACGCTATGAGCAGCTTAATATATCTAATTTTGCAGAAAGGAAACTAATACTAAACTACACATCTCATCATGCAGCCCCTCACCATCAGTCCAGCTGTGGCTTTCGGAGGTAGCTGAGGACACTATGAGTAGCTTAATATGTCTAATTTTAACTATTGAATCAGATAAACAAAACTGAAATGCACAAAACAAAACTGAAGTTAAACAAAGACCGTGAAAGAAAACTAGCAGCAGAATAATATCAGTTTCATATCATTAGCGAAAATACTATGAAAATGCCCCGGGGTGTCTACCTAAAACCTGCACAAGAAAACTGATCAGTATTTTAACAATCATAAAAACATAAAAGACAGGAATGCAATGGAAATTACAGAAATGTATGAACACAAATAAAACAACTATGAAATATGAACATGTAATGGGTTATGATACAATGATTACTTAAAGAAATGAAATGAAAAATATATACATTAATACACAGAACCTCGGCTGAGCAGGGGCCCTGTACGCAGCTCTGGTATGATCTTCAAACACGAATTAAGTTATGAAACAGAGTTTTTCACATTAAAAAGAAAGTCATTACAGGCTGGTGGTATTACGGCTCAAGGCAGCGTAATCACCACATAACAGAGTACGCACATCAACTTAACAACTAACAACTATCAACTCACATTCACTAACTCTACGTGCGTATGCAAACGCTCTTTATAAAGCAATAAAATGTAACTGTTTCCCGAAGTTTATGATAGCAGCCAACACGTAGACCACGAAGGCCACGGATTTAGGAGTATGGCCATGTTTGGGAAACGGATCTATGGAAGGTGGGCGCTTAAATTCAACTCCAGAACTTTGCACAGATGTCAATTAACTTCCACAAGCTTGGGAAACGGCCGTATGGATGTTTCTATGCCACGAAACAGAGTCCAGCCGACATAGAACTCCACAGTTGACTTCCACGTGGATGGCTTTGACCGCGGCTTTCCTCGACGAATTTCATTGAACCAATAGGACACGAACCATGTCCTTGTCATTCCTAGCCTGCCCATGTGGCTCGTTTCCTTCGTTGACACCTGTAACATTGATTTCCACAAAATAGCTGCGGAAAGTTGCAGCGGCTGCGGAAAGTGACAAGTTTCCGTAGCTGTATGAACAAAATCTAAATCAAATAGAAAACACACAAACATAATTAAAAACCATGTTAGATACCCTTTTGCACATGATATTGACAATTTTGGAGGTTTAGGTGAGTGAAAGAGATATGGAAAAGGGTATGGAAAAGAGACAAATTCGGGACTCAACATACCCCCACTGTGAAGGTGTTGCATGTCCTCATGCAACCAAAATTTTGACACTCTCTGTTCAATTCATGTGCCTTGATACTTCAGCCAACACATCTAACCCCCTTCTCTTCTTCTTTGGTACCGCCATCATTCTGGGTTTCTTCATGAGGCACCTGAATTTGATATTCACAAGTGCTCTGCTCAATTTTTGGCATTTCCTTTTTAGCTTCTTATTTTTCTTTTGCCAAATACCCAAATGTAACATAGTATTTTCATGGATAATCTTGTCCAGTTTGCCTTGCTCTTTAAGTGTTTCATTTTCATTTTTGATATGCCGATTTAAAAGCTCAAGCTCAAAAATCTCTTGTTTTAATGACTGAACCAAGTCATCCTGCAATGTATGAGGCTGAGTAGAAGAGGTGCTTGGACCTGTGGCTGTCTTCTCCAAGGATTCTATATAATCATAGACCTCCTGCTGTTTGGGGTCTACTTCCGGTGTCTTCTTCATTGGACTGTCCTCAAAATGCTGCAAGGGAGAATTATGTTCAAAATTTGGCTGAGGAGAACTTTCATCAATATTTTGCTGAGAATAAGATGGAGTACACTCATTGTCCGATTGGGAGTGAAAGGAGTCAGGTTCACTAACTGACTGAAATGGACTATGGTCGGTTGGAGACTGTTCAGATGTCTCTTCACCCAAATCAATGAAATGAGGAACTTTAATTTGTGTTTTTCTCAGTTTTCCCTTAAGCCTGCTACTTCTCCTCACATGCTGTGGTACACTACCCTTTTGTTCTTGTTTTCCTGTTTTTGCCTTCTTAGATAGAGATCACTGTTTTTGAAGAAAAATTAATCTCTCAGACAGAATTTGGTGATCTTCTTTTTCAGAAGAAGAGGTTTTATGGACAGCCTCAACAATTTCTTTCCCTTTTGATATTTTTGGCTTCTTAATTTTGATTTCCTTCTTCTTCCTTTTTATCAATCTCTCTTCCTTATCATTTTTCTTCATAGTAATAGTAGAAGTATCTTGGATTTCATCTATTGTTATTTTCCTTCTACTTCTTTTTGCTGTGCTAGCTGCGGGAACTTCCTGTGTAGGAGCAACTTGGGTTTCAACATCCATTTTATTTCTTCTACTCCTTCTAATTGATTTACCTTCAGGAATTTCCTGAGGTTCTTCAAAGAAGTTTCTAAGTAAGAATTGTTCCCAAGTATCTTCTCTTTCTTTCAGTTCCTTTTCAATCAAAATTTTTATAAGCCCATGATGATATAAATGAGGCTCTACATCTCCTAGGTGTTTTTACACAGTCACAGCCATTTTCTTCAAGCTATTGAATAGGAAATAAGGAAGATTGAGAGTTTGGTTTTCAAGGAAATTCATCAATATCCTAGTATGATACATGTACATAGAGCCAAAGCGGCCTTCACATGTGATAAATTTCTAAACAATGAGTAATAAAGTGGCCCATTCATCTTTTATTGCATGCACTGGGATTCCTCTTTTGAAAACAGTGATATCCATACCTTGATTTCGGAGGATTGTTCTCCATGCCTCATCACCGATACTTTTGTTTTTGAACCACCGTTCTCCTTCCTGAAGAAGCTCTGTTGCTGCTGCTATTGATGCTTCATTAACCAAAAATTTGAGGTCTCCCACTTCTGCTTCAGAGCCATCAAATGATCTTGCAAACGCTTTGGTAATTTCTCTGTGGTAACCCCGGAATTTCTGAATAAAACGTAGCCATTTAGATTTTCTCAACATCTCTTTTGCTTGTGGAAATCCCTCTATGAACTTCGGTCCTTCTGGCTCTGCCCTTAATAATTTTCCCATTTTACTTCTCTGTGCTTCACAGCTTGCCTCTGTGAGGGTTTTAAGCGGAAGTGGAACGATGGAATACACGGAGTCGAGCACAATGCTGCGGGGATGTTATCACAAAACGGAAATGAGCACCATACACAAAATGGAATAAGACTGTGGGTGAATATACGGGAATGAGAGTGAATAAAAGGAACGGAATGGAGTGAAACAGGGAATGAGAATGAGTAGAGTGAGGTTTTGTAACACGACAGAGAAACGACAAAGAAGTTAACAAAGTGTAATGCATTCGGCCGCATTTTGAATTTTTGGTGGCTGTGTCATAAATATGAACACATTTCAATCAATGATTATGGAGTTATGCGGCTTGTAAGAGTCCTTTCTCAACTCAAATACGTATCATTATCTTCGGTGGGCTATTTGAACATGAGTAAGAGTCGGAATTTCAATAATGAAGCCGTTTGTGAATAAATGCAAGAGGATAACATATAGATCGTGGAGGGTTACGGACTGTCAATATAATCATTGTGCGTTATGGGTAGAGCTCATAGTTTAAAATTACATAAAAAAAATGTGTCTTTTATACTATTTGAAATAAACTTTATTCATACCTTTGGAATCCTTGCTCTTGCCCTTGGTCTTCAACTGATTGATCTTCATTAGTGTCTCGAATGTCCCATTGATCCTCTCCTGCATTTTATTTCATGATTTTATGAAAACAACAACTAACTGTACATTCTTTTTGAAAACAGAGTAGTAGCAGCTGCGGAATCTGCTTCTGGCTGCGGAAACTGGAGTCAGCTGCGGAAACTGACACAGCTATTACTTGGCTGAAATAGAAATGAACAAATGACAAATGACCAGATGGAAATGGTCATAAAAATATTTTTATTGATGGAATGGATGAGATGAAGTGAAATGAAGTGAAATGAAATGAAATGAAATGAAGTGAAGTGAAGTGAAATGGAGTGGGTGGTGAGATAAAATAAAAGACAGAATTTTTTTTGGAAAATATAGAGTGTCAGGTGTCCCTGATTTTCACCCCATATTTTCTGTATAAGACTGCCAATCAATGATTGGTTTTCAGGCTTATACCATTTTTTTTTCTTCTCTTTTTTTATTTATTTATTTATTTATTTATTTATTTATTATTATTATTTTTTTTTTAAACTTGAAAAACAAAAACTAGCTTGGTAGAGAAGAAGGATTCTTCTGTACCAGCCTGATTGCAGAACTTTCTTGAAACAACTTGACAAAATCCTCTTTAGAGAGTGGCTTATGATAAACTTTCAATCTATGGCCATTCACTAAAAGAGGAGTTTGAAACTCATCAATGGTCTTGATTCTTACAGCTCCATTGTTAAAGACCTTGTCAATCTCATATGGCCCAAGCCAATGAGTCTCAAATTTCCCTTGAAAGTCTTTAAACTTGGAGTCAAACAACAATGCCCAATCTCCTTCTTGAAACTTCTTCTCTTTGATATATTTGTCATGCCACTTAGTTCTTTGATATTGAACTAGATCAGTTTTTAGAATTGCTTCTTGTCTGATCTCACCTAGCTCATTCAATTGCTCCATTCTATGCTTTTGGGCTTCTGATAAGTCCATTCCCAACTGAACTGCTATCTTGAAGGTCTTGACTTGGAACTCAATGGGGAGCAAGACTTCTTTCCCATAAACAAGTTCATAGGGAGAATGCCCTGTTGTATTCCTCCATGTAGTTCTGTAGGCCCACAAGGCTTCTGGAAGCCTTTCTGCCCAATCTCTTCTATGTAGATGAACAGTTTTGGTGATGATACTTTCAAGAACTTTGTTTGTGGACTCCACTCGACCATTTGCTTGTGGATGGTAAGGAGTAGATCTTCTGTGCTTGATTTTGTATTCTTCCATCAACTTCTCCACCAAATTGGATGTGAATTGGCTCCCCCGATCTGTCACAATTTCTCTTGGAACACCAAAGCGAGTAAAAATATCCTCATAAAGAAAATGAACAACTGAATTTTCAGTAGCAGATACTAATGCTTTGGCTTCTACCCATTTAGTAACATAACCAGTACAAACCAATATATACTTCTTTTGCTTAGATGGTGGATTAATAGGTCCAATGAAATCTAAAGCCCATTTTTCAAAGGGTTCAATGAGTACCTGTGTTTGCAATGGCATTTCATTTGAGAGGGTAGGTTTCCCTACTCTTTGGCAGCTGTCACACCTTTTGACATATTGTTTTGCATCTTTGAAGAGGGAAGGCCAATAATATCCTAAAGAAAGGATTTTATAGGCCATCCTTTTGTCTGCAAAGTGTCCGCCGCATGGTTCATCATGACATGCCTTAAGAATATCAGGCATTTCATCTTCCCCGACACATCTTCTGATCACAAGATCTGGCCCTGTTTTAAACAATTCGTTAGAAATCCATGAATATTTTGAACTCTCCTGAATAATTTTTCGTTTTTCACTTGGAAATAAATGTGAAGGTAGTTTCCCTGTAACCAAATAGTTAGCAATATCTGCATACCAAGGGGTCTTAATAGTTACCGCAAACAAATATTCATCAGGAAACTTATCTTCTACAGGAGAATCTTCTTTAGTATTTTGAATTCTAGACAAGAAATCAGCTACTGTATTCTGTTTTCCTGGTCTATCCAACACAGTAATATTGAATTCTTGCAAAAGTAAAAGCCATCTTGTCACTCTGCCATTAGTAACAGGCTTGTTCATTAAATATCTAATTGCAGAATGGTCAGTATGAATAAAAGTTTCATAGCCTGTTATGTAATGTCTAAACTTATTAATTGCATGAACAACAGCTAAGAACTCTTTTTCAGTCACAGTATAATTCAACTCTGTGGGAGTCAAATTTTTACTCGTGTAATAAATGGCATAAGGAATTAAATCTTTTTGACCCAACACAGCTCCAAGAGCTGTATCTGAAGCATCTGTAGAAATATGGAAAGGAAGTTTCCAATTTGGTCCTCTCAAGATAGGTGTTTCAGATATTCTTGTTTTCAAAGTTTCAAAAGCGGATTGACAATCAGGATCCCATTTAAATTCACAGTCTTTTGTAAGCAACTTGAAGAGTGGAGATGCTATTTTAGTGAAGTTCTCTATAAATCTTCTATAGTAACCAGTAAAACCTAGAAAACTTCTAACATCTCTTTGACAATTTTGAATAGGCAACTTGGAGATGACTTCAACTTTTGATCTATCAACTTTAATTCCATCTCCTGAAATATGATGTCCTAAAACAATCCCTTCAGTAAACATCATAAAGCATTTTTCATGGCTTAATGAAAGGTTTGTTTCTTTACATCTTATGAGAACTTTTTTCCAAATTTTCTAATGCCTCTTCAAATGAATTACCATAAACTGTAAAATCATCCATATAAACCTCTACACAATCATGGATTAGATCAGAAAAAATTCCTAGTACTGCTCTTTGGAATGTTGCTGGTGCATTACATAACCCAAAAGGAAGCACTCGGTAGGCAAAAGTTCCCCATGGACAAGTAAATGTGGCCTTATCTTGATCTTCAGGTGCTACCTGTATTTGATTATAGCCACTAAAACCATCCAAAAATGAAAAGTACTTTTTACCTGCTAATGTATCTAATACCTGATCAATAAAAGGCAAAGGAAAGTGATCCTTCAAAGTTGCTTTGTTCAACTTCCTGTAATCAATGCATACTCTCCATTTACCATTCTATTTAGGTACTATAACCAAAGGAGAAACCCATCGGCTATCTGAAATTGGATAAATGAAGTTTACATTGAGAAGTTTTTGGAGCTCTTCTTTCACTATCTCCCTAAGATTTGGATTCATCCTTCTTTTAGGTTGTCTGATTGGTCTACTGTTTTCCTCAATATAGATATGATGGATGCAAGTCTTAGGATCAATACCTTTCATGTCAGTATACTCCCATGCAAATGCGGTAGAATGTTTTTGCAAGATTTTGGTTAGTTCTTCTTGTTGTGACTTTTCCAAATGTTTGTTGATATTCAATGTTTTTCCTGGAAAAATCTCAATAGTAGAACTACCAAACTTTTCCATAGAGTAAAGAGACATTTGTCTTGATGATAAATATTCTATGTCAGATTCCAACTGAAATTGTGTGGGGTCATATTCTGAAGTTACTTCAAAATTTTCTAATGTGTTCAGAATTTGACTATCCTCACTAATCTCAGAAATGGTAAAGACAGGTTGTATAGTGTTCTCATCATCGACCCATTCATTGTCTCCTATTTCTGTAATTGCTCTTGCGGGAGGATACAAATTGAATTTCTTCGTCGAATTACCATTAGAAATGTACATGTCTCCAGATCTACAACTAATAAAAGCATCAGCTGTGGCCAGCCAAGGTCTTCCTAAGATAATTGGATGTCCTCCTAGATTGCTTTTGGGAGTCAAAATCATAAAGTCTACTGGATATTCCCAAGAATCTAAGGAGACCGAAATATCTTCTAATACACCATCTGGTTTAATAACCGATCGATCTGCAAGTTGCAATAAAGTAGGTGTAAAAAGAAGGTTAGGAAGTTTTAACTGTTCCATAGTCTGTCTACTCACAATGTTGATAGCAGCCCCTAAGTCAATCAATGTGTTTGGAATTTCTATCCCATTTATATGTGTCTTGACAATTGGACTTCCTGGATCTACATACTTCTGCATGGTAATTTTTCCCATCATAATGTCTGCAATCTTTCCTACCAGGTGGATTCTTCTTGTGTCTTTTATCTTTCTTCCTGGTCTTTTGAAACTCAACTCCTTTATGGTTTTCGCTAGAATAGGAATTTCTCGAATGGCTTGTAGCAATGGAATCTTGATACAAACATTCTTCAATTCATCTAGAAAGTCATAGTTAGGCAACAAGATTTGTTTTTCCACCCCCTTATCAATTTGTAGTCTTTCCAGAAAAGGAGGTGTAGATGAAGATACAGGTTGCTCAACTATAGGAGTTGTGGATGCTAGCTTTTCTTTTTCTTTTTGAATTTTTGAATTTTGAAGAGATTCTTTTTCAGAACCCTTATTGACTTGAAGAGAGTCCTCCTCAGAGGTATCTTGCTCTTGAATGTCTATAGAAGGTTTTTCTAAAACTCTACCAGATCTGAGTTGTACATCGTTGAGAGGAACAATCATATAGGTAGGAAATTGTTGTCCTTCTACCATATAAGTAGTTTGGGGATTCTTATTGTTAGGATTTGGCAATGGCTGAGCTGGAAGTTGATTTGTCTTCTGTTGGTATGGGAGCATGAGTTGAGGATTTGTATTTTGTTGAGAAGGTTGATGTTGTGGAAATGGCAATGAAAGTTGTTGTGGATTTTGGCTTGGAAATTGTGGAGCTTGTTGGTTTTGAAAAGATGGAAGATATTGATAAAATTGAGCAAATCTCCCATAAGGATTTTGCATTCCTTGTACCCATGGCTGATATGAGTTTTGATGTTGGGGCCAAGGTTGTTGCCAAGGAGTCCAATTTGGTGGGGTTTGAAGATTCATAGGGTTATTAAACCCTTGAGATTGTTGTCCCTGCCAAGGTCTCCTTGCGACAAAACAGAGAGACTCTATTGAATTTGGATCTTCTTGAAAAACAACTTTGAGTCCAGGGATTGAAGGAAAATCCTTGATTTCATGATTTTCTGAGCAAATCATACATGTTTCTACAACTTTTGCATCCAAGGGACATTCCCTTAAAGCATGTTTCTTTCTACATTTCTGACAAAAGATGGCTAAAGCATCTGTTTCTGCTTTCTGCTTGTTTTGGATTTTAAGGGTGTCTAGTTGTTCACTAAGACCCCCTAAGATATCAGTTTTAAACTCATCAAGCATATTACCAAACTCTGCCCTACTTACTGATCCAGTTGCAGATTTGTTAGCCCTAATAAGAGAAGAATCCCTAGGCCCTTTTCCAGTTTTAGATCTTCCCCTTGAGAATTGGATACATAGTTCTGTTATATCATGAAATGGGAGTTGAGAAATGTCTCCTTTACCCATCATGTTTAAAATGTCCATCCATTCATCTCTAATGGCTTTTAATAGGAGGGCTTTCAAGGTTTCATTATCTAAGTTGCTCATCTTTGCTCTTTTCAAGTTGTATTGAAATCTTTCAATTAAGTCTTCCAAATTTTCATCTTCTTTTTGCATCATTTTGAATACCTCATCCTTGTGATTGGTGGGCATACAATAGTCCAAGTATCTATCCAAAATTTTTTGTTTCATATCATTCCAAGTCCTAATATATTGAGTGGCTAATCCCATGAACCATTTCAAAGCAGATCCCTTCAATGTTGAAGGAAACAGTTTGAGTTTTTGAGAATCTTCCATATAGTCATAAGTTCGGCACACTACTTCAAACTCAAACAGAAATGTTTCAGGATCCTCACTTCGCAATCCATAAAAGTTAGGGAGAACAGATGGTGAAATATTTTCATTGTTGCATGAGTTTCCTCATCAACTATAGGGAATCCAAGCAAATTGTCCCTATTTCTACCATCATTTCCTTCACCATTGTTATCTCCATTATCTCCTCCTCTTCTACCTCCACCTCTATTTATTACTTCCTCTGCCATGATAGTTTCTTTAGAGTCCTTATAGCCCTCTAGTTCTTCTACCAAGGAAGGATGAGAGAAAGTCTCTTTGTTTTCTAAGTGGGTTTTAGTAGGTGGTATAGGAGAATCCTCTAATTCAGCTGTTCCTTGACTTCCAAAAATCTTAAGGCTAGGTGTAGATGGTGGTGAATCTGGTCTATGCCTTGAAGAAGATGGAGTTGTGAAAATCGAACTCTTGGCTTTAGCTATAAACCTTCCCCTAGAATCTCTTGCTCTATGCATGTCATTTTTTTTTAGTTTTTTTTTAACAAAAGTTGGGCTAATAATTCTCTTTCTGATCTTCCAGATCACACTAGGTGCAAGAAGAGAGCATACTTAAGAAATTACTAAACCAATAACTTTCTTTTCTGATCCTCCAGATCACACTAGGTGCAAGAGGAGAGCATACTTCAAGAAGTTATCAAGTTTTCCCTTCTTTTATGATTTTATGTGTTTTTTTTTAAGAAATTGGCTACCTAGTTACACTTCCCCGGCAACGGCGCCAAAATGTTTGGTCAATTGAGTGTGTCCTAAATTGCTGCATTTAATTGTCAATCCGGGAATCGTAAGCTGATGAAGTGCGGCGCACTATATGTGCAAGATAACCTCTTTCTTATCTTTTTGTTGTTTATGGTCTTTCTAAGGTGAAATGGAAATTCTAAAGTGAGAAACAAGGCTTGGTTATAATTGTTCAAGGAAATGATATTCCCCTATAATGATTTACCAATCTCGAAACTTCAAAAGAAAATTGAAATTACAATGACAAAAGAAAGTAAACTGCTGAAATGGAAAGTGCTGTTAATCTAATGAATCAAAACAAGAAACTAGTGAATATGAAAACTAAACTATTCTTGCTGCCAACCGAACACAAAAGAAACTACGCTTATGGAAATTCAAAGTTGCAATGAAAGAAATCTAAACCAGATTACATCAATTCATTTTCTGACCCTTCATCATTAGACCAGCTATGACTTGCGGAAGTAATCATAAACAACTTGTGTAACTGATATTTAATTTGCAGAAAATAAACTAATACTAAACCATACACACATGATTCAATCCCTCACCATCAGTCCAGCTGTGGCTTTTGGAGGCAATTGAAGATGTCATACATGATTCAATATATTTAAGTTTGTGGAAAAGAAACTAATACTAAACTACACACTTCATCATGCAGCCCCTCACCATCAGTCCAGCTGTGGCTTTCGGAGGAAACTGAAGACGCTATGAGCAGCTTAATATATCTAATTTTGCAGAAAGAAAACTAATACTAAACTACACATCTCATCATGCAGCCCCTCACCATCAGTCCAGCTGTGGCTTTCGGAGGTAGCTGAGGACACTATGAGTAGCTTAATATGTCTAATTTTAACTATTGAATCAGATAAACAAAACTGAAATGCACAAAACAAAACTGAAGTTAAACAGAGACTGTGAAAGAAAACTAGCAGCAGAATAATATCAGTTTCATATCATTAGCGAAAATACTATGAAAATGCCCCGGGGTGTCTACCTAAAACCTGCACAAGAAAACTGATCAGTGTTTTAACAATCATAAAAACATAAAAGACAGGAATGCAATGGAAATTACAGAAATGTATGAACAGAAATGAAACAACTATGAAGTATGAACATGTAATGGGTTATGATACAATGACTGCTTAAAGAAATGAAATGAAAAATATATACATTAATACACAGAACCTCGGCTGAGCAGGGGCCCTCTACGCAGCTCCGGTATGATCTTCAAACACGAATTAAGTTATGAAACAGAGTTCTTCACATTAAAAAGAAAGTCATTACAGGCTGGTGGTATTACGGCTCAAGGCAGCGTAATCACCATATAACCGAGTACGCACATCAACTTAACAACTAACAACTATCAACTCACATTCACTAACTCTACGTGCGTATGCAAACGCTCTTTATAAAGCAATAAAATGTAACTGTTTCCTGAAGTTTATGATAGCAGCCAGCACGTAGACCACTAAGGCCACGGATGTAGGAGTATGGCCATGTTGGGAAACGGATCTATGGAAGGTGGGCGCTTAAATTCAACTCCAGAACTTTGCACAGATGTCAATTAACTTCCACAAGCTTGGGAAACAGCCGTATGGATGTTTCTATGCCACGAAACAGAGTCCAGCCGACATAGAACTCCACAGTTGACTTCCACGTGGATGGCTTTGACCGCGGCTTTCCTTGACGAATTTACTTTAACCAATAGGACACGAACCATGTCCTTGTCATTCCTAGCCTGCCCATGTGGCTCGTTTCCTTCGTTGACACCTGTAACATTGATTTCCACAAAATAGTTGCGGAAAGTTGCAGCGGTATTCTTTCTTATAATATATTCAATGTTACAGTCTTCTATTGTTTCAATGTGCTTTTTTTCTTTTCTTTTCTTTTGTCATGAAAATTGGTCAAGGTATTTACTAATGGAGTCCATTGATGTTCAACGCTTGTAAATGTCACAAAGAAAGTCAGTGGGCCTTGTTGACGTATGATGGAAAATAAATTTTTTTTTTCATTTGTTGTAGGAAGTCGGGAGAAGTCCTTATGTGCTTGAAATCCATGTAACCAATGTCACTTTTAAGAATGTTGTCCAATTTTGATTTATATTTCACGTATTTTTCCAACAATTTCCTTCCTTTTTAATTTCCCTTTTCTAATTCTTATTGAAATGCATGCGAGGAATTTCTCAATTATTATTCACAATGTTTTGAATAACATTATAGTTATGTGGCAAGAGAACTCACCACTATAGTGCATTAACTCCCATTGTGCAATTTTTTGGCAGAAAATTTTTACTACAATGTTACTATCACGTAGGTCACCATAGAAAAGGGTTGGAAAGTTCATTTCCTTTGCATATTTGTCTTTGAAAATTGCAAGCGGGCGTTGTACTTCAACTTGAGCAAGTTCAATTAGTTTGTCTTGCAAATCATGAATGAATTGAGAACCTATGTATCCCTGTACCGATGCCTTAGTTGGTATTTATTTTTTTGAATCGCTACTTGTTTCACTTTTTTCTTCAATGTTAGCATTTTAAATTGTCACATATAGACTCGCTGATTGTAGGACACTATCCCAATCTTTATTTATGCATATGGTATCAGCTTTGTAAAGTTTTTGAGAACATAGTTCTTTTAGTGCTTTCATGAAATTATGCACACAAACTTTTCCTATTTGAAATGCATTTTTATAATCCAGTCATCTTTTCAATGCAACAACGATTGTTCTTGTGTTTTCCATAGATTGTGGCAATCCAGTTTGAACTATGTCTATTTGGACAAGAACATTGATAATCGATCGTGTTAAACTTAGTTGTGATTGTTTGTGTCTTTCTTTTTGTGCAAATTCAATTCTTAATGCCACAAGACTTTTCTTTTGTTGAAAATGGCAACAAGAAATAGTGAAGGAGGCCTCCTGAAACATCTTTCCCGATCCTAGTTGGAAAGTGATCACCTAAACTAGGTGGGGACCACACGTGATTTTTTGTCGAAAAGTCTATTTTTAGACTATGTCTATTTTTAGACATATGGAGCATGGTCCAGGGGTTGCAGTATGTTATTCTTGGAGTATTGGTCATGTTGGTAAAAATAGATGGACATCTATTTTTTGGACCTATAGGTCGAAGTCTATTTTTAGACCGCCTCTCCTTAAAATAGGGAAGTCAAATATTATTTACCCTTAATAATATTTGGACTCTAAACTTCAGTTTACTCTCTTGGAGCACTTCAGTTTGACCCCTGGAGGTGGGGCATGCAGCTGCCAGAAGGATTTACGCTTTTCCTATGAGTTAGGTGAGCTAATGCATGGTTGACTTCAGTTAGAGCTCAAGTGGCGAAGTTCGGTGGAGTTGATGCGACAGTTAATGGAGGTGGTGTTCTGGTTAACTAGTTGAACTAGTTGTATTTAGTTTAACTGGATAATACACTAGAGATGAGTTGGGTGAATTAAATATTATTTAATTCACTAAATATTATCTCATTATTCAACTAAAGAACACATCAATTTAACTCAGTGCATGGACAGTTCAGTGGCGACAAGTGAAAGAGGTAGATGAAAGGGTTGAATTAGCTATCAGTTGCGACATCAGTTGTGCATGAGATTTGCACCACACTTGGAGGAAATTACCAATGAAAATTGCGCAGTTGGAGCCAGTGAGATTCGAACCTGGATCTCTATTTAGACTAGCCTTGATTGCGCAATAGAGGAAGAGAAGTAGTGGGTGTGTTTTGAACCTGTGACTTGTTCAAAACCAAGCTAGTTTTTGTGTAGCTTTGGGAGATAGTACTGAGTACTTGTGAGGAGTTTGTACTATGTATTTGCTGCATGTTCTCTCCATTTTTAATATACTATAGCTGGGGGTTTTCAGCTATAAGCTTTCTCATTGTTATAGCATCATTTCTCACCTTCATATGATTCATGATTGCTTATATGGCTTTGGGCACCCATTCCTACAGACTTGGACAAATTCACTTAAAAACAGTGTAAAAATCCCCATACGCGACTATGCCCATACTTTTCCATGTGTATACGCGAGTCTAGCTGCATTTTTCCGCGTATGCCATTAAAAATGATTAAAAAATATATAATTATTCCCTATTTTCGGGCTGGGTTGATGGTTACTCAGGTAGTTCAACCACCCCAGCACGTGGCCAACTGTTTCCAACTGTTGAAACTACTTGGAGGGAGTATAAAAACCCCTCATGTGTATGGCCTAAGAGAGAGAGAGAATTATTGATATTATACTCTGTTGGTATTCCCTATCCAAGTCTGATTCCCCGTGCCTCTTGCACTTTCCCAGTTCATTATAGGAAACCCTTTTTTCCTTGAGATGCTCATCTCCCTATATGTCATCTCGTATGCACCAGTTTGGAAGGAGTCTTAGCGAGGCAAGGGCTGGACGGATCCGGACGACGGTCTGCTCGAAGGCCGTGGAAGGATCAGGTGATATCTCCACTCGTTACTTTTGTACATGCTATTTATAATACAGAAGTACCATGCTGTTCCCGAAATATACGTGTTAGTGTATGCTTATATGTATGAGAATATTTGTTATTTAAGCATTCATTATGATTTATCTGATGTTTTATATCGATTTCACTAACATTTAGAGTAGATATATGCTGTACAACCAGTCCTTTGTGCTTGTTTCTTCTTGTCTTTTAGGTTAAGAAGGAAGGATGGTTGCTGGGGGTTTGAACCCTGCGGGATCTACTTCAACCGTAGGACCTACGGGTAACTTTCTCATTCTACTCTATTTAGTTTTTCTGAACGTGCATGGTTGTGTGAGTCCTTCTTAAGTAGCATGCCCCTGCTCTGTGGAGGTTGCAACCCAACGAACCTCTAGGGTGATATTCCCCGAAACACCCATACATACCGGTTAATGTGTGTGACGCATTTGATGCTATCGCTTCATTCTTATCCCCGCATGTGACAATTAATTGTAGAAGAGATTATGTGTTATGCATGCAATTCGAAATTGATGTGTGATCGTGTTAATATCCACGAATAAGTGATTATTCAAAGAAATTTCTACTTTTCAAGTTCTAAGAATATGGCTACAATTGGCAATGTTTTGTGTTGCCTAATGTTCTCACGTGTAGCAAATTGTGGCAATTTTCCATTTTGAAGTGCTTTTTTGCAAACCTTGCATATTACTTTCTTGGGAAGACTCTTATGGTTTTCAGACAGATTTATATATATATATTTTTCCAACTGCTATCCAATTCTTTTAAAAAGTCAATTGTTTACATATTGGACATTTCTTCTCAAGTGTGCCTTCTATTTTCACTTGGTAAATTGTCAAAGGATTATTCTTGGATAAGTAACGATGTTGGTTTTGTAATTTCTATTTGCGTGATGTTTTATGGTTTTCTGTTTGTAAACGTGATATTTGTTTTAATATATGGACGTTGATCCTATTGTTGACATCTTTTTCCATCGGCATCACACCATTTTGTAATTTGTCTTCATGCTTATATGCAGTTGTTATTGAAATTGGAAACAAGAAACATTGAAAGTGGCACCATAGGGGGCTTCTAATTTAATTTTACCTTAATTAAATTGGAAGACAAATTGTAATTTCATCTCATGACAACTTGTATTAGTTAAATAAGTCAGAAAGACCTAGTTAGCTCAGTTAATTCTAGTTAAGGTTCAGAGAAGAGGCATGTAGAGTTCTCCCATGATTTTAGGGGGTCCAATTACAATTATTTATGATTTGTAATTAGTTAACTCAATTAATTGAGTTAAAATCAGTTTATCTAGTTCTAACTGAGAGATGAGCTAGAGATAGGTCTAGTGAATTAAATCTGATTTAATTCACAATGAGTGATCAAATAGCTAACTGATAATTCGTTATAAATAGTTTTTGCATGTCAGTTTTAAGGAAGACCCAGTTGAGACTGAGGTTAAAGGGAAGAGATCTATCTATTAGAAAATTGTACAAATTATGCATGAGGTCATCGGGAAGTCTTGGAAGGATAGCATAATCATTAATTGGTATTTTCCTAATTAATAGGGGCTCAATTAGCCTAAGAATGCATAAGGAAGGCAAGCTAGGGAGAGGCAAGCAACTGGTCAAATATTGAACCAAACTTGCTTTGATTGCAAGCCATATCTGAGCTAGATCAGAGTGAGACAGTCAACAGAGTGCAGGAAGTTTCTCAGTGGAGAAAGACCATTTTATTGTTTCATGATCTTGACCATATGCAATATAGAGATAGAGGGGTGTAAGTCTAATTTATGGGACTAAATTAGAGAATATATTTAATTATCAATCTGGGCTAGTAGAATTAGAAACACACCAAAATATATGGACCTTAAATATAGTTAGGTTAGGAAGTCATTGCTTAGGATTTGGAAAAGTGAAATGCATGCTGGAATAACAAGACAACTATTCTGAAAAGCAAGTAAACAAAACATGGAAAGAAAACATTTGGATTTACTCTATCAAAGCATGTAAAGAAAACATTCAAATTTACTCTATGAAAGCATATAGATGATTGGTCAATGAGATTAGTCTATTTTAAAATATGGAGAAGAGGCTCTACTCTAAGAGTTTGGGGTATCATTCCACATTCCTTCTATAATAACATTTCCAAGCAAATAAGAAAGAAGGATGACATATAACTATGAAAGCATGCAAAGTTAATATAGAAAGCATACAAGAAAGTGAATCTTGATTTAATCCAATCCTAGCTCATGGAGAAGAGGCTCTACTCTAAGATTCCTTGGTATACTTCCACATCCAAACTAGTCACTGAACATAGATCAATCTTCACAAAATGAAACATGGCCATAACAAAAGTTCATAATGAAATTATGTACAAATATTTACAGTAAAGACGAATGAACATACATAATTGAAACTAGCATATTCACAACTATAAACATTATTCTACAGTGAAGTGTACTTAGCTCAGAATGGGGGCCCTCCACCTTTGTCTGGTACACCCTTAAAAAAATCAACTACAACACTTCGTTCAAATCATATATGATGCGCATGAAAATGATAGAGCAAGTTTTAGTGTTCAATTATCTTCAAAAAGTAACAATCTCCAAAATCTTCCTGGGGTCCTTTCTAACTATGAAAGTCTTGTTTAAAATAGGAAAAATCATAATAAGAAAAAATAAAAAAGCAGTAACAACTAATAATTATCTTAATCCACCTCACAAGGTCGAATTCATCAGTTATTTACACAAAATATGGGTGAATCCCATAAAATCATAAAACAACCCATTTTTCAGGGGATTTTCTAAACGATTCATCAGGTTTGACCAACGTTGACCGACACTAATCTAGCTAATTTGATTTGATCCAATAGGTGTTCATCCATCCGTTGTTCCCATAGTTTCCAGATATATCTTTGGTTTGAGCCCAAGTGTCCCGCAACAATGACTTTGAACGAGCGATTACAAGCTTTTCTAGTTTTGTCAAAATTTAATTCTAATACTTAATTTTGACAAAAATACTAAAATAATTCAAAGACATAGTTTGACTTCATTGATGTGCATGGAACAAGAAAAATGAGGTGGATATGGTGATATAGTAGTGAGGAAAAGTGATAAATGATGAAATTTATATGTAAAAAAGAAGCCAAAATAGGAGACTAACAGTCCCCCTTGCTATGCATCAAGCATGTCCTTATGCTTCATTGATCCTCTTGGATCTCCTACTTCTTCCTCTAGATGCTGATGTGGATAATTATTCCAGTCTTTTGTAGAATTTTTTTTTTCAACTGTTATTTTCATTAACCTTATCTTTTATGCCCCTGTCACCATGCCAATTAAAAACCTGTTATTATTCTGGAACTTGTACCATATGCTCATTCAAATTCCCCACTTATTATCTAGCTAGATATGTAGTGCGTTATTGAATCTATACTTGTGTTCAGCCCAACCTTGTTCCTTGCCAATCCCCACTTTGCCTTAACTTTATTATACTCATCTTGCGCTTCCTCTCCACTAGAGACCAAGTTAGACACATCATGAGTTGTTTCATCTACTACCAAACCCTTCTTTTTATCATTGTCTTCAGACTTGGAAACTTGCTCACTTGTGCTAAAAACTCTTGTTAAGTTCTCCAAAGCCTTGAGCATAATATTTACAAGATTTTGAGCTTGAGGGTGGTCCAAGTCAATTACCTGGAGAGTGGTAGTTAGATCTTGAACCATCCTTGCATCAATCATTGTTTTTTCCACATCGGGAGAGAAACCTGGCACCTTTTTATTAAGCAATTGAGAATTCCTATAAGATTCCTTCACAAAAATTGAGGCCATATGGAGGGCTCTCACAATTTCAGAGATTACCTTTTTCTTTTCTACCTTCACTAGAATGACCGCGTGCAACAACTAAGAACCAAGAATCTTTCTCAGATAGATTCTCTCTCACTTGTGCAAGGGGCTCTTTCTTGCCATAAATCTGCACAAAATAACTCGTCCCAATCCTTTTTATGACTAGGAGTTCATTTTCCAAATGAGCAATTGTTTTACCCACGCGATCTACAAAATAAGGGTCGAAAGAACTAGGAAAATATCCCAAATAACATTGAATTTGAGAAAAATATCCTCCATGAGCCTAATTGGGCTCATTCTGAAGAAAACCCATGTTTTAGTTTTTTTAATTTCACTTTCATTTGCTAAGAAAAATCCATGGAAAATAGCGTCTTCTTAAAATTTTTGGATTTTTAGAGAGTCATGACCACTGTTTTTGGAATTAAATTCAAACATCTCTGTTTCTAAAAAAACGATTCCAGGGAAGAATTTTTATTCTAAAAAAAAACTCAGAGAATGTGGTCTATACCTAACATATTGTTGGTGTCACAGATCGTTTATGGTATTTGCGATGAAACCCTGTTGTGTAATTTTGGATATCCTGTAGCTTTGGGAACATTGCTTTACAACCTTGCTTTTCAAATGAATTGCTTTGAGAACCTTGTAGCTTGACAACGAAACTAATTGAGAGAGGGGTCTTTGAAAAAATGTTTGAAGGACTAATTCCACTACGCATTCCTTCAATTCATGAATACTATTGATTATTTCCTTCTCGATGCCATATGCTTCCTTAAATTTGTCAAAAACTCAAACTCAAACTCTTACCTGGAGCTGGCCGCCAAATTGATTTCCAAATCCCCAGATTTCACAATGCATAGATTTTATCTGTTTACACATAAATTTTGGCATCATTTCCATGATTGGGTTTTCAAAGATTCTAATGAAATATTGGGAATCTAATTTTACGAGATCTCACCTGATGCTAGCAACTGATTGTAAAACTAGCACTTCTGAATTCAAACTAGTGTTTCGTCCTGAAATTTTGGGTTTCTACAGCTAGTGTATTCACGAGTTTCAACTTCATGCAAACTAAATAACATAAATCAAGTTGCTAGTTATGATGCCTACCTTCTCCTGATTTCGTTTCTCCTGTGTGTGAAATTCCCAATTTTCACTTGTGAGCTTTGCTTGTGCATTTTTCCAACTTGTGAAGTTTCAAGCTTCTTCAAGTTCTACTTCCCACTCCTTATTTCTTCCTCATTCTCTTGTAGCTTTTATCGTTTCAATACTCTGTGCTCTTATTTTGGAAATTTATGGAGCTCAATGAGATATTACTATATCTACTGCTCAAGAGCATGCCAAATGTTTTTCAAGATGAAAATTGAGGTGTTGTGTTCATTAATCAGACAAGAACATGCACGAATAGAGATATATTTTTATTATGTGAAAGGCCAGGATAAGAAACATTTTGTGCATATAGGTTTAGGCATGATAGTTGTTCACCTCAATTGATATTTAACATGGTAATTTCCACAATTTTTTTAGAAAGGCAACGTTCAAAATAAGTGATTTCTAAGAAGCACCCAGCTATTACGTTTATCCAATAAGTATTGAAATATTACCTTACATGATGAATCATTTTCATGGCTTGCAGCATTATTTGGTTTATTTTTTGGGACAAAGCGGATTACTGCTATGCCCACTACGATTTGTTTCGATTATTTTCTTAGCTAAATCTAGCTGTCAACTTTTGCTTTCAATTTTTTTTTGTTATACTCTTGTATTTCCCAGGTAAACTAACACTTTGGAATTTACGACATCACTCATTTCCTAATGAAGTCTACAAATTCATATGAGGTTTCTATTATGCTCTGTAATACCTTAATACTTTTAGAACTCATATATATGATTTGAATTCATAATATTTTGTTTATTATGATTGCACTTCATTCTTGATAGTATTTTCCTTCCTTATAGACCCTTGTACTTCGAGGCTATTATCATAGTAGGCAACTTTGATATATCTCCATGAAATCAATAATAGGTAGCTCATTCCATTTCATAGGCAGTTTGATTTATTTATGTAGGTGTTCATTTCATGATCTGATATCGTCCAGCTTCTTTCCATTATCAGTGTAAGTACCAAGCCTTTTCAAATATCATAGCATGTAATGTTTCTCTAATCATAGTTTGTCATGTAATACTGCTACTTTTTCAACATAGTTTAATACGATAAACTGCCTTTACAAAGAAATATTTGTAGAATATTTTGGCAGTTTGATATTAGAGCAAACAATTTCAAGCTTTGTAGAAGAAAGACAAGGTTCTTCTCCTTCTATAGTTTTGAAAAAAAAAACTCTGGAATACTTTGATTCCTTTCATGAAAACAATGTAAATGCTCCCCTTCATATAAATCATCTATTTTTGCTCATATAACCAAGATTGTTGAAGAAAACTCTGTTTTTCCATTCTATATTTATACAATCAATTCATGACATTATCTTTGACTTTTGAGCATCCCTCTTTGTATATAAAATCTCTTTAATTCTTTTGAAAAAAAAAATGTCCCTTTAAAAAGATTGTTTTCCTTTAAAATGACCATTCTCAAGGTCATTTTAAAACAGAGTATACCGTCCCTTACTGACTGTCTTGTATTTATACAGTGAATTCCTTCAACTGTGATTTTCAATGCTGCCTTTCTGCACTATAACTGATGATGAGTACAAGGTTTTCTCGACTATTTCCAATGAAGTTTTCTTTTAATTATGACTTATCTCTTCTTGAATAATAACCCCATTTTATTTCCTTTTGCAGAGAACACTTTCTTTTTCTCAATTTTCCTTGTTTGTGTAGGTTAAGAAAGGAGGTTTTCTCTCTGATTTTGGCTTCTATTTGAACTATGGAAAGGGTTTATGGAGGGTTTATAGAGTCGTGGAAAGGGTTTATGGAGGGTTTGTAGAGAAGGATGCATCAAGATTTAACTAGTCTTTCAATTACAAGTATTGTGTCAAAATCAAAAGCATTAGAAAAACAAAATTTAACTTACGTAATCCCATTATATATAATTTGAAATGCCCTCAGTTACTTTTAGTTGAGATGAGGTGGTCTTTGAAAGTAGTTATTTTTTTTTCTTGATATGTTGCCATCTGAATTGTAAGCTTCTTTTCCTTGTGTAGGTCCTTTCAGATTTATTTACTTCAGATCCCTTCTGTATATTTTGAATTTAAACTTTGCATGATGAACTTGAATAGCACAGGTCCTTTCTGAATAATGATATTGAATAGTACATGCCCCTTTTCAATAATGATAGATCTTGAATGTTTAGGTCCCTTTCTGAATAGTGATAGATGTTTAATGTTCAGGTCCCTTTCAACATAATGATAGAGGTTGAATGTTCTAATTTCTGAGATGGCAAGGATAACAAAAGCATACCTGCTTTCTGTTTTCCTCCCCCCCTTGCTTATTTTGAGACTTGTCCTCAAGTATTTATTTTTCAAAGAAGAAAATATTTGAGCAGAATGAAATGAAATGAAAATAGAACTCTTTTCAGAATTCATACTAGCCAAATAGATAGGTTTTCCAGTATGAATTCGGGTCTATACTATGCCAAGAACCTGGATTTTCACAGCCAAACCCCTTTATTATTTTTGACCTTTTTTTAGTTTATTTTATTTTTCTTTTCTGGATTGAAGGGGAGTATATGGAGTAGGGTTTGAAAGCTTATGAAAGTAAGTTAGGTTGAAGTCATGATCTAGGATTAGATGGATAGATGGATAATAGGTGTAGACTTCAACATGGATGTTCATGGAGCTTAACATACTGTATGGATGATGAATGAAACCATGAACAATATGAAATATGAAAGGTTCATTTGACAATGGATATGACTTGGAAGTGAACTTTTCTTCTTCTTCTTTTGATTGGATTCATGTCTTTTTCCTTTATCTTGATCCATCTTATATGATTGTTGGTGTTGTTGGTCAACAACTAAAAGAAAACTTCAAGAGATTTGAGTTTATTTGGATAAAATCAACATCAAGTGATTTTATTCTTTGTTTTTACTTGAATATTTTCACTACATATTCGTAGATATGAATTTTTAAAGATTGAATTTGAAAATTCCTTCGTCCATGCAGTTTACACCTTAAATCTTCCTGGGACCTGCAAAAAAATAACACTTGCCTGCAATACAATATTAGACGTAGGGGGAAGAGAGGTGTAAAGCCTATCTTCTTCCAAGAAATATGTAAGAAATGCTTGAGAAACAAGTCCAAATATGATATACAAAGAAAATGCATTTGTTTACCCATTCTGATGAATGGTGGCCAACCTAGACGTCATAGTGGTATTTTGTTCAAAAAATATTTGATCTATGTACAATTAGAGTGATTCCAAAGCCAAGTTAAAGTGAATTCATATGGATCCTTCCAGTATAAATAATTTTTCAAAATAATTTAAAATGATATGTTAAAAATGGCGAAGAGTACCATGTTTGATCGAGTTGCTCGTATATTTTTAACTAGACCAACAATCACTATTTGGAGTGTAAAATTTTCGTTAAAGATTGGATTGACGTGATTCCACTTGGATATTGAAGTAGATTCATTTTTTTCTATCCAGTACAAATATGTTTTTAAAAACCTTAGGTTCGATATTACAAAATTTCTGATGAACATACCTAAGAGGCATAGTTTCACTATGCTGATTTTAAGACATGCAATCACTAAATGTGGCATAAATTTTTCGTTTGACCTCCAAATGGGATGATTAAAATTGTGTATTGATATAGAATTGAATATTGTTCTCCCATATAAACAAGTTTTTAAAAGAATATTTTTTGGTATGTGAAATATGCCAATGAATAGTGAAGACCTAGAATTGTCACCATGCAATTTTTTTGACAAGCAATTAGTATTTGGAGCATAATTTTTTCATAAGATGTCGGATTGAGGTGATTAAAATTTATTTAGAAACTATATTACAAGGGCTATCTTACCTATGAATATAATGTAAAAATCTTTACAATAAACCCCTCAAATCAAGGCTGTACTAACTCTGTCCCCAAAATTTCACTTGAGACCTAGTTTTTATTTTGATCATATCTTTTTGTTTTGTGATCCAAATTGAAAATTCAAAATGGGTTTAAAGACTAGATTTCAAGAGAATTTTTATTTTTATTTTCTTTCAAAATGATCATATATGGTTACACAAAATAGGATTTTTCTTACTGCATTTTTCCATGAGTATTGAACAATGATTTGAAGAATTATTTATGAGAGTTTGAACCAAAAGTCTTATTGTGAACTCATTCCACCTATTTATTTGTTTTATTCTATTCTATCCTACTTTGTTGTATAAATATAATTCATTCTCTCAAGTATAAGAGAATTTCCAATGCATCCATTTGCGTAACAAGATCATAAGTAGACTTTCATCCAAGTTTGAAAAATATACATTAATGAATGCTTGGACATGAAAAGTTAGTTGATCATAAAGATTTGATGCTAAGGAATATTGAAAAATGGAGTGGTGTTGTGGCCTAATGACTAGTTGAAACCAAGTTTTGAGATGATCTTTGTTTGCTTGTCTCTCCTTAATTGTCATATCACAAAGTTCTTCTTGTGGAACTTGTTCAAAATCATGAATGCACAAGGGATCTTGTGATATACATGTTAGATATTCTTCAATTTATAGCTCTATTATTTGAACTTCGTCGCATGTGGTCCATAACTCATTGATCTCCTTACAAAGATAACTAGAAGAAGCTTCTAAGTTCTCTTCTTGTGGATCCTCTTCATGGATGCTTTTTTCTTCTTCTAACTTTTCAAATGAATATTCATCCCTAGTGACCATTCTAAATTGTGGACAAGGATTTAAGAAGATCCTTGTGGTGGCATACCCTCCTTCTCTAAATGACTTCGTTATCATCATGTTTTTTAGATCTTTGTTTTGCAAATGGGTTTATTAGTTAGTGAGTTTTATTAGTGGTTGGGGGTTTGTTTTTGGATCTACCTTCCTAATTTCTATGTCTAAATGTGAATAACCATAATGAACAAGTTTTTTTTTTTTTTTAGTATTTTTTTTCTAAACAAGCTTCCTAACTAATTGTATCTAAGCGTGTTTCCTTGGAAACAACGCCAAAAATGTAAGTCTAATTTATGGGACTAAATTAGAGCATATATTTAATTATCAATCTGGGCTAGTAGACTTAGAAACACGCCAAAATATATGGACCTTAGATCTAGTTATATTAGGAAGTCATTTTTTAGGATTTGAAAAAGTGAAATGCATGTTGGAATAATAAGACAACTATTTTGAAAATCAAGTAAAGGAAACATGTAAATAAAGCATTCAGATTTACTCTATCAAAGCATGTAAAGAAAGCATTCCAATTTACTCTATGAAATCATATAAATGATTGGTCAATGAGATTAGTATATTTTAGAAGGTGGAGAATAGGCTCTACTCTAAGAGTCTGGGGTATCCTTCCACATTCCTTCTATAATAAAATTTCCAAGTAGCTAACAAAGCATGATGAAATGTAACTATGAAAGCATGTAAAGTTAATCTAGAAAGCATACAAGAAAGTGAATCTTGATTTAATCCAATCCTAGCTCATGGAGAAGAGGCTCTACTCTAAGAGTCCTTGGTATCCTTCCACATCCAAACTAGTCACTGAACATAGATCAATCTTCACAAAATGAAACATGGCCATAAAAAAAGTTCATAATGAAAATATGTACAAACATTTACAGTAAAGAAGAATGAACATACATAATTGAAACTAGCATATTCACAACTATAAACATTATTCTATAATAAATTGTACTTAGCTCATAATGGGGGCCCTCCAACTTTGCTTGGTACAACCTTAAAACAATAAGCTACAAAACTCCATTCAAATCATATACGATGCACAAGAAAATGATAGAGCAAGTTTGAGTCTTACATTATCTTCAAAAAGTAACAATCTCCAAAATCTTTGAGGGGTCCTTTCTAACTATGAAAGCATTGTTTTAAATAATCCGAATCATAACAAGAAAAGATAAAAAGGCTATAAAAACTAATAATTATCTTAATCCAAATCACAAGGTCGAATTCATCAGTTAGTTACACAAAATATGGGTGAATCCCATAAAATCATAAAACTACCCATTTTTCAAGGGACTTTTTGAATGTCTGGTCAAGTTTGACCATCGTTGACCGACATTAATATAGCTAATTTGATTCGATCCAATAGGTGTTCATCCATCCGTGGTTCCCATAGTTTCTAGATATATCTTCAGTTTGAGCCCAAGTGTCCTACAACCATGACTTTGAAAGAGTCATTACAAAATTTTCCACTTCTGTCAAAATTTAATTCTAATGCTCAATTTTAACAAAAATACTAAAATAATTCAAAGACATAGTTTGACTACCTTGATGTGCATGGAAAAAGTAAAATGAGGTGGATATGGTGATAAAGCAGCTAGGAAAAGTGATAAATAACGAAATGTATATGTTAAAAAGAAGCCAAAATAGGAAACTAATAAAGGGTTTTCAGCAGTTTCTTTCCCCAGATAGATCTTCTGTTGGGCGATTGATTTAATTCTTTCTCTTAATTGTTATATGATTGTGCGATCGTGTTTTGTTTTCACAAATTGTAGGACTCAATATATTGTGTTAGTACATTATAAGATCAATTTAAATCCCATTGGTATAATTTCTTCATGGTAGGAATCATAATAGAAGAGAAGAAATTGAGTTTGTTTTGAATAGGTTCGAATTTGCAGATTTATTCTTCAGGACCCAGCAACTGATCAAGATGTATTTCAATGGTTTGAGATTTGAATATGCCCTTGAGGGAAATTAGAATTACATATCATGGAAGGACAGGATGGAGGTAGTGCTCGAGGACAAAAGAATGAAGGAATTCATAGACAGTGATATTCCTCAGCTCGCAATAGCAGATGCTCAACTTCTTGATGCATGGAAGAAGAAGGTAGCAAAGGTGAGAAGGATCTTGTTAGAGGGAGTTCGAGGTCATATTGTCTCTAGTCTCCATGGGAAGGAGACTCCATATGCTATGTGGAAGGCATTGACAGATCTGTTTTAGAATAACAACGACCACAGGAAGTTGGCGCAAAAATACAATCTTAGAAAGATCAAGTTGGAGGAGGGCGACACAATCCAAAAATACTTGACGAAGTTCACTCAATGTTGAGATGAGCTTGGAAGTGTTGATCTGACTATTGTCTATGATGATTCGGTGAGACTATCACTTCTAGGCCTTCCCAAGGGCTGACATACTTACCAGGACTTGGTGATTGGGAGGGATAAGCTACCATACTAGGAGCAATTATGGTATGATTTGGTACAAGAATAGATAAGGCGAAGCACCAGAGACAAGACGTCCTGCAAAGAAGAAGATTTTTCATTGGTCAGAAAAGGAAAGAAATCCAAGGGAAAGAAGTCACAAGGAAAAGAGTGCATGAGAGACTTGTCCAAGATCAATTTTTTTCATTGTCACGAGCATGGGAACTATGCCTCAAATTTTCCACAAAAGAAGGCAATCGAGAAGGATGTTGCATGTGCAAAAGTGGGTGAAGCTCTAGCTTCATAGTTTGAGCTTCATTTTACTCTCATTGCATGCATGAATATCAATGTAATGGGATGCATGTGGTATGTAGACAACGATGCCTCGTTCTAAATGACGGGGAGTTGAGATCTCTTCAGTGACTTGGAGGAGAAGGAACTCCAGCAGAACATAGAGTTTGGAGATGACGGGAGGTATAGTGCGAACGAACTAGCTACAATTACCTTTTAGATGGAGTTTGGCTCCCCTCTCAGACTGGAATATGTTTTGTTTGTTCCAGGACTAAAGAAGAATCTTGTTTCCATAGCGGTATTGGAAGATCGTGGTTATGATGTCATATTTAGAAAAGGAAAGGTGTTCCTTAGGCACATCACCACGGGATGGGTGAAACAGATCGGTGTAAGAGTCAAGAACCTGTATGCTCTCAAGGTCGAAGATGCATGCAAAGCTTTGAGGAGCAAAGCAAAGGTTATTTACTTGGTGGTTGAGAGGGAGCATAGATTAACTCTCAACTTGCAGCCTCAGAAGTAGTCTCAAAAGGTTGTGGAACAACCACAATTGGAGAATAAGAGAGGAGACTGAGTGGAGGCATCCACTCAAGCAGACACCTCTAGTAGGGGAAAATTTTGAGCTAGATTGGTAGAGGGAGCACATGCATCCATACCTCTAGGTGAGAGGTAGGGTGATGTGCAGAAATAATCCCAAGAGAAGAAATTTGGGCAGGATCCATTGAGATGGATTGTCTCATGGATCAGACCTGGCTACGGGGGGGCCCACAATACACAATAGTAGGAAGGATCAGTAGCAATTGATTGAGACAGATGTCAAGAAGACATAAATCAGAGTGATAAATGTCAGATGATGAATCACAGATTAGAGTTGGCAATAGTGCAGAGGGCACAAATGAAGAGTCAGCAGGAGCGCCGAGTTTTCAATAGACAGTGAAGTAAATAGTAGCAGTAAGAGACTTTGATTAAAAATGCATCATTCTGATTAAGTTTGGATGCTTTAGAGTTTCAGAAGTTGCAGAAGCAAACAACACTAGAGAAATGTTACATGTAGAACAATCCAAAGGTACTAGATCAAGATAGATTGAATTCATTTCTTGTTGAGAGGGAGTGTTGAAATTGGAAACAAGATACATTGAAAATGAAAATAAAAAATGGAACCCAGAAATGGCATCATAGGGGGCTTTTGATTTAATTTTCCCATAGTTAAATTGGAAGAAAAATTGTAATTTCATCTCATGACAACTTGTATCAGTTAAATACGTCAAAAATACTTAGTTAGCTCAGTTAATTGAAGTTGAGGGTCATAGAGGAGACATGTAGATTTATCCCATGATTTTAGGGGGTCCAGTTACATTTATTTATGAGTTGTAATTAGTTAACTCAATTAATTGAGTTAAAATCATTTTAACTAGCTCTAACTAAAAGATGAGCTAGAGATAGGTCTAGTGAATTAAATATGATTTAATTCACAATGATTGATCAAACAGTTAACTAATAATTAGCTATAAATAACTCTTATGTGTCAGTTCTAAGCAAGACCCAGTTGAGACTAAGGTTAAAGGGAAGAGATCTACCAGTTGCACTATAAGAAAATTGTACATATCATGCATGAGGTCATCAGGAAGCCTTGGAAGGATTGCAAAATCATTAATTGGTATTTTCCTAATTAATAGGGCATCAATTAGCCCAATAATGCGTAAGAAAGGTAGGTCAGGAAGAGGCAAGCAACATGTTAAATATTGAACCAAACTTGCTTTTATTGCAAGCCAGATCCGAGCTAGATTAGAGTGAGACAATCAGCGGAGTGCAGTAGGTTTCTCATTGGGGAAAGAGAATTGTATTGTTTCATGATATTGACCATATGCAATATAGAGACAGGGGGGTTTTGAGTAGTTTCTTTCTGTAGATACATCTTGTGTTTTGCGATTTATTTACTTCTTTCTCTTACTTGTTATGTGATTGTACAATCGTGTTTTGTTTCCGCAAATTGTAGAAGGATTCAATATCTTGTTTTAGAATCCCATTGGTATAATTTCTACAATTGTTAACATGGGTCCATGTTCTATGTGCAAGGAGGTTGTTTCTATTAGCATTATTTGACAATGGACATTACCCACGTTGTTATGTTCATCTATTGACAAGGCTGCATAATGGATATGCAATGGACGTATTTCAAATGACACTATGTTGTATGTTTGATTTGAAACGTTGTTGCATTGGTAATAATTGATAATGCTCCTAGTAAAAAATCACCATTCTTGTATGTTTACTTTGAATAATATCGCTGCCCATTGCAAACAAACTGGCCCACCTTCGATGCCACCTTTTTCATATGGCATTTCCATATTAATAAGGCAGACTTTCCAATTTGCAATTTTTTTTGAGTTTTCATGAAATCATTTGATAGATATTTTTGTAGACAATGCAATGCATCTTGTGAATTTCATATGATTGAATTTCATAATGATTGTACATTTTAAAGTCTTAAGGATTCTACGTCAAATTCGGTTGCCATCAACTAGCAATGTGCAAAGAACATGCTATATCCAAAAATGGATGTAGTATTTGTTCCTTTGTGCAATGCATGTAATTATATCCTATGATTCATTTTCTACCAATAAGTTTCTAGATATTTTCAAAAAGGAGAAAAGTATTCAGTGTATGTTGCAATTTATCGTTCTATTTTTTTTGTACAACAATGGTTAATAGCTTCCATTGAGAGGGTTCTCATCATGGAACATTGTATGCAATGGATTTGTCGTTTTATTTGAGCTGAAGAGAAAATACCTTTTCTTTCTTGTGATTTCCTATTGACAAATTTAACCATTTTTCCAGCCAACATATGCAAAATTTATCTCCCTATAGTCCTTGGTCATTGTCAATAAGACTATTTGAAGCAAGGAGACACATTCTAAGCAAATGTGTTTCGACGTCATGAATTCCATGAAGTTGATACAAGAAGTGAGGTGCTAGGTCATAATTGAGTGATTCTATTTCTTCTATTTGACCTTGTTCAAGGCATATCAAGAAGTGGTCTATTGTTCCATTTCAAAATTCAATAGATGTATAACGAAAATGCAGAAGAACTTAAATTGCATTGAAAATACAATCACTCAAAGTGTATGAAAATGCTTGAAGTCTAAAAACATTATTGGCTTTCAAGACATCGTCAATGGTGGAATCATTATCACATTGTTGTTTTGACTCATAATTGTTAACATCAATTATTTCAACCATCTTTCTCTAGTTTTTTGTTGAAGGATTTTGTTAAATTGGCAAGATAAATGAAATTGTATTGTTGCAAAAATGTAGATATTTGTAATAGTATAGGAAATTTGTGTTTGTGATGAAACAATAACAGGAACATAGTGCAATGCAATGTCCAATTTTTTTTTTTTTTTGGTAAGTTAGGCTAAACTATATTAGATCAAAAGAAAACTTTACATAGGCGTTGCGTTGAGATGTTAAGCGATGCTTGACCAATCCCAACCTTAGAGGCTTTCAAAATAGTGCAGGTTTGGGGTTGCCTCCTAGGAGGAAACCAACCCCTTAATAGCATCAAATATTCATTATTTACAAAGTGTGTCGTGACACATATAAAAAAAAAAATATCTGTAGTATGTGCTGAAATAACATAAAATATAAATGAACCAAGTAGCAACGTAGTCATGGTGTTCCTTCATCATCCTCTGTAGCAAGGTCCTCCTCCTCGATGCGGCATCCATATTCATCCGTATTCCTGCGCAATGGCCTTCTCCTCAACAGAACGCATGCGCGGGGGCTTTGTAGTGGCTGCACAGATGATAGGAGCGATTGGGTACTCAGCATCTGGAACTCTCATCCAAAATCCACTTGAATCTATGATCCACACGTCTGCATCCTCTTCCGAGGCCTCTTGAACTAGGAGAGGCTCGGTTTTTCGAGGAGTGGGCAACTCAAAGTGCACAATGGTGGACATCCTGGGGCCTCTTCTTCCCCTCTGATTCTTTGGAGCTAAGGTGATCACATCCTGGGTGTGCTCAGACCATTGTGGTGCTTCCCCGTCATGGCTGCAAGAAGAGGAGCCTTCAATGGATTCCAAAGGGTGATCATTTCCGCGTTGATAGTGACCCGAGAATGAACCTCTTTGGCTATCCTTGATAGTCTTTTGGCACTGACACAAAGCCATGGGGGGGCTAACATACAAAGAGGGGGAGACCGGTCTAAAAGCAATGAAGTGCACAACAGGAGAGCCCATAGCAGAGAAGCATAGCAGGGGGTACGCAATGGAGGGTTACACAATAGGGGGGCACGCAACAAGGGTGCCTGAATCAGAAATCCCACAGGGGGATGAATCCAAAGAAGTGGGGAGTTCTAGAGGGAGGCACTCATCCAGGGGGATGCTGCGAGGGGCGCACAACCTGGAGGGAATCAACGGGAGAAGCACCTTGCAGGCTAGCACTAGTAAGGTGGTTCACATCTGGGAGAGCGCGCAGCGGGGGGAGCGTGCATGGAAATTGAAGCAGTAACAAAAGGTTAAGGGAGGAGGCGAAGAAGGATTTGGAGGACGACTGGAGCAACGAAGGGATGACAAAATGAGGACAGACCACGCCTTTTGAAGACCTGTGGCACGAGCGCAAATGCTATGCGATTTTGTGGCACACTCGCATATGCGACTTGGGACATTTTCACATGGGATTGCATGTAATTCAGTGTATGGAAGAAGATCAAGTGCAACAAAGTGCCCATGTGAATGATTGTTGAGAGGAGGTTCTGCATCAGGTTAAATCTGGCTATGCAGGACATCGTCAGCCTATGCATGGGAAGCACTGGCTTCGCACGTTCATGACATGTCACCTGCATCCGGGGAAATGTCCAACTAACTTAACGCTGCTACCCCCACGTATTGCAAGAAACCTTTGTAGAAGAAGACAATGAGTTTTCCATATGAGTTTTTATATCTGGAACCAATAAGATATGAGATAGAACGAAAGAAGGTGGAGACTTCAAGAAAGGAGAATGATGACCAATGAATAGAAAAAGATGGACATGCTTTGTCTAGTTTCTCTTGTGTGGTAGTGTAATCTATATTGTTTGAACTTTTCACAATAACCAAAAGCATGATATTGAACTTTGAAACAAGAAAATGCAAGTTGCAATTGCAATAAAAGACATGATTGTTTTTTTGCAACCTCTTATTGCATCCATAAAGAAACACATTATTGGGTAACAAAGTATCTAGGATTATTTGATTGGTCACTGTTTTGTTGGGAGTGAACTATTAGCAAATTAAATTTTATTTATAACAAAGGTGCTTTCTCTTTTCTATGTTTCTAATTTACCTATAAGAAGATTTTGCAATAGTCGATAGACTAAATGTGCAGATCATGAAATTGAAAACAAATATGGAGAATGTTTTTATCCAGAAACTTGATATTAATGAGGAGAAATATATGTAAATGGAAAATCGTTGAACTTAGTACATGACGATAAAATTGGATTAATAACAAATATCACTAGTTAGAAGACAAGAAAAGTTTAAACTAATTGGCACCATATATCAACATCCAACTTTCCATGAATACAATAAACCATATTATAAGGGCACACTTAACACGATGATGCATATACATAAAATATTACTTAATATCATCCATCATTCAATAAAAAAATTTCTTTCTACCTAAGTGCATATCTTGGCTCAACACCATCATCAAAACATTAAAAATGTAATTCAGCTTGTAGAATATGTAGCTCTAAATTGGATGGAGAGTGGAAGTTTTTTATTTTTTTGAATTGTGCAATTCTTTTTTGGTAATTGCCTAAAATTCTCTCACAAGGTGTCATAAATTCTATTTATTAAATTGATTATTAAAAAAATATTTAATGTATTTTTCAAAGGATGCTAGTCTATTTTAATTGTCAATTTCATTTTAATTTAATGTCCATGCCTTTTTCAATGAACTAACTATGTCTATAATTTTGAAGCTATTGCTAGCATGTTTCCTTTTATTCTAGGCTTTTGTTGATATCATTTAGGACTTGTGCAATGTGAGCTACCATGCTAACCACAAATTTGATAAACCGTTCTAGTAACAGACTATTTTTTTGGTATTTCTTTCACAACTTCATTCTTGTTTGAGACTTGTCATATAAAGTTTATAGCATTTAAATATAGCCAAATGTTTGTGAATGAGATTTTCCTTAATTTAAATTTTTCATGTCAAATTTTATGTTGCAAAACTCATGAATTTATGTGTAGTTAAGTTTAATAGGATGGTGCATGTCAATCCAACCTACCCCAAAAGATTGTATTGCAAGGGGAAACAACCATTTTAACTTGATCAACATTCACGAGTTCCTAGATTTTTCCAATTTCTCCTTGAACATGAGTTTAGTACTGCAAAATATATGAATCCCTATGAAAGAAATTGTACGTCTGAACCATATTTACACAATAAGGAAACCTTGGGTTTATTGGAAAAAACAAATTTAAGTGTTCATGGCGTGGCCTGTCAACTGTCCAACTGTTTTCGCTTAAATTATGTTTGAATTAATTTCTTAGGTTGTGTCCATAAGTGAAATGTATACAAGAATTAGAAAACCATGACAACCAATTGACAACTTTCACTCTAATATTAGTTCAAACCCAGAAGTTTTAGACATATACATGAATAAATACAAATATTTCTGAGTTCATTGCATTTGTATTTAGTCTTTTTACTATTCAAATTATTTTTGTAAATCTCTTCTTTAATCATAATGCAAGGTGAAAAGATTCTTTGTAATTCTAGGTGTATTTTCTAGAAGATAGAAACATGAAGAGACTAACTCAACACTCATTATCATAAAAGAGAAAAGTTTCCATAACTTTGTCACCATTTCCTCTTTATTAAGGTTTCATTGATTTGAAGTATCAAAAAATAAACTATGAATGTCATATTGATTCACATCTCTACATCGATTAAAAGCATTAGGTTTTGTGAATCAATAAATCCATAAGTTGAACAACACACATAAGTCTATTGCATGGTGACCTTTGACACTCACTCAACATCATCTGGATATGAACATACATATTTCACCCAACAACAACAACATGTGCACCAACGTAAGTTGCATCTAATCCACTTGCTAGCACATTTGTATCCAAAATATCCACTATTGCTTCTTTTCTTCATCTCAACTCCATAATCCACTTTGTGACTATTAGTGGCTTCCTCTTCCATGTATTGTTGTAGCAATTTTGATGGTTGCATGATAGCAAATTATATTTTCAAACTATTCACAGTTCCATAGCATTTCTCGTTAACAAATTACACTCAAACTAGTACATGAACTCAATTTCATTGCATCATGAAGACAACGAACAATGCAACTGCTACCCTCAAATTGTCAACTTTTCAGGATCTAGTGATTGCTAAATCGATTCTTGGAAGGAAAAAAATAAAAATTAAATGCATTGGATTATAGTTTCCAAGCAAAATCAAAGTTAGATACATGTTAAAAATTAACACACATGCTTAGAAAACTCTACACATACATACAATATTTGTACCTAACTCTATGATATATGTAACCAGATTCCTTTGATTATGTATTTGAATATAAAGGAGAAAATAAAAAAAAATGAATATTGCAACAAGTTATTAAAGATTCTACTATATGTAATAATATTTATTAAGGAATTGTTAGCAATAGGAAACTAACTAGTTATAAGATAAAAATTATTTCCCAATAAATATATATAATTAGAACCTAGTTATGAAATGACTCAAGTGCTTGTGAAAATATCGTTCTGGAAGGACTCATTCTCGAGACCTCATTCAATAATCCGTCGAAAATTTCGAGTTGGGATGGTGTGTGAACTTCCTGTGTGTAGGGGTGAAAAGTGAGGTTTTCATTGGTAAGAAAGGCAGTTGCTCAAGAAAAAGGCAGTTTTCATTGTTTTTTGTATTTTTACTCATCTTTTTTTTTTATTTAAACTTTGTCGGTTTTTTTTTTTTCATTTTTCATTCACTTTTTATTCATCAAATTGTTTTGAAGATGGATTCTCTTTGAGATTTGAAACAACGTCCACCTTTGTTTGCCCATCTTTTTCATTTTTTATTCACTTCTCATTCATCAGCTTTTCCTAAAAATAGATCCCTACTGAAATTCAAAATGTCAACAACCATTGTTTGATCACATTATAGATAATCCAAAAATCTACTAAATTCATTAAAAATATTAAAAAAAGCAACAAACATAATCACACACCAAAACATAAAATAATTAACCAATGCTTTTCACGATTAATTGATTAGAGATGTATTTTCACACCCCACATGGTTTCAGTCATGAAAAGTTATGAGCAGTGTGTATCGATTCACAAATTTTTGTCCCTACGTCAGATTTTAGTCACCGTTAACGGATGAATGAACGTTCAATGCCTTGTCAAATTTGATTCATCGTTAAAAGTTCTTTAGCTCATTTTTATAATAATTAAAAGAAAATATATATGAAAGATTTGGTGGGTCATTCGAGTGTGAGTAGTGAAAAATGATTTGTTTTTTAATTCAAAATCAATTTTGATTCTACACTACTTACCCATTTATTATAATTAAAAAAATAAAAACAAAAAATTATAAATATATAATAAATATATAAATTGATGTATATGTTAATAAATATAATATAAATTGAAGTATATGTTAATAAAAGAGAGCATGGAGAGAATTTAATTCAAATAATGCACAAAAAAATTAATAACAAATTCACTTTCGGGAAAAAATATGAAGAAAATAATTAATAATTAATTATTATTATTATTATAACAATAATGAAAAATATATTACTTTATATATTTTCTATAGTAGTGTTTGATTTTCTATACAATGGCACATTAAATTCAACATAGATTCTTTTTGCGGCAATGCCACCATAACACGTCATAATACCTTTGAGAAATTTTGATCAATTTATGAGGCTTGGTACCAAATAATTTACACAAATCAAGATTAAACTTGTAGTTAATGAAATAGTTAGGTTTAGTTAATGAAATATTCTGCATGTGTATACAACATACAAATATTTATTTATGGCTATTTACCGTGTGAAAAACAACGATGAATATTTGGAATGATTCTTTGAATGTATTCTCTGACCTGTACTGGTATGATAGGTGTTGTAAGACACACAAACTGGAAACAAAATCAACAATATATTAATGAATGTCTATCAAAGAATGATATACACAATGTACATAAAAATACATAAAGAAACCGTTGAATTAATTCTCGAGTTTTCTTGGACTCTAATAACTAATTACCCTAACACAAACTAACCCGAGGATTAGTTGTCTAGCATTCCTCCCTTAATATGAAGGGATATACCAAAGCCCAAGAATGAGAGCTCAAAAAACATAAATGCATCTCAGCCAAGAGAAATTGTTTTTAAGGATGACCATAAACCAAGATGGAAGAACTCAAAGTCTCAACCAACACCAATTTTGGAACATACATAGTAGTTCTGAGAACAACAAAAAATATGGTTTTAAGGTGACCACAAACTCTATAAATATCACAATAGTTCCTCGAATAATTCTGAATCTGGAAGTGCTCATTCACAAAGAACTCAATCAACTGAAGACTCACAACTCTGGCTCTACCTGGTACAGGTTGTGGCTTAGGATGTGGATCTCTGACTCAGGCTCGCTTGACATCTCGAACCTGTATCAAACCACCAAAAATCCCCCCCTTATCGGATAGAGGGTGATAAATATTCTTATTTCACTTGTCTTTAACCATTTTCTTTTTCGCATTTCACCTTTCACCTTTATTTAACCATTTTTTTTCTAATATAGTAAAAGAGATGAGAAGTATTTTCTTTAATCAAAATTTTTATACAGTTACCATTCACTTATACTCGCCAACTTTTTCTCCTATTAAATTTCAAGTTTATCTTTGTTCACTTTCACCTTTCTGGCTATGCTTCTTTCTCTGTTCACTTTTAGTGGATCTGCTTCTTTCTCTGTTCACTTTCAGTGGATATGCTTCTTTCTATTTTCACTTTCACCTTTCTAGCTCTGCCTCTTTCCACATAAAGATATTGATTCTGGAATTAATATAAAATATATAGGAAATGTATTCACCTTACTTGTGGTCTCATATTCTGGAAAATGCCTCCATATTATTCTGAGCAAATGTATTCACCTTACTTGTGGTCTCATATTTTGGAAAATGTCACCATATTCTTCTGAGCAGTCATTCAACTTCAGAGTCACAAAACCATTTCCTCTGACTAGTCATTCAACTTCAAAGTTAGAAAACATGTTGACCATTCTTATTTTAATATACTTACTAAGGTTGGACTGTGTATGTATTCAACGAATACAAAATGAAGGGTAATACATTTCACCAATTCAGGGTTCCTTTAAGATACTTCAAGTTCAACCATTTTCCACTTAAATTTCACTCGAACTTAAAATTTTCGTACTTTCTTTCACGAGGAACATTTTCTTTTCTTATTGCACTTCGGAAATTTTAATGTTTTACCACCAAAAATTATAAGCATTATCCAATCAATCACCAGTAAATAAATAAATGTTATAAACTTTTACTCTTTCTTGATTGTTTCATTCACCTTGAGTGATTAACTTCCTCCAACGTTGTTTGTATTCAATGATGTCACAAAAAAAAATATTATATTATATTTAATTATTTAATTTTCATACCTCCATGCTCTATGTATAGCCATCAAGTTTGAATTTCGATGAACCTTCAAGTAATAATAAAAATCAAAGAAATTTATTCCTTGATCTAAAATATGACACAAGGCACGATGACGGAAAACCCTAGCGGAGCTCTGCACCAGGCTGACTGCCATGACCTAGGGTTTGGAGAGTTCCGCGTAGGCTGCCCCAGGCAGACCTCCCTCCCAGATCGTTAGGCCGCGATCGCTCTCCTGGTCAGCCTTGAGGCTCACTTATGACATAAATGAGTGGGGGGGCCGCTGCTCCCCCCATCACAGGCCAGCCTCCCACAGGGGCGGCGACAGGGGCTGACATCGACAATAAAAAAAACTCTGGCTAGTCTCATGACACTTCAGGGGCGACTCCCAAAACGGAGCAGAAAACTACCTCAGCAACAGAAGAAGCGAACATCACATCAGCCACATGCATTCTGAAGAACTCGAAAAGAATAATGATCGAGCTCCCTGAGCATCACATCAATGAAAGAATCCAGTTCATGAACGATCATGCATTGATAGGCAAGTTCATGGGTTTCTAGCCCACTGAAAAGCCGTCCGAGGATGAATAGCTTCCAGATTGAAACCCAAGGGCCATATTGACCTTTAGCTGTGTGCTAAAGGCTTCTTCAATGTGATATTTACTTGCATTGAAAACAAAAATAGGATCATGGATGGAGGACCCTATTTCTTCAACTCTACAGGCTTATACCTTCGACACTAGACGAAGCAGTTCAACCCAAAAAAATAAGATCTTACATGGGCTTCGGTCTGGATTCAACGCTACTCCTTCCCCCAGGATTACTGGGATGAGATGACCCTTAGGGATATAGGAAATGCACTAGGGGAATTCATCAAGACAGTGGAGGAAACAAAGATCAACCGTTACGCAACATATGCTCGAATGTGCGTCTACATGAACATAGCGGAGTCACTACCAGGCGAGGTAAGTCTGTTGCACGAAGATTTTGAATGGATACAAACTGTAGATTATGAGCATGTTCCTTGTACATGCTGGAGGTGTCACCAACATGGGCATCTATTGAGAGACTGCCCTAAAAAAAAAAAAGTGGTGACTGAAAATAAATCAAACGACCAAGAAACAGAAGGATTCACGAAGGTAGCAAGCAAGAAAAGGCATAACAAGAGAACTAATTCTCACCAGAACAAAAAAGGACCCGCGACTAGTAATAGCTTCGAAGCCCTAAATCAGTTGAGTGAGAATGAGAATGAACTAGCCAACGAAGCTGGGCGAACCTTGTAGGAACAACCCCAGACCTCCAAGAAACAATAGAACAAGATCCAACCAGAGGCATTTCTGAAACCCCAAACCCCTAGCTTCGCAGGGGACAACTTAGCGTCGAAGGGTAAAGAACAGGTGTTGGATGCGATCACAGTAGCCATGGAGGAAGACCCAGAGAGCATTGACCTTGAGGGCCTGGACCTCATAAGGTTAGAGTACGCATGCAATAAGAAGGACTTTCGCTTAATATCTAAGCAACAGGTCCAAAATCTGGAAGAAATCCTAACCCGAGCACAACAGATCCCCTCTCTGGGAATTCAGGGGGGTGCACTCATAAATACAAAATACTTAACGAAAGAGTCCCGCAAAAGAGGAAGGAAAACACCGTTGCAAAGAACAGTAGAAATGGGCAAGGAAATGGTGGATTCTGGGAGATTCCCCAAGTTAACACAATTCTGCGCCTACACTACCAATCCCCCCAATGAAGATCATATCATGGAATATAAGAGGGCTCAATAGCCCCACTAAGCATAGGATAATAAAGAAAAGAATCACTGAGGAACACCCTACAATTTTCTACATGCAAGAAACCAAATGTTCCAACTCCACGCTGGAAAAAATCTTCAAAAAGATATGGAAAGGATGCAAAACAATAGTGGTAGATGCCAATGGAGCTTCTGGAGGACTGTCAATCATCTGGAACCCCCAAATCATCTCCCTAGAGAACTATCATGCCAATAGGAATTTCATCAAGGCAAAATTTCACCTGATTGGAACAAACATCCATGGCTTGCTAACAAATGTCTACTTTCCCCAAAATCTTCACCAGAAAATAGAGCTTCTGGAAAACATGGCTGAACTCAATAAACAGAGATCTCTACCACTCTGGCTACTGAGAGGAGATTTCAATATGATAAACAAATCTATAGGAAAAAAAGGGAGGAAGGATGCATTTTTACCTGGACAACAATGGATTCAAGAACTTCATCCAAGAAAACCATATCATAGATCTGCAAACTTCCAATGGCATATTCACCTGGAATAATAGAAGAGGAGGCACCCACCAAATAGCTTCCAGACTGGACCGGTTTCTCATCACGGAAGATTTCATCCATCTGGGGGGTGATCTAGTAGCCACCATCATCCTGACCAAAAGTTCTGACCACTGGAAAATACAACTTCAATGGTTAAGACCAGGCATGCATGCTCCCAAATGATAGAGGAGCATTTAGCTCAACAAATTAATTTTAATTTAATAGATATAGGGGGTCTTATATTTCTATGAAATTGTAATGATTTGAGTAGGATTAATTAAAATTGGAGAGGATTTTTGTAAATGTCCTCGAATGTTGGAGAACATGAGAGAATTAGGCTAGTTGAGAACTCATAGGGATTGAGAGGTTTAGGAATTAATTGTAAATTCTAAGTTAGATTTGGTTTCATGATTTTATGGATGAAAGAGGATCCTTAGGGATTAGTTGAGTCAAGTGAGGACTTAGAGGATATTTAGGTTTTTGTTGAGAAGATGGAGGAATTGAAACCAAAAATAGTTTTAGAACATTTTGTAGAGTTTGAATTGTAAGCCTACAGGCAGAATAGGGAAAAGGCCATTGATACAGAAGATTAGGCCAGAGGAAGAATTCCGGTGTAAATATTTGATTGTCAATACAAAAAAAACTCAATTTGTGAGTTTCAATGAATTGTGATGTGTTAATGCATTTATAAATGTGTGTATGTAACAGAGCATGCATTTGTATGATTTAGGAGTGCAGGGTATTTTGGAAGAATCTCATATAGAAATTGATTTCTATGAAATCGAATTCATAAAGAATTTGATGGATTCCTTTTGGAAAGTCGAATGACTGTAATTAAAGTTTCATTGAAAATATGGAATTGGATGATTTGAAGAAGTCACACCAAGGAGTTTTGAGATATCGTAAATAAAATTATGTGACAATATTTTGATGACAATGGCTTGGGATCATCAAAGAAGACTCAGTGAAAAGGAGATTTTTGACACTTGGAATTTTATCAATTTTGGTCAGAGTTGAGGAGAGGCAGAGATCGATGGAGATCGTATTCCAACAGAAATGGAGATCGCAGGATACATTCTTGAACTGTGGTTTTTAAAGATCATGGAGCTTTAAAACTGGGTTGCAATGCAAAATTGCAAATGCGAAATTCACATAGACAGAAATGTTGTAGAGTATTGCAGTCCACAAGTGGCGGACATACGATATTGGGATAAATCTTAATTTTGAGATTTACGATGAGAATTTGCTAAAAAGGAATGGTAATTGAGCACATATTATCCAAAGGGAAAAGCCGTACGAAGGTAGAATCATAAACGATGGCGGAGAAGAACGAAGAGACGATTTTGAAAAACAACCGTGGTTTAATTGCACTACTTATCACCATAGGTGATATTTATTTGTGAGGATGCGATAACATTCAGAGAATGATGTGTGGCATCATAAAAACACCCATTTCGCGTGAAATAAAATCATTAAGGATTGGGTTTATTTGGATGCGAAATCCATTGGATTACGCATGATCAGATTGGAGTGTTGCGACTGCCATTGGATGATGGAAGCGTTGAGTTGGAGTGTGATGAAGCGTCAGCCATCAGATTTGATGAATGATGGACAGTGGATAGGTGAGTTGGTAAATTATGTGAGACTGAATATAATATTATGTTGGTGCTTTGGGTTTTTAACCAAATTCGAATTTCTGAATCAAATTAAATGTTAAGTGTGGATCCGAATATATTATGGTTGAAAATTGGGTATTTAACCAATTAGGTTAAATATATTGATTCGAATTTCATAAAGTAGGTTTTAGTATATGGTTTATAACCATAGTTGTGTTTAATGAAATATCTTCCGCTTATGAAATTACCCCTGTCTGAGATTTGTTTGGGGTTTTAATTGAAAATGCATTTTTATATGCATAATATGTGGGGTCATGCAGCTTTTGGTTGCGTCAAAGTGGTACCAGAGCTGGAAAATCTCTTTTGAAGGTTAAAGAATTTTTTTTAATGCATGCGTGATGGGAAAAATAAGAGGAGATCAGATTCTAAATTTGATAAGCATCAGATATACAGAGTTGATGTGTAACAGGTATTTGCAGAAATACATAAGAACAATACATTCAAAGTAATAGCAATGGAATAACGAGGTTTTGCAGAGATATTGAAAGTAAGATAATTTTAATCTGGTTTGAAGGTTGTGTTGCAGATCACCAATTGAGCATTGATGATCTCATGAGGAAGATGATCATTGGAGGATCGAGAAAGAGATATTGTAGTGATGAAAGTACAACTGGAGGTACTACAAGGATGGCTGCAAGAGACAGGGAATGAATGCCGAAGACATGGATGGAAAATGAGGAAATGGATTAGATGGAACTTATTGCAAAAGAAATGGAATGATAAGTTGATGAACGAATTCATAAAACTTGAACATATACATATTTCTTTGTTGTAAAGGGAAAGACTCAAAGGAGTTGAGTCACAACAAATAGGATTTGCTAGAAACCAGAAAGTACATTGTGGAAGATTAATGCTTGAGGAAGCAAATGAGACTGAAAAGTCTTGTGGTTTTAAAATTAATGATTTGCGTGTGATTGTAGGTACATCACAGGATGATGAAAAAACTTTGAAGTTTGTTAAGGAGAAGAAGTTGAATCTAAAATATGTTCAGATTAATGCTGAGAAAGCAAGATCTCAGAAAGAATTGAAGACGGAGGGGTCTCATGGAAATATTCAACAGAATATTGAAACAGAGGAAGAAAGACCATCTGATGATTGGTCAACAATAAGTGAAGGTATGGAAAGTCGTGTGAAGTTTCCAAATTCTACTCCAATCGAAATTGTTGAGTTATATAGAAAGTTAGATCTTCAAAGAGGAGAGTTGGAAAAGCAAAGGATCTATACTCATGATGAATTGCTGAAAGAGAAAGACAAAGAAATTGTCATGAATGAAAATCAGGAAACGGAGGATAAGGATGTAAGAATGATTCAACAAGAGCAGAGAGACATTCTTGAAACATATGATATGAAGGAGAGACTAGCTGATAGTCTCATGGAGAATTTAAATCGGCATATTGATGTGCTGACAAAGGAGTTAAATGAAAACTCAAAGCAGCATACTGAGATGTTGCCAAAGGAGGAAGATACATTGAATTCTTGTATTTTTAATACTGATAATTAATGTGTTAATTATGCAGGTAAAGGAGGACAACAAATGGAAAATGTTAGAGAATTTAATGAAAAGGAAACTATGTTAGTTGAAAACATAGTGAAGGATCATCATTCTATCATGGTGATTGGCTCAATGGAGATAACCTTGGAGGCTGGGAAGGAAGGCAATAAATTTTTTCTGAGTCCTGAAAGAGACTTAGAACTGCAAGAAGAAGATTTGGTGATTGGATCATCAAATGAGACCATTGGGTATTATGATTTTAAAATTGATAATTTGACTGTGTTTACAGGTGTTGTAGAAGGCAATCCATCTCTTGCAGTTGTCTTGAATGAAGATGAATTGTTGCAACAAAAGGAACTCATAGATTCCAAAGAAGGTGAGACAGTCATGTCTCATATGAAGGAAATTGTTATTGTTAACGACAAGAATGAGCTGGCTTGTCTGATTAGCCAAAAGAAGACTGTGGGATAGACTTTTAGAACTGCCACAGTGGTGAAGAATCAGAATTATATTCTAATAAAGGATGGAGATAAAGTGTTTGAGGAATTTGAATTGATTGACAGAATCAGTCAAGGAGATGAAGGACAATTACTGAAGATTGTCAAAGCAGAAAAAGAAGGTTATGCTGAAATTGAATTGCAACATATTGAAGATGTGTGTGAAATAAAACAAGTACAAAGAGAATGGCTGAAATGCTTGCTAGAAACAATTGTGCCAAAGAAAGGAAATGCAGAAACTGAAGTGAAAATGCCTGTAGTTGTGGAAGAGGCAGGAGTAGATACTAGTTTGCCGAAATTGATTATGCTTGCTAGTATACAAGGAATAGTGAATGATTATGTTGCTGTGGTTAAAGAATCAGAAGGTAATTTATTTTAAAAAAATAAATTTGTAGGTGCTAAGCATAAGAGGGATGTTGTAGAGGGAGATATCTTAAGAGATATTTAGGAAGTCTGGGAGGCAGAAACATCTACATCAATGTCCAAAGCAACAGTATTTGGAGCAATATCTACAATAATATTTGCAGCAGAAATTGGAAGCAACAACAAAAGGTAGAGTGATTTCCAGATAGAAGATAAACTGGACATAGATATTGAAAGCATAAGAAGGTTGATGATGAAGGTGTCTCAGACAAAGACAACAACAAGAAAGCAAAGAAACAACAACAAGGAGAAGACAAGAATAGACTATGAAAGCATAGCTAGTGGGAAGATGCATAATAAAATATGGAAGCCTGGAAAAGAGCAGCCGAAGAATAATGCAGTTTATGGACAACAGCAAAACAAAGTATGGGATCCAGGAGGCAAAATGTTGGAAGCACATGATCAGGAGATCATGATAAATTTCTACTTTGGGAGTCTGATGCAGGAGCATCCAGCTCAACAAATTAATTTTAATTTAATAGATATAGGGGGTCTTGTATTTCTATGAAATTGTAATTATTTGAGTAGGATTAATTAAAATTGGAGAGGTTTTTTGTAAATGTTCTCGAATGTTGGAGAACATGAAAGAATTAGGCTAGTTGAGAACTCATAGGGATTTAGAGGTTTAGGAATTAATTGTAAATTCTAAGTTAGAATTGGTTTCATGATTTTGTACTAGATGAAAGAGGATCTTTAGGGATTAGTTGAGTCAGGTGAGGACTTAGAGGATATTTAGGATTTTGTTGAGAAGATGGAGGAACTGAAACCAAAAATAGTTTTAGAACCTTTTGTATAAATTGTAAGCGTCAAAGGCACAAAAAGATAAGTAGATAGGTAGAGAGAAAAGCTCCAGGATAGGTAGAGTTTGAATTGTAAGCCTACGGGTAGAATAGGGAAAAGGCCACTGATACAGAAGATCATGCCAGAGGAAGAATTCCAGTGTAAATATTTGATTGTCAATACAAAAAAAACTCAATTTGTGAGTTTCAATGAATTGTGATGTGTTAATGCATTTATAAATGTGTGTATGTAACAGAGCATGCATTTGTAAATGTGTGTATGTAAAAGAGCATGCATTTGTATGATTTAGGAGTGCAAGGTATTTTGGAAGAATTTGATATAGAAATTGATTTCTATGAAATCGAATTCATAAAGAATTTGATGGATTCCTTTTGGAAAGTCGAATGACTGTATTTAAAGTTTCATTGAAAATATGGAACTTGATGATCTGAAGAAGTCACAGCAAGGAGTTTTGAGATATCGTAAATAAAATTATGTGGCAGTATTTTGATGACAATGGATTGGGATCATCAAAGAAGACTCAATGAAAAGGAGATTTTCGGCATTTGGAATTTTATCAATTTTGGTCAAAGTTGAGGAGAGACAGAGATCGATAGAGATCGTATTATAGCAGAAATGGAGATTGCAGGATACATTCTTGATCTGTGATAATTAAAGATCATGGAGCTGTAAAACTGGGTTGCAACGCAAAATTGAAAATGTGCAATTTGCATAGACAGAAATGTTGTAGAGTATTGCAGTCCACAAGTGGCGGACATACGATATTGGGATAAATCTTAATTCTGAGATTTACAATGAGAATTTGCTAAAAAGGAATGGTAATTGAGCACATATTATCCAAAGGGAAAAGCTGTACGAAGGTAGAATCGTAAACGATGGTGCAGAAGAATGAAGAGACGGTTTTGCAAAACAACCGCGGTTTAATTGCACTACTTATCACCATAGGTGGTATTTATTTGTGAGGATGCGATACCATTTAGAGAATGACACGTGGCATCATAAAACCACCCATTTCGCATGAAATAAAATCATTAAAGATTGGGCTTATTTGGATGTGAAATCCGTTGGATTATGCATGATCAGATTGGAGTATTGCGACTGCCATTGGATGATGGAAGCATTGAGTTGGAGTGTGATGAAGTGTCAGCCGTCGAATTTAATGAATGATGGACGGTGGATAGGTGAGTTGGTAAATGTTGTGAGGCCGAATATAATATTATGTTGGTGCTTTGGGTTTTTAACCAAAGTCAAATTTTTGAATCAAATGAAATGTTAAGTGTGGGCTCGAATATATTATGGTTGAAAATTGGGTATTTAACCAAGGTTAAATATATTGATTCGAATTTCATAAAGTGGGTTTTGGTATATGGTTTATAACCATAGTTGTGTTTAATGAAATAACTTCCGCTTATGAAATTACCCCTGTCTGAGATTTATTTGGGGTTTTAATTGAAAACACATTTTTATATGCATAATATATGGGGTCATGCAACTTTTGGTTGCGTCACCAAACCATTCCACTTTGAATACTGCTGGCTCAGACATCCAGGGTTCAAGGAAATGGTCTCTGATTGGTGGTCCTCCCTATTACCTCAGCAAGGAACAAAAATGCTCCAGTTCTAGACAAAGTTGAAAATGCTCAAAGGTAAACTGAAGGTGTGGAACAAATCCACCTTCGACAATATCTTCAAATATCAAAGAGAGCTGGAAGATAAAATGAAGAAGCTTCAACAAACTATCATCATGGAAGGATGCTCAACTGATTCAGAGAATCAAGAGAAGATATTATCAACTCAGAAGGAAGAAAGAAGGAGCCAGAAAGAAATCCTATGGAGACAAAAATATAGGATCTGCTGACTCAAAGAGGGAAACGAAACACAAAATTTTTCCATCACTCCACCAACATAGGATGCATAATAGAATCAATGTTCTCAAAAACCAAAATGGAGAGTGTTTGGAAAATCAAGAGGACATCACGGAGGAGCTGCGCAACCACTTTAGGAGAATTCTGCAAGAACCTAATCATTAGAGGCATAAGGCAATAGGAAAAATCACCCAGCACATTCCCAAGCTGGTAACAGAAGAACACAACCAGACGCTGCTCAAAGACACCACTCTTCCTGAGGTGGAACAAGAAATTTTCCAACTAAAGGCCAGGAAAGCTCTAGGCCTTGATGGATTCACTACCAACTTCTTCCACTTCTTCTCAGAAACCATCAAAGATGAGGTCTGGGGTGTAGTGGAGGAATCAAGTACCACTCACTGGCTTCTTCCAGCGCTTAACGCCACCTTCATCACTCTTGTTCCAAAAGAAGACAATGCAGCCACGCCAAGTTAGTACAGGCACATATCACTTTGCAATGTCATTTATAAGATAATTTCCAAAGTTATTGCTAATAGGCTGAAGCAGCTCCTCCCCCTGATTATCTCCCTGGAGCAAACAGGCTATGTTGAAGGCCGACAAATCCTTGATGGCATCATTTTAACCCACGAGGTCATACATTCTCTCAAAACTTCCAATAAACCAGGTATGCTCCTCAAAATCAATATATCCAAGGCTTTTAACAAACTCAGCTGGGACTATATCAAATATGTCCTTCTTGCCTTTGGCTTCAGCCACACCTGGGTACGCTGGAACATGACCCTCATTACCTCACTGTTTCTTTCCATCTTGGTCAATGGTATACCCTCTGCAACTTTCAACCTCTCAAGAGGAATTAGACAAGGGGACCCCCTTTCACCCTTCATTTTCATCATTATGGCTAAGGGCTGGGCTGCCTCCTCAAAAGCTCCATCCATTCAGGTGCTCTGTAGGGTATACCCCTCCACAACCTTCCCCCCTCTTGCCATCAACAATTTATGGATGAAAACATGATCATGGGTTACCCCTTGGTCCAGGAAGCCCGTACCCTCAAATATCTTCTAGATTCCTTCTCTGAAGCCTCCGGTATAGAGGTCAACCTTGAAAAATCATAAATCTTTTTCTACCACACCCCCTCTTTATCTCAGCACAATATTTCCTGCATCCTATGCTTCTCCATCTCATCCTTACCCTCCAAATACCTTGGAGCCCCTCTCACTGAAACGACCATTAGTCACTCCTCATGGCAAGCACTGTTGGGAAAAATGGAAACCAAGCTATCCAACTAGACCCATCTTACTCTCAATATAGCAGGTCGTTTGGTACTCATCAAAGAAGTTCTACAGTCTCTCCCCATTTACCTCTTCTCGGTACTTGCAGCCCCCAAATGGGTCCTCAAGGCGATGCACAAACTGCAAAGAACTTTCCTATGGGGTGGTACCAAAGAGAAAAAAAATAGGCTTTAGTCAATTGGAAATAAGTATGTACACCAAAAGGTCATGGGGGGCTAGGGCTACGCGATCTAGAGCACATCAACAACATCATGGGAGCTAGTATATGGTGGAAATGGGTTCCAACCCCCACACTCCATGGGTTAACCTGTGGGAAACCAAATATGCTTATACATGGCCCAAGGAAGACTTGATGAGATTCAACATAGAGCCAGGAGGATCACAAATATGGAAAGCAACAAGCAACCAAAAGCAGATGATACAGACCCACAACTTCTGGGCACTGCACAACAACACTCAAGCTAGATTCTGGGAGGACTCATGGTAGCAATTGACAAGACTCTCCTCCATCTTTCCCAGACCATTGTGGAGCGCAACATTACAGGCAAGGCAGAGGAAGTGTGTACAAGATTTCTAGACCGATGATACAACTCAAGGATACAGGAACTGGATACATACAGACAGATGGCAAGACAGCTGGAATAATGAAAATCACACAGACATCTGGGAGGAACTAAGCACTAAAAGAAAAATCAGAGCCTAGCTAGGAAGTGCTATCCTTCGATGGGGTCACATGCTAAGTGGAAACTACTCCACCAAGGAAGCCTACAATCTCTTACATCAGCAGAACCCAGATCCTACCAATCTCATCTAAAAGAAAATATGGTCAGCCAAACTCTGGCCCAAAGTAGCTACCTTTTTATGGCTGCTCGGTAAACGTCGCATCCTCACATGGGAGAATATTTTGAAGAGAGGGTTTGTAGGCCCCTCCAGATTCCCTCTATGCTAGGAAAACTTGGAAACCATCGACCACCTGTAGGACCAATGCCTTACCTCTAATGCCCTGTGGGACATAATAGCAGTCCTATGCAGACGTACCAATAGAGAAAGGGGCAACATCATCAACACCATCAGTAGATGGACAAACAATCCTTACTCCAGAAACCTTCTAAATAGACTTTGGTAGATAATTTCGGGCCTACTTAGATGGAACATATGGAAAGAAAGGAACAGTCGAATATTTAAAGACAAAGTATCCACCCTAGAGCAGATCTGGGCAAGGATACATGACAACCTCACTGAAGCAATGGCCCTCGATTCTTGGAGCCAGGAGGATCTCCCCACCTCTGCTGCTAAGCATAACATATGGAACAATTGTCATATGAGCATATGATACCCCCCTGGATATCACCCCAAGGAGCGCCAAAAGAACCCCTGCTCCTAAAAAATGGAAGCCTCCCCCAAAGGGATTCTTCAAATGTAATTTCGATGGCGCTTCCAAAGGCAACCTCGGAAATGTAGGATTCAGAGGTATTTTCAGGAACTCCTGGGGCGAGCCACTTCAGATCTACTATGGAAATATGGGTGGGATAGAAATAACTCTGCGGAGCTTGAGGGGCTCATCTAGGGTATCTACATAGCAATTGAGTTTAACTATTTTCCCCTAGAAATGGAGGGAGACTCGCAAATCATCACTATGGCCGCCACAAGAATTCTCCATGGTGTGGCTTCCACAAAGGTATCCACCAGTTGGAGGATTTCCGCAGGCTTAAACTTCTGGAACAACTGATACACAATCACAGAGCTATTACTTTTCACCATGTGCGCAGGAAATCAAACTCAGTTGTGGACCTCCTCACGAACAAGGGGGTGGAAAGTCACAGAGAGCTGTATCATTCCAACCTCACCCATTCCGAGGATGATTCTTTAAGAAGAGAATGCCAATCTGTCATTCAAAAGGATGTCCTCTCCCCGAATACGGGTGATAGTAGAAGGACGAATGAAAACTGCCTCTCCCACGCCCACGAGGATGAAGATCTACAACGCAAGTCCTCACCCTATGTGGTACCTCACGCTAGCAATCATCTGCATGAGATGAATGAGATAAGGCGTGATGAAGAAACACTTGGAAAACATCACCCGCTCCAGGGTGCCTCTCTGCAGTCATCGTTCTAAATGGTTACCTGGATTGACATGCCGATCAACCATAACTCTTCACTCGAGCCCACTCATGAAAATAGTTATGGCACATAGTTGCGTGCGAGGCACAATCATGTTTTACCCCTTCGCATGTGTCACAGTCCTTTTAAAAGGAAATCCCCTCAACACAAAGAAACTCACAGTAAGCTCCTTCAGGTTTATTTGTTGTTACAATTCTCGCCATCCTACGCGCCCAGTCTGCTATGCAACCCTCCCCCCAGAGCTGCGCTGCACAGAAATCCCTGGGCTGCGATCCCCCCTGCCTCTGCATCTTACCCCATCTCCATCTGTCTTGCCAGTCTCATAAGTTTGGGTGCACCCATTATCCCATGCCCCTTGACGTGCTTTACCCTTCAACGCTCCTCCCTGTCCTCCTGCGCTCCTCTCCTGCTTCGCACTTCCCTCCCTGCTGTGCATTCCCCTAGCTCTATAACTCCTCTACTTCAGCTGACCACGACATCTAGGCTGCGCCAAAGAACCATCCGTGGAGGTCAAAGAGGTGCGATCCTCGGTCGCTACCACCTAGGGTCGGATAAACGCATGGAGTCTGTTGAAGGCTCCTCCTCAAGAAGTCACGCTAGACAGAGCCTCGAACTAGATCAGGGGGATGAAGCCCCCTCGCAGGTTTTGCAGAGAGGCATAAGTGGACCACGTAAGTCCACCATTGCGCACCAGGCACACGCCTTACCTCGCAAGAACAAGCCTCTTCCGGCTCAGGAAGATGAGGGGGATGATACAAATGTTTGGATTATGGATGCTAAACGTACCTGGACATTCATCCCTGACGCAGAATACCCGGTGGCTCCCATCCTCTGCGCACCGGTCTCCAAGCCCTTGTGTCTACCCATTGATATAGAGGAAGCTACTGCGCAAGCGTACAACTACCCCATAGTGGAGGAAGATCCAGACAATGATGATGAAGCCGAAGACTAAGGAGTGCACAATGGCTCAGTTCTTCCTTGTTTTTTTTCATGCTTTCCATCACCACAGAATTTCTAGTTACACCAGTGATTCAACACATTTTGTAATTTCCTGTTTCATGTACTTTCCAGGCTGGTTTCCTCCACGGAGGCAGCCCCTTATTCGTGCAACAAAGGCTGGGATTGGTTAAGCGTAGCTTACCAACCGAGCTTGTAGCATATGTACTGTTTCTATTTTCGAATTAATATAGATTAGCCTCATTTACCAAAAAGAAAAATATGACGCAACAAAAATATCATACTATATTTAATTATTTAATTTTCATACCTCCATGCTCTATGTATAGCCATCAAGTTTGAATTTCGATGAACTTTGAAGTAATAATAAAAATCAAAGAAATGTATCCCTTGATCTAAAATTCTTGAAAATACCTGAAATGTATTCAATGATCTAAAATTCTTGAAAACACCTGAAATGTATTCCTTGATCTAAAATTCTTGAAAACACCTCGTATAAAATTTTAAACTTTTGTGAATTTTCTTTTACCAACTTTTACCCTTTGATAAATCTTTGCCACATTTTCATCACCAATTCCAAATGCAAAATATCTTTAAAATATCATTTTAACCTCCATTCAAAAAAAATATTTCTTGAAAAGGCTTTCCCACTCTTTAACTCCATTTTTTTTTATCACTATGTCTCTATGCCACATTTCCTTTTTAGTTGAACATTAATAAAAAAATTCATTTGAATTCGTACATTTTCTTTATTCTACAACACTATTTCTCCATTAGAGACTTCTCAAGGTAACTATTTCTCCTTTCAATTCAAAGATGCACCAAGCTTTCCACACGGTTGTGAGTCATTTATCTTTTTCACAAGGTCATAGAAGGACTGCTCAAAAGGAGTTCAAAGTATGTGAACATATGGATGCCCAAGAAGGAAAGAAAACAAATGGCTCAACTTAATCAACATAGATGAACTGCCCTTTGATACCACTATAAGACACACAAACTGAAAACAAACTCAACAATATATTAATGAATATCACTTGAATCACTTCCTTAGTTTTCTTGGACTCTAATAACCAATTACCCAAATACAAACTAACCCGAGGATTAGTTGTCTAACAAGTACAAGTATCACAAGTATCACAATGGCCTCGACGAAAATCATCATTGGCTAATAGAAGCAATTCCTCTGCACCAATCCAATTAAAATATGAATAAATTAAATTTAAAAATTAAAATAAAATTATATTAATTTTGTAATATCAACCTTTCCATATTGGTTGATTAATTTTTAGTCCAACGCTGAATTAATTGAATTTCAAAGCATTACAGAATGGTTATACCCTGGCTCGAGGAATAAGAAGCAAACTATTCAGACAAACAAAATATCAATACAACTTAAAAGAATTAAACCTAACATAACAATTATTATAACTACATGATTATATTTATATTTCTGTATAATGCATTTTAATGCAACAACCATAAACACTGAAAAAGTTCAGAAAAATAAAGAGAAACTTGATGCAAAGCAAGTTACAGGCTTGAATGAAATGTGAAATACAAGCGCTTCGCTTTCTAGATGTACGCATACTGAATGAAACACAGTTCTTGGAAATGCTTCCAATGTGGGAAATTTGTATTCGTTGATTGAACTCTAGCAACTGATCCAAGCAGAATGCGCTCTCATGGCAGCATAATAACATTATTTATTAATAATAGTATTATTAATAATAACATGTTTACATTAGATGTATTGATTTCAATGTATATTATTTTTAATTTTATTTTATTGTTTGAACTAAATGTTGATTTACAATTTGATATAATTGGATTTATGATGGTACTTTGATTTTAAAATTATTGGATTAATGGTGTGCATTGATTTCACTGTTAGCACAAAAAATTATTGACAATATACATTGATTTTTGTGTTATAGTAATTAAACCTATTAATATTGAAGAGTAAGAAAGACAAAGTATGATGTTTACTACAACAGCTCCAGTTAAATATTTAAATGGTTTAAGATTTCAACTTTTAAACTAACAAGAGTGACAATGAAGACTATTTGTAATTGAGTACATTCTTATTATTCACATTTTCTATCATTCAATACTATTACATTGTCACTTTGCATTCAAAATTTTCATTTCATCATTAAAGTTATTTTACAATATTTATCATCGAAACAAACTTAAGTAGCTAACCAAATTTAAAATTAAAATGATTCAGAGAAATCTCATACATATTTAGCATATTTAAAATGGTTATATTAATATTATATGTATTTGCATATTATTGATAAAATTAATCATATCTTCTTCATATTATCTATAGATTTTCCTAAACTGAAACCAGCCTAAATCCATCTTAACTTTGGATCTATCAAGTGTCCAGAGGAATTAAATCTCTCGAAGTGCAAACATTTTCTGAAGTTTTTCACTCAAAAAAGAGGTTTGCACCTTGAAAAATTTAATCTCTCGACACTTGATAGATCCAGAGTTAAGATGGATCTAGGCTAATAATACCAACGACCATAAACACTGAAAAAATTCAGAAAAATAAATTTTTTTTTAATGCAAAACAAGTAACAGGCTTGAATGAAATGTGAAATACAAGCGCTTCGCTTTCTTGATGTACGCATACTGAACTCGTTGATTGAACTCTAGAAATGCAGAATGCGCTCTCATGGCAGCATAATAACATTATTTATGGAAACAGACATTGAACAAGCATAGAAACAGCCATGAAGGCTTAATTGGTTGAATTTTTATCTCTAAAATATTTTTTTGTTATTGACATTCGTGAACATAATTATCACTTGTACCCAAGAACCACAGAGTAAAAATTTTCGTGGACATAGCTATCACTGATCTCCAAGAAACCCACAAGAAAAAAAAAAAGTGCGAGCATAGAAGCTCACAGCTTATTTGAAAAACGAATAATTGTAGGCTGAAAAACGAAGCAGCAGCCGTTGTTCAGTAACTGAATCTTAAAATGTCTGGTAAGAAGTGCCGAGGGGAAAGTACTAGGGAGTAACAAGAAATCAAGCAGCTGGAGCTGGAGGGTCTGGAGGGGCCTCACCTTCAGCGGGTTTGGCTACAGGAATATCACGACCTCCTCCTCCTTCCAAATCCCCATCAAGGCACGATGAGCACCTTCGTTCCATCCAGCCGACGCAGTCATATTTGCTGTCTGCAGTGAACAAACGCCCCGCACAGATCCTGCCCAACACGCAGGCAATCACCCCCAATATCGTTATCACAGACAAAACTGCTAACACAGGCCCAACGGACCCATTTGAATGAGAGCCTCCATTATTGGAAACTGCATTTTGATAAACCAATGCAGCTTGCTGTTGCTGTTGCTGCTGCAGTGGATTGAGGTACGACATGATGTTATAAAAAATAACTAGACAATCAGAATTAAAACAGCCCTCTAATTATTAAACTGCAACACTGCTCCAAGTTGAGCTGTGTGTGTGTATTTGTATCTCAGGATCATCTAGCTGGTTAAACTTTTCAAATGAAAGCTGTATAACCCAATACAGCCCAATTCAGTTGCAAATGAAAGCTGTATAACCCAATACAGCCCAATTCAGTTGCAGGTCTGATGGATTATTATCATGCAAACCCTGATACCACCCAATTCAAAAATTTCACTGTGTCTGAACCTATAAAATTCACTGCATCCCACCTGCAGTGGAGAGAGGTAGATGCAGTCCCCTGTGGTATACACATAAATATATACCTAGAACTGTTTGTGCTAAAGCTTGGTATATGGGCTGAATACAATGAGTGGTCTCTTTTCCTTTACTTAGGCATGGGATCCAACTGAGCATCACCACCGAAAGAGAAGAGAATGAAGACCTCCGAAGCAAGCAAAGCAAAGCAGACCGTACAAAAGTCAAATAATGGAATAATTGCAGAGATTGATGGGAGAATGAAAACAACCTCATCGTCTATCCTGTGCAGAATTGTTATTCTCTGGATAGTGATTTAGTTGATTGATCTCACAATGGTGCAGCAATATTTTGTAAATGGGCCAGGCCCTCTCAATATCAAATTAAAGTACAAAGTTAAAGTTTTTCATGTTTGGTTAACTTTTACTTATTCTCGCTGCCTTTATACAGCTGATTACATTTGCAAAGTGAAAGAAATGGCTATAAAATATAAAATAAATGATGCTTCCCACTTTTTCTTTATTTTCATATAGAAAAGAGACACGCTTAGTTATGAAATACAAGGACTGGTCCACATACATGTAATTCTTTTAATATTGAATTAGGAGGCATGGGACAGCAAGGACTTTGATCCTACTTTTCCACAAACATATACCTCATTCAATTGAATTTGAAGATCTGGGACACCCCCACAATCCTTATCTTGGGTTGCTTTTGTCTTATCACAACTTCATTCAAAATTTGAGCCCAACCATCAATGACATATAACATTTCTATTATATAGAGAATGAAAAGATTATTTTCAAGTTCTTTTGAAGTGTGGATCTCATGAGAGAGATAAGTTTGGATCTTATGAGGAAGATGTTACATGTTTTAATTATTGTGAAGTTTAATGATACAAATACTTTTATATTTTTATAAATAAAATAGTTAATATTTACATTAAGTAAAATATTTTTATATTAATTTTATGTATTTAATTTTTTTATTTAATAATATAGATAATATTATTTAATAAAAAAATTTATATAATGAAATACATAATTATCTTAATATTTAATACATTATTAATACAGATAATATTATTTACTAAAAAAAATTTATATAATGAAATACATAATTATTTTAATATTTAATATATTATTAATACACAATAAGTAAAAATAAACCTATTTACTATTTTTTATAAAAAAAATATTTTAATAATATAATTTAATATTAACTTTAATTTTTTTATTTAATTTTTTAAATTTTAATAAAAGTAATATAAGAATAAACCATTTAAAGGTATAAAGTAAAGTGTAATCTGTTCAAGTGGTTTATTTTCAATGAACCTCTGACATAATTTGATAATGGTCAAATACCTAAATATTTGATAATTCTAGACTCTAAGAGGTAAGCTACTCATAAATAGTTGGCCTTCTCATTGCTTTATGTGTGTAAATGTGATTTTGGTTTGGAGAATGACTCACATGACATTAATATTTTAATTTCTTTCCTCGTAACATTTTTAACTATATTATAAGTTTTACATTTTCCTTAATCAACACATAGTTAGTTATAAGGTATTATTTAACCCACTTTCCTTAATCAACACATAGTTAGTTATAAGGTATTATTTAACCCCCTTACCAATACGAATCCAATACACCTTCCCAATTTAAAAAACCACTACTTTCACCAGATATTGTAGTTATCCAATTTTTCATTAACATTTTTTACACACCTTTATATTTATGCCATAAAGTGTCACTATTTGAAAACAACTCTCCTGTGTGCATCGTGTCATAATTTGAAACCGTTAGATTATGTGTTAGACGATTAAAACATATTCAGTCGTTGGATGAAAAAGCAAAAGTAGTTGCAAATATTTAGTTTCCTGCACGCGTTTTCTGCTCAGTCGTAGATTTGGCTATGTGGAATCAGACGACCCTGATGTGTTTGGGCTCTGTTAGGGTAACAATACCCTGTCTGCTGCCACAATTGCGACAGCCATTTGCTTCATGCTCGATCTTGAATGAGCTCTGCAAACCAGAATCATGGCTCTCTTCTCTCCTTCATTACGTTGTACAGTGATCAAGATATGGCGTCCACTGCTTTGCCTCTTGCCTCTCTTAACCCTCACCAACAAACGCCTCAAGAAAAACAACAATACCCTCTTCATTGTAGAGGAGTCAAAGATTTGGTCGACAATGGTAGACGCACCCTCCCTCAAATTTATGTCAAGCCCCCAGATGAGTGTCCCGTCATTGATTCTCATGAACAACAAATCCCCCTGATAGACCTTTCAGAGCTCGAAGGCACGAGCCGATTTGTGACGATGGAAGCAATCAGCCAGGCATGTCGAGACTCGAGCTTCTTCTTAGTAATTATTATATAATTGTAGCATCTCATTTATCATTTTATCTTACAATTCGATCTATGTTCACATCAAGTATTGTGATGTTGAGAATTGCAGGTGAAGAACCATGGGCTTTCAGAATCCACCATGGAAAAAAAGATCCGAGTGGGGCGAGATTTTTTCCACCTGACGACGGAGGAGAAGATGCGCTACTTCTCTACGGACCCCAAATCTCGCATGTGCTACACCACCGACTTCAATGTTAACGAAGAAAAAACCCTCAACTGGAGAGACTTTATCTGCTACTCTTGCAAACCCTTGGAAGATATGGTGCCCCTTTGGCCAGAGAAGCCCACAGATTTTAGGTATTTAGGGGCAAATGAATTTTGACACTTTTATAGAACTGGTAAGGTGACCTAGGAATTAGTTCTATAATTATTAACTAGGTTTGTTATCAATATTATGTATTTCTTTAATTTTAGAAAATTAAAGAAGACAAAACCCTCAACTTGAGAGACTTTAAAGAACCATGGGCTTTCAAAAACCCAATTCAATGTGCTATATAAATTTTCCCAATTCGGATTTAATTCCATCATTCCCTGCTTCATTTATGCGTCTATTATACGCAGGATAACTAGCTTCTGATTCTTCCTTGCAGGAGTTCATTTGGGGGCGCCGAGGAAGAGGTATGTGATCTGTGATCCCTCATTCAATGTTTCTTTGGCGTATTGTTTTGGTGTATACACATCAATTGCTGTAATGAAGAGACAAAAGGAGATTTAGATCGTTAGAGCCCATTTGTCTGTTGTCTGGATGGTCCATTGTTTATTGGGTTGATTCTTAAAATAGATATAAGTACATTTTTGTTGGATTCTGCCTAAATTGGTAATGCATGAGGTCAGGAGATCCTGATCTGCTTTTTTGCATTATTTCAGTGGGTATTCAATAATATTCCAACGTTTAAAATATCTAGAGCTTCATGGTAACCAGTTGTTTTTATTTTGCAAGGATTTGACATGGGCTAAGCTCTCAGTGTATAGGAAATGGATTTGGTTATGATTTTTTGCCCCCTTGGGAATAAATCTGAGTAGTGCACTTACTTTCTTAAATGTATTTTATTACTGGAAATATGTTATGTATCCCAGTTTCAGTGTTTGCTTTGGGTTCATTGATTTTACTTCAAAAGATAGGAACCACCCTTTGGAAAAAAGTTGCGGAGAAAATGGTCAGGCACGTCTATGCTAAGCTTAGAACGTGTAAGGCTTTCTTTCTCTCAGGATATACATAGGCATACAGGGCATACCAATCCTCCCCTTTGAGATAGCTTTGTTAGATCTTATGCTACCAGGAACGAGAAAGAGGAAACTGAAAATGGTAACGAAACTAGAAAGGGGGCTAAAGGGTTTCAAGAGATAAGAAATGTGAAGCCCCCAGTCTGCATATATTATGCATATAGAATTCATTAATTCTGTACTAATGTAGTGTCAAGATAGCAAAGGGAATGGAAACATAACAAGAAAAAGGTCTCCCAGTAAGATTTGGTCACGTAGGTTAGATTGTTTTGGGTAGGGATGATTTGGAAACGCTGTGGATCTCGGGGATCATTATGAAAAAAATCAACTGATACATAGCGATTAAAAATCAATTTGAAGATGGTGCATATCTCTCAATCCATTGTGAGTGTGTGGGTACCTTGTGAGGCATGGAGTTTCATTTGAGTGGTGATCTTTGTGTGATCAAGTTCAAAATTCAAATTAAAAGAATAGAAAAATAATTAATTTTGGTCTGGTAATAGCTCTTGCTAGAGTCATTGAATTGAAATTAGAATAAAGTTCACATAGACTTCATGTTTTAATAGAATTCCAAGTATCAAGCAAGCTTGTAACTTCGATGTTTTCTTTTTGGAGATAAATTAAAATAAGGAAGGGTGTCTTTTCTTTAGCATTTGGTTTTGTTGGTCTCATCTAAAGGTCAAGTGTATCAAAACTGGTATCATTTGTCTTCTATCTGGCAGTGCTTTATGTTATATGTTGCAGGGTGAACTAAAAATGTCGTTCTTATTGTTCATGTGGATATACGTATCTGTCTATATGAATGAAGTTCACACAACCCTCATATTTGAATAGAATTCTAACTATCAGGAAAGCTTGTGACTCTGATGCTTTCTTTTGGAAGATGAGTAAGGAAGGGTGTCTTTTCATTGGGTTTTGGCTTTGTTGGTCTCATGTAATGGTCAAGGGTATTAAAACCGGTATCATTTGTCTTATATCTAGCAGTGCTTTCTGCTATGTGTTGTATGAGGAACTAAAAATGTTGTTCTTCTCTCTCTATATATATGAAGATTAATGATTACATATGCTTTAATGTTCAACTTTCTTTTGCAGTTGTATTTGACACATCTGTAACATGGCTGGCATAGGAGGTTAAAATCTACAGCTGTTTCATGGCTCTTAACGATGTGTTCCTTACCCTGTGATTATGCTTCTGGCATTATTTTGTTGTTTTATTCTTATTCAAAAGGTTTTGTGAAAGATAAAAGTTACTTAATATGCAGTTGAGTTCATTTCTTGGTGGTATTTTTGCAGATAAGAAGGAAATGTGTGTCCCCAACAAACTTTCATGGCATCATGGGCTTATGTCAAGTAACTGTAAATTTACAAGAAGAAATTCCAGGGCCGTATATGGAATGGCACTGAATCTTAATGGGTTTGAGATTAAAATATCTTTAGTGATACATAGGGGAATCCCAAATTTCTCAGTATTCGTTAAACCGTGGTCCTGTAAAATTCCTATGATCGAGGGATTTTTTGAACCTCTTTGAAACTCATCTGCTACAACTGATAGTGATTACAAACATTGGTTAATTTTATTAAGGAGAGGGGAATCTAATGTATGGTAAAGTAAGAACTTATATAAATATTACCATTCAAGAGTTCTTTGTCTATGATTAAGGTTCATAATGTCAGGTAAACGACTTGAGTGATCTGTGCTAACCAAACAACCCTTGCAATTTGTTTCCCCCCCTCTAACCAAAAAACCCTTGCAATTTGTTGTCCCCCCTTTAAAGAATTATTTGGTCATAAGTGGGATGCCAGGAACACTCATCAGAAGGGTCTCTTTGTGATGAGTTAAGAAACATTGCAAAAATGTTGTAAGTGGCTACAACCTGCAAACTATTGAAGATAAAAACTAAAATCCATGCCATTGGAATTTATATCAGCTCTTCCATGCACCAAAACACAATACCAACAAATGGCATGACATGCAATATTGAGCCTGGATCTTCTCTTTTGCCAGGGCCACCAGATGATGTTACTAAGCCTTGTTTGGCACTCATGCCGCACATTTATTTCCAGTCTTTGGGGTACGTTTCTAAGCTATGGAGGAAATTCCTTCAAAGCAAAGAATTCTATGTGGTGAGAAAACTAGAAGGTACTGTGGAATAATGGATTTATGTACTGAAAACTGATGCAGATGCTGTAAAAACACATTGGAAGGTTCTTAATTATGTTCATGGTAAATGGAAATCACTTCCACCAATGCCTGGTCCCATGAAGACATGATTCAGTTATGTTGTGATTGATTGGAAACTTTTGGTCATCGCTGGTTTGTTTGATGATGATTCTGGTACTGCCAATACTTCAACAAACATTTATATGTATGAATCTGCATTGAAAAGGTACATTATTCTTCCATTTTGTAACTGCATTAGGTCTGAATCCATTGAATTTTAAGCATACACCCTTTAGTATAACTTAACTTGCATTTGCAAAGTCCATAAACATCAGTTTTGATCAGTTGAGAGTAGAATATTGGCAGAATCTAATACACTGTAGACATACATCATGTTCAATGTTCAAACCTTTTGGAACAATTTATTTGGTTTCCTACAATTCAGTCTATGTGTATTCTCATTTTTTTTTCTGCTGTTTCATCAAACTTCCTCTATTGAAACATTTACGTTGTTGGTGAGTGTAGGTGTTCCAAACATGAAGGTAAAACACTATGAATTTTCTTATGCAGAGGTCAATGACCTTGTTTATGTGGTTGGTGGTCATAGAGAAAGAGGTGAAAACATTTCTAGTGTTGAGGTTTTTGACCCCAAAACAAATGAGTGTACCATGGTTGAGAGTCTAAGAAGGCTCATGTGGGGTTGCTTTGCCTGTGGCCACGAAGGAAGGTTGTATGTCATGGGTGGTAGTTCAAGCTTCACCATAGGACATTCAAGGTGTATTTATGTTTATGATCCTGAAATCCATACTTGGACAAAAATGAAAAATGGGTGTGTTATGGTTGTTTCTCATGCTGTTCTGGACAAGGAGATTTTCTGTATAGAATGGAAGAATGAAAGGAAGTTGGTAGTTTTCAATGTTGTGGACAATTTATGGCAAAGAGTCTCTTTGCCATTTACTGGGAGCGTAACTTTTGGATTTTGCTTTAGCATCCTGAATGGGAATCTGCTGCTCTTCTCCACCAAAATGGAGCCATTATTTAAGACACTAGTATATGATCCAAATGCTATGCCAGGTTTAGAGTGGCAAACAATCGATATTAGACCATTAGGCACTTGTATATGCAGTGCTACAATTACTGCATAAAGGTTTAGTTGTTTCTTGCTTACCAAGTTGTCAAGGACAAAGCTTAGAACAATTGGCTTGATTTATCCATAATTGCCTTTGCCCAAGTAGGGAATACCAATACTACCTTGTTATTTTAAGGCACGGTATGGAACATTGTATTAGCCTATTTAGACATGGTCTTATTCACTAATTGAAGGATATGAATTTTTTCATCCTTTGTTTGCGATGACTTTTGCTTTTGATTTGCCAAGTTATACTTATACCCGTCTTTGTCTTTATTTGAAAGATTGTGACAAAAGTTAGAACACAGATGCTAAAGTATTAGATAGCTATTTGTTTTAAGATGGTATTTTATACACCAGTAATTATCAAAACATTGCCTTCTTAAACTATGGCTTTGTTCTCCTTTTCTATACTTTTGAACATGTTTTTTTCTATAACTTTGCTTTTAATTACAAATACAAATTGGGACAAGGCACAATCTTTTTTCCTACCTTTACTAAAATTGACCAAAATCACAAGATTAGATAGCTATTTGTTTTAAGATGGTATTTTATACACCAACAATTATCAAAACATCGCCTTCTTAAACTATGGCTTTGTTCTCCTTTTCTATACTTTTGAACATGCTTTTTTCTATAACTTTTCTTTTAATTACAAATACAAATTGGGACAGGGCACAATATTTTTTCTTGCCTTTACTAAAATTGGCCAAAATTACTATAGATATCTTGCTTAGCAACTATTGGATCTCTTTAAGAATCTTACGGCGTTTCCTTTGCAACATCTGGTGATGGTGCAATTGCTAGTTTTATTAACTTTGAGTTGGATTTTTTATACGGGCCAATATAAAAACCCTTTATCCCCTATATATCCCCTAATATATTATGTCATTTCATCAATATATATCCCCCAATATGAACCCACCAATATATTATGTCATTTTTTTTCTCTCAATATATATCCCCCAATATGAACCCACTTGGTATGGTATTTCTCCCCTAGTGAATCCCCCTGAATTAGTTCCCAAATACTTTTAGGTGTTTTTATTTCCATATTTTTAATGGAAAAAAAAATTGAGAGAAAATTTACACTAAAATAATTTGATCCTTCTATATTCATGTCAAATCAAGTGCTAAATGGATTTACGTTAATAAATAGTATACCTTTTTATATAAAGAGACACTCAATTCCTTTAATAGTTCATAAAAAGACTTTCAATTCCTTTAATAGTTCATGAGGCATTGACACTTCCCATTTAAAAAATATCAATAACAAAAATAAATTCAATATTTCTCATAAAATATTTGCTTTAGTAAAATATTTCAATATCAACTATATCTTTTTCCCTTTATATTCACAAAACAAAAAAATTCTTATAGTAAAAGCTTTTTAAGACTATAAAGGAAAAGTGTAATTCCTTCCATTGAATATGACATGATGTTGAGGTGCACTCTAACTAATAGACAAAATAACTTTTTGGTTGCAGTTCGAAAATACAATTTGTAGCAAGATTGAGATTTCTTGTTATTTAAAATACACTTTTGAATGCATAAATAGATTCAACACCCTGAAAACCCCCAAAGAACTCTATCTTTGCTAATTAAACAACTTAAGGTTATGATTTTTAAAAATATTTACTAGACTTTGAACATAATTGACTAGGAAAAATATCCACAAGAGTGTCATTTCTTCTATTAATTAGACTATGTATTGAGGAAGTATATATGTGTGTGTGTGTGTGTAGTATAACTTATAGACTAAATGGATTTTTCATAGCATTTTTTCTGGTTGATTTTAAGTAAAATACGATAGAGATTTTTAAAAACTTGAGTTTAAGTTATTTAATCTATAGAATTCAATGGATTTTTCATAGCATTTTTTCTGGTTGATTTTAAGTAAAATACGATAGAGATTTTTAAAAACTTGAGTTTAAGTTATTTAATCTATAGAATTCAAGTGCCCCAAGGGGTTTTCAGGGTGTTGAATCTATTTATGCATTCAAAAATGTATTTTAAACAAAAAAAATCACAATCTTGCTTGAAATTATATTGTAGGTTTCTGGTGAAAAAAACTATTTCGTCTATATATATATTCCATCGTAAAAAATTGTAATTTTATTGATATTTCAAACAAAATTACATTCAACATATACACTGATAAGGTGTATTTCAAAGTATTGACATAGCTTGTCACAGATCAAATTGTATAAGCATAACAACAAAAAGGTTTTAAAAAATTATAGACATGCCTATAGGGCATAATTTACCAGTCATAAAATAACATCCAAAAGTGTCATCACGTTGAGTCCATACTGTTCCATGTAATGTCACAAAGGCAGAACCAAATAAAAACTTGTGTGAGGTAAAAAAACCTCTGGCAAAGAGTTAACAAAAAGTAGGGTGCTTCGCATTGTCAAAAACATAAAATGATTGGTCTGATATCCTCAGGAAATAGTCACCATAGCAACTGAAGTAAAAACAAAAAGAAAATTATCGGTGCTTGGAGCAGAGAAAAGACTCAAAAAGATAGTGTCACGTCCATATATGGTCAATGTTATAACTCAAAGTGATCTACACCTCAGATATCGGTTATATTCCATATCCCCCTATCCAGAATAATTCCTTCCTTAGAAAGCATGTCGGCTTCCCGATTCCTTTCCCTGTATATTTTCCTTCAAGAGAAGTATGCAAAGCCAAGACATAATCTTCTAATATCTGCCACACTGTTTGACAAATATATGTTTGTGTAATGTTGATATACATTGACCCAATTGATCACCAACATTGAGTCACCAAAAAATATTAATCTGTCATAGCCTTTATAAAAGGTGAAACCTATCAAAGATTTGCATGTAAGGGATTTGACCCAGTTGTTTGTGTCGGAGCTAAAACAATTTTAACACAATAGGAATGTTAATCAATCAAGCGAAGGATGAAACTGTAACAACCCCAGGTTAAGTTTCCATGTAAATAAAATAAAACCAAGGTCATGGGATACATATTCCAAGCTGAATGGAGGACAAAAGCATTACATTAAGTATAACTTATGGATTATTATTGAATGGAAATTAGCACTGGCATTGAAAAAAGACAAAGGAAATAAATTATAATTTAATATAAGAAATAAAGTAAAATAGGAGAAAAGGAAGATGAAGGGACAAGAATATGCATGCAAAGGAAAATTAAAGAAAAGTAAAGGAAAAAAGAAAAAAAAAAGGAGAAAACATTCACACACACTCTTGGACATTCTAGATAAGAGAAGAGCAAGAGAGAGAGAACAACTAGTTGGACACAACGTGGACTCAAGCAAGCCAGCAAGAAAGGAAAGCAATGGAGCACAAGAGAAAGTTTGGAAAACAACAAACAAGGGCATAAAATATCTATGGATTTGTAGGTAACCATGTGCATGTGTGATTTAGCATGTTGGGATTTGATGTGTGGTATATGCATTAGTTTAGTGGTAATGTTTTTTTTCATTGGCATGGGATGTTCCTGGATTGACATTGATGTACAACATGACCTTTACCATTTTCTGGATAGCCATGATGCATTGGGTTCCCTATTTTAGTTAAGCTTTGGATTTCGTGTAGATTTTGGATCTTGGTTGAGGTGGTCTATGGAAAATTTCCAAGGGTTGAGGGTAGAGATGGTTTTCTCTTGGAATTCTTGACAGGAGGGTGGAGATAGGAAAATTCCTCTGGGTATGGTGAAGAAATTTTGAGGCACCCAAGCTTGTATTGGTTTTGGTGACCTCCATAATATTTTAGGTGAAATCATTGTGGTTGAGGATTCAGGTGATTTAGCCTCTGGATTCACTAGTTGGTTTTATTTTGGTTTATCCCATGTGATCCCACATTCATGCTTGGAATATCGCATGAGGGTGATTGGCTAACATAATGATTTGGTTCAGCCTAATCTATGGTCAGGTGGTGCATGGAAGTCTTGGACTTGGTTGGATTTATGCATATGTTATTATGTGTTGTTTCTTATTGAGATCAATGAGCACATGTATTGGTTATCACGTTTATTTTATGACTAGTTTGTCATGGATCTATTTTGATTAAATGTTGATTATACACATGATACATTCTTATTATATGATGTGATCTTTTTATGGATATTGTTCATGGTTTGATAAGTTATTTAATGGATATATGAATGCATGAGATAATAAGTGTTGTTGCATCTAGTATGGGAGGGAAATAAGCATTTTTGATGATTCTCTGATGAAACTAAGGTGTAACACCCTCCTTCGAAAATTACACAAGTTTACCAGTCCACTGGGGTAAATACGTGATGAAGAGTTATTATGATATGATTCAACCTCCTAGATCACCTTAAGGAAGTGGAATTGACAAAACAAAACCTTACTGACCTTCCTCATGTGCTATAGGACCCGCAAGGGCTAAACTACCCTTCAAGGTGTCCGAACAATGAGTTAACTTTCCTTTTCACTATTCTAGACTCCTAGTCGCATGCACAAGCTTGCATCCATGTGACTATAGGCCTCCAGTCACATGCATAACCATTGCAAGGGTGTGACTGTAGTCTTTTTTAGCTAGTTTTGTGCGCGAAATTTGTGCCACCTTTTCAGGGCTAAACTCCAGGTCGTTGTCTAGAACTTGATGAAACGTTCCAAAAAAATCAATGACACAAATATAAAGCTTCTAACACAAACATTGATCAAGGACTTGGCGTAACCAAACCTAACCATGACAAACATTCTTCTGAACACATTGTGAACATGTAATCTACGGGATATAAATGCATATTTGAAAATAAGGGTCTTATACTTATCTGAAAATCACAAAGAAGGTCTAATGCCTTCTCATAATAGCTTCGATAACATCTATTAGGTCATGCATTCAATAACCGTTCATTTACCAATCAAAACATGTTAAGAGCCATAACTAGAATTTGTCATAAAACCATGCTTATAGCCAGCATATAACCAGAATATTAACATTTATAGATCAACCATTAAAGCAATATAGTAATAAGTACATTTACACATAATACACAAGACAAAAGGAGCTCTTATTAACATATGAAAAATTCAACTAGGTCAGGGACTTCTACATACCACCCAACCATAGATTGGGCTAAACCAATTTTTTTTTCAGCTAATCACCCCTGTGCCATATTCCAAGCATGAATTCAAGACTCACAACAAAACCAACCAGGGCTTCCTTAGACTTTATTGCAATCCACCAAGGGATTCCTAGGTTCAAGCCCTCATCACCAACTAGGCTTTACCACAATCCCTCCAAGGGATTCCCAGGCCCAAACAAGAAACATACACTACCAAGATTTATCAGAATCCCACCATATACCAGTCCAGGATCACTAGGCCTATACAAGCATGGATGCCTCTGGATCTCTCCACCTAAACCGTGAGGAATTTCTCAATCTCTCGTCTCTAGGATTTATCATATATCTTACCATTCATTGGTAGAGGATTCCTAGGCCCAACGAGACTCCACCCTCTAGGCTTTACTCTATATCCCATCATTCACCGGTCGAGGATTATTATGCCCAACAAGGGCATACACCTCTAGGCTTTACCGTATATCCCACCATTTACCAGTCGAGGATTCCTAGGCCCAACGAGGTATACACAATCTGGATTTAGTGCAATCCCACCTTCATCGGTCCATGAATTCCTAGGCCTTGTGTTATTCTCTTAAGACCACCCCACTCAATTTCAGAACCATCTGAAAATCTAGATCAACCAAGTAAAAGAGAACCACATCACACCATGTCGATCCGGAAATGGAAAGGAAAGGTTGAAAATCATTATCACACCTAGAGAAACCCATGTCAATGACAACAAGAGAAGAATATACACACATGCATGCCAAAACTAGCAAGGAAATTATACATGGAAGTAATCTTGCTGTAGCCAATTGATCCTACTTCTCCTTTCTTGATCTTTTCCTTTCTTTTCCTTCTTTATAATTCCTTTGCTTTTCTTGATCCAATGCTAGAGTGATCCAAGAACTCTAAGTGCACAAGAGTATGAGAGAGAGATAATAGAGAGAGATAGCTCCAAAACTAAACTGTCAAAAGGTTACCAACTGATCCTTAGAAGCCTTTTTATCAATGAGGTCTCCAATTTCTTCAATTTTCCATTATTTTCCTTCATTTTACTCCTCATGTGCAACCTATTACATTTCACCTTCCTTTTCTCCTATTTTCCATTATTTTCATAAATAAAATTCCAATTAATGTCTATTTCCTTTTCACAGCCTTTGCCATTGCCTTTGCCAATTTCCCCTAGCCATAATAAACTAAATGAAAAACCACTAGGATGTTTATCCTAACATTCAACTTGGAATATGTGTTCCATGACCTTGGTATTATTTTTTCCTTTATTAACTTTATTACGTTTATTTTTGACCAGGGCTATTATAGAACCCTCTCCCTTGGGGGAACACCATCCTCAATGTTCAATGACTCCTATAAACCAACAAACTGCTTGAAACAAAACATACTACCCATGTAGATTTATAACACAGCTCATTGCAATATTTACAATGAAATCCTATTGAAAACATGACAATCGTACCATTTACTGGAGCTTTATAACACAACTCATTACGGTATTTACAATAACAACCACATTTTCTTCAACCAGTAAATAACCAGATTGTCTATGGAGCTTTATAACAGAGATCGATACAGTATTACAATAAAATACACATATATACATATGCACATTTTCTCTAACCAAAAAATAAAAGGATATAATTCTTGTATCAATCAACAAGGGAGATCCAAAGGCTCACACCTCCACTCTCAAAAGTAGTACCAAGATTCACCTCCTTCGTAGGAAGTCCAGAATACATTGCCAAAATCAAAACTCCATCCAATGTCCAACGCTAAAATATTAATATCAACTTTAACTTTTTCCTTTTTATATAAAAAGTGATATAAGAATAAACATTTTAAAGGTATAATGTGAAAGTGTATTTCGTTCCCAAGTTTGTGTTTTTGTTTCCATTTTTTTAATGGAAAAAAAAAACTTGAGAGAAAATTTACACCTAAAAAAAATTGATCCTTCTAGATTCATATTAAATCAAATGCTAAATGGATTTACATTAATACATAGTATACCTTTTTATATAACGAGACATGCAATTATTTTAATAGTTCATAAGGCGTTGACATGTCACATTTTAAAAATATTAATAACAAAAACAAATTCAATATCCGTGGTAAACAAAATAGTTCAATATTTGCTTTAGTAAAATATTTTAATATCAACTTTATCTTTCTTCCTTTATATCCACAGAACAAAAAAATCTTATAGTAAAAGCATTTTAAAACTATAAAGGAAAAGTGTAATTCCTTCCACTCAACATGACATGACGTTGAGGTGCACTCTAACTAATAGACGAAATAACTTTTTGGTTGGAATAAGAAAATACAATTTATAGCAAGATTGAGATTTCTTATTGTTTAAAATACACTTTTGAATGCATAAATGGATTCAACACCCTGAAAAAACCCAAGGCACTCTATCTTTGCTAATTAAACAACTTAAAATTATGATTTTTAAAAATATGTACCAAATTTTGAAGAGAATTGACTAGGAAAAATGTCCACAAAAGTGTCATTTCTTCTATTAATTAGACTATGTATTGAGGAAGTATATATATATATATATATGTATGTATGTATGTATGTATGTATATAGGTTATTTCGTCTGTAAGTTATACTACACTTATATATACATATACATATACATATACATATACATATACATATACACATATATACATATATAGACATATACATATACATATACATATACATATACATATACATATACATATACATATACATATACATATACATATACATATATATATATATATATATATATATATATATATATATAGTATAACTTATAGACGAAATAACCTTTTTCATATCATTTTTTCTGGTTAATTTTAAGCAAAACCCGATAGAGATTTTAAAAACTTGAGCTTAAGTTGTTTAATTTGTAGAATTAAAGTGCCCCAAGGGTTTTTCAGGGTGTTGAACCCATTTATGCATTTAAAAATATATTTTAAACAAAAAGAAATCACAATCTTGCTTGAAATTTTATTGGAGGTTTTTGGTGAAAAAGGTTATTTCGTCTATAAGTTAGGCTACACCTATATATATATATATTCCACAAAAAAATTGTAATTTTATTGATATTTCAAACAAAATTACATTCAAAATATACACTGATAAGGTGTATTTCAAAGTCTTGACATAGCTTATCACAAATCAAACTGTATAAGAAAAACAACAATTTAAAAAATTACAGATATGTCTGTAGTCCATAGTTTACCAGTCATAAAATAGCCTCCAGAAGTACCATCACGTGGAGTCCATATTGTTACATATAATGACACAAGGGTAGAACCAAAGAAAAACTTGTGTGAGGTCAAAAATCCTATGGCATAGAGTTAACAAAAAAGAGGATGCTTCTCTCTGTCACCAAAATAAAATGACTGGCTGGATATCCTTAGGAAATAATCACCATAGCAATCGAAGTAAAAACAAAAAGAAAATTGCCGATGCTTGGAGCAGATCCAAGACTCAAAAAGATAGTGTTGTGTCCATATACGGTCAATGATAGAACTCAAAGTGATTTTCTCCTCATATCTTAGTTACATGCCATGTCCCCTGTCCATAAGAATGTCTTCCTTAGAAATCATGTCAGCATGCCGATTTCTTTCCCCATATATATGCCTTCAAGAGAAGCATGCAATGTCAAGACATAATCTTCTAATATATGCCACAATGTTTGAGAAATATATGTTTCTGCACTGTTGAGATGCAATGACCCAATTGATCACCAACATTGAGTCACCAAAAATTTGTAACTTTTCACAACATTTCTCAAAGGCGAAAGCTATCAAAGATATGCATGTAAGGGTTTTGACCCACTTGTTTGTGCCGGAGCCAAAACAATTTTAACATGATAAGAATGTTGATTAATCAAGTGAAGGATGAAATTGTAACAACCCCAGGTTAAGTTTTCATGTAAATAAAATAAAAACAAGGCCATGGGACACGTATTCCAAGATGAATGGAGGGGAAAAATATTAAATTAGGAATAACTTATGGTTTTTTATTGACTATGGAAATTAGCACTGGCATTGGAAAAGGAAAAAGGAAATAATTGACAATTTAATATAAGAAATAAAATAAAATAAGAGAAAATGAAGATGAACGGAGAGGAATATGCATGCAAAGGAAAATGAAGGAAAAGTAAAGGAAAAAAGAAAATAAAAATGAGAAAAAATTCACACTCCTAGAAATTCTAGAGAAGAGAGGATAAATTGAGAGAGAACAAGTAGTTGGACACAAGGAGGACTCAAGCAAGCAAGAGCATTTGTCCTCTACTCATTTGTCCTATTCCTCTCATCTTTTCAAAGAGAATTTGACGTCTACCCCTGATGATGGATTCACTTAGGCAGTCCGAAACGTTGGGTTATTAAAAAATCTCAGAAATAGGTTATTCCTCTTTTCCATAAGATAAAGAGCAAGTTTGGACAACAACAAGCAAGGGAAGAAAATAACTATGGATTTGTACGTAACAATGTGCATTTGTGATTTTATTTTTGGTATATGCATTAGTTTTTTGGTCATGTTTATTTTATTTGGCATGGGATTTTCTTGGATTGATAGTGATGTTCAACCTTTCCTTTTCCATTTCCTGGATAGCCATGATGTAGTGGGTTCCCTATTTTGGTTAAGCTTTGGATTGCAAGTATATTTTGGATCTTGGTTGAGGTGGTCTTAAGAAAATTCCCAAGGGTTGAGGGTGGAGATGTTTTTCTCCTGGAACTCTTGACAGGAGGGTGGAGATAGGAAAATTCCTCTAGGTATGGTGAAGAAATTCTAAGGCAGCCAAGCTTGTACTGTTTTTTGTGACTTCTATACTAGTTTAAGTGAAATCACTATGTTGAGGGTTAAGGTGGTTTAGCCTCTGGATTCCCTAGTTGGTTTTGTTTTGGTTTATCCCATGTGATCCCACATTCATGCTTGGAATATGGCACGAGGGTGATTGGCTGAAAGAATGATTTGTTTCATCCCAATCTATGGTCAGGTGGTGTGTGGAAGTCCCAAACTTGGTTGGATTTATGCATATGTTATTATGTGTTATTTCTTATTGAGATCAATGAGCACATGTATTGGTTATCATGTTTATTTTATGATTGGTTTGTCATGGATCTATTCTGATTTAATGTTGGTTATAGCCATGATACATTATTATTGTATGATGTGCTCTTTTTATGAATCATATTCATGATTTGATAAGTTATTAAATTTTTATATGAATGCATGGGATAACAAGTGTTGTTGTAGCTAGTATGAGAGAGAAGTAAGCCTTCTTGATGATACTTTGATGGAACTAAGCAAATAGTGATCAGATATGCATTCATGACCTTTAGTTACTATTCTTACAAAGTGTTTGTCTAAATTTTCATCATGTTTTTAGAAATCTTGGGAAATATCCGAGCCTAAGTATATAGTATGTAGACTTGTAATCATCAGAGACTAGATTTCAGAAATTTATTGGTAGTTTTGGGTAGTGGCCTATGGGCTAGCCTTGAAAATATGGTACTGAATTCGTGACCACAAGCACATAACTAGGGATTTTCAATTGTATCCACAAGAAGGACATCTTGTGCATCCGGTTGGAGCCATCTAGCCGCATGGAAAAGACTACATGTGTGCGGTTGGGCTGTAAATCTTGGTAAAAAGATAGTTCCAACCCAGGGAAATATCATGAGTAGACAAGGAAAGATCGTGAGTAGATGTTGTTTGACATCTGGGTGATTAGGTGTCCCTGGGAGGTTGCAGTAAGTTTCAGGGTAGTAGACCCCACTTCCATAACTAGAGCTTGGATGTTGGGTCATGCATAGTAACTCTCGTGTCATATTTACCATGTTGAGCTTGTAAAAGTGAGTAGATGTGGGGTGGGGTGTTACAGAGCGGTGTCAAAGCGAGGTTGCAGCACTAGACCTCGAGGTAAATTTAGATTGTTATGAATGCATGCCAGTTGTCTATATGTTCTCCATGTATGCATGTTAGTTAATTAAATTGATATTGCTATTATATCATGCACATGGTATGTTTTTTCATGCTAATATGGATTGGCCTGTGAAGATGTAATAGCCTCACCAATAGTAAGTTGAGTGCTTTTGATTATTATTTTATTTAGCTAACAATGGTGTATTGTAGGAAATAGAAGGCCAATGATGAAGACACGAATATTTGAGTATAGTTCATATAAATCCATGTATAGGCTAGAAGAGTCATTGGTGGGATCAGAGAGATGAGTTTATTAACAGGGAGAAGGAGACTAACCTAATTTAGAAGATACATTGATAAGTTTCAAGGAAGAGATCATAAGATGCAAGGCAAATAATGAGAGGTTAATTGAAGCATAGGAAAGGCTTCCGAAAGGTTAGGGAAATCAAGCTGAGGTAAATGCAGTTATTCTTAAGAGCTTTTCATATTTGCAAAATCAGGGACAACTGGGTATCAGTAATGGAGATAGATAGGAAGAAAATACTAATGGTGTAGGCAAAATAAGGTCTTATAAAATGATTAGGCTAGACATGGATGATACAGTGAAGAGTGACAGACTCTTGGATACACATGAGAGGAGGGCTAGTACTCATGGATTTTATTATAACTCTACTTCTAGGATACATCATCATCATCACCGCTAGCATCATTGCAGGAAGAGTGAGAAGGGATATTTACTAGAAGAGTTCAAGAAAGTTAAGCCTACTAATTTTTATGGTGATTTGACTAAGTCAGAAGATGAAGAAGTATGGCTGCTTCGGATGAGGAAATACTTTGACCTTCATGATTACTCTAAGAACATGAAAGCCAATATATCTACCTTCAGTCTCAAGGGAAAAGAAAATATCTGGTGGGAAGATGTTAAGCATGTCAGAGGTATCAGGGAAGAGGAGCTGACATGGGAAGAATTTGAACGACTCTTTAGGAAGAAGTACCCGACTGAGAGATATTATGATGGAAAGGCCAATGAATTCTATGAGCTCAAGATGGGTTCTGTGACATATGAAGAATATACAACCAAATTTCTATAGCTACTGAGATATGTGCCCTATCTCAAGGATGAGAAGGCAAAGATCCAAAGGTTCATTAACAAATTTCCATTATCATTCAAAGACTACATTGAGTTTGACGAGCCTCGGTCTTTGGAGAAATATAAAAGGAAGTTGAAGCATCATTATGAGTAGTCAAAGTGAAATCCTAAGTTCAATCATGAATGGAAGGATAATGAGAAGACTGAAGGAAACTGTACTAAGAAGCGAGGAATATCTCACGATGCAGATAGCAAGGAAAATGTAACACCCTCCTCCCACATTTACCCATTATAACCGGTCCACTGGGGTAAACATGTGACGAGAGGCTACTATGATGTGATTCAACTCCCCGTGTACAGTTAAGGAAGTGGAATCGACAAAACATAACCAATCTGGCCTTGCTTGGGAGTTACAAACCCTTCAGGAGGAAACTAACTCTTCCAGGTTCCTAACTCCTGAGACAACTTGTCATTTTTCTTATCTAGACCCTCAGCCGCTCCCATGACAAGCCATGCATGCGATTTAGGCCTTCCAGTCACTTCCACAACAAGGCATGCTAGGGACTGTGGACTTTTTCAGGCAGTTCTAAGCCAGCGACCCCAGATTCTGAGCCACTTTTTTAGGGCTAGGTCTCAGGCCACTACCCATAACATCATGAAACTTTTGGAAATGATAAAAAACAATGGAATAATTTTACTAATGCAATAATTGGTACAAATAATTGATCTGACCCCTAATATCCATGATAGGAATTTCATCAAACATATAAAAAATATATAATCTAAAGGTCATAACAACAAATTTGAGCCTAGGGGTCTCATAATTATCTGAGAATCATCAAGAAGGTCTTATGCCCTCTAAAAATAGCTGCATTATCATCTATTTGGTCGTACATTCATTATTAATTCATTTACTAATAAAAACATGATGAGAGCCATAACTCAAGTTTGTCATAAAACCATGCTTATAACCATCATATAACCAACAAATTAAAAATGGTAGAACAGCCATTAAAACCACATATTAACAAGCACATTTACACATAATACACAAGAGAAAAAGAGCTCTTATTAACATATGAAAAATGTAACTAGGTCAGGGACTTCCACGTACCACCCAACCATAGATTGGGCTAAACCAAATATTTCTTTCAGCCAATCACCCCCAGCCATATTCTAAGCATGAATGTGGGATTCACAAAAAAACCAATCAAGGTTTCCTTAGGCTTTACCACAATCCCACCAAGGGATTCCTAGGCCAAACAATACAATACAAGATTTACCGCAATCCCTCCATAAACTGGTCAAGGGATAATTAGGCCCTAAACAAGCATGGATGCCTTTGGCTCTCTCCACCTAAACCATGAGTAATTTTTATGTCTCCATTCTCTGGGCTTTACCATGTATCCCACCATAACTGATAAAGGGATTCATGGGCCTCACGAGAGCATACACCTCTAAGTTTTACCGTGTATCCCGCCATTACCAGTTAATGGATTCATAGGCCTAACGAGGCTCCATCCTCTAGGATTTACCATGTATCCCGCCATAACTGGTCAAGGGATTCCTAGGCATAACGAGGAGGTTCATAATAAGGCTTTATCATTTATCCCACCACTTCTGGTGTAAGGGATTCCTAGGCCTTGTGATTTTTCCTGAGACCACCCCACTCAGCTTTGATACCATTCACCAATCTAGCTCAATGAAATACAATATAACCCCATCACACCATGGCTATCTAGAAATGGAAAGGCAAGGTTGAAATTCATTGTCACACCTAACAAGACCCATGCCAATGACAACAAGAGAACCAAATACACACATTCATGTACCATGCATTCCAAATCTATCAAGGAAATCACACATGAATGTACCATGCATGCCAAATCTATTAAGGAACTCACACATGAAAATCATTAACTACAAGTAATCCCGTTATACCCACTTGATCCTACTCCTCCTTTGTCCTTCCTTTGATTTTCTTGATCCAATGCTAGAGACCTCCAAGAAAACTCTAAGTGTGCAAGATTATGAGAGAGAGAATAGAGAGAAAGCTCAAAAACTGAACTAACAAAAGCTACCAACTGATACTCAGAAGCCTTTTTATCAATGAGGCCTCTAATTTCTTTCTTTTCCATTATTTTCCTTCATTTTCATCCTCACATGCAACCTATGACCTTTCACCTTATTTTTCCCCTAATTCCTTTTGTTTTCATAAATAAAATGTCAATTAATGTCTCTTGCCTTTCCAAAGGCTTTGTCATTGCCTTTGCCAATTTCCTTAGCCATAATAACCGAAATGAACACCTGTTAGGATGTTTTGCCCAACATTCAACTTGGAATACATGTCCCATGACCTTGGTCTTATATTTTTACATGGAAATTCAACCAGGGATGTTACATAACCCTCTTGCTTGGGGAAACATCGTTCTTGGTGTTCAATGACACCTATAGCCAACAAGACCACTAGGAAAAAAAAAAAAAAAACCTTCCCATGAAGCTTTATAACATAGCTTGTTGCAGTATTTACAATGACCATTCAAGGAAAACATGAAAATCATACTGTTTATTGGAGCTTTATAACACAAATCGTTACAGTATTTACAATAACAACCACATATGCTCATGCACATTTTCTTCAACCAAAAAATAACCATATTGTCTATGGATCTTTATAAATCCAACTCGATACATTATTTACAATAATATACACATATGCACATTTTCTCTATCCAAAAAATAAAAGGAAACAGTTCACGTATCAACAACAAGGGAATCGAGAGGCTCACACCTCCACCCTCAAAAGTAGCACCAGGATTCACCTCCTTCCCGGTAAGCCCGGTAAGTCTAGAATCCACTGCCAAATTCGAACCTGCAGCCAATATCCAGTGCTACTTGTCCTCCCCGTGAATAGTTATCGAATCATTGTCCCAGAGTACACTTGAAATATGAATTTTATTCCATCTAGAAATGATAATGACCAAAACAAATCCATCCCCCAACGTTCCCTTCTCTGCTACACAGTCCCTAAGGAAATCTGGTCACCCCCTTCCATGATATCACTCACCTTCCAAGTTCCTCGGCATCCCCTTCCTCGGGTGATCCATCCCTTGGAAAGGTTTCCTCACATCGTAAGGTCAAATGAAAAAGGAATATACTTGCCTCAAAACCATCATACCAGTCATAACATGCTCATGGAAATCAATGGACACTATTGGGTACTAGTGTCCTACAATGGCCCTGCTCTTGAATTGCTTCACCAACATACATGTTCCAATTCCTTTTATTGTTGCTACTAATTCTTGTAGTCAGTTCCAACCACCCAACCATGCATTTTCATGCTCTCCTGTACTAAGCATAAATTCCATTAGATTAAAAAAAAATTGAAAGAAATTCACATCATACCTCATCGGTAGCTCATTAACAAGGTACACCTACAATTCTGTTTAATTCTTGTCACAACAATTCAAACTCATTTGTTTGATCAAATAATCATGTATAAACATATCATATCTAGTTAGCTGAAAACACAATCATCATAATCAAGATCATATATCACATGTAACCATCATAAAAAAAATCATAGATTACATGTAATCATCATAAACTGAAATTACATATCACATGCATAATTAAAACTGAAATAAAATACTATTACTTATCCTTCAATTGGTCCTTCGTTTCTACCTTTATCCTTTTTCCTTTCTTTACACACACTGGATCGGTTTCCACACCCGAAAAACACCCAGTGCCTTCTCTTCAACCATCTACACATACACATGGTGTACACCACACAACATACAACACTACACAATACATGCACCTACACCTGGCATACAACACATACACCTGCACCCGGTGTACAACACAACACAATACATACACCTACACCTGGTGTGCAACACAATACATATACATACACAAATTACAACATCACGAATACACATTTCATGATACCATGACTACGCAATGCACATACATAGTATTGCACGTACACAAAAAAACATGTACAACATGCACACAATACCACATGTGCACAACACATCATGTACAACTTGCATACAATACCACATGTACAACATGTACACAATACCACCTCTACACAACAATAGTACTGCACATGTACACAACAATGCTCACACAACAATAGCATGACATGCAGAATGTGTACACAACACCACTTGCACAACGTGTACACAACACCACATGTACACAACAACACATGCACGACATGTACACAACACCAAATTCACACAACACCCCATGTACAACATGTACATGACACCACATGCATACAACACCACATGTACAATCATACATACAACACCACAAGTTCTTAGCACCATATGTACAACATGAACACTACGCCATATGTACACAAAAACACATATGCAACATGCACAAAGCACCATATGTACACAATACCACATATCCAACATGCACAAATCACCATATGTATACAACACCGCATATCCAACATCTGCATAACACCACATATCCAACATGAAAAAACACCATTTATACATACTATTTCATATACAACATGCGCTGTACATAGTAGTGCATAAAAAACATGTACACAACACCACATGCACACAACATCACAGGTTCAACATGTAAAACCTATATACAACAGTAGTACTGCACATCCATAGACCACACACTAACTCTACCAAGCAACTTCTAGTTTATTTCTGTTATCTATGCTTGTACCAGCATGTCACAGATCACACTGCTTCCATTCCGCTCATGTATCCCTCAAAAAAACGTGTCCATAACATAAACATTATACATAGTATAATCACATAATATCAATTCATATCCACATGATACTAACCTCATAGATATGTCAGGGCTACTCTTCCCACTTGATTCCTCATAAACTAGGAACCTATTTATGCCATTCATTGCATAAGCAATCATCCCTCCATAAGAATAATTCCCTATGACCCTGTTAGACAATGACATATACATATATATATATATATATATATATATATATATATATATATATATATGCAGGTGAATGACATGAATAGGTTCCTAGTTTATGAGGAATCAAGTGGGAAGAGTAGCCTTGACATATCTATGAGGTTAGTATCAAGTGGATATGAATTGATATTATGTGATTATACTGTGTCTATGTTTATGTTATGGACACATTTTGCTGAGGGATACATCAGCAGAATGGAAGCAGTGTGATCTGCGACGTGCTAGGACAAGCATAGATAGTAGAAATAAACTAGAAGCAAGGTTGCTTGGTAGAGTTAGTGTGTGGTCTATGGATGTGCAATACTATTGTTGTATATAAGTTGTACATGTTTCACCTGTGATGTTGTGTGAATGTGGTGTTGTGTACATGTTTTTTATGCACTGCTATGTATAGATGGTGTTGTGTTCATGTTTTATATGCAATAGTATGTATAAATGGTGATTTGTGCATGTTGGATATGTGATGTTGTGCAGATGTTGGATATGCGGTGTTGTATATAGATGGTGCTTTGTGCATGTTGGATATGCGGTGCTGTGTACATATGATGCTTTATGCATGTTGCATATGTGTTGTTATGTACATATGGCGTAGTGTTCATGTTGTACATATGGTGCTATGTACATGTGGTGTTGTGTGTATGATTGTGCATGTGGTGTTGTATGCATGTGGTGTCGTGTACATGCTGTAAATGGGGTGTTGTGTACATGTCGTGCATGTGGTGTTGTGTACACGTTGTGCAAGCGGTGTTGTGTACATGTTGTGCAAGTGGTGTTGAGTAAAGGAGGTATTGTGTACATGTTGTATATGTTGTACATGTGGTATTGTGTGCAATTCGTACATCATGTGTATTCGTGGTGTTGTAATCTATGTATATATATGTATTGTGTTGTACACCGGGTGTAGGTGTATGTATTGTGTTGTGTTGTACATCGGGTGCAGGTGTTTGTGTTGTATGATAGGTGTAGGTGCATGTATTGTATGGTGTTGTATGTTGTGTGTGGTTTTATGTGTGTGGTGTACACTGTGTGTTTGTGTACATGGTTGAAGAGAAGGCACTCAGTGTTTTTCAGGTGTGGAAACCGATCTACTGTGCATACGAAAAAGAAAAAGGATAAAGGTAGAAGCGAAGGACCGATTGAAGGATAAGTAATAGTATTTATTTCAGTTTTAGTTATTCATGTGATATGTGATTTTAGTTTTTGATGATTACATGTGATCTATGATTTTGGTTTATGATGGTTACATGTGATCTATGATCTTGATTATGATGGCTGTGCATGTTATATATATATATATATATATATATATATATATAAAATCATCAGCATAATCATGATCACAACATAATTATGAAATAGAATAAATTCAAGGCTAAGAGAACTCCCTTTATTCGTGCACAACATGCATAACAATGAGAACAAAAATTCCCAACTTAGCCAAGGCATATGACACCTAAAATTCATTCACTTTACCTTTCTATTACCTTTCTCACAATTGTCCTGCCATCATCCATTTACACCAATGGACCCAACCAACTCAAACGATTGTCATAAACTTACGTCCAACTTCCCTTATACATGCATCAAGCTTCATCCAAGTCTTACATTACATACTAGGTTTCATTAAATTCTTCCTAATATCCAATAAATTTCCTCCTTCCTCAATCAATTCCCAAGACTCTCAAAACATAAAAGGAAAGAACAAGAAACAATTAAGAAGAAAACCATGGAAAACCAATAACAATATTGTTGAAAAGTGTAACTAGGATCGGTCTTCATATTGACTATATAATTATGTAAGGAATAAGAAAAAGATAATAAATATGTATTTTTGTTGTACTTGCTTCATTGGTTTCATGAGAAATATTTTTATAGGTCAATAGACTTCTTCTTGATGTCTATTAGGGTTTGTCTTATGGTTACTAGTGTAATTTAGTGTCATGTATATGAAGTGTCTAGATTAGAGAAAATGTTCCAAGACCCTTGTCATGAAACCGTGAAGAAATGACTCCTGCATGATGCTCAAAGCTACACTCATAACGCTGGATTAAAAGTCCTTCATGTTGGCCTATGAACAGAAGTAAAATTTGGCCTTCTAGTAGTTTGAAAGGTCGACCTAAATCATGGTCATAATGACTATATATACATGAACATTTGTGGTCATTTAAGAAAGAAATTTAGTAATGAATATGAGATGTTCGGACCATAGAAGTGAGAACGAATAAGTCTGGAATATAAGACAGTTTAACCTGAAGTAGACCAAAAGAATTATTCTGTGTTTGAGCACATATTACAGGAATTAGTGCGAGCTGACGACGGAGAGAAGTGCGGGTAGAATGAATCTGTGTTTGAATGTGGATTACTTGTCAAGAATCAGTGTAGGCTTAAGAGAAAGAGATGTGCGGGTATATCTGAAGCATCACAACATGATGTCATCTGAATTAAATGCAAAGTCAAGGAAATAGTTGACTGTACTATCTTGCTGTATAAATATGCGGTCAGTCTGAAGGAAGGTGCGGATCCTGTAAAGTCGTATCTCATCTATGATGATGTGCTCTCAGATGTTCAAGAATAGAAGGAAGGTAAATATATGATTTACCTTCCTATCTTCAATACCCAAAAGAAATATATTCCAAATGACTATTAATAAGAGTTTTGATAAACGAAGATGAAATCAAGAAAGATCGAATTAGAGATTGAGTTCTCTAAGGTTGGTACAGATCAGTGTAAGTTTGTGCGGGAGAGAAGGATCAGCATTGTGACCATACAAATAAGAATTGACAAGGTCTTGGAGGCATTCCTAGGTCAAGGGTCTGAGTCTTGGTCATGGTACTTTTCATTTGAAGATCTATAAGAATAATTCCTTACGGGTTTTCCTCTCTAAGAGGGAGAGGTTTTTCCATGGCTTTAGGAGCCTAATTTGTGTATCAAATCTAGAATCATCCTATGTATCAAATCTAGAATCATCAAAAAGAATATATGAAAAATTAGTGGAGCTATTCTCTGTGAGCACTTCAGGAGAAGCAATCTCTCTGAGATCAACAACAGGAACTGGGAGAAGTAATGTCTGACACTGAGATGACTACAGTGGTGCTGAATGCTCTGCCAGAAGAATAGGGAAACTTCACTTCAAGTTTATTCGGGAATAAAGAAGCCACACCATTCCATGATTTATGGTCTCTACGTAAAATGGAGGAAATAAGATTGAAAGCCAAAGTTGTTATAGGATCAAGTGAAGGGAATCAAGCCTTTGTATCCATGTCTAGGAAGAAAGGAAGATTCGGTAAGTTTGGCCCTCAAAATAGAAGGAAAAATATGGACAACATGATTCTTTGGATGTGATGAACTTGGGAATTCATAAAAGAAATTGTCCTTAATATGAAAGGACAAGGGAAATAAGGAAGAAGCCCATGTCTCAGAAATGAGGGAAGAACCTGATGCAAATAAATCTAAGAAATAAGAAGTAAGGGATCTACACTGTGATAAGAGATCATATTCTCCTTTAAGTGATTTCCATTGGTTGTATGATAGGAAGCAATATTGCTTCATGATCGAAGCATGGTAGGAGCTCTTGGTAAAACAACCCTTGGAAAAACCTCTTTGATAACAATAATGATGGAAGGCAATCATCAAGATCAAGGATCATCATGAAAACTGGTGCTGACAATTTTCTAATGGATCTCTCTATGAATTCACTGATTAGAAAGAAAGCATAATGGTTTCATCAAGAATTCCGTGCTAAATAATTCTGGCATGTGATGACATATTGATGGAGTAGGCCAAGGGAATGAAGCTCTTCATTCTAGTAAAACTACTACAGGATGAATTAAATGAAAAAGGTATGATGTATGTATATATTTATATGCTGGCATTTGATGTTGTGAAGTCATGTCATATGGTTGTAGGTAATATAATTCCATATTTAGGAGTATGATCTATGAAGGAGGATCTCTCGGGGCACTGACATATGAAATCAACATAATATATCCTCATGGAATATGAGGTGGTTGTATATGAACAAGGAACTGGAAAAATTGTAAGTTCCTGGGAATGAAGAATGTGTAGAAAGGAAGATATCATGAAATGTAATAATGCCAAGAGGAAATTGTCATCTGGAAGCCAAGAAGATGTGACTAGGATATCTCCTAGGAGGATATGTAGACTCTGATAGAAGTCTGGTAAAGAAGAAGACCCTTGAAAAAACATATCATTAGGAGATGTGTCAATTTGAATAAAGGATTTCAATGCCTACATGAAAATGTCATGGTGAAAGATCATCACTGAGGTAACTTTTGTTTTTAAAAGTTCATATGTATATGATTATCTAGATGAATTTGTGCAGGGCTGCTTATCATGAGAAATGATGTATGATCCTTGGAGATGATTCGAAGGAAAGCAGCATGGCATAACAGTGAACCAAATAAGAAAGAAAGATGAATCACTTTCTGGTAGATGACATAACTCATGAATGAAAGTGATGGATGATTTGTGCCCTATGGAGCTAAAGTTGAAGATTCCTCAATATCGAAATCCATGACATCAAGGGGAGGAATTCTTCATGAGCAGCTGGGTGTCTCACCATTGCTGCTATAGGTTGCTGATTGAGAGGGAGCCTGGTGATCAGTTTCTTACTTGGAAGAAACTGAGTAATTCCTAAGAATGACCTTAGGTACATTCCTTATACAGGAATGAGTACATTCCCTTGTGGAATAGGTCCTCCCTGGATAAGAGGGAGAGATAGACACATCATTCTGGTCTTCACTTGGGAAGATAGAATGGAGGACTGGGTAATCATCTAGCATTCGATACTCTTTGAGAATGTGTTAGGGAATTCAAGATAAGAGTAGTTTGGGACATATATTATTTGAGGGCTAGCTACCCAAGAGAATAATAGTCCAAGAAGTTCATACTTTGGGAACACCCGGGTGGAGTATGTACCTTGGAGAGACAATGACTATGGTGTCTATAAGTCATGTGTCTCACCAGCATTATAGCCCATTGTCTCGTTGAGAGATTGGGTTGTTAGTCAAGGCCTTGCACTAGGACAATGCTGGTTGACATGATGCTATACAGATGCGATTACCAATCCAATTATTCTTATGAGATTCTTCAATTTGAAATTAACCATGTACCTGTATGAATACATCCCTAGTTAAGAGGGAGTGTTGAAAAGTGTAACTAGGATCGGTCTTCATATTGACTATGTAATTATGTAAGGAAGAAGACAAAGATAATAAATATGTATTTTTGTTGTACTTGCTTCATGGGTTTCATGAGAAAGTTTTTTATACATTAATAGAATTCTTCTTGATGTCTATTAGGGTTTGTCTTCTGGTTACTAGTGTAATTAAGTGTCATGTATATGAAGTGTCTAGATTAGATAAAATGCTCCAAGACCCTTGTCATGAAGCCGTGAAGAAATGACTCCTGCATGATGCTCAAAGCTACACTTATAACACTAGATTACAAGTCCTTCATGTCGACCTATGAACAGAAGTAAAAGTTGGCCTTCTAGCAGTTTGAATGGTCGGCCTAAATCATGGTCATAATGACTATATATACATGATCATCTATGGTCATTTAAGCAAGAAATTCGGTTATGAATATGAGATGTTCGGACCATAGACATGAGAATGAATAAGTATGTAATATAAGACGAATTAACCTGAAGTAGACCGAAAGAATTTTTCTATGTTTGAGTGAGGATTACAGGAATTAGTGCGGGCTGACGACGGAGAGAAGTGCGGGTAGAATGAATTTTTGTTTGAATGTGGATTACTTGTCAAGAATCAGTGCGGGCTTAAGACAAAGAGATATGCGGGTATATCTGAAGCATCGTAGCATGATATCATCTGAATTAAATGTGAATTCAAGGCAGTAGTTGGTTGTACTATATTGTTGTATAAATATGCGGTCATTCTGAAGGAAGGTACAGATCCTGTAAAGTCGTATCTTATCCATGATAATGTGCACTCAAATGTGCAAGAATAGAAGGAAGGTAAATATATGATTTACCTCCCTATCTTCAATACCCAAAAGAAATATATGCCAAATGAATATGAAGAAGATTTTTGATAAACGAAGATGAAATCAAGAAAGATCTATTTAGAGATTGAGTTCTCTAAGGTTGGTACAAATCAGTGTAATTTTGTGTGGGAGAGAAGGATCAGTGTTGCAAGCATACAAAGAAGAATTAACAAGGTCTTGGAGGCATTCCTAGGTCAAGGGTTTGAGTCTTCGTCATGGTACTTGTCATTTGAAGATCTATAAGAATAATTCCTTACGATTTTTCCTCTCCAAGAGGGAGAGGTTTTGCCTTGGCTCTCGGAGCCTAATTTGCGTGTCTCATGTATTTTGATAATTGACATGATGAAAGATTAAATAAGCTAAATAATAGAAGATATAAGTAACTCAAATAAGCTCACAAGCAATTATCAAGAAGATAATTTGAATTAATCATCAACCCTCCAAATTCTCAATAAATACAACACCACAAAAAAGGTGGGAAGGCCTTACACCAGACAAAATTAAAATATATAATCAAGCTCAAACAAATAACAAATATTGAAAGCAAAAAACTAGCAACAAACACCATGACTCAATCCCCATGGGTTCCTAAATCCTCCAAAGGAAATCTCAACCAGAGCCTTCTTCAATATTTCATGGCAGTCTCCTTTTCCATGAAATCCTCTGCATCATATTGCCATAAAAACATAACTGTCAGTGCATAAATGAAAATAATCAACATACTAGTTACCTTACCTTATTATGCCAAGCACATGGAGATGTCCATGCCATCTCTGAAGGAACTCCAATTCCCTTAACGAAACCAACTATAACTAGAAACTAGCTAATATACCTGTTAAAAACATGTTCATGAATATAACACATATCCATATAATCTCATATGAAAATCAAGGTTAAGAAGGCTTCTTGTATGCAAAGCATTCATTCATTTGGAATTGTGATTTCCAAACATAGCCGAAGGAATTCTCTCCCAATTCATTTATTTTACCTTTTACCTTGTTGCAATTGATACTTAATACGTGTTATCACATCACCCAGCTATTATTTATATAAAAAATCAATTGTTACCTTTTCACGCTAATACCAAACATTTTTCCCTACAACCGTTCAAACATGTTAGTCACATATTCCAAAGATCAAGACTTCATGTATATTAATTTTAAACCAACCTTCACCAAGACTAACAACCATGTCTTAATAAAAAATCAACTCACAGTCATAGTCATAACACTACAAATATCTCCCACTTGCACTCAAATACATATAAGTTGTCTCGGCACATAATGTGTAGTACAACCATATTAAAACAAGATCATTCCTTCATGCAATCTTACAGACACATACTCATACCATGGAATTAATAAAACATTCAAATAATTTGTAAAGATACCATGTCAAATAATCTAAATAGATGACATAATCAACTCATAACTCAATGTATCCGAGGGGAGGCTAACACATCTGCAAAATCAGTCCAAATTAGTACAACACAATATCACACATCTATCGACTCATACATGAATATCATAATAATAACCATCTGCGCCGACCAATATAGATTAGCATGATACATATAACAACAAGATATTAACTGAAATGACCATAACCATCATGCATAAGACCATAATGCATATAACAACAAGTTACAACCATGCCTGAATAATTGACGCACATGCATATGAACGCATTGAACAACCAACTGATATCATACATGTAACCACAACAACAATAGAATGATAGGCATGTACATAAACCTAATGCTTATAACAACCTTTAACCAACATATATGTATGCCAAACATACAATACTTGTATGACGATTTGCTCTTACCCCAAATTCTAGTGTTGCAACCTTTCTATGATGATATGCTTCTCCTGCTCTATCTTAGCGAACACATTAGCACCATAACATACCAACAACATCATGATGGCACAAACTACATAATGACCACCACGATGCATGTCTGACCTACCATGCATGCATAACCATACCAATGACAATGCTTGCATAACAACACATAGACACTGACATGCATAACAAATGAATATACAACTGACATGCATTGATTACAAACACATCCCAACAACAACATCATCAAATACTACATGGCTACACAACTGTAATAATGACCACCACCATGCATACATAACAAACGCATATACAAGCTACATGCATGCATGACAACCATATTTCTCGGATCCAGTACAAGGGTTGAACCATGCTTTGATACCACTCTGTGGTATCAGATATCACCCAAAGAGAATGAAAACATACTCTGATACGACTCTGTGGTATCAGATATCACCCAAAGAGAACAAAAACATGCTCTAAAGACTAATACCACCCTGTAACACCCTCATCCCACATTTACCCAAGATAACCGGTCCACTAGAGTATATAGGTGATGAGAGGCTATGATGATGTGATTCAACTCCTTATGTACGGTTAGCAAGTGGAACCGGAAAAACATAAAAAATTTGACCTTCCTTAGGAGCTACAGACCCTTCAAGAGGCAAGAAACCCTTCCAGATGCCTAACTCCTAAGAAAACTTGTCATTTTGTTGATATGGACTCTTATTCTCTCCCATGACAAGTCATGAATGTGACTGAAACCTTCAAGTCACCCCCATAACAAGACATGCGAGCGACTATGGAATTTTTCAAGCAGTTCTAAGCCAACGACCCTAGATTTTGAGCCACTTTTTCAGGCCTATGTCTCAAGCCACTGCCCAAAACTTCATGAAACTTTCAAAAATGATAAACAACAATGGAATAAGGTTACAAATTCAATCATTGGTACAAATAATTGATCTGACCCTTAATATCCATGACATGCATTTTGTCAAACATATCAAAAATATGTAATCTACAAGTCATAACAACATATCTGAGCCTAGGGGTCTCATACTTATCTGGTAATCGTAAAAAAGGTTTGATGCCCTCTCACAATATCTGCATTATCATCTATTGGATCATACATTCATTATTCATTCATTTACTAATCAAAACATGAAGAAATCCATAACTCAAGTTTGTCATAAAACCATGCATATAACCAATATATAACCAACAAATTAACAATGGTAGAGCAACCATTAATTAGGAGAATTTTGAGGTCTAAAATGGGCCTCCTAAGGAAATAATAAAATACTAGCTAAACAAATAAAATAATATTTATGAATTTACAATTCACTTTTTGCACCATAATCCATGTAACCATGGTTAAATTCAATTAAAAAGTTGTACCAAAATAAAATCAATAAAAAAATTATATTGATGTGACTATAAATAAAAATAATTTTTTCAAGTAAAATTCATTACCATTGAACAACTAATTCTTTTATCCTCTGTACTAAAATAACTTAAAATAAATTATAAATATAAATACTTAATTATATAATATACTATTAATTAAAAATTATATTATTTAAATTATACAATTAAATTATATAATAACATGTAATTAAGATGCTATATAAAAATCAAATAATACAATATAATAAGTGTAATCTATTATTTTATGTATTAATTTTATATTACAAATTGAATTGATTGTATTTATAACATAAGAAGAAATAACATATAATATAAAAAGAAATATAATATTAATTCTATTCTATTTAGATTATTTTTCATAATATTATATAAAATCATATATATATATATATATGAAATGAATTGAATTGAGTTGTATTTAAAATTTAAAAAAAAAAATATAATAGATTTAATTTATATTTATGAGTAGGTATTTATTTATATATGTATAAATATTAACTTATAATTAATTTGAAATTGTAATATTAAATAAAATGAAATGAATATATAATTTAAAAATAAATATATGAAAATATACAAATATAATATTTATTGAAAAATGTGTAAATATATGCAAATTGTATAGGGATATGCATTGTTTCTTTCAAAAAATATGAAATGGCAATAATAATGTTTTATTCAAAAAGTTTGAAATGACATTTATTATGAATACTTTACTTTATGATTTTAGAATTACTTAGAGCACTACCATGGTTAACCATGAGTTTTTATCTAGCATTGAGAATGTGGCAAGTAACTTTAACTCAAGCAATGCCACCTCAACCATGGGGGATGATGTCATCCCCTAAAATGTGATTGGTTCTCATAAGTGAATTTTGATCGTACATTTTCCTTAAGATACCCATTTTTTACCTCAAAATTCCTCTACTGAAAACCACATGTTAACAAACACATTTACACATAATACACAAGAAGAAAAGAACTCTTATTAACATATGAAAAATGCAACTAGGTTAGGGATTTCCACGTACCACCCGACCATAGATTGGGTTGAACCAAATATTTCTTTAGGCCAATCACCCATGTGCCATATTCCAAGAATGAATGTGCGACTCACAACAAAACAAATCAAGGCTTACTCAGGATTTACCGCAATCCCACCAAGGGATTCCTAGGCCAAAACAATACAATACATGATTTACCGCAATTCTTCCATATACCAGTCAAGGGATCACTATTCCCTAAACAAGCATGGATGCCTTCGGATCTCTCCACCTAAACCGCCACGAATTTTTCCATCTCCACTCTCTAGGCTTTATCGTGTTTCCTTCCATAACCAACCAACATAGATCCATTTAAAGCACAGATCTAACATGAGCTGAAAGGGATCAAATTTCTTTTGTTACAAACTTATTTTAGAGTGCAAAAAATAATGTGTAATTTTTAACTATTTAAATTGCATTTTTGAATGTTATAAAGATTACATAACATGTGCATTGAGCGATTTTATATTAATTCATGTTAAAATATTTTATAACTCACATTGGATGTTTTATCTCTGTATTTTATTACTTGACGAATTAAAGTGAAATATCAACAACTACTGAGTTAATTGAGTTAATTGGATGTTTTATCTCTGTAAAATTATATCTCTGTATTTTATTACTTGAAGAGTGAAAGTGAAATATCAACAACTACTGAGTTAATTGTTTTGTTAATAGATTTTTAATTGTTTATTTATATGGTTATTTAATTTTTGTTTTATTTTTGGCTGGCATGAGAAAAAATTATTTTTATTATTATTTTTAGGACGTGACATAATTATACTTGTCCCACATACTGGATTGTAGAATGAGCCTTTCGACTCAAAGGGATTACTAGTCTTCATGAGAGCATACACCTCTAGGATTTATTGTGTATGTCGTCATTACTGGTCAAGGGATTCCTAGGCCTAATGAGGCTCCATCCTCTAGGCTTTATCGTGTATCCCTTAATAATTGGACAAGGGATTCCTATTCCTAACAAGGAGGTTCATAACCAAGCTTTACCATGTATCCCACCATTACCGGTCAAGGTATTCTTAGGCCTTTTCATTTTTCCCGAGACAACCCCACTCAACTTCGATACCATCCAGAAATCCAGTTCAACCAAATACAAGATAACCCCATCACACCATTGTTATCCGAAAATGGTAAGGCAAGGTTGAAATCCACTATCACACCTGGAAAGACTCATTCCAATGACGACAAGAGAACCAAATACACACATGAATGTAAAATGCATGCCAAATCTAGCAAGGAAATCACACATGCAAATTGATACTTGCAAGTAATATTGTTGTAGTCACTTGATCCTACTCTTCCTTGCTAGATATTTACTTCCTTTTGCCTTATTTGTCCTTCCTCTACTTTCCTTGATCCAATGCTAGAGTTCTCTACGAAAACTCTAAGTGTGAAACAATATGAGAGAGAGAATAGAGAAAAAACTCCAAAACTGAACTGACAAAAGCTACCAACTAATCCTCAAAAGCCTTTTTATCAATGAGACATCTAATTTCTTAATTTTCCATTATTTTACTTCATTTTCCTCCTCAATTGCAACATGTGGCGATTCACTTTCACTTTCTCCTAATTTCCTTTATTTTCATAAATAAAATTCCAATTAATGCCTCTTTCCTTTCCAAATGCTTTAGCATTTCCTTAGCCATAATAACCCAAATGAGCACCCACTAGGATGTTTTTCCCAACATTCAACCTGGAATATGTGTCCCATGACCTTGGTCTTATATTTTTATATGGAAATTCAAACCAGGGTTTTTACATAAAATGTGGCTTCGAATAAGAAGTTCAGTGCAACGAAGAGAGGACATGGGTCTCAGCCTGAGGAGTAGCAAAATAAAGGTAATGAAAATAAACCCTTAAGGTGTTGGACCTGTGGAGGAGACCATTGTGAGAGGTATTTTCTTTTGTATCAGGGTGGTAGGCCTTATATCTACAATGCTCAAGGGGTGCAAACAATTGGGGATGTAGGCTAGAGCATTCCCTGGATCTATGCAAGAGTGGGTAACAAACAAGTAGATAATCATGAATCTATTATCGAGATGGAATGTAAGCTTTATGATCAATTTGTTTCTATTTTGATTTATCCTGGATCAAATTATAGCTATATTAGTGCTAACTTGGTGGACTAGTGTTGCTTGAATAAGGAAGTGCATGCAGTTGGCTACAAGGACCGAGATAAGAGTTAATTTTTGGGTGAAGTCTTGTGCATTTAAGCTTAATGTCATGCCTACAACAAAAAAATTGAATTTGCTTCCTTTAATTTCATATAAAATGATTTTGGGCATGGATTGGCCGTGTATTCATGGGACTAAGTAGATTGATATGACAAGGCCATTTGAGTGCCTAGATTATTATGGAAAAAAGAGAGTCTTGCAGGGAAGGAGAAGCATACATCAGTGAGGATGATTACATATATGCAAGCTAAGCGCAGTCGCAGGAAAGCATGTTTATTTTTTTCATCACATGTTTCCAGTGACAAAGGGAAGGAGGATGAGGATGATGAATTCCTGAGGAGGTATCATGTCTTGTAGCAGTTTCAGGGTGTGTTTCCTATAGATATTCCAAAGCTTCCTCCTCATAGATAGGTGGATCTCTCTATTGAATTGATGCTAGGAGTAGTACTAGCATCTAAGACACCTTACAAGATGAGAAAGCCCGAGTTGGTCGAATTGAAGTTGCAACTTAAAGATATGCTTGATAAGAGATACATAAGGCCAAGTGTGTCTCCTTAGGGAGTACCATTATTATTCATAAGGAAGAAGGACAATATTCTCAGATTGTGCATTGATTATAGGTAGTCAAACGAGGTGACTATCTAGAACAGGTATCCATTTCCTCATATTGATTATTTGTTTGATCAACTGAAGGGAGTTTCAGTATTTTTGAAGATTGACCTAAGATCAGGATATCATGAAGTGCACATCAAAGAAGAAGACATCTACAAGACTGCATTTCATATAAGGTGTTAACATTGGAAAATAGTACGGGAAAAATACTTTAAAATGTCAAGCAGAAGGTATAGATAAATGTTGCCAGGGAATAAATACATTAGGAGGAGCCAAAAATTTAATTTTTCCTAAGGTCAGAGGACAAAATTTATGGACCGTGCACAGGCAACACTGGCTCTCAGTGCGTAGTGTAGATTTTTCTTTGATAGCTACACACTTCGCAGCTATCCCTTCAATAGATGTGTGGTCCTTGGGATGACAAAATGTCACCATCCGGGACCACTTGGCACACTTGGTGAAAAATATTCTTACTCAACCTAGCCAAGTAAATTTTCCTTTGAGCCACCTTGAGGCTTTAGTGCAACAAAAAATTGAATCATACCCCCAATCTTGTGTCACCATCCATCTTGGGCCAAGAGAAGGAGGGTGTTGTGGAGGTAAATCCCCTCTGCGGATAGAGGCGATCCCTACTAGCCTAGACCGGGTCTAGCAACAATCGTTCACGCTATAGTGCAGGTTCCTAATTGAAAATAAACTAGCTAGCGATGAAGGCTTACCTGGAATCCAACGCTATCGCTTGTAGAAAAAGTAGCGCTCCCGTTCCTTAGCTCTGGCAGATCACAATCCTCACGATCTCTGTGATCGGACACCTGCACACGCAAGAAAAAAAACAAACACAAGCGTAAAATCCAGTATATGCAACTATATGTCAGTCAAAGAAGACATAACTCATCATCATAATCAACAACAGGAGTGGAACCATAACCAATAGTCGCTTATCATTAATCAATCAAAGAAGAATACAACCATAGCTCTGACGCTGAATTCTCCTTCGGAGGGTCGCCAGTGGAACACGTCTCGAAAAAGCCTGTCGGGGATGGGACAAACCTCTCTCTTCGGATGTCTCGACAATAATCTCCTTGCTTGGATTTGGCCTTAAGGGAATGAATCAAGGCTCTTGCAGCATAAGGCTCTTGGGAACTTGGAGACTAGCTTGCAAATGAGATGAGCAAGCTTTTATAGATGGAGGAAGGGGAGTTGGGATCCCTATAATCATGGGATTGGCCCTATCCTCAAGGAAGCTTCCATGAGAGGTGGCAAACCACTTCCTCTACATGGAGATCCGAAGCCAAACCTCCCAACTCAAATTAGATACCAGTTCCTGGATCAGTTAGGACGAAACTTCCGCCATTTATTTTTAAAAAACACTCCTTCAAATGGCTGGCGCGAGTGCGACTCTGGGACAGAGCGCCAATTGGCGCGCCCTCTTTGAAATATTTCCCCCATTGGCGCGGGTAATGAACTGGCTACACACGCCAATGCAAAAAGGGGTGTTTTTAGGTTTTTTCACAAGTTGTCTTCAGGGCAATGATAGTACATGTTTAGGGGAATTCCATGAAAGTGTTTTCAAGTTATGTCACTGCTCACAGGTCACGGAATAAGCCCTCCAATTGTGCGGGATGGGGAATTGCAGGGAAGGTGACAAATTGCTGTGTAACAGATGCCCCCTAAAGCATGAGGCCCGAGAGAGAGACAGGGGTGAAATGCTTTACGAGAACGTGTCCAACTGAAAACACCGTTGTCGGAAAACCTGCCTAGAGAAGTACAACTAATATCCCAAATACATGATATAGACGTAGTATGGGCGCAGCCATCCATAATAGAGTATGTAATAATCCAGATCCGAGGCATGGACGCAGCCATCTAGTGAGGATCGGTAAATAGACTTAGGTATGGTCGCAGCCAGCCAATCAAAGGAGTCATGTCACTAATCATAATAATCCACAAAATCACAGCCTGGATTCTAACAGACAAAATCCAGGGTCTTGCGCTCCATCTCGACCTGAACAAAGTACAAGTTCAAGCATGCGAATAAGTGAGCTGAAGTCGAACATGCAAGAACATCGTCTGATTACCATCCAATGATGAAAGTTGTTAACAGATGCGAGAGGAACCACCAATAATGACAATGGCCCTCAAGGTACTACAGGTACAATCTACGGCATGTGAATCAATGAGCCGATCGCGAACACCTCGTTGCATCACTGATCAGAGGCCAATGAGCAAAACCTCACGTCGAATGCGAAGAACCTACCATTGAGGCATGCAGGCTCCAAGGTACCAGAAGGGAGTCTCTAGATCAGCTTCCTGGATAATGAGCTGAAGTCGACAGGAAGTGACCTTGATCGAAGGTGGGCCAAAGCGTTTCCCACATCATTGACACGAGACAGAGGAACATAATGTCTTTGTGAATCAAGATCAGATGAGAATCAGAGGAAGGTTGATACTTGCAGAGGTCAACTTCTCTTGAACATGTGGCGGCACGACAGTGAGTTTGGAAGTATTTGACATCAACGGATCAGAGGTCATGGCGACAAGGCAAAGAGCAGATGAGAGGTCAAAAAGGATTACCCAAACCCACGGAGGCAAGCGAACAAACGAGATGAGATATCCCAAACCCGACACGAATGCAGACAAGTGCCATGTTCAAGAGTGACATACTGTCGACATGACAATGATTGTGGTTCCATTTTCCCCCACCATTTCTGGCGAGTACCCCAATTATTTTGATAACAAGCTTGAAGGGGATATCATATGATTGTAATATAAGTTCGTCCTTCGGACGAATCCATCCTAGTACATTTAATGAGCCCTAGGAAGGAGCGACTCGAATAACATCATTACGACTGAATCCAATGTCATCAGATTTTAACGAGTCTGACAAAGGAATAACTCGGCGTCTTTTCATATTTAGAGAGTTTGAAAAGACAACAGAAAAGTAAACTCCAACGGTCCCTTTTCGTAAATAGTTCCTTAGACCCGAAAAGGTAGAAAACAATATCTGAGAAAACCTCCTAGTCGCAATAGGCTAGGGTATTCCTTTTTCGTAAATAATCTATCCCAGCCCGAAAAAGGGGTAAACGTATACTGGGTAGATGTTGTTTCGTGGCCACTTTAACAAGATCGAAATGACAAGGGCGTCGACAATCTTTTCATGTTTAGAGAGTCAGAAAAGAGCTAAAAGATGACTCCGAAATGACTTTTTCGTGTATTTATCGAGTTCGAAAAAGTATAAAATACAACTCGTGTCACCGTTTAAGTTGCGTAAAAACTTGTTGCTGCACATAAAGGCAAGTGTAAAATCCATTTTCGACAAAATATATTAAAATATTAATAAAAATGACTTTTAAAACCTAATTAGATTTCAAAAATTTATAAATAAGTCTCAAATGGTAAAAACAAAATTACTTTTACTATTTACCTCATTGGAGAGCAACAGTGGTCCATTTGTGTGCAAACTTCTGACGGTGACTACGACTGATCCGGGACGTTATCCAGCTCCGCGTTTGTTCCAGGTAATAGACGTTTCCTTAAGCTCCATTTCAATCCATTTTTTATATGTTTTTGTCATGTATTAGACTTCTGGGCGAACCATTTTGAAATTTTAGGGCTCGCTCCATTGGCGCGGGTATCAGGCACGGACCCATGCCAATGGACATTTCTTCACAAAGAGGTCGCGCCAATGGCGCAACGCAATTTTCCGCTCAAAATTTTGAAAATATGAGCTACCTATGTGGATTTTCAAATGTTCCAGAGATCTAACAATGTACTTTTGATTGTGTTGATGCAAATATAAAGGCAAAAATGGTTATCGAATGGAAGGAAAGGGAACATGGAGAGGAGGATGAAATGGCTATGGAGAATGAAGCCTGCATGACTGCACTTAAGAACTGTGGACTTAAGAAATTCTTCCTCACACCCTGCTTACGAGCTCAGCCAGAGCTACTACAATACTTGGTCAGTATATGGGACGAAAATGAGGAAGTTTTTAAACTTCGGGACCAAGTACTAGAACTGGAGGTTTCCAACGTATATTTCATAACCGGACTGTCACGCAGAGGCCTGGTGCCCATCCTGATAGGCAGCAGACCATCTGGGGAAAAGATGGAGCAGGTAATGGCGAGGGTGTGCCCAGGGGCACGAACCGGATCAGGAAGCGGGAAAGTGGACATCCACACTGTCCAGGATCTAGCATTGAGAGTAGTACTACACACCATCACATGAGCTGTGGGATCGTAAGCTCCACATGAGGCAACCAATGCCCAACTCCTGCTAGCCGCTGAGTGTATGATTCCAACACTGTTTGATTGGGCTACTGCAGTGACAACAAATATCAAGAGGCACCTCACAAAGTGCAAGCAAGTCAAACTGAAGTAGTTTGGCTACGGTTCCATTTTGGTATCGTTCATCCTAGAATGACTACCTATCTTTCAGGGCCAAGGAGCCATAGTTGCTGAGCTGATACCAAGAGAGCCAAGGATGGCTCGCTGGGCAGCACTTATGCCCAGATCAGGAGGAGGCCAAAAGATGTCCTGGAGGCCGGATTTTTTGGATGGTTACGGCGTCAGTTGATCGTGGTTGAGGATTGGCCCTATGCCAGGACCGATTTCACTGGAGACCCAGATCTCCCACTTCCAGAGGGGGATGACTGGGATGAGGAGTTAGGTATGACCTCTCTTTTTGATTTTTATGTTTTATGATTTTTTTTTGGTAATACATGTCCGTTCTAACACCAGTTTATATGTATGCAGATGTTGGCTCAGAGAGACCTGCCGGTATGTCTCCCATTGCACGAAGAACTCAACCCACAGCTGACCCTCAGGCGGAGGGTTCCGAGGGAGGAGAGTTGATCCAAAACCTTGAGGGGATTTCCTGAGGGATTCCAGACTACGCCTGGCTGGCAGATGTCCCAATGGCGTATCAGAGACATACGGTGGGAGTGCCTAGTCGCCTCCACCGACTACTGAGATGCTTAGTGCGCATGGTAGCATGTTACCACGAGCACCATGCAGATTAGACACCTAGGGCTTCTTTCATGCATACATTTTTTGAGAGACATGTCGTCTCCGGATGTATTAAGACGAACATGTATATTTTTTGATTTTATGTGATGCACACTATGTAAACATTTCGACACATATATATATACATACCTATTCCTGGATGGATCTTTCTACATGTGATGATGTTTTGTTTATAAATTGTGCAAATGTCTATCTAAAACCAAATTAGCTACTGCATCTGTTAATGTATTCATATGTCTGGGTATGTGTTGATATGTAATATAGTCAAAATTTCTCTCCAGCTGACGAATATGCAAATACAGACGTAAAATGGATGGATTTATTACTGAATAATGCCCGTTAAGCTGTAATACTACAAGTTGTGAGTCTAGATACACAAGTAATTCATGAATGTCGAGGTCCACAGCCTTAGTTAATAATTCCAATACAACACTATATTCCGTGATATTATTTGTAGCAGGACCCAGACATACACCTTGCAGGTTAACCAACTCACCAGCAGGATCATAGATTACCCAGGCTGCCGAAGACAGATTCCTGTTACTGCGGGAGGCACCATCCGCGAAACCCACAAACAGAGTAATGGACATCTGCACAATCAGGAAGACCCGATCAGTAGAAAGACACTTACATCGCACACCACACCACACATGCACACAAATTAATATACACACCTATGTACACACACCACACTAAAAATAACTTCAAGCGTAGTATTTCTTAAGGTACATCCCATTTCTAGGCTGCGCCAACGGAACTCCTTCATAATCAATGAGCTCATAAGCCCCATTCTTCAATACTCGTTTTACTATGTAGGGCCCATGCCACATGGGCTGGAGCTTTCCTGCCCCGAGTTTGTCGTGCGCTTGGTCGTATAGGAGGACAAGGTCCCCCTCGACAAAGGAACGTGGAGAGACAGATTGATCAAAGTGTGCTTTGACCCGCTTTTTCTTTGCTTCAATGACTAAAGTAGCCAAGAGGCGGGTTTCATCCAACCGTTCCAAATACAAGAGACGATCTTCTTCAGGAGAAGTATCGGGCAAAAGTTCCACAACTAGCTTTAAGGAAGGAATCTCGCACTCAACCGGAAGAGTTGCTTCCAGACCATACACCAATTGGAATGGTGTGAATCTGGTTGCACTCTTTGCTGACGTCTGGTATGCCCATAGAGCTGAGAACAATTGGAGGTGCCAATTGGACTTATGAATTCCAACTGTTCGTTGAAGCATGGTGACCAAAACCTTGTTCACGGCCTCAACCTGGCCAGTTGCCTGCGGGTAATATGGCATTGAGCTATTGTGTCGTAAGCCCAATCTTGATGTCAGCTCGGCCATCATGTAATCTCGAAAGTGAGTACCATGATCAGTAATAATGGCCTAAGGGACCCCGAAATGTGCAATAATGTGGTTGAAGATAAATTGGGCAGCTGTCTTACCATCAGCGTCTAGTGTAGGCATCGCTTCGGCCCACTTGGTAAAGTAGTCGACAACGACGATTATATATGCATGCCCCTCGGCCGAATGAGGGTTACACGTCATGAAATCTATGCCCCATTTTTCGAAAGGGCCGACGGTAATGACAGGATGTAGAGGGAGGGGTGGCGCGCACATCTTGCACTGAAAAACCTGGCATGCGTGACATTTGCGGATTGCAACAATACAGTCTTTGAAGATTGATGGTCAGAAGTAACCCGCACGCAGAATCTTCTGGGTAGTGGCATATCCAGACATGTGACCGCCACAGGTGCCACTATGACAGTCATTTAAGACTCTTTCGGCCTCTTCCAAAGTCAAACACCGACGGAGCACCAAATCTACTCCAACCTGGTATAATGTATCTCCTACAATGCGGTAGGGTTGAGACTAATGCTGAATTCGATGTCGGGCATCTTTGGTCAACTCAGAGCGGAAGGTTGACGTCTAAAGATACACAATAATATCGCCATACCATGGGTCACGGGTGCTGATAAGGAAGATGGTTTCGTCTAGAATATGTTCTTCAGAATGAGATGGGGGGGAGTCTGTCGGGAGGGAGCAAATAAGATCCGCAAAAACTAGTGATTTGGTCGACTTAACAATAGTAAACTCTAGGTCGAACTCCTGAAGGATAACGATCCATTTGGAGTATTTTCCCCCCAGTAATTGTCGAGAAAGAATATATGTCATGGGGTTGCAATCCGAAACCACAGTTATGGTACGCAGCAGGATGTAGTGGCGGAAACGTTGCACAGCTTGTACAGCTGCTAAAGCTAGCTTCTCGACGTGAGCGTAACGCGTTTCTGTGTCGAGAAGATTTCACGATAGATAGTAAACAACGTGTTCGATGCCATCATCGTCATCCTACACTAGAACCATAGCTATGGTGCTAAACGCGACAGCCAAGTATAGAGTGAAATCACGGTGATAGTTTGGAGGCCAAAGCAACGGAGCATTAACCAGTAATTTCTTAAGCTTCTCAAAAAATTGTTGAGCAATGTCATCCTAATGAAAGGGAAAGTTCTGCTTTAAAAGACACGTGAATCCTTTGGCCACTTCCGCGTAGTTCAGTATAAAGCGTCGTAGGAAGTTAGCTTTTCCCTGCAGACTCTGCAATTGATATAACGAAGAGGGTGATGGGAGATTGACAATGGCCTCGACCTTTAGGGGATCAAGGCGAATCCCGTCCTTGGAGACTATGAACCCCAAAAGATGGCCAGAATCCATGCAAAAGACACATTTATGAGGATTGAGCCAGATATTATAGTGTCGACAACGAAGGAAAATCTGGCAGAGGTGTTTTGGGTGGTCCTCTCGCCGAGCTGAGTGAGCTGGAAAATTGTCCAGATAAGGCTGAACGATATGGCGTATGTCATGGAACTCATAAGACATAGCACGCTGGAAAGTGGCTTCAGTGTTCTTCAAGCTGAACGAGAGCTTTTTATAGGAAAAAGTACCCCACGGACAGATGAATGCAGTCTTTTGTTGATCATGGGGTAGAATATTTATCTGATTATACCCGGAAAAGCCGTCCATTAGGGAATAAATCTCACTCCCAGCACATTCGTCAATGATTTGATCTATGAAAGGAGTGGGGTAGTTGTCCTTTGGACAGGCTCGATTAATATCTCGGTAATCAACACAAACTATGATAGTACCCTGTTTCTTATCTACATGGACAATATTAGAGACCCATTTTGTGAGGGGAATCGGGTAAATGAAGCCCACGTCCAGAAGTTTTTCAACTTCTGCTTTAATGGCAGCGGCTTTGCGAGGGTGCACCGGGCGTAGGCGTTGGCACACGGGTTTCACACCAGGATAGGTAGGAATCTCGTGCACTACTATGCTGGGATCAATCTCGGGCATTTCCTCATAGGACCAGGTGAACACGTCTCTGAATTTTCGAAAAGGATCAGTATAAAATCGTATCTCATCAGGAGAACAAGTCACTCCCACGTGTATGTTCTCAACTATCCCCGGTTTAACGGAGATGTCGATTGGAATGGTTTGAGTAATGTTGCTCAGGTTTCCCTCTGAAAGCACCTCATGTGTCAATATGGGCGTCTGGAGAGGTGGAGTGGGAACCTGATATGCAAAAATCTCTATACATTCTGACATTTCCCCCAAGCTAGGCATGAATGAGGAACGATGATGTCCATCGCTCCAAGGCAGCTCCTCAAGAGACATTGTTTCAACAATGGCTTCATCATAAGGGAAAATCTCTTTAAGAGGATCAGGCGAGTTGGCCTCGCTGAGCCAGGGGGATTGAGAATAGATGTCTAAAGCCATGCTCGAAGGAGCATGCTGAGGAGGGGGAGGATCAAATGCGGCGACGATTTCACAGTGGTTAATCTCTACCAGAGTTAAGGGAATCAATTCTCCAAACTCAACCACCTGCTCAGGCGAAGGGATGAGCCATGGGTCGTCAGACCTAGAGATCATATTAACTTCTGGGTTCGATCCCCAGTGGAGTCGCCAATTTGTTGTGGAGGTAAATCCCCTCTGCAGACAGAGGTGATCCCTACTAGCCCAGATCGGGTCTAGCAACAATCGTTCACGCTATAGTGCAGGTTCCTAATTGCAAATAAACCAGCTAGTGATGAAGGCTTACCTGGAATCCAACGCTGTCGCTTGTAGAAAAAGCAGCGCTCCCGTTCCTTAGCTCTGGCAAATCACAATCCTCACGATCTCCGTGATCGGACACCTACACACGCAAGAAACAAAACAAACGCAAGTGTAAAATCCAGTATATGCAACTATATGTCAGTCAGAGAAGACATAACTCATCATCATAATCAACAACAGAAGTGGAACCATAACCAATAGTCACTTATCATTAATCAATCAAAGAAGAATACAACCATAGCTCTGACGCTGAATTCTCCTTCGGAGGGTCGCCAGCGGAACACGTCTCGAAGAAGCTTGTCGGGGATGGGAAAAAACTCTCTCTTCGGATGTCTCGACAATAATCTCCTTGCTTGGATTTGGCCTTAAGGGAATGAATCAAGTCTCTTGCAGCATAAGGCTCTGATGGCTCTTGGGAACTTGGAGACTAGCTCGCAAAGGAGATGAGCAAGCTTTTATAGATGGAGGAAGGGGAGTTGGGATCCCTATAATCATGGGATTGGCCCTATCCTCAAGGAAGCTTCCATGAGAGGTGGCAAACCACTTCCTCTACATGGAGATCTGGAGCCAAACCTCCCAACTCAAATTAGATACCAGTTTCTATATCAGTTAGGACGAAACTTCCGCCATTTTTTTTTATTTTTAAACACTCCTTAAAATGGCTAGCGCGAGTGTGAATCTGGAACAGAGCGCCAATTGGCGCCCCCTCTTTGAAGGATTTCCCCCATTTGTGTGGGTACTGAACTGGCTACCCATGCCAATGCAAAAAGGGGTGTTTTTAGGGTTTTTTACAAGGAGTTGTCTTCAGGGCAATGAAAGTACATGTTTAGGGGAATGCCATGAAAGTGTTTTCAAGTTATGTCACTGCTCACAGGTCACGGAATGAGCCCTCCAATTGTGCGAGATGGGGAATTGCAGGGACGGTGACAAATTGCTGTGTAACAGAGGGAAAATTTGAAAATGGTCTATAAAAGCTAGCCTTTGGAAGAGAAATTGGAGACACATTGTTATGCTGGCCAAAGTTTCTCCATAGAAAACCAACTTGTGTTATCTAGCAGAAGGAGGATTGGAAGGACTTAGTTGTTGGCCACCCAACATCTCAGTCCAAGAGAGAGGAGTTCACCACATGTTTGTCAATCTACCATCCTTTGAGAGGGAAGAGAGGTTTGCTAAAAACTTGAGGGAAAGAGACCCCCTTGTCTTGGATATTGGAGCTTCGTAGCTCGAAGGATCCACTATAAGATATTTAGCACTATATATTCTACTACTACCAACACCTCATAAAGGGAGAATTTCTCCATTGTTGAGTTATTAGTGTGTTTTCTCTATTGAGTGTGTATCTTGTGCATGTTGCTTTGTTTTTGTTTCATTGTTTATGTAGCATGCTATGTTTCCTTTCTAAATTAGCTTATTACATGTTGAACTTGTTCCACTAACATTTGACAAACCATTTTGACCTGTGACTCTTATGTAGGTAAGTAACCTCCCTACTAAGAAAAGTGTATTTCATCCGCCCATGCGTCGAAAACACTACCACACAAGGTATGGGCACTATGAGTTTGTGGCGATTCTGTTTGGTCTTACCAATGATCCAACCACCTTCATGTGTTTGATGAACAACATATTTCACCCTTACCTGGATAAGTTTGTGATGGTCTTTGTTGATGATATATTGGTATATTCAAAGAATTAGGAGGAGAATGTAAAGCACTTGGTAGCAGTATTGAGATTGTAAAGAGAGAATAAGTTGTATTCCAAGCTCAAACATTTTATTTTCTTTCATAATTAGATTCATTACTTGGTACATGTTGTTTCCAAGGAGGGGATAACAGTGGATCCAGAAAATATTAAGGCTATCGTGAAGTGGCCAGCTCTAAAGAATGTGGATTAGGTCAGATCATTCATGGGACTAGTAGATTATTACAGGAGGTTCATTAGGAACTTCTCTAATATTGGTTATCCTATCACATATTTACATAGGAAAGGGAAGAAGTTAGAATGGACTGTTGAGTGTGCAACTAGTTTTGATCAAATGAAGGAGTTTCTTACCAATGTTCCAATTTTGAACATTCCATATCTTGATAAGGAGGTTGTGGTTTGTACATATTCTTGTAAGGAAATACTTGGTGGATTCCTGATGCAGGAAGGACATGTGGTTTTCTATGAATCACAAAAAATGAATAAGCACGAGCAAAATTATGTGATTCATGATCTCGAGTTGGAAGTTATCATTCGTGCATTGAAGATGTGGAGACATTATCTCCTTGGCAAGAGGTTTGTTTTGATGAGTGATCATAGGGATTGAGGTACTTGTTTTACTAACCCCGTCTAAATGCAAGGAAAACTAGATGGTTGGCTACTCTCAATTAGTTTTATTTTGAGATCAGGTACATCGAAGGAAAAGAGAACTGGGTTGCAGATGCTCTTAGTAGGAGAGTGCATGTGAATCATATTTTAGTTGTTAGCACTTATGGGATAGACTTACAGGAGTAGATATTACATGCATGGTATCATGATGAGAAGTACCAGAATCTGAAGCAAATATTACAACAACAAAGCGAAGGTGATAGAGATGAGGAGTATCACCTCAAAAATATGGCTTGGTTTGATTCCAGAGCAATATTTATGTGTCTGAAAGTGGTGAATTGAAGAAGATTATCTCAAGGGAGTTTCATGTCAATCCGTATTTAGGCCACCCAAGATACCAGAAGACTTTAAAAACTATCAAGAATTTCTACTATTGGTTGAATTTGAATAACTAGGGGGATAATTTTTTTGCAAGGTGCTTGGACTCTCGGCGGGTGAAAGTTGAATGCAAGCATCCAGTTGGTTTCTTGCATCCTATTTCGACTTTAGAATGGAAATGGGAGGTCATTTCCATGGATTTTATTATAGGTTTTCCTAGGACATCAAGGAAACATGAATCCATCATGGTAGTGGTTGATATGTTGAGCAAGGTAGCTCACTTCATTGTAGTGAAGTCTACTAATTTATCTAGTGAAGTGGCTCAAGAATTCATTAAGGAAATATTGATGTTTCACGGAGTTCCCAAGAGGATTATATCAGATAGAGATGCCAAGTTCACTTCTAGGTTTTGGAAGGAGTTGTTTACAGGCTTGGGGATATAGTTAGCCTTCAATAAAACTTATCATCCATAGATATATGGAAAACCAAAGAGGGTTAGTAGGATTCTTAAGGATATGTTGAGGATGTGTGTCATGCATCAGTAGAGGAAGTGGGAGGAGTATCTTCCACTGGTAGAGTTTTCTTATAATAATGAGTATACATATTTTTTGGAGATGAGTCCATTTGAGACTCTTTATGAGAGGAGTTTTAATACTCCCATCAACTGAAGTCACCTAATGAACAGGGTGTCGTTTGGACTAGATATGTTGAGGGAGATGGAGCAAGAGATGCAGGTTATCAGAAGGAATTTTAAGGTAGCACAGGACATAAAAGATATCTATGTAGATTAAAATAGGGAGTTCAAATAGTTTCATGTTAGAGAGCATGTGTATTTGCATATCAAACCCAAGAAAATATCCTTGAATATTGGATCATGTGCCAAGTTGGCACCTTGGTATTGCAAGCCTTTTGAGATCCATGATAGGATTGGACTAGTGGTCTACATAATTGCTTTTACTCCATCTGTGAAATTCCATGATGTTTTCCATGTTTCATTTCTTAAAATATATATTTGGGATGTTGATCACATGATTGATTGGTTTGTATTGTAGGTGGAACAAAAAGGACAGTTCCATCTAGAGCCTCAATGCATCCTACAGTGGAAGAGCTCATGCTCTAAAACCAAGCAATAGAGAAAGTTAAAGTGAAGTGGAAGCACTTTGGGCCCAATGACGCTACTTGGGATGGTTGTTGAGATGTGAGAATTATATCCTTATTTATTTGTTGGTTGAAGAAAATGAATTTTTGGTGTGTATATGTGTGTGTGTGTGTGTGTTTCATTGTAAATACTGCATCGAGTTATGTTTATATAGCTCCAATAAGTAGTATGATTGTCATATTTTTAGCATTTTTTCATTGTAAATACTGATACAAGTTGTGTTATAAAGCTCTAATAAGCAGTATATTATATTTTTAGCAATTTTGGTTGGTCATGAGTGTCAAAGAATATCGAGGATGGTGTTAGCCCAGGGGGGAGTGGTTTGTAATAACCCCAAGTTAGGTTTCCATGTAAATAAAATAAAATCAAGGTCATGGGACAAGTATTAAAAGCTGAATGGAGGGGAAAATTAATACATTAGAAGTCACTTATGGTTTATTATTGTCTATGTAAATTAGAATTTGCATTGGAAAAGTAAAAATGCAATAGATGGAAATTTAATACAATAAATAAATGAAAATAGGAGAAAAGGAAGATGAAGGGACATGAATATGCATGCAAAAGAAAATGAAGGAAAAGTAGAGGAAAAAATAAAATAAAAAGGAGAAAACATTCACACACACTCTTGGACATTTTATCATTAACTTAGAGAATAAAGAAGCAAGAGAGAGAGAATAAGAACTTGGACACATGGAGGACTCAAGCAAGAAATAAAGCAAGGAAAGCAAGGGAGCGCAAGAGGAAGTGTGGAAAACAACAAGCAAGGGCATAAAATAGTTGTGGATTTGTAGGTAACAGTGTGCATGTGTGATTCAACATGTTGGAATTTGATGCATGGTATATGAATTATTTATTGGTCATGTTTGTTTTCATTGGTATGGAATTTTCCTAGATTGACAATGATTTATAACCATGCCTTTGACATTACCTAGATAGCCATGATGTAGTGGGTTCCATGTTTTGGTTAAGCTTTGGATTTCCATTAGATTTTGGATCCTTGTTGAGGTGGTATTAGGAAAACTCCCAAGGTTTGAGGGTGGAGATGGTTTTCTCCTGGAACCCTTGACAGGTGGGTGGAGACAGGAAAATTCCTCTGGGTGTGGTGAAGAAAGTCTTAGGCATCGAAGCTTCTATTGGTTTTGGTAATTTGTAGACTGATTTAAGTGAAATCAATGTGGTTGAGGGTTGAGTTGGTTTAGCCTTTGGATTCCCTGGTTTTTTTTTTTTTGGTTTATCCCATGTGATTCCACATTCATGATTGGAATAAGGAACAACGATGATTGGCTAAAACAAAAATTTGGTTCAACCCAACCTATGGTCGGGTGATATGTGGAAGTCTTAGACTTGGTTGGCTTTATGCATATGTTTTTATGTGTTACTTATTATTGGTATCAATGAGCACAAGTATTGGTTATTTTGTTGATTTTATGATTGGTTTGTCATGGATATATTTTGATTAAATGCATGTTAAAGGCATGATACAATCTTACTATATGATTTTCTCTTGTTATGGATCTTGTTCACAGTTTGATAAGTTATTGAATGGTTATATGAATGCATGAGATAAAAAGTGTTGGTGTAACTAGTATGAGAGAAAATTAAGCCTTCTTGATTAATCTCTAATGGAACTAAGGAAAAAATGATCATATATGCATTCATAACCTTGAGTTACTATGTAAAAAGTTTTTTTCTAAATGTTTATCATGTGTTTAGAAATCTTGGGAAATATATGAACCTAAGTATAGATTATGTGTAGTTGTGATCATCATAGACTAGATTCTGGAAATTTATAGGAAGTTTTGGGTAGTGGCATATGGACTAGCCCTGAAAATATGGAACTAGATCCACGATGGAAAGCATGGAACTGGGGTCTTTTGGTTGTATCCGTACATAGTACAACTTGTGCGTGTAGCTGGAACCTTCTAGCTGCATGGTCTAGACTGCATGCAAGTAGTTGGGCTGTAAATATTGGTAAAAATATAGTTCCAACTCAGGGAAAGATCATTAGTGGATGTTTTCTGACATCTGGGTGACCAAGTGTTACTGGGATGTTGCTGAAAGTTTTAGGATGGTAGACCCCACTTCCATAATTGGGACTTAGTTTTTGGGTCATGGATAGTAACTCTCGTCTCATGTTTACCCAAGTGAGCTTGTAAAAGTGGGTAGATGTGAGGTGGGTGTTGGAAAAATGCGGGAAGGGGGGTGAATCGAAGTATTTAGAGCTAATTGATAAATTTTTAGTTCTCGTTTCTCTTAAAAAACCATATGTTGCATTACGCATCAACTTGTATGTCCAGAGATCTTATCATGTCTTTACTTAGATTATTGCATCATTTATTCATCAGATAAGTAGCAAGCATGAATAGAAATAACTGTACAAAACATCAAACATAAGAAACACATATGAACACCAGGATTTAAGGTGGAAACCCAATTCGGGAGAAAACCACCGCTGCTGAAGTCTCTGTCTTCAATATTTTAGTACAAAGAAAACATATTACAATTTTTGTGCTGGCGCAGACTTATACCAACACGCAGGCACCCACCTGCGAAAGGCTACAACCTTCTCTCATTTACCAGCCTCTCCTGGAAGGGAGCTACAACCCCCTGATCATAACATCATCTTCTATATACAGAAGGCTTCAACCGTCTGATCCACTGCAGACCACCTTTCATCAATTTTCACACTGGTTCAAACAGTTTCAATGCAACCCTTTATTCAATTATCAACAAACATATTTTCCCAATTCTTCATAATGCGACCACTGTAACCTATACATCAGAAGTAATCCAGACTTCAGAGAATATATGCATTCAACATCCCGTGTATCCTTCTGTGTATGTTAATCTTCAGAAACCCCAACTATCATATGCACTTTCAATGTAGATGGCTCGCATATATATATATATATATATATATATATATATATATATTCGTGTTGTTCTTGTATAGACCTGTAATAATAATATTTTTGCAGAGCAGACCAGATCTACAAAAACTTACCCGGATTCATATGTGTTCTTTTAGCAGACATGCGCCAGTTCTTCATGACTTCGTCCGTCGTTTAAGACCAGAGGTTCATTCATATTTTATAGTTAAGAACAAAATTCGCCCATCCAGATATTCCTTCGAGAGCTTCATTCATTCATCACCCTTATGCATGCACATGTTCTTCATCCTTTCGTTAGTCGATCTAATCATTATATTTTCACATGCACCATCGATTCAAATATATCAGTGTTTATTCCTTCAAATATCTCCAAAGGAGATTCGTTTTACTGTCAACACTTCTCACACCCTCTCTTCTTCATAATTCTCATTACTTTATATAGTTTCCGCCCTTAAAAACCATGGGACAAAACTATTTTAACCGCTAATGGTAATCCTTTTACAATATTTATATTAGTTTGGCCCTCGGGGTTTTTATATTTTTTTTATTTCTCATTAAATTATTTATCAATAAACAAATATTGCATAGTCATCATTACGTCACTGCGGGGGCTCTTGCGGTACGGATGAAAATTTTTGGCTGGAACCCCCGCACTTAATCTCCACCGTCGATTTCCGGTCAACGCTTGATTGCTTGTTCAACTGCGGAGGCACCCCTTCTGGTTTTTTTTAAAACCTTTACACTGCCCTGTAAAATTATTTTAAAATAAAAATTCAATTCCGGGCTATATATATATATATATAAAAAATTTCGAATAGTTTAATATTTCAACAAAACTTTGACCCCTGGCCCACATATGCGCCCCTCTGTACCAAACTAAACTTCGCGCAGGTCCATTGCCCGATCACCATTGGATCGTGAGCCTCCAATATTGACGGATATCGCTTGGGCAACTAGCATGAGAAATAATGCGCGATGGCGTGTTGTACTTGTGTTATTCATCGTGCATCTTAATTATCGTCCACGCTTCTTCATCGAGCGATCATCGTCCGATAGCTTCTTTTCAGATCGACAGCGCAAAAGAAATTTTTCTAGCCGTCCTGGGTCGATTGTTAACGTGCGATGGACGATCGTTATCGTGCGCTTGGTGATTTTTGCAGGGACGCGTGTCAACACCTATATAGAATCGCTCCCCATTCAGGAAATACCACGTATCGTCGAAAGGTGGTGCAAAAAAACCCACGGTTTCGCTCCACACCGCCATCACTGTTCCTCTCGGTCATGGTTCCGCCTTAGCACATGGTTCCGTCTAATAATCCGCGCCATCTCTAAAACTTTGTTTTAAGTATTCTTCCGCAGGTTATATATAATGTGTTCTGTACATAATGCGTCCATGGCTCACTGTACCGAGACCTTAGTAATCCGATAAAAGCATGAATCTATCCATAGATCATCACACAGAGTTGCAGGAAATATCTTACGAGAATTGAACCAATCAAAGCCCCAATTGCTCTTGGTATTAATAGAGTATCACCGAAACTCAACCATACAAAGATTTTCTTTCTCCTCCATACATTAAATTTATACATGAATTAACTTTCGCAAGGATTATAATTTCTGTAAATTCAAATCAACCCTGTCTTTGGACAATTCTCCTTCAATGTACTACTTGTCTCTGTAAATGCATTTTTCCTCTGTTCTTTGTTGCTGATCCTGCTAATCATTGATCTCTGCAACTCTGTTGTTCTTCTTCGTTTCCCATGCCTTTTCCAATTCTGTTGCCACAGTTCTGCAAGTCCTTCATTAATTAGGTTTCCATCAAGGACAACACACGGCATCATATGACCAACAATCTCCCCCTTTGGACTTGATGGCAACCATGATAGTGTTTGATCATTACAGTAGATAGATACATTGATTGTAACCATTATTAAAACACCATGATACTCTCCCGCTTTGACATCAAGGGCAAAGGTTTGACAATACCATGCTCCCCCTGAGGTCATGCCTTGTCATAAGACCAATGCTCCCCCTTAGCCTGTGCAATCAAAGATGCCCACCAGCACCTCACAACCAATTTAGTTTTCTATAATTAAGTAGACCGGATCCTCTGCATGGCAGAGATTACTCCCAGTTTCTGTCTGAGATATTCGAACGCTTCCCTGGGTAGAGGTTTGGTAAATATATCAGAAACTTGTTCTTTGGAGGAAACATACTCCAATTTTACCTTTTGCTCAAGCACCTGTTCTCGTAAGAAATGATATTTGATGGTAATGTGCTTGGTCTTGGAATGCATAACAGGATTCTTTGAGATACTGATGGCACTTGTGTTATCACACATAATGGAGATAGGTGGTGAACATTTTATTTGAAAATATTTTAGGGTTTGCATCATCCAAAGAAGTTGAGTGCAACATGATGCTGCAGCCACATATTCTGCTTCTGCTGTAGATAAAGCAATGGAGCTTTTCTTTTTGCTAAACCAAGATACTAACTAGGGCCCCATATAGAATGCACCACCACTAGTGCTTTTCCGATCATCAATACTTCCAGCCCAATCTGCATCAGTGTATGCATGAAGAGTAAGATCAACATTCTTTGGATACCATAGTCCAAAATCTTGAGTTCCTTGTAGATATTTGAATATTATTTTCATAGCCTGAAGGTGAGACTCTTTTGGATTGGCTTGAAATCGTCCAACAATCCCAACTGCATGCATAATGTCTGGTCTTGTCCCAGTGAGATAAAGTAGACTTCCTATCATAGATCTGTATTCTGGTTGATTCACCGTGGGAGAATCATCATTAGAACTGAGATTACATCCGGTTATCATTGGTGTACTTACAGGTTTGCAATCTTCCATGCCATACTTCTTTAGGATTTTCTTAAGGTATTTTTCTTGTGATAAGAAAATTTCATATGTTGCTTGTTGCACTTGCAAACCAAGAAAGAATGTTAGTTCCCCAAGTAAAGACATTTCAAATTCTTGCTGCATATCAGAAGCAAATTTCTGACTCATAGATTCTTCATTACTTCCAAAAATGATATCATCAACATATACAACCACAATTAATAGTTTTTCATTTTTAGTTTTTGTGTATAAGTTGCTATCAGCAGATCCTTTTGAGAATCCTTGTTGATGGAGATATTTGTCAAGACGATAGTACCATGCCCTTGGAGCTTGTTTAATACCATATAGAGCTTTCTTAAGTCTACAAACAAGTTTTTCATCATTTGCCAAAATGAAACCTTCTGGTTGTTCTATATAAACTTCTTCTTCTAGATCACCATTGAGAAAAGCAGATTTAACATCCATTTGATAAACTTTGATTTGTTGGAAGCTTGAAAAAACAAGAAACATTCTTATGGCTTCAAGTCTAGCTACAGGAGCAAAAGTTTCTTCAAAGTCTATACCTTCTTGTTGAGCATACCCCTTGCAAACAAGTCTAGCTTTATTTCTTATAACATCCCCATTCTCATTTAACTTGTTTTTGAATATCCATTTGGTTCCAATGACATTTTTGTCCCGAGTTCTTGGTACTAATTCCCAAGTGTGATTCTTCTCAATTTGATCAAGCTCTTCATTCATGGCTTGAATCTAGCATTCATCTTTGCTGGCTTGACTGACACTGTGAGGTTCAACAGTGGACAGAAATGCCAGATTGCTAGAGGATCCCACAAGATTCCTTCTTGTTTGTACACCTGATCCCTTTTCTCCCAAAATTTGAGATTCTGGATGGTTCTTTTGAACATATCTGGATGGAGCCTTTTCAGACAAATCATCTTCGGGTTCTTCACTGGGTTCAATGTTTGTATCATTGCTATTTGATGTAAAAGGATATGTGTCATCATCATCTTCATCTGTTGTTTTCTTTTCTTCTTTTGGAGCTGTAGGAGACTCATCAATAACAACATCAATACATTCAACAATCTTCCGAAGTCTTTTATTGTAACATTTATATGCCCTACTCCTAGAGGAGTAACCAAGAAATATTCCTTCATCTGCTATGGGTTAAAACTTGCCAAGTTTTTCATCATTATTCTTGATAAAGCATTTGCTCCCAAAAATTCTAAAATGCTTTATAGTGGGAGGATTACCATACCAGAGTTCATATGGAGTTCTATTTACATGAACATGTGCTTTGTTGAGAATGTTGACTGCTGTATGTGCTGCTTCTCCCCAAAATGTGTCAGGTATTCCAGAATCATCAAGCATAGCTCTAGCCATTTGTTGAACTGTTGTGTTCATCCTCTCTGCAACGCCATTCTGTTGTGGAGTGCCTGCTACAGAAAACTGTCTTTTTATGCCATGTTGTTCACAAAATTCAAGGAATTCATTGGATATATATTCTCCTCCTCTATCAGATCTGAGACACTTGATTTTTAGATCTAACTCATTCTCAACTAGTGCTTTGAAGATCTGAAATTTCTCAAATGCTTCATCTTTGTGTTTAAGCAGTCCAATCCAACACATTCTAGAGAAATCATCAATGAACAAGATATAGTATTCTTCACCACGTGGTGACTTTTTCCTCATAGGTCCACATATATCAGTATGAATGAGTTCAAGAGGCTTGCTTGATGATCCTTCCTTGGCATTAAATTGTACTCTGGTTTGCTTGCCGAATTGGCAAGATTTGCATATGATATTTTCAGGTAGAGTAATATTGGGAAGATCACGAACAGCTTTAAGTTTGCTTGATTTGTTGATTTGAGAGAAGCTCAAATGCCCCAACCTTCTATGCCATAGCCAATTTTCTGAAGATTTACTCAAATAACATTGTTCTTTGGGGTTCTTCAATATATACAGGTTGTTTGGAGTTCTTTTTCCTTTTATAATTGCTTTACATGTATCAAGATCACGTACCACACATTCTTTTGAACTAAAGACAACTTCAGTTCCTTGATCACACATTTGACTTACACTTAACAAGTTATGTTTTAATCCATCCACATACATGACTTCATTAGCTTTCACCTTTTCTTTTAGAAAAACAGACCCTTTTCCCTTAATGACCGCAGGAGTATCATTTCCAAATGTAACATTCTTTTCCTTTTCTAGAGCACTATATGCAAGAAGTTTGTTTTTGTCACCTGTCATGTGTCTTTAGCATCCACTATCAATGTGCCATTGGTTTTCTTCATCTTCTGAAAATAACGCTATGCCACAATTTTCAACCTGTAATTCCTTCTTTTTCCATACTTTGGAGCTTGAAGGAACATGTTCTTTTGGCTGAACTTTGCTCCTGCATTCAGATTCTTCATGGCCAAAGTTATTGCAATAAGCACATTCAACTTCATTTTGAAGAGGAGAAAATTTGTTATAAGTATTCTTATTTGTTTCAATATCAATCCTTTTCTTTCTTGCTTCTCTTGTCATGATGGTTTTATATGCAACACATTGAACAGCTTTATGACCAAAATTGTGACATGAGAAACATTGTCCATTGAAGAAGAAATTTCTGCGATCATAAAATATTCTATATGAATTTATTTGTTGATTGGTGTTTCTTTGAAAGCCATTCCTGTTAGTGTTCTTTGAATTGAGATGATCATGTTTTACCTGTAAAGATTCTTTATTCCCTTGTTGAGTGGCAACATGTTGTAAACCAACTGTAACTGCTTTTAGATAATTTGGTGCTGAGGCCTGGGAAGATTCTCCAATAAATCCAAGACCTGTCTTTATAAGAGGAGAATGTTGTACCTTGATAATCTCATCTAACGTTTTAGATCCTTTAGCAAATCTAAGATTCAGAGTTTTTACTTTCTCAAGTTCTTTTCTTAGGCTTACTACTTCACATTCTAATTTCTCATTGTGTTTTTCCTTTTCTTCAAGCTGATTTTTCAGAGTCTCTATGGTTATTTTACTCTCTTCTAAGAAAATTTTGAGTTTATTGTTTTCATCAAGAAAATCACTGTCTTCTAGAGCATCCACAAAAGTATCCTTTTCTTCTCTAGAATCTTTTTCAAATGCCATGAGAATTCTAAGATCTTGTTCACATTCTTCCTCACTATCAGATAACCCATCACTATCTTCATGAGTATAGTAACTCTTTTTAGTGCTAAAACGATTCTTATTCCTTCTTGCAACTTCCTTCCCATTTTTATGCATTTCTTTATAAGGACATTTAGCTGCATAATGTCCAACTCTTCCACAATCAAAACATTTGAAAGGAAGCTTACCTCTGAACCGTCCTGTCCCAAGTTGAAGTTTCTTTACAAATTTTATCTCTTATTCTTCTGAGATATATCCTGATCCTTCTGTTTTTTGTACTTCCTTCCCTTTTGTAGAATTTCTAAAGACTGCTTCTTTGACTTCAGATGGTCCTCCTCTTCTCATTTCATATGCAGTTAGTATGCCATGAAGTTGCACCACAGTAAGATTTTGAAGATCCTGCTTTTCTTCAAGAGCAGAAACTTTTGACTCAAATTTTGTTGTTAGTGATCTTAAGACTTTCTCAACCAAATTAGATTCGCTTATTGTTTCTCCCAGATTTCTCATATGATTTACAATATCATCAAGACGTAAAAAGAAATTGGCAATGCTCTCCTCATTATCCATTTTTAGATTTTCATATTGAATTCTGAGAGTTTGTAGTTTCACACTTTTACCTTTGCATCACCTTCATAACTTAGAATGATCTTGTCCCATATTTCCTTTGTTGTATTCAACTGCATGAATTTGACAAATTATGATTCAGTTAGACTTCCCAATAGAGCATTGACCACCTTTGCATTTGTTTCATAATTCTTTCTTTCCGTTGGATCTGTTGGTACTGCAGCTGGATATTGATATCCTCCTTCAACAATTTCCCATACCTCTGCTCCTAGAGATTGAAGATAAGATCTCATCCTTGTTTTCCAGAATATTAAATTGTTTCCGTTGAAGAGTGGAGGCCTGATAGATGTTGTTCCATCTTGATTGCTCATCTTGCTTGATCTTCCTTCTAGCGGTTAAGCCTTTTTCAGAAGGACCTGCTGTGATACCAATTGTTGGGAAAAATACTAAGAGGGGGGGGGGGGTGAATAAGTATTTAGAGCTGACTGACAAATTTTTAATTCTCCTTTCTCTTAAAACCATATGTTACATTACTGCATCCAACTTGTATGTCCAGAGATCTTATCATGTCTTTACTTAGATTATTGCATCATTTATTCATTAGATAAGTAGCAAGCATGAATAGAAATAACTGTACAAACCATCAAACATAAGCAACACATATGAACACCAGGATTTAAGGTGGAAACCCAATTCGGGAGAAACCACCGCTGCTTAAGTCTTTGTCTTCAATATTTTAGTACAAAGAAAACATATTACAATTTCTATGCTGGCACAGACTTATACTAGCACGTAGGCACCCACCTGCAGAAGGCTACAACCTTCTCTCATTTACCAGCCTCTCCTGGAAGGGAGCTACAACCCCCTGATCATAACATCAACTTCTATATACAGAAGGCTTCAACCGTCTGATCCACTGCAGACCACCTTTCATCAATTTTCACACTGGTTCAAACAGTTTCAATGCAACCCTTTATTCAATTATCAACAAACATATTTGCCCAATTCTTCATAGTGCCACCACTGTAACCTATACATCAGAAGTAATCCAGACTTCAGAGAATATATGTATTCAACATCCCGTGTATCCTTCTATGTATATTAATCTTCAGAAACCCCAACTGTCATATGCACTTTCAATGTAGATGGCTCGCATATATATATATATATATATATATATATATATATATATATATAGATATATATATATTCGTGCTGTTCTTGTATAGACCTGTAATAATAATATGTTTGCAGAGCAGACCAGATCTACAAAAACTTACCCAGATTCATATGTGTTCTTTTAGCAGACATGCGCCAGTTCTTCATGACTTCGTCCATCATTTAAGACCAGAGGTTCATTCAGATTTTACAGTTAAGAACAGAATTTGCCCATCCAGATATTCCTTCGAGAGCTTCATTCATTCATCACCCTTATGCATGCACATGTTCTTCATCCTTTCGTTAATCGATCTAATCATTATATTTTCACGTGCACCATCGATTCAGATATATTAATGTTTATTCCTTCAGATATCTCCAAAGCAGATTCGTTTTACTGTCAACACTTCTCACCCCCTCTCTTCTTCATAATTATCATTACTTTATATAGTTTCCGTCCTTAAAAACCATGGGACAAAACTATTTTAACCGCTAATGGTAATCCTTTTACAATATTTCCATTAGTTTGGCCCTCGGGGTTTTTATATTTTTTTTTATTATTTCTTATTAAATTATTTATCAATAAACAAATATTGCATAGTCATCATTACATCACTGCGGCGGCTCTTGCGGTACGGATGATTTTTTTTTGGCTAGAACCCCCGCACTTAATCTCCACCGTCGATTTCCGGTCAACGCTTGATTGCTTGTTCAACTGCGGAGGCACCCCTTCTGGTTTTTTTTAAAACCTTTACACTTCCCCAGAAAATTATTTTAAAATAAAAATTCAATTCCGAGATATATAAAAAAAAAAAATATTCGAATTGTTTAATATTTCAACAAAACTTTGACCCCTGGCCCACATATGCGCCCCTCCGTACCAAACTAAACTTCGCGCAGGTCCATTTCCCGATCACCGTTGGATCGTGAGCCTCCAAGATCGACGGATATCGTTTGGGCAACTAGCACGAGCAATAACGCGTGATGGCATGTTGTACTTGTGTTATTCGTTGTGCATCTTAATTATTGTTTGCGCTTCTTCATTGAGCGATCACCGTCCGATAGCTTCTTTTCAGATCGACGACGCAAAAGCAATTTCGCTGGCTGTCCTGGGTTGATTGTTAACGTGCGATGGACGATCGTTATCATGCGCTTGGTGGTTTTTGCAGGGAAACATGTCAACACCTGTATGGAATCGCTCCCCATTCAGGAAATACCACGTATCGTCGAAAGGTGGTGCGAAAAAAACCCATGGTTTCGCTCCACACCACCGTCACTGTTCCTCTCGGTCATGGTTCCGCCTTAGCACATGGTTCCATCTAATAATCTGTGCCATATCTAAAACTTTGTTTTAAGTATTCTTCCGCAGGTTATATATATATATATATATATAATGTGTTCTATACAGAATGCGTCCATGGCTCACTGTACCGAGACCTTAGAAATCCGATAAAAGCACGAATCTATCCATAGATCATCACACAGATTTGCAGGAAATATCGTACGAGAATTGAACCAATCAAAGCCCCAATTGCTCTGGGTATTAACAGAGTATCACTGAAACTCAACCATACACATATTTTCTTTCTCCTCCATACATTAAATTTATACATGAATTAACTTTCGCAGGGACTGTAATTTCTGTAAATTCAAATCAACCCTATCTTTGGACAATTCTCCTTCAATGTACTGCTTGCTCTGGGTATACATTTTTCCTCTGTTCTTTGCTGCTGATCCTGCTAATCATTGATCTCTGCAACTCTACTGTTCTCCTTCGTTGCCCATGCCTTTGCCAATTCCGTTGCCTCAGTTCTGCAAGTCCTTCATTAATTAGGTTGCCATCAAGGACAACACATGGTGATGCAGGCAGGGCCTGCAAACCCCAGAATCTTCATTCATTGCTGTGAATGCATCTCAATATTTACACCCAAACTAAAACTTCAAGTCCGGCAATTCCCAACTCTCAATGCGGAAGCTTTATTTTTACAAATATAACGATGGTTACAAAAACCATTAGCATTCCAAAATTTCAATCTGCATTTCCAATCCAAGCTTACACGCTTTCATACCAAATAAACATCATTCAATCCCAAAACCAAATCTTGTACATGCGCCTTTTAAGATTAGATTTCATTTCACAATCAAAAGTCAATCAACCAAATGCGCCCTTCGTTTTTTTAACAACTTAACATTCTTTAATCGGACCCAACTCGTATGGAATTATACATTCCATTTCCAATTAACACAACTTGAACCCATTTACCACAAATATGAATCTGGCTACGGTAAAAACAAATGGTCTTACCTTCAGGAGCGCTTATGCACCTTCACTGCTTTCAAGTTTGATTACTGCTTCAAACATCGACTGTCACTCTGCATCTAACACAAAAATGCTGCAACTCAACGCAATGTGTCCAACTAGGCGCCTTCCTTCCCATTCACGTTACTATGCATCCACATTATCGAATAGAAATTCGTTGTCCAATCGACTCCAAAAGTCTTCAGACCTCTGGAAAAATCTGAATTCACAACAACTACAGCACTACGCTGTTTCACGCCTCTTAAAACATCGCTTCAGTCAGCAATTCAGATTCAATTTAATTAAAGACCAAAACAACACTCTGGCCATGCGTTAACATACCTTCTCCATCGTTTTTCGCACTCCACATATGATATGCTGGCAATCTCTGCAATTCCAATTTATTACTCATTGACTACACCTTCCAGCTCTTAATTCACCAATCGATTTCACCATACAACTGATTCAAAACTTCTGGGCTTAACTACAAGCTTCCACATGATTTCAGTCAGACAAACACCACAGAGTAAGTGAATTCAAAATCGGATTACATTGATGTTTCTGCTGCACACGTTGCCACTGAATTGAATTCAAACTTGCGCCTTTAACATATATTAAAATCACCACCGAATTGAATTCAAACTTGCACCTACATCGTTCTCCCAAACATTAGTAGTGCGCTTTTCCCCGGTTTCAGTAGAAGACTCTAAATCATGGGTATCTGTTTTAACTTCATTAGTGACAGCGTTCACGGTAATTAGAAGCAGAATCGTAAATACGATGAAAAAAAAACAGACCCTCGCTATTTTTCCCCTGAACAGAGCAGAGCAAATATCAGTCGATCACCTTATTCAACACTTTCAACAAACTGCAGATCGATATAAACCTCATCGATTTACCCAACACACTTAATCGATTTCTGCAATTAACAATTATAATATCGATCCATTATTTGACACAGAACAGCGCATCCAAATTCTCCATTATAAATACTGATAAAATCGATTCTCTAAATTTATGTGCAGAGCCACCTCACAAGGACTATTTAAACCCAAACATATTCATACAAATCGAATTCTGTTCTGCACAAGATTATGTCTTGTGGCTTTAGGCGCTAAACAATAGTGATCACGGCAATCGATTACACTTAATAGAGCTCGTTCAACACAAAACAACAACCACCATTTACGCAGAGATTTGACACTATTTATATTCAATTCCACCCAACATCATTAAATTTCCACTTTGGATTTCAACACGAATAGTTATCGATTTCCACAATCAATGCCAACAAGTTTCTTACCACAGATTCATCATTTCACTTCTTTGTTATGGATTCCAACCATTCATAAAGACTCAGCTAAGGCGCATGATTCAACTCTCAATTACAAATCTAACAAGAAATTTCCCAATCAACCAAAACATATATAATCTAAAACAAAACAAAATTACTTACAACTCTTGTTTTGGCCAGATATTCAAGATCGATGGCCCTTTACAAACTGCCCGAAGGCTTGCAAGTAGAAACCTGCTTCCTACTCACACCCTCACTCTCTCTTCCACTCTTAAAAAGTGTCTTTTCATCTCAAAAACCACTCATATTTATACATAGATAATGCATTTAATTCACTCAAAATATCTCTCCACCTAATCCTCAACTAATCTATATTTTAGGTGTGGACTCAACAAAGTCCCATATATAGAATTTCTAATCTCTAATTTTGCTCCTAAACTATTTCTCTCATATCCTTTTATTTAATAAAATAATATTTACAAAATCCTCACTTTTCCAAATTATCTCCTATTTTATTAAAAATAACAAATTAATTAATACATATTTAAAATTGTCACACCCCCCTTTTATCACATATTTACAAATGAAAAATGGCCTTGATGCTCCTGCATCAGACTCCCAACGTTAAAATTAATCATGATCGCCTGATCATGTGTTCAGATCTGTTTATGCCTGGATCCCATATCTTGTGCTGCAACTTTCCACTTGTCGCTGCTTCTATCTGTTGTTCTTCTCCAGGTTTGCACACTTTATGCTGCATTGCTCCACTAGCTGTGCTCTCGCAATCTTTTGCTGTCTTTCTTTTGCTTAAATTCTTCTGATTTCTTGTTGTTTTCTGCTGTCTCTGAGACACCTTCATCATCAGTCTTCTGATGCTTTCAATTTCTATGTCCAGCTTTTCCTCTATCTGGAAATTTCTTTATCTACTGCCGCTGCTTTCACTTCCTGTTGTTGTCGCTAATGTTGTCTTAGCTGCCACCATAGATTTTTCTTCAACTGCCATCATAAATGTCGCCAACATTGGTTTTAATCCTGCAGATGCTACCCCACATGTTGCCGCCTCCCAAACTTCCTGTCCCTCTGCAACATTCTTTTATTCATCACCTGCAATTTCATCTGCAACTTCTTTCTCTGGTTCAAATGTCTCCAGCAAACATTTCAGCATTTCATCAACATGCTGCAATTTAACTCCAGCATAACCTCCATCTTCCCCTTCGACAATCTTCAAAAATTGTCCATCATCATCTTGATTGATTCTGGAAATCAAATCAAGTTCTTCAAACACTGTAGCCTCACCCTGTATTACTGTAGTAGCTCCACAATTTTGTCCACCAGTCTTCTCTTGATCATACAGACAAGCCAACTCTTTCTTGTCACCCATGGTAACAAGCCTCTGCTTATGAGACATGACTGTCTCATCTTCTACCTGCAACAGTTCTTCTTCTTCCAAGACAATTCCAAGTGATGAAATGTCTACTATATCACCTGTAAACACAATCAAATTGTCAGCATTAAAATCACAAGACCCAATGGTCTCACTGGTTGATTTCGTCACCAAGTTTTATCTCTGTAGCTCCAAGTCTTCTTCAGGACTCAGAAAATCTTTACTTGCTTTCTCCTCAGCTTCCTCTAGCAACACTTCAGTATGCTGCTTTGAGTTACTTCCCAACTTCTTTGTCAGCACATCAGTATGCTGCTTTACATTCACCATGAGACTGTCAGCTAGTCTCTCCTTGTTTCCATCCTCTGCTCCAGGACTGTCATTCATGAAAACTTTCTTCCCTTGCTTCTTCAGAAAATTATCCTGCACATAAGTCCTCTATCTCTCCAATTCTCTTCTCTGAAGATCTAGTTTCCTATACAATTCAACAACTTCATTAGGAGTAGAACTTGGAAACTTCACACAATTTTCCATACCTTCACCAGCTCTTGACCAGTCATCAGTTGGTCCTTCTTTCTCTGCACCAATATTCTGATTAGACTCCTTCGTCTTCATCTCCTCCTGAGATCTTGCTATCTCATCATTGATCTGAACAGCCTTCAAATTCAATTCTCTCTCTTGAACAAACTCTAAAGCTTGCTCATCTCCCTGTACTGTACCTGCAAACATACACAACTCATTAGTTTTAAAACCACAAGACTTTTCAGTCTTGACTGCTTCCTCAAGCACTTCCTTCTGAACTGATCTGCGTGTGGAATCTTCAAATTCCATCTCTGGCTCAAGAACTATAAGTCCTTTCTTCAATAAGGCAATCACATTTTTCCTCAACTTCATCTGCAATGGTTTCCAAATCACTCTCTTTCCCTTCAGTGGAAAGATCCATCCTCTATTTTGGTTTTCCTGCTCTTGCAGCCATTCTTCTAGTACCTGCAATTGTACCTTCATCACTACAATTTCTCTTTCTCTGACTTCATCAGTCATCTCACCTCTATGGCATTCCTCTAAACCTCTTCTTTGATCCTCCATGATCATCCTCTCCATGAGTTTCTCACTCACCATGAGTTGCACTAACCTCTACGACAACAATCTCCCCTGCTGCCACTTACCTCACCAAGCTCTCCTCACTCAGTCTTTTGGTAAGTACTGGTTCACTGCCTCTGGAACCTCTTGAGCATTCTCCTTTGCTCTTTCTCTAGGCTATTTATTCAACTCACCTTCTTCTTCAGGACACTGCAATTGTCCTCCCTATCCAGCCTTCAGCTGAATGTCAGGTTCACTGCCATCATCTTCTCTGCAACCATAAAATTAAATCATAAATTTCAAATAAAAAAATCATCTCACCTTTAAGATCCTGCATGATCTTGTCCTCTTTCCACTTCTACAATCTTCTTCACTGCAATTGTGTAGCTTGGATATCAGATTTAAAAATCTGATCTTCCTTTCAGTCATTCATCACACATTCAAGGAAAACACACTTTAGTTCTCAACAAAACCTTCCTGCAATCATTCAGAAAAAACAAACATCTTCCATTTCAACAGAGCCAAGCTCTGATACCAAAAATGATGCAGGAAGGGCCTGCAAACCCCAGAATCTTCATTCATTGCTGTGAATGCATCTCAATATTTACACCCAAACTAAAACTTCAAGTCCGGCAATTCCCAACTCTCAATGCGGAAGCTTTATTTTTACAAATATAACGATGGTTACAAAAACCATTAGCATTCCAAAATTTCAATCTGCATTTCCAATCCAAGCTTACACGCTTTCATACCAAATAAACATCATTCAATCCCAAAACCAAATCTTGTACATGCGCCTTTTAAGATCAGATTTCATTTCACAATCAAAATTCAATCAACCAAATGCGCCCTTCGTTTTTTTAACAACTTAACATTCTTTAATCGAACCCAACTCGTATGGAATTATACATTCCATTTCCAATTAACACAACTTGTACCCATTTACCACAAATATGAATCTGGCTACGGTAAAAACAAATGGTCTTACCTTCAGGAGCGCTTATGCACCTTCACTGCTTTCAAGTTTGATTACTGCTTCAAACATCGACTGTCACTCTGCATCTAACACAAAAATGCTGCAACTCAACGTAATGTGTCCAACCAGGCGCCTTCCTTCCCATTCACGTTACTATGCATCCACATTATCGAATAGAAATTCGATGTCCAATCGACTCCAAAAGTCTTCAGACCTCTGGAAAAATCTGAATTCACAATAGCTACAGCACTACGCTGTTTCACGCCTCTTAAAACATCGCTTCAGTCAGCAATTCAGATTCAATTTAATTAAAGACCAAAACAACACTCTGGCCATGCGTTAACATACCTTCTCCATTGTTTTTTGCACTCACATACGATATGCTGGCAATCTCTGCAATTCCAATTTATTACTCATTGACTACACCTTCCAGCTCTCAATTCACCAATCGATTTCACCATACAACTGATTCAAAAATTATGGGCTTAACTACAAGCTTCCACACGATTTCAGTCTAACAAACACCGCAGAGTAAGTGAATTCAAAATCGGATTACATTGATGTTTCTGCTACACACGTTGCCACTGAATTGAATTCAAACTCGCGCCTTTAACATATATTAAAATCACCACCGAATTGAATTCAAACTTGCACCTACATCGTTCTCCCAAACATTAGCAGTGCGCTTTTCCCTGGTTTCAGCAGAAGACTCTAAATCATGGGTATCTGTTTTAACTTAATTAGTGACAGCGTTCACGGTAATTAGAAGAAGAATCGTAAATACGATGAAAAAAAACAGACCCTCGCTATTTTTCCCCTGAACAGAGCAGAGCAAATATCTGTCGGTCACCTTATTCAACACTTCCAACAAACTGTAGATTGATATAAACCCCATCGATTTACCCAACACACTTAATCGATTTCTGCAATTAACAATTATAATATCGATCCATTATTTGACACAGAACAGCGCATCCAAATTCTCCATTATAAATACTGATAAAATCGATTCTCTAAATTTATGTGCAGAGCCACCTCACAAGGACTATTTAAACCCAAACATATTCATACAAATCGAATTCTGTTCTGCACAAGATTATGTCTTGTGGCTTTAGGTGCTAAACAATAGTGATCACAGAAATCGATTACACTTAATAGTGCTCGTTCAACACAAAACAACAACCGCCATTTACGCAGAGATTTGACACTATTTATATTCAATTCCACCCAACATCATTAAATTTCCACTTTGGATTTCAACACGAATAGTTATCGATTTCCACAATCGATGCCAACAAGTTTCTTACCACAGATTCATCATTTCAATTCTTTGTTATGGATTCCAACCATTCATAAAGACTCAGCTAAGGCGCATGATTCAACTCTCAATTACAAATATAACAAGAAATTTCCCAATCAACCAAAACATATATAATCTGAAACAAAACAAAATTACTTACAACTCTTGTTTTGGCCAGATATTCAAGATCGATGGCCCTTTACAAACTGCCCGAAGGCTTGCAAGTAGAAACCTGCTTCCTACTCACACCCTCACTCTCTCTTCCACTCTTCAAAAGTGTCTTTTCCTCTCAAAAACCACTCATATTTATACATAGATAATGCATTTAATTCACTCAAAATATCTCTCCACCTAATCCTCAACTAATCTATATTTTAGGTGTGGACTCAACAAAGTCCCATACATAGAATTTCTAATCTCTAATTTTTCTCCTAAACTATTTCTCTCATATCCTTTTATTTAATAAAATAATATTTACAAAATCCTCACTTTTCCAAATTATCTCCTATTTTATTAAAAATAACAAATTAATTAATAAATATTTAAAATTGTCACACCCCCCTTTTATCACATATTTACAAATGAAAAATGGCCTTGATTCTCCTGCATCACATGGCATCATATGGCCAACAGTGGGTTGTTACAGAAACCCTCTCTAGCAAGGTTCTCATCCTCTTGCGCGGCCCCATCAAATAACCCCCACGAAATGTATTTATTAATCACCTTCATTATAATATTTCTCAAAACTTGTTGGCCTTTTAACTATGGGAAATGACTAATCATAGATAGGCATTCTGCAACAATCCTACTAGGATATGAGGGTAGGCCTCAGAAGATCTCCTTATTTCTCACAATCCAAATTCCACAATTAATGATAATGGGAAGGGAACTAATCATTTTTTTAGCTCGACCCTCTAAACAAGATTTTCAGGAGTCTACCAAAAATAGTTTGTTCCATCTGCACTATAAGCCCGGGGATTGTCTCATGCATGATACAAAAAGATGATTTATAGTCTCATTGGATCCCTTGCATTAGACACACCAACATGAACCATGTTATTTTTTGTGGCATCGGGTGTGTTCTAGCCATGGAACTTTGTGGAGAGGCTATAATACATGAGATCTCCAAACCCCAGAAATCATTTCTGGAAATTCCACCTGGAAGTGACTTAATTAGATTATTAACCAATTTTTTAATGTTTCCTAAGTATAAACTTAGGAAATCAGGTTAATTAATCAGTATTAATTAAGTCAAGTCCAGAATAATCTAGAAACTCACACAGATCGAACCAAAAATTATCTAGCCATCAATTATGTTTTAATCTTGGTTGTTGGTGCTCCAACAGAGGATTATAAGAGGAAGGTCGATGTGGTGATGGAGATCACACTTGAGCAGTTTGATTTCTTGGCATATAGATTTCCATAGTAGCAGCAGTAAATTGTTGGAGAGAGTTAGAGATCAAAGTATTGAGAGAGGGGAAGATACATCGAGGTTGGAGGAAGTGATTCTAGATCCAGTGTGTGAATTTGTAGAGAGTTAAAAGAGCCACAAAGAGGCTGACGCAGGAACTACGCAACAACTTCTAGAGGAAAGTTCAATTTGCTCAGAGGGAAAGACGTCGTCAGTTCTAGAGGTTGGGAAGAAGTACTAGAGTGTCGAATAAGCATCTTACCAGCTAGTAGAGGGAAAAATGGCCGCATCAGAGACCAGTTAGAGCCTAGACATTGAATAGGCTGTGCAGTGCAGTGCAAAGGCTAAGGCAGAGGGTCAGAGGCCTGAGTTTTTGAAGGCAGGTTGTGCCAAGGTTTTTCCTGTGGGGTGAGGAAAATTCCTCACTTTTTTTTGCCAGTATTTTTCTCTGTAGGATTGCCAAATTTCAACATCCAGTTGTACTCAAAATTTCGCACTGCTGCATAATAATAAAACCCTAAATTGTTGCACTAGTTTTCCCTCATTGGGGTTTTCCAGGGACTTTTATATAACAAAAATTGTGTTAATTTTATGTGTTTATGATAGCATTTATCATCTTCCAACATTTTATTCTTCTCTAGTTTTATTTGTATAGAATTCAGTGTGATTTATTCAGTATTTTTCGTAGAAAACAACAAATAAATTGTTAAAATAAACTAACAATTAGGAAAATAATTTCCAGTTGTTGTAATAGGATTCAAATGTAGGAATTTTCACATGGTATCTGAGCGTAGTTTTTCATCCGGAGAGCTCAGAGGCGAAAAGAAAGAATTTCATCGCTCGGTGTGGGAAGCAAGTTGAAATTCCCAAGGGCAGCGTAATCATTCTGTCAAAGGGTCGAGTTACTTGTGGAGGTTCAATTTTTCTGAGTGAGGGGCATAAAATTCAATCCTTCCAAATCAAGTGATTACAAAGGAAGAGGGAGCATCTCATATTTTTTGCTGAGTAGATCTCTAGCTGGACGCAGAGGGTTTTGCAGCAGATTGCTAGTGCATAACCAAAATTGGGGTGGAAGAGAGAAGAGAACACATAGAGGGAGAATTTATCACAGGGAACTTTTAGTCTCAAGAAGTTTGATATTTGCTTGCAAATTGGCAGTAGTTGTGAGCATATCTCCTCACTCCATAAGGGAGTGTGAGTAACATAAAATCAACCAAGAAGAAGGATAGAGGGAGTTTTCAATAGTTCGTTGAGATGGTCACTACATGGCTTCATGATCAGCTTAGGTTTGATGGAGCTTCCAACTATGTCATTTGGAAGGCAAAGATGTTCGTCCTTCTAGATGAATTTGGCCTAAAATCTTACATTGATAATCTAGTGGCAGTTTCTGAGGATAGAGATCAGCTGAAAGAGTACATAAAGGGGATGGCACAGGTGAAGCAGTTGATCCTATATGGAGTCAAGGATCATGGAGGCTCACATATAACTATCAAAAGGTATTTCCAAGTAGATGTGGTATGCTCTAGACACACTATATCAGGGTGATTCCGAGCAACGAAAGATGTATCTCGAGGAGAAGTTGAGACTCATCCAGATGCAGAAAGGGGAAAGCATAGACACATACCTTACCAAAATTCAAGAGATCCGGGACAAAATTTTGGATATTGGGGAAATGCCTCAACACTCAGAGACACACTACCAGGATGGAACAAGGTGTGGGTTGATTTGCAACAGGAGGAGTTGAGATGATCTCTACTAAAGAGCTCCATCAGTGGTAGCAACAACACTGGATTGAAAGAGGTAAAGGAGGAGGAGAATGTGGCCCTTACATCTAAGGGTCTCAGTCAGGGATAGGGGAGAAGAAGAAGAATATGAAGGAGTTGTCAAAGGTCAAGTGATTCAGATATGGCGAGATTGTCCACTAAAGTACCTAATGTCCTCTTAGGAATAATCACAAGGAGGAGGAGCACAAAAAACATGCATCTTAAGTAGAGATCGATAGGCTTTCCTCCAGGCTGGAAGAAGACTTCGCTATGTTCTTTGATATAACTCCAGGAGTGAGGTGGGGGGACTTGGTGTTGTAGCCCAAGAGAGCTACATATGGGCAGGATCCTTGAGGATTCCACCTCTTGGATCAATACTTGGCTACGAGGGCCCCATGATATTTAGTAGCAGGATGGATTATTGGTTGTTGATGCAGTCAGATGCTAGAGTGACAGTTGCAGTGAGTAGTAGCATTCAAATGATGGGGAGCATAGTGTAGAGGTGGAAGAAGTGCAGAGTGGCACAATGCAGATTCAACAACAACACATATTCCTAAGTGGATAATATAGTAGCTAGCAAAAATTAGAACCTCAGGTGACAAACGATTATACTGATCACATTTGATTTAGTATTTTGGATGTTTTTTAGTTGCAGATGCTGCAGTAGTAGCAAAAACAGAGTTGCAATGTCCATGTAGTGTTGGAAACAATATAAAAAGATAAATAGCAGCAAAGATGCAGTGTATATAAGAGTTGCATGGTAGTTTGTGGGTAGTAGTAGCAATACATCAGCATCGTGACAAGAGATTATGCAGAGACATAGTGTTGCTATAGGGTGTGTTGTGGCACTAGAACACATTCCTTGCTAAGCAGGAGTGTTATTTTTTGTAGCATCATATGTGTTCTAGCCACAAAACATTGTGGGGAGACTAGAATACATGAGATCTCCAAAACCCAAAAAATGTTTCTGGAAATTCTGCCTAGAAGTGACTTAATTAAATTATTAACCAATTTTTTAATGTTTCCTAAGTCTAAACTTAGGAAAACAAGTCAATTAATCAGTATTAATTAAGTCAAGGCGAGACTAATCTAGAAACTCACATGGATCTAACCAAAAATGATCCTATACATCAATTATGTTTTAATCATGGTCGTTGGTGCTACAACAAAGGATTATAAGAGGAAGCTCAATGTTGTGATGAAGAGCACACTTGAGCAATTCAATTTCTTGGCAGATAGATTTCCAGAGTAGCAACGGTTAATTTCTAAAGAGAGCTAGAGATTGAAGCAGTGAGAGAGGGGCAGAGATAGTGCGGCTGGAGGAAGTAATTCCTGATCCAGCGAGTGTATTTGCAGAGATGAAAAAGAGCCATAGAGAGACTAACACAAGGATTGTGCAACAACTTCTAGAGGCATGTTCGTTTTGTTGAGAGGGAAAGACGTCTTCAGTTCCAGAGGTTGGGAAGAAGTCCCAGAGTGCTAGAGAATCATCTTCCCAGCTGCCAGAGGGTAGAATGACTTCATCATAAACCATTCAGATCCTAGATGTCAAACAGGTTGCACAATGTAGATTAGAGGCTGACGCTGAGGGTCAGAGGGTCGAGTTTATGAAGGAAGGTTGTGCTAGGATTTTTCCTGTGGGATGAGGAAAATTCCTCACTAGATTTTTTCTAGTATTTTTCTCTGTAGGATAGCCAGATTTTTTCATCCAGTTGTACTTAAATTTTCTTACTGCTGCATAATAATAAAACTCTCAGCTGTTGCACCGGTTTTCTCACATTGGGTTTTTTCCGACGAATTTTATCCAAAAATAATTGTGTTAATTTTATGTGTGTGTGATAGCATTTCTCAACTTCCAGATTTTTATTCTTTTGCAATTTTATTTGTGTAGATTGCAGTGTTATTTATTCAGTATTTGTCATAGAAAACATCAAATAAATTGTTAATTTAAATTAACAATTAGGAGAATAATTTCCAGTTGTTGCAATAGGATTCTAATGTAGGAATTTTCAAAGACAAATCATAAACCTTTGTTGCATACTTTCCCACGTTGGAATTTTTTTAGCCATAATGCACCATGTCAAAATCTTGGACTTCGGAGGACACTTTTCTTTACAAACATAACTCCACCACCAGTATGAATCTTTCAAATTATTTTGTAGCATTAGAATTATATATCCCATTTTTGGATTGTATATCCCATGTGGGGTTGAAGCACATATAAGCTCATCTTCCCAGTTATTGAGTCTGATGTGTGACTTGAATAAAGACTCCATGTAGCGCCTCCATTCCTCTTGATATTCCATAGAGATATTTAACTACTCAGTAGATCGCCACCCTTGGGTTTGTATATGAGTACTGGTTGTTCTTGCAATTTGGTGTTGAATTCCAACAAGAAATTGCAGCACCTACACTAGTGTGGGACCAGGAGGTCCAAGCAACACCTACACTAGTGTGAGACCATAAGTCTTAGCAGCACCTACACGGGTGTGGGCTAAATTTGGTGCATGTCTATTTTAATTTTCCCTTAATTAAAATGGACAATAAAATGTAATCTTGTCTCATAATCGCTTGTAATAGTTAACTGGGTGTGATAAACTCAGTTAGCTCATAAATTTCGAGTTGAGGGTAGTTGGTGAGGCATGGAGAGTAATTCTAGTTGTAACAGAGTTCGAAGTGCAGTTGGTGCATTAGTTAATGAATGTGTAATCAGTTTAACTCAGTTAAGTGAGTTAAAGTCAATTGTGCTAGTTGTAACTGTTTGTTTCACTAGTGAGAGATAAAGAGAATTAAATATTATTTAATTCACAATCAGTGATCTAACATGCAACTGAGGGTTTACTATTATTAGCTGCATGCATGTAAGTTCTAGTGGAAAACCAGTTGAGATCTAGGTGAAAGGGATGTTAACTATCAGTTGTAGGATTATTGGGTTGCACCCATGCAACCAAACACCCATTTGATTGCCCATGAACCTTGCATAGTTTAGGAAGGCCAAAATTACTAAAGAATAGGGATTGCTTCATCAAGAATTGCACAAGAAAGGTAGGCTATTTAGAGTATAATAATTGGCTAAGTGTTGGTCGGTTTTTCCCAGGACAGTGTGAGAAAATGAGCTAAGTACAGGAGGCTCTTGTGAGAAGAGTTGTACTGTAATTGTTTCACGTATCCATGCTAAATATAAAATAGAATATAGTTAGGTTGTTTTGAGCAGCAAGATTTCCCTGGGAAATTATCTGTGTTGTGGTTTGATTGATTCTTCTTTGCTTCATGTGATTGGTGATTATGTTTAATTTCTGCAATTTATTTGTAGAAGCGATTCAGTATATAGCTTTAGTACATTGTTAGATCGGATTGAATCCATGATATACATATTTTTTGTTTAATTTCTACATTTGGTGCTACCTTGTATATCCCTCATCCCACAAGTACATTATAATAATTTGAGAGAGAAAGTGATCTCTGCCACTTCTAGGACAAGGGTCATAGCCTAGGAAGACTCTCTGTCCATTCCCTATGTTCCATGCTGGACCTAATACGACCAAGTAAAAATAATTCAAAACAAACCTCCACACAGTAGATATGTTGCCTCAGAATTTGCTTGGGATTTTGATCCATTTCTCCAAGGATAGAGGGTTCATGTATTTCTGATAGAAAACTTCAATCTATAAGTTGGATGTTGAAATAAGCCTCCATCCAGACTTGGCTGCCAAAGCCTTGGAGAACAAGAAAATGTTTTCTAAATCCCACCCCCCAACAAATTTGGGTTCACAATCCTTAACCATTTTACCCAAGGAAAAAAAAAATCCGCCTGAGTACCTTCCCATAAGAATTTAAAACATATCCTATGAGCCTTCTCCAAAATTCCTTTTGGGATCCACACAAGTGCCATCAAATAAATGATAATTTCTTCTAATATTGATTTTGATAGAACCAAACGATCAAATTTGGAGAGCCATCTATGAATCCAACAATTTATTCTCTTTTCCAAATTTTCAATCAACCAAAACCAACATTTAATCTGGTAACTGTTGGGCTTCAGGTGAAAACCCAAGTACTTTATACTGAAGTCAAAAGTCAAACTTTCATATGGAAAAAATTGTTTGATGTTGTTTATATCCTGCTCCTCTAGATTATGAATAGTGATATTATACTTTGAATAATTTATAATCATACCTATATCTCTGCTAAATAGAATTAAAATGTCATATAAACATTTTAGGTCTCTTAAGGCACCATTCCAAAACATTAAGATGTCATATATAAAGAGAAGGTGAGTAATGGCAAGTCTTTGAGTCGCTTTTACCTGTTGTAAATCCAATCTTCGTCGTTCAAAATCCAAAATTCTACTAAGCCCTTCCGCTACTAGAAGAAATAATAGTGGAGACAATTGTCAACGTTATCAGAGGCCCCTCTCTACTCTGAAGAAAGGTAAGGCTTCCCCATTGATGATTACCGCAAATGATACATACATAAGGCAACTCATGATCTAGTTTATGAATGGAATCTCAAAACCTACATGGGTTAGGATAAGGTGAACAAACAACAAGTTGACAAGATCATATGCCTTAGAGATATCAATCTTGATAATTGCCCATTTAAGCTTCTTCATATTTATGCTATGAAGTCCTTCTTGGGCCACCCCAATCACTTCATGAATTTTCCTTCCATCCAAAAATCCAAATTTTTCAGTGGAGATTGATTTATATAGGATGGGCTTGATCCTTTGGGTGATCACCATGGAAATAAATTTATATACACAATTGCACAATGATATTGGACGAAAATTTTGAAAATAGGAGGGGTTATCAACCTTTGGGATTAATGCTATGAATGTTGAATTGAAAGTCGGCAGCATATTACCCTCGTCTATTGATTTGTTGACTACTTTCAATAGATATCCCCCAACTAAATCATACAGCTCAGAGAAAAATTCAATAGTCCAGTCGTCTGAACGTAAACTTTTATCTTTTTGAAATATTGCTAGTACTGATTTGAGCTCTTCTTTAGATACAACCTCCATCAAATATTTGATTTCTTCCTCATCCACAAATTGAGGAAATAAATTTTCAACTCTAATAATATTGAAAATGGTTATCCCTTCTAGAGCTTTGAACAAGTTCTGGAAATGATTTCTGCCCATATCAGCCAATCCATTGAAATTCCAAACTTCTCTACCAAGGGAATCTTTCATCCTCCAAATTGTATTGACCAACTTACATTTTTTTGAAAAAGATTGAAAAAAATAGTATTTTCATCTCCTTTCTCAAGCCAAATGGCCCTGCTTTTCAGCCGAAATTCATCCTCCCTAGTAGCCAAAATTTCCTATCTTCTAGCAATTAGCCACCCTTTTTCCTCTTTTGATGCTTGATTGTTAAACCCATCTTCATTGGAGTCTGAAACTACGCCTAATTATAATTCAATTCTTTTTAGGTCCTCCTCTTTTCTTAATATGCTCAAAGTTTTCCATAAAATGAAGTCTTGTTGAATTCCCTAATATCCCTTCAAAATGCCTCTGATTTTTATTGACAAGGGTTCTAAATATTTCTTCCTTTGGACAACCAATATACATTTTGAAAGGGATTTTTTGCTTCCGAGCCACTCCCTTAATTTCTAAGAAAATCAGAGAGTGGCCAAATATACCCCCACCCCAATCCTTTAGCGCATAAGACCGCTTTTGTTCACCAAATTCTCTGTCAGCAAGAATCTATCAATACATTTTTCCACATTGTCCTCTCCAAATTTCTAGTTTCTCCATATAGGCTTAAAATCGATTAGATTACAAGAGGCAATGTGATGGGAGAAGAAGTCAAATAAAATGTAAAGTTTGTCTCTCTCCCCCCAGGATTTGACAACTCCAATAGAAAAAATTAGTTCCCCTCCCAGGATTAAATTTGCTCTCTTTACCAACAACTTCTGGAAGAAATAGGTCCAATAGCCAATTATCTTAGCAGGCGGTCCGTAAATGTTTATAAAGTTAAATAAAAAATCAAATTAAATGGAAAACCCCTCCATCCCGAGTCCCGATGGGATACTCCACAAACTCGACATTTGAATCTTACAAGTGTCCCAACCTAGCGCCATACCACTAGAGAACCCTTTGTCATCTAAGCCAATAAACTTCCATAAAGGAAAAAACCTTTCAAGATAATCTGCGATATGGTATCCCTCCCCAGGGTCTCTTGAAGAAAGGCAACCTCAGGGATTTCAGCTTGTACAAGTCTTTTAAAAGCAAGTTTTCTGGGATTACTTTCTAAACCCCTATAATTGAAGGATTAAAGTATCATTGAGGCACCCCAAATTAGTCCTTGAACTTATACAAGTGTATATTGGTGGCCACCCACCTATTCCACTTGGACCCACAACATTGTTTCTTTCAGAGTCGTCTTTCAGTTTCCTTAATTGTAGCACAATATACTATTTTTGGCAGCTTTTTGGGTCCTTAAATTCTGGAGTTGTTTTGAGGCCCTAAATGACGTTTTTTTTTTGGAAAACTGGAAAAATTGTGGCTTGTACCATGGGTTTGTAGTCGAAAGTTGTATTCCTCAGATAGATATTTCTAATGATGTATCGTACGTGTAAAACAATGATTTTATGCCAAATTTACAACCCTAGGAAGTTGGTGTACCAACTAACCCAACATGGCCCACAAAATTTTGGTGCTTCATCTCCTAGGGTTAGGTTTTTGGATGTTTGGAGTTTTCCCTTGTTTCTCAATAATAAAAAGGTCTGTGAGCTTCATTGTAACACAGTTCAGAGGCATTTAGCCACCACATCTCTTCTAAGAGATAAGTTACCATCGCCCGAGCTAGTCTATTTCCATTCTCCATGTAAACAATTTTCAATATTTTATTATTAATGAATTGAAGTTCAGTTTTCATTGTAGCTCTATTTTTTTGTTTAAATGTGTATTTCATTTTGTTCCTATAAATTTGGATTAATGGTATTAGAGTGGTCTCCTCTTTCTCTATTTTTCTATGCATATACCCAACGAGGTCGGGGTATAATGAGTTAGGGGTTGAACTGGTTGAACCTTTACAAGACTGGCCTCGCCGACCCGGAAAATCTCCCTGCATGGTGGAAGAAAATAAAGAAAAGGGAGCAGAATATCCTTTCAAAATATTACTCGAAGAATCCCTTCGAGTGAAAAAGGAACATGATGATGAACAAAATTTCCCAGATCCTTCGACGGATGCCCACAAGTGACGCGTCTTCATCCATAAACCACTCTAAAGGTGCCACTCCCTTTAAGGTATAAGTCAAATTTTACATGCCCATATTCGAAGGCCAGATAGATGCAGATGTCATAGATAAATGGTTAAATATGTTGGAAGGATATTTTTCGGTTCATGATTTCTCCAATTGGGAAAATATTACTTTTTCACTCCTCAAAGCCACCCCTCACATCAAGGACTGATGGGAAAGCTATTGTGATCAGAGGGATGAGAGAGAGCCCTCATTGTTTTTAGCCACACCCACTTGGAATTATTTTTGAGACGCCATCAAGGAAGATTATTACCCTTTCGGGAGATATGAATATAAGAACATAAAGTGGAACACACTGCGGTAGGGAAGGGACCAAGACGTGTTAGATTTCCCAAATATTTTCACAGCCTTCGCACAAAGTTGTGTATCAAGGATTATGAGCAGCATATGGTACTCAAGTACCATGACTGTCTACAAAAATACATCCATGATGAGATGGAGTTCCTAGACATCTCCTCACCTCGTGATGCATATCGATACGTTGTCAAGATCGAGAAAAAAATTAAAGAGAAGAAGAAATAATTTGGATCTATGAATCCAAAGCAAGGGAAAGGCGCCCCAAAATCGAAGAACAAAGGGCAAAGCCAAGACGGGGTGACCTAGGATGACCCGTTGAACACGCAAGAAAAGAACAACACCAAAAACACAAAGAAGGCCACATGAAAGTGGTGTGAGTTCCATAAGAGCCCCATTCACAACACAAGGGAGTGTCGAGCTAAGCAGTCATTGGTGGCCGAGCTGAAGGCTTCAGATTCGGATGCATGTTCCAACTTTGAGTCATAACCCAATAAGGGGAATGAAAAAGGGAAGCATATTATTGATGCAAAGCCAAACACCACCATTTCCACCACCAAGATCCAAAATATTGAGCCTGAAGAGCCAAAATAAGGGGAGTGTCTCTTCCACTCACAGATGTGGGTGAAGGGGTCTCCATTGAAATTCATTGTCAACAGTGGGAGCCAAAAGAACCTAATCTCATTAAATTTCATTAAGAGGCTGGGCCTACTTGTTGAAAAGTGTAACTAGGATCGGTCTTTATATTGACTATGTAACTATGTATTTATGTAAAGAAGAAGACAAAGATAATAAAAATGTATATGTTTTGTACTTGCTTCATGGGTTTCATGAGAAAGATTTTATTTTTAGGTTCATATACTTCTTCTTGATGTCTATTAGGGTTTTGTGTTATAGGTATAAATGTAATTAAGTGTCTTATATATGAAGGATCTAGTCTAAAGAAATGCTCCAAGACCTTGCCAAAGAAATGTGAATGAATGGCTTAATTCATCCCTCCAAAAATGTTGAAAGAGAAGCAAAAATGAAGTGTTAAAGTCGGCCTTCCTACAGTTAGATAAGTCAGACTACAAGCTAAATGGCAGGTCAGCCTAAAGACAGTGAAATTGTCTCTATATATACACTTTTTCAGCGATCATTTGAAGACAAGATTTTTGGTCATCTCTGAAACAGAAGTGTGGATTTTTGGGAAGAGTTTCAGTGTGGATTTTTGAAGAGCTTCAGGACTGTTTAAGATACATACACTCTTGTGGTATCTTAGTGCAATAAAGTGTCACGGTCTTCTAGAACAGAAGTGCAGACTGTCTCTGACTATTCATCAAAGCTTGTGTGTATAATCCTGAAGTGGTTACAATGTATAGGGTCTGGTTACATGCAACGTTTAAGGGAAGTGTTCCTATGTTAAAGTTTGGATCGAATTGAGAAAGGTTTTCGGATTGTTCAGAAGTGAAAGAGATGATCAAAGGTAACATTGGTATTCATATCCAATTCATGAAAAGGTTGGAACAGTGGTCTGGGAAAATCTTGTAGATATTCCAAGGAGGAGTAGTGAGAAAGTGATAGAAAGTAGGAAATTAAATCTGTGATTTACTTTCATAACTAAAACCTATATACATCTCAAGTAACTGAAGTTTCAAAGGAAGTGTTGGTGCAGAACAGTGCAACTTGGTGAAGAGAAGAAGGATCAACATTGAAGGACATCAAAGAAGTAAGGTCAAGGTCTTGGATGCATATATAGGTCAAGGGTCTAATTCTTGGTCATGGAAATTGTCATTTGAAAATATATAAGAATAATTTCTCGTGGGTTTTACTCTGCATGAGGGAGAGGTTTTTCCCTGGCTCTAGGAGCCTAATTCTTGTGTCTCGTGTATTCTGATAATTGACTTGATGAAATATTAAATAAGATAACTATTATCACAATTTCTTGCTAAGTCATGAGTCCATTCCATATTTTTATTTTAGGATTAAAATTCAAAAAAATTTCAATGTCCTACCTCTATTCTTTCAATCACTTATCGCAGATCGCAAATCATTCACTTATCGTAGATTGCATATCGCAACGCAGCCCCGCTCTAAATAATTCTATGTTGTTTTCTCCATCCTATGATTGTGATACTTTGATGCGATATATCGCATTGCAATTCCTCCACTTTGTTACCGCTTTATGTTGCTCATTCCTAAAACCCCCCGATGTGATTGGTAGGACCCACCTACCATGATGTCATTTCGCACTATCGTATTGCTTTTTTGACCCACCTTACCTTATTTCACAATCTCCATTTCATAATTCCTTTGTTATTATCTGTTTCCGCTTCCAAGAACCCCCCGATTGCGATAACACTAGGAACTATTTCCCTGCCAGGTCACTTCGCTTATTGTATATCGCAAATCCTATTGCTAACCATCCATGTTGCCCCCTCCGATTGCGATATGTGATTAGCTTCGATCCCTCATTTTTTATAACCCCTCCATCTTGTGATTGTGATATATCGCATTGTAATCCCGGCTTGATAATGTATTCACTCCACTCCACTCTGTAATTGATGTCAGAATTTCCGAAAGCATACTCTGTTTTTTAAATAAAGCGAAAAATAATACCTGCTTTAGTCATACCATGTGTCATAGGGTTAATACACATCAAATATTTTTAAATCCTTTTAAATATCTGATGATATGTGTCATATTCCAGTAATTTAGTTTGATTCAAGTCGTTGGATACATTATACCACGTGTCAACCCATAGTTAATAATCAAACCATTTCCAGTTATGCATGTTTACGCCAAGTCAGTCATCCATAAGTGTAGGTACATGTTTTTCCAAGTTAGATATATCGTGGTGATCACACCGCACTCCATAACCATTCCACTGGCCGCACAACACTGCTACCAGAAATTTCGGCCAATCAACAACATAGTTTGCGGAGGTGACTGTGTGTCATCAAAGACACTTGCCACAAGCTATCTGAAGATCATATACGGAAAATGCATCCAACTAAAGGTGGTGACGGTGTGTAACATGGTGCACATCATGATCGTAAATATTTTTAATGATGGAGAGTGATTTTCATGGGGTGGTGGACCTAGAGTTAGTTTTAAATCCACCTAAAAAACATGAATTTGTCATTTGAAGTCTAAGCTACTGATTTCAAATTTGCTGGGAGTCATAGTTGGAGGAGGAGTCTGGATTTCAGACAAGATATCAGAGAAGAATATAGGCCACACCTGTAAGGTAAACTCCTCATATTCTGCCACATATCATTTGCATAAGACATAGTCATTTACTTCTCTGAAGATGACTAAAACATGTGGTAAGATAAATCGAATAGAGCCACAGGGTGCATATTTGGTTGATGCTAATTCGAGGGTGAAAACTCTATTTATGCAGTCAGGATGGTATCCTCTTTGTACCAGGTTGGAAATCTCACATTCAGGAGTTTCCCAAGAGTTTTCCAATTCATTTAATGGACATGAGACTACAGGTTTTCTCCTCACTTTGAAGGGTTTTGAAGACTGCATTGAAGAAGCCTTTAACCTTCCTCTAGAAGGTGAAAGGTGGTTCAAGGGACAAGTTATCACAGGAGGTGATCTCAACAACTTCCTCAAGGATTCTCACAGAGATCCAAACTGGGAAAAATGCATCCCAAGCAGCTACCTTAAGAATGACTGGGCAAAGGTAATCAAGCTTATTAAGATGTACCTCACATGTGAAAGAAGGTATACATTGGTATTCCTTTATCACATGAGGTTCCTTTTTCATATTGTAGGGATGAAGACATTGAATCTGCCATTTTTCCTGTTGAAAAACGTGACCAAGATGTCAGAAAGGGTTTAAACCCATAATGATGTTTCTGAGTACAGCTTATACCATCAAGCTTTGATAAAAGCTATGGTTGAAGAAGAGTTGAAGAAGAGAAACTACACTTGGGACCATTTTCTATTCTATAGGGCAGACCAACCTGCACCTACACCTCGAGTTCCACAGTCAGACCCTCAGCTTGCAAAAAGAAGAACCAAAATAAAGGCCTAGAAAGAAAACATTCATCAAAAGGCCAAAGGTAAGAAAGTTTTTGCAGGCAAATCTGAAAGAAAGGTGGAAAAAGGAGAGAGATCCTCAACACCAAATCCAAAGTCCATGAAGATAGTACCCTTGTTCCTCCATTTCCAAATTAATACACTAGATCCAGAAGAGGGAGGTCTACAACAACAAATAGGTCATAGGCGCAAGTGCTACCGGAATTTCCGGAAGCACCTATTCAGAAAAGGTTGCAGAAGGAGTATCAACCTACTCAATCAGATGAAGAACTACTCAAGGATGTTGGTTATGAAATTAGTAGCAAGAAGGAGGAGGAGGAGGCTAAACCTATTACTAGCACCAGAAAGAGGCACACAAGAGAGAGCAATAAGTTTAGACTAAAATCCAAGGCTCTTCTCAAGCAAAGCCTATTGATAGAAGTTATTGACATTGAAGAGAAATCAATGAAGGAAAGCAGGAACAAGAACATTTCAGAAAAGCACTCAAAGCCCACAAAAAGAATAAAAACATAGAAGGGTGCTAAGGAAGACAAAGACCCTGTCAAGGAGGCAACTACAAGAGCTACTAGGTCCATAACATCAGTTTTTGACAACAAAATTGATTTAGATAAACTGGTTGAAGCTGCAACACATATGGAGGAAAGGTAAAAAGGGTTTTTGATGCAAGTACCTTTTTTTCTAATCAGTTATGAATTATGAACAACAACCTAAGTGTCATGGAATACAACTCAGCACATAATTTTCCACATTTTTTGTGTATATTTGGAAAATAAACAGGGCGCTACCGGAATTTCAGTAGTGTTCTAGATTTTGCGCAGTTACAGGTTTTAATTAGAATTTCCGACAACACCTGTTATAACTAAATTTTGACACCTGTCAAAAAAAATTTCCGAGCCATTTAAGGATGGATAAGAACCCATAACTAAAGGGATAATACAAGTGATGGTGAGAGGTAGTTATGAGTTTGTTGGAGGTCTTATTAAATGAAGCTACATGGTTATTAAAGACCCAAGACAGAAGGAGATAATTCAGCAGAAAAAAGGGAAGCATGACAACACACTCAACATTCTAGCCCATAATTCTTCTCTTCTTCTTTCTCCATTTGTCCTAGATTTTGAGGAGATAAGGATGTAATGTATTTTGACACATAGGTCATTTTAGAATTAATGTTTTACTTCTTTTTAGAAGAGATGGAGTTGGTTCCTCTCTTGCTATATATAGCACTTGTAAATACTATGACCAGGTTGGATGTTAGTCTACCTGAAGACTGAAAATAATAGAAAAAACCTTTTTGCTTCATGTTGGAGGATTTCATGATTCAAGGAACATATAATGTGTGGTGTGTATCTTTTCTTTGTTAATTTCTTCTAAAATATAAATTGTAGCAACTAGTGAAGTGTGAGTGAGAATTTGTTAAAGGATTTAACAGTAAATTATCTACTTTCAGTTTTCTGCAAGTTATATGTTTGTAATAGAACATGTCAGTGAAGGTTTCATAAAGGATTTGTGGAATACTTTATACATGCAATCTATTTTCTAGCGTTGTTTGTTTAACATAAACATAGTTTTTGTTAAAGGCCATAATCATAGTTGTGTGACTGATTTAGGATAGGAATATTTCTTGAAATAGGTACCACCTATTCATCTTTCTTCCATTTGTGTACTCTTCTCCCTATACTACCTTTTACCCACACAATTTATACTTTCCATGGCTTGCCAAATGCATGAATGTCTTAAAGAATATAAAATCATTTCAAAATATTTGAGAAAGACATCCCACGACTCAAACAACCCCTTTAAAATTTGAAATTAAATATGATGTGTAAGGCTTACTCCTTAAGAATTCAAGGAGACTTCTTACACTAACGCTAACGAAGGAAAGACATAAGTAACTCAAGTAACCTCACAAGTAATTATCAAGAAGAGAATTTTAATTAATCACTAACCCTCCAAATTCTCAACATGGAATCAAAGCTAAGGTGTTGAACTCAAGGGCTACTTGACAAAGAGACACTCCAGGAAGAAAAAAATATCAAATTTTGCGTGAAAAGTCAAATCAAGTTTTCAAGGAAGACTCTCAAGCTATTTTCGAGAAAGATCCTCATTTCATTCAAAGGATTAAATTTTCAAGAAAATAATATTTTCCATCAAATATTTACATTCAAGACATTGTTAGAAGAGGACATCATATTTTGAAGACATCCTTTACCATCAAGGATCCAAGATCATCTACATGAAATATTTCTATCTTATAAGAAGCTCTTAACTTCTTCGTCATCATCAAGGAAGCTGATGAAGGAGAAAGTCACTTAATCAAGTAAGTGCCTATGAATTTATCTAAATCTGTCAAAATGACTCATTGTATAGAGAGCAACAAATTGGTTGGGATATCAAACTTTAATGCATGGAATAAAAGGACAGATCTGAATCTAATTGAAAATGAAGTTATGGGCTTCATAGAAGGAACTAAAATTCAACCTCCAAAAGAAGATTTTCTAACATATATCAAATACATGAAGGGAAACATAAGAGCCGAAAGGATTCTTATAGAATCCATAAAAGACTCTCTCATTCCCTATGTATCAAATCTAGAATCCTCAAAATAAATATATGATAAATTGGTGGAACTATTCTCGAAAGGTTCTACAAAATAAATAATATCCCTCAGACAAAAACTATAAAAATTGAGAATGTAAAAGGAAGGAATAATTCCATATATGATGTATATTTACACAATACGAGATCAACTACTGAAGTTGGGAGAAGTAATGTATGATAGAGAAATACTCACTATGGTACAAAATGTTTTACCGAAAGAATGGAGAGGTTTCACTTCCAACATAGATGGGAGAGAATAAGCCATGCCATTCCAAAGTCTAGGTAAGATAGAAGAATCAAGATTGAAAGCAGGATCAAGCGTAGGAAAGAAAAGAAATGTGGAAAAAGCACGATGCTTTGAATGTAATGATTTTTAACATTATCAATGAGATTGTCCTAAATTTAGAAAGGACAAGAGGAAAAAGGAAGAAGCCCATATCTCATATATAAGAGAAGAACCTGATGCAAAGAAATCTAAGAAATAAGAAGTGAGGGATCTCCACTATGATTGAGATCATCTTCTCCTTTAATTTATTTCTATTGGTTGTAAAATAGTATGATAGGAAGTAGTGTATATTATAGCATCATGATCAAAGCATGGACAAAGCTCTCGATGAAACAACTCTTGGAAAACCTCACAGATATCATACTGATGAAAGGAAGTTATCAATAAAAATGGTTATCATGAAAGCTAGTGCTGATATTTTCTAATAAAGTTCTCTATAAATCCATTGATTAGAAAGAAAGAATAATGGTTTCATTAATAATTCCATGCTACAGAATTTTGGGATGTGATGACATATTGATTTAGTAGGGCAAAGGAATGAAGCCCTTCATTCTAGTAAAAATGCTACATGATGAATTAAATGAAAAAGTAAAAGGTATGTATATATTTATATGCTGACACTAGATGTTGTGAATTCATGGAATAGGGTTGCAGGTAATATACTTCTATATTTAGAAGTATGATCTATGGAGAAAGATCTCTTGGTGCACTAATAGATGAAATCAACATAATATATCCTCATGGAATATGAGGTGGTTGTATATGAACGAGGAACTAAAAAATTTGTAAGTTCATGGAAATGAAGAATGTGCAGAAAGGAAGAGATCATCAAATGCAACGATGTCAAGAGGTTGTTATCATCCGAAAGCCAAGAAGATGTGACTAGGAGATATCCTAAGTGTATATGTAGACTCTGATAGAAGTCTAGTAAAGAAGAATACCCTTGACAAGACATATCCTTAGGAGACGTGTCAATCTGAAAAGAGGATGTCGATGCCTATAAAAATATGTCATGGTGAAAGATCATCACTGAGGTAACTTTTGATTTATAAATTCATATGTATATGTTTAACTGGATAAGTTTATGCAAGGCTGCCAATCATGTGGAAGGATGTAAGATCCTTGGAGATGATTCAAAGGAAAGCATCATGACATAAAGGTGGACCAGATGAGAAATATTGATGAATCACTTTCTCATGGTTGATATAAATGACTCGTGACTGAAAGTGATGGACGATCTGTGCCCTATGTAGCCAAACATTGAAGATTCCTCAATATCGAAATCCATGATATCGAGGGGAAGAATTCTTCATGAGTAGCTGGGTGTCTCACCATTGTTGCTAGTCGACCCTGGTTGAGAGGGAGCCTGGGTGTAAGTTTCTTACTTGGAAAAAACTTGAATTATTTTCTTCTTGAGTTAAGAGGGAGTGACGTATGCGATTCTCTAATGCATGTGTCATGCATTAGTGAAGGCCATGTGGAGAGAAAGGATAGACACATCATTCTTAGTGAAGGCCATGTGGAGAGAAAGGATAGACATCATTCTGGTCTTCACTTGGAAGACATGATGGAGGATTGGGTAATCATATGGCATTCAATACTCTTTGAGAATGAGATAGGGAATTCAAGATAAGAGTAGTCGAGGACCAATATTCTTTGAGGGCTGGCTACCTAAGAGAAGAATAGTCCAAGAAGGTCATACTCTCGGAACACCTGGGTGGAGTATGTACCTTAGAGAGACAATGACTATGGTGTCTCTAGGTCATGTGTCTCGTCAGAATTTTAGCCCATTTTCTCGTTGAGAGATGGGGCTGTTAGTCAAGGCCTTGCACTAGGACAACACTAGTTGATATGATGTTATATATATGTGATTACCAATTTGATTCTTCTTATGAGTTTCTTTAGTTTGAAGGTGACCATGTATGTGTATGAATACCTCCCTAGTTAAGAGGGAGTGTTGAAAAGTGTAACTAGGATTGGTCTTCATATTGCCTATGCAATTATGTATTTATGTAAAGAATAAGACAAAGATAATAAAAATGTATATTTGTTGTACTTTCTTCATGGGTTTCATGAGCAAGATTTTATTTTTAGGTTAATAGAATTCTTCTTGATGTCTATTAGGGTTTTGTATTCTAGGTATAAATGTAATTAAGTGTCTTATATATGAAGGATTTAGTCTAAAGAAATGCTCCAAGACTTTCCAAAGAAACGTGAATGAATGGCTTAATTCAACCCTCCAACAACACTGAAATAGAAGCTAAAATGATGTGTTAAAGTTGGCCTTCCTACAGTTAGATAAGTTGGCCTACAAGATAAATGGTAGGTCGGCCTAAAGACAATGAAACTGTCTCGATATATACACATGTTCTACGGTCATTTGAAGACAAGATTTCCGGTAATCTCTGAAATAGAAGTGCGGATTTTTTGGAAGAGTTTCAGTGCAGATTTTTGAAGAGTTTCGGGACTGTTTAAGATACATACACCCGTGTGGTATCTTAGTGCAATAAAGTGTTGCGGTCTTCTAGAACAGAAGTGTAGACTGTCTCTAACTATTCATCAAAGCTTGTGCATATAATCCTGAAGTGGTTACAATGTATAGGGTCTGGTTACATGCTGTTAGGGTCCTATAATAATAGGGATCATAATTTTGAATTTGACTATGTTAAGTCTCGTAATATTGTACATACCTTTGCTTTCTGCAAATGTTTTCCATATCAAAAAATGAAAAGAGGGTATGTCCTAAAGGAATAATCAAAGGACCAGAAGAAAGAAAGATTAAAAAAGATATGAAATATGAACCCCACAAAAAAGAAACAAAAATAAATTTTGAAAGTGTTGCACATTCAAATGCCACTACTCTTAGTTTACTTTTGCAAATAAAATTGTGTGCATCTTGTCCAAAATGCCACAATTCAGGATGATCATACAATCTAATCTTGGTCATTCATGCCTTTAAATTTCATGTTATGATAGTTAGTGAATAAAGATATGAAAAAACCGTTTAATTTTGGCAGATTAGTAGTCAGGTAGAGAATAAAATGAGCTCATAAGTTTAATCTGAGCCATTGGAAGATACAAGGTTATAAATAAGTTAGTATGCTTATCAATAAATAAATAAAAGGGTCAACGAGCTCAAATGCACCCAATAAAGGAAATAAAAAATGTTAGGATGAATAAAAGGGTAGCTAGGATACTTTCAAAAGTTATGGAAAGCATCATTTGGTTTATCTCTTATCACTAATATCTTTCTAACATTTCCCCTATTGAAAATCAAATCAACTCATAAAATATAGAAAACACACATAATAAACCAAACAACAAATAATGGCAGAAAAGGCTTCAGCCTCACGGTTTCCTCATATATTTTTCTCATTATTAAAAGATTGTAGTGTTACAATTAAATAGATGAGGAGATAATGTCTCAAGATAGTGCGTGTTATCTTGGACACCTTGGTTGAGATAATATCTCAACCAAACACACACCAATATAGGAGCTACCTAAACTAACTCCTATCTTAGAGGAACAACCCAAACTAAAGAGTTAGGCATAAATTCATAACTTTAATATTTAATTAATTTATTTTATTTTTGGATTTATTATTGTTTTATATGAGAGGCTAACATTCCCCCCTTCAATGATAAATCTAAAATAAGAACGAGGAACCATATTTCAAGTTCTCATGTTGATCCTAAAAAACATTGCCTGAAAAACCGCCAAAGATGGATGCTGAAAAACTGCAATCTGAAGAGACCATGAGTTAGTTGCATGTCTGATTCATCTCTGAATTTCTCTTGAAAACTCCATCACGTGCCAAGTTGCAAAAGGATTCATCTGTCCTTTGTGTGAAATCAACATCCTTTGTCCACTGACAGAATTTTTTCAACGCCCATTGGCTGATGATGTCAAAAACAACTCTTTGTTGCTTTTTTTGTATGGAAAACTGATCACTGCTTCTTTGCTGTCGACTGCCCACTGGCGAATTTTTTGATGCTCACTGGCTGCTTTTGCTGGTTTTGTCGATACTTTCAGTCTGAAAACCACCATCAATTTCAGTGACATTTTCCCCCCTTTGTGAGTTGAAAGGAGAGTCAATTCTCTAGAAAGTATTCCTGAACTCCCCCCTTCAGGTGTAGGAGTGTTGCACTGGTGTACTCCCTCGTTCAACTGCATGAGAGTACCATCTTCTGTTCAATGTCGGCTATACTATGTGTGATTGTATTCGGTTGTAGAACTGAGACAATATTTTTGACTTTGGATGACCATTCCCAAGGATCAATCCATTCATAATTTATCTTCAATCTAGCTGATTGTTGTTGCTTGCGACATTTCTCTGAGTAATGATTGGGCTTGCCACAATCGTGAAAAGGATGGGATCAAAACACTGTTCTTCCATATGACCGGTTCTTTGGCAATGAGAACATGTCGGTTTGACTGCAACTTCAGGTTGCGTGAATTTCTATTTGTCTGCAACTTTCTCAGAACTTGCTGAGGTGATTTGTTCAAGAAATCCTGCATTGACGAACTTAATTGGCTTGGAACAAAATGGGATATGCAAGTTGGTGTCATCATTGACATATCCTAAGCCTTGTCGATTCTTGTTATTTTGAATTTCTTCCCATGGCTTGATGATTGGCTTGGAAGAAAGTTGAATTGGAACAACTTCAACACTAGAAGTTGTTTGGATGAATGACTTAGAATCATCTTTAGCTGTATGGTTCAAAGACTCTGAAGCATCACTCTTCTCTTGCAACTCATTTCATTGTATTTGCGACTCTATTTGAAGAAACTCAATGGTTTCATTTGTTTGTTGTAGATGCCATGAAAGATCAGCAAGAGTTTCTTTGCTGATTTGCACCATGTCTTCATCACTTGAGAGGATCAAATTGTGAAGAATTTTTAACAACTAGATGTGTTGCGTCATCTAAACTTGCTCTCTTGAATTCAAGCTCTCTTGTCGTAGATGTCGTGCTTTGAACTGTTTCACTTGATTTTGTTACTCGAATGACAGGCTCGCTTGCTATGTGGCTTGAATGGCATGCTCGCTTGATTTGTTCACTTATTGCGCTTGCTTGGAACACTTGCTAGAGTTGTAGAAATTTCTTGCTTGAACTCTTGAATTCACGCTCGCTTGATGACGATTTCTTTGCTTGAACACTCACTTGACTTTCTTGATTACTTCACGCTCACTTGAATTAATACTCATGCTGTCTTGATGTAGATTTCAATTTGCTTGATTGGTGTTAGAGTTGAACTTGTTTGGTTGCTTTGATGGTTGCTGCAATGAACTTCACGCTGGCTCGCTTCATGGTTTGAACTTTGTATTGACCTGATGGAAATTGCTTGAATGAATACTCATGCTCGCTTGCAAGAGATGTGGACTTGTTGCTTTTTTTCTTTAGAGTTAAAACTTGTGCACTCACTTGATTTTTCTTAAAGGAAGGGTGTCGAACACCGTTGAAAATGCACCCAAGAAAGCTTACAATGATTTTAATGATTCACTTAAAACAATGAATTCACTTGTCCTCTTAAAAAAAAACATTTAGTGTTGGTTTCAACTGAGATGGCACCCTTACAATCCAACTCAATTTGAATTTGATTACAAGTTCTTAAATGTATTTGCAAGAACGTTGATGTAGACTTTGCTTTGAAATGTTGGAGTTTGCAGGTTCATTAACTTGATTGTATTGAGTTAATTTGCTTGTTGAGGTAAAATGTTGATGTTGAAAACTTTGATTATTTGTTGTAGTGGCACAAAATGCATGTGTTGAGCTTAATTATCCTTCCTTGCAGCTACTTCGTTACATGTGTTTTTCTTGCTTGCATTGAACTTTATGTGTGTGTTAAATGAGATCATTTATGTGTCAAAACTAGACACAAATCATAAGAAACAGTATGAAGCCACAAAAACACTCGCCATCTCCAACATACATATGGTGTACTTAATATCCCCTTATTCAATTTCGGGCGGATCTAGGACACAAGTACCAAAAAATATGTCTTTATTAATTATTGGAGTACATCATCTTTCAACATCTGAAGCAATGATAATGCCAAGATCTATCTTCAAAGTTAACTTCAATATATGCTTTACTTATCTTTCACCTCAACTCTCACTTTGAACTTGCTCACTTGTCATGGTGAATTCTCAATTACAACTTTAATTGTGACTTGACTTTGAAATGGACTCGATTGACCTTGACACTTGACAAGAAATGCTTCAAAAGAAAATCTACCCTCTTTGACTTACAAGTCTTTTGAATTTGGATGACATCAACTGCCAAAAATATTTTTCAAATCCCACACCTTATCACTCCAATTTAAAAAAAAAATTACGTCTTATCTCTCCAAAAATTACAAAATCCCTTATCACTCCAAATACAAAATATTCCCTCACTTATTACAAAACTTAAAATATTTTAGAAATCCACCTTATTACTCCAACTCATTACAATCTTCACCCCTATCACTCTCAAATAAAATAAAATAAAAATATTCCTTCCACTCCCTATCTCTCCCAAAAATCACTCATTAAAAAAAACACCTTTAATCCACCTTATACCTCCTTTTAAAATTCACTTTATTACAAAAATAAAAGGCACACCTTATATCTTTAAAAAAGAGTCTTTTATTTTGAATGCCTTTCAAACCCCCATTAAAAAATATGTAGTGCCTTTTAATGAAATGAAAAAAGTAAATTTTACGTTCACTTTAAAATGTGAATGAATCTACTCATAAAGCACACATCATGCTTTAAAAAAAAATCAACATCCTTTGACCATTTAAAAGAACTCGTCGTGCATGATTTTATCAATCTTCGTAATTTTTCTCACGCTAGCTTCACTTTTACTCACGCTGGATTCACTTCTTAGAATAATGGTCAGAAGCATGTATCCACGCTGTAGGAGCGATTGTTGAGTGGGATTAAGGTGCTGCTTGATGGTGTTAATGAGAGCGTAGAGCATCTGTATGCAGGGAATCTCAATCTATTGATTGCTGCACCATTGAAGATGTAGCTATGAACAAGCTCAAGAAACTAGTGTCCTTTCTGAGCAGGATGGGTCACACACGGTTCAGGAGAGGTTCCAACATATATTCTCGCAAACCCTCTTCAATTTCCAATAACGTATGCTCATTTTTTAAGTTAATGGTAGTGTATCAAATCAATGCAGGCCGTGGCTCCTCCACACAAGAAAAACAACTCCAAATTTAGACTTTCAATGACGCCTGAAATGATCTCGTACTTCAAACCATAGTACTCACCCTCTGCGTTCTTCATCAGAATTATCATATATAATGGGAAGGTCGACCAAATTCAAACAATAAGAAAGGGAAGCGAATATATATAGCTTACAACAACATACTTCGTCGTTGGCTCAGTTTGCAACATCCACATGCATATCTTTTTCTTTAGGCAGTCAATCAAATATTCCAACACAAAGACAAATAAATAACGCAAAGACACAGACCACCAGCATAACTAAGCTCGGATGGTCGGGAAGGTCGTCCCTTCCCTAAAACAAAAAGAATTCATTTAATTAAAATTGTAAGATGACCTACAGTGGGATTTGGACTTTAAGCCAACCAAATACAAGCGTTTAGGTGTATGTAGAAGGAGAATTATAACAAGAAGAAGTAGGATTTGTCCAATGTTCACACGTTTAAGCCACTGAATGGTCGCTAAAAATTTTGAGTACTCAGGGAAAATGAAAGGCGATCTAGGGTAGGAAACACTCACCAAAAACAGGCTGTGGTCATCATGTTGGGAGAGATTGGAGACATGTGGGCATATCTACTCTTCCGCTACCGGCAGATCCATAGAAACAAAGGGACTTCCACGAAAGCATGATCGACCACGTTCACTGTGGCAGCGTTCAATTTTGACAACCTGGGACTTTTTCTCCAGCGCTTTACCACAACGCACACTCCACAATACGACAAGGAATCACTCAACAAAATCGAGCACCCAACCTCAGCTACAAGACTATCCCATAAATTTCACCGTTGCTCCAATACCACATATTGAAAATCAAATCAACTCATAAAATACAGAAAACACACATAATAAACCAGATACCAAATAATGGCAGAAAAGGCTTCAGCCTCACGGCTTCCTCACATATTTTTCTCATTATTAAAAGAATGTAGTGTTGCAATTAAATAGATAAGGAGACAGTGTCTCAAGATAGTGCATGCTATCTTGGACACCTTGGTTGAGATAATTTCTCAACCAAACACACACAAATATAGGAGCTTCATAAACTAACTCCTATCTTAGAGGAACAACCCAAACTAAAGAGTTAGGCATAAATTCATAACTTTTAATATTTAATTTATCTATTTTATTTTTGGATTTAGTATTGTTTTATGGGAGATGCTAACATCCCCTTCTCCTAAAAACCTTTTTCCCCTTTGGAAACCATTTCCCCTTGGTAAAACCCTTCCCATTAAAAAACCCCTTCCCCTTGACAAACTTCACCTTTTCATAAAACAAACAAAACCCACTTATTCAAATTTTTAAAGCGTGAAACGAACTATTAAGTGGACCCCCCCTTTTTGGCTTAACCCCTCCTCTTAATATATTTTTTAACATCCTGCTTAATGTATTTCATCAAGCCACCCCCCCCCTTTTTAACTCTCTGCATATATATTCGCCGACCCCATTTCATGTTACTCCTCCGCATATATATTACCCGACCCCACCTCTTTGAAAACCCGCAAATTCCATCTACTTCCCGATCACCTCTGGTCATATCTAACGGCCTACAACCTCTTTCGCACTCCCCTCTGTTCGAAGTTTAAAACAGGGGGGGTGGTGCAAAATGGGTGGTTTCATTTCCCCGCTCCCCTACCACGCGACGCTTCCACATTCTATCGCACCCCCCCAGTGCCAAACTGCAAAACCACCTTGTGTCGTGCGATAAACCACCCACGCCATGAAACAACCCACCTGATTTTCAAAAAATAATAAACAAACCCACACCCGCGTCATGTAATAAAACTTCGCGCTTTAATGTTAATTTCTTATCTCTGTGGATTTGTGAAAAAGACCAAAAGCCATCGCCAATCAGAATTAAAGCCCCTGCCACCGCCTGAACCCTTCTACGACCAAATTCACTATACTCCAGGTAATTATGAGTACCCCACCACTATAAAATTAAGCCATTTTATTAATAAATCTAACCAAATTGATGGCTTCCCAAAGCGTCTAGATTGTAAACCCTTTGCAACCACTATTGTTAGATGTCGACCACACCCCTTTGGTCGATAAAGACTTTAAAGTTAATGACACTGCGATTGATAGCAACATTTTGGAGCTCCATTGCTGGAGCCATGATAAATTTGTTGATCAGGCAGACGATATGCATCTGTGGGACTCTAACCTACCCAAATACATATTCCGACAAACCTATCAGTTCCATAAAATCATTAGATTGTGCTAAATTAGCTATTTTCCAAATGAAAGATCCATAGTCACCCCTAACCAAGAAATCTAATTTACTATCACTGCTCAATCTATTAATCAAATGCTGCAGATTCAATCATAACCTGATGGAGTTCCTTTCTCCATTAAAACACTTACTCAACTTTACTTAAAGTTGGACTCTCTAAAAGGTTTCAAATCTTTCAGACTTTCCTCCCTCCATCAGTAGAAACTCCTAAAAACAATCCTCCATACTTTGTTGCCATGTTTTCAGAAAGAACCAGACAAATTATGACTATGTTGTCCTGTATTTTAGGATATTTCACTGATGAACATGTAGATGAATCCATCCTTGGTTTCCTTTCTATATTTTTCCCAGGTCAGCCTCCAGCTATAATTTTCAATTTTTCCCAATACCTGGCAGATGCCATGCATGATCAACTGATCAAACTTCTAGAAGAAGGAGTATTCAAATACTCCTCAGTATTGTTTCACTTATTCATATATTTTCAATCAGAAAGGTTTGTAGTCAACCTACAAAAACTAGACACAGAGGGTAATCCTCAGTCTGTTGTCTTTTGAACATCCTTGATAAAAAAGGATTCCACTGAATTCAGTTTTAAAGACTTTGTTGATTCCTTTATATATCGAATAGTTAATATGCTAAGTAATAGCATTTAGCCAAGAATCAGTGAAGAAATAAAAAAGGATCTACAGTTATCAGATCAAAGCAAAATAGGAGATTGGTATTTATACCAAAATCATACAGAAATCAGAGTGTATGGAAGCCAACTGGTTCCATACAAGCTTCCCAAATAACTCCCAATGAGGATATTTGCTTTAGAATACATCAGACAAATCTTGAATTCTAATGAGATCAATTTTTTTTCAGCTAAAAAGAAGACCGAATTCAAGATTAAAAACCAACTAGGGCCTTTTATATGCAACAATAGGAATGCTGGAAAGGAAGCAGAAAGATGTCTACAATATTTAAAGTTCAAAAATAGTTTCAAATGTTCATATGACCCCTTGGGAGTCATAAGTAAATTGAGAGTTAATTTCAAACTCACCCCATTCATTCATGAATCAAAGCCTGACATTGAAAAATATTCCAACCAATCAGAGTGGTTGGAAAACACTTTACAGGAGGTGGAGAAGCAACTTGATACTAGTTCTATCCTACTTAATCCAGCCCCACAGGATATAAATTCAAAAAGGGATAGAGAAGAAGGCTCTTTTTCAACAGAAGCTACATCTGATACTAAATTCAAGCTTATGTACAGAAAGAAAACAAAACTAAATCCAATGATAGAGCAAGAAGAGACAGTTGAAACAATTGAAACATATATTGTTATCAGGGATGATGCTCCCACAACACTTTCTGAAGAAACACCTCTGCCATCAACCTCCAGTGCACCAATTATTCAAAAGCAAAATAGTGTAGAGGTTTCATCATCCAACAAGCCAGTTGAGAAAGAGAAAGATATCATGGAGAAATACAAAGAGATTAAAATCAGAAATGAAGCATTAAAGGTTGTTACATATGCACAATATTGGAAGAAAACTCCCAGTGATCAGAATATATTGCTTTCAACTTTTTACCTCAAGACAAGGAAGATGCAAATAACATTTCTACCGCCAAAGGTGCAGTCCCCAAAAACTTCAGAATATTATAAAAATACAACCTTTGAAGTTCTTGCCAAAGATGTGCATCCAATTGATCAGATTGAATTTCACAAACAGGCAGGAGAAATGATATATTCAACCATGACACAGAAATATCTAAGTGTCCAGAAGTTGCAGAACTCTCTAGAAAATATAAATTCACAGTTAAAGCTAGAGAGAGCTTCATCACAAGAAAAGGATAACATGATAAGATCACTTTAATATTTGGTAATTGAATCTAGTTATAATCCAAAAGACATCAACACAGCAGAAGAGCTTATCAAGAAGAAAAATGTAGACATAGCTACACTGAAGAAACAACTAAAGTTACCAACTACTGAGCATCCACAAACCAAAGAGGTTTTGGAAACAGATAATCAAAAGGATGAAATGATGAATCTAATCATTCAGTTGACAACTCAACTAAAAGAAATGGAAATAGAAATGGATAAACTTGTGCAGGAAAAACAAGCCAGCATGGAAGCAGTTCCCATTACTTCTATTCCTATAACATCTACATCAACACCTGTGTCTACAACAGCTCCAATATCAACATCAGTTCCAACAACTACATCAGCAACAACATCAACAATACCAACAACCCATCCCACTGATGAGGCCAACAAATTGATCAAAGCAATGGAAGATATTTCCATTCATACTATAGAGATCAATAAGCTCAAAGAACAAGTGAAGAGTTTAGAAGATGGAAATAAATTGACAGAAGTAATGCATCAGACAGAAGTACAGAAAACCAATAGATTGACTGAAAGAAGCCATAAGCTATAAAAGGATTTATCACTAAAAGAACCTTTAGCCCAAGCAAAACAAAAATTGTGGGCCAATATCATTAACTCAGTTAATGATATTTGGCCTTCTATACAGATCATATTTGAATAGAATGACTTGGTAAAGGAGGCTGGTGATGAAATTTAGAAAGTTAAAGCCAATATTGGAAAGAAACCAAAGGAAGCCTCTGAAATAATAAAATTCCTAAATTCCAAAAACAAATATGAATTAGAAGCACTCGGGATAGCTGATAGAACAAGGACTATCTTAGAGGTGAAGAAAGTAATTTCCAAGCTAAATATGATGATACATCTTGAGGACAAATGTAAAACAATGGAACTTGCAGTGAACAGGTTTATGAACAAGTTTGATGTATTGAGATAAAAAGGTCTGCATAATCCTCTGGTAATAAATGATAAACTCATGAGACATGAAGACTATGACAAGAAGACAAGGGAAGTATCCAAAGAAACTTCCAACAGTTCATCAATGAAGGGTGTACCCACAAGCAAAGTGCTCCTTCAAACTTTAGAAAATTTCTTTTACCTCCATCATGAGGTAAATCACCTATTTGTGAATAAGCCCACGTTTGCCAAATATTCAGCGGCAGATGAGATTTACCGGAAGATGATGAAGATCAAAATTCCAGATGAAGAGACATGGGAAAAATGGTGTGCTTTACTATGACAGGTGAAAGAACGCACAGATAAAATAAGACAGATGAAATAAAAAACAGAAAACAACAAACAAAGAATCAGGGATAGATCTCAGTCAGTTGAAAGGTGTCACTATATTTTTTCATAAAGATATTTTATTTTCCTTGAATAAATCTTAGTCAGTTGACAGGATATTTTTTGTAATAATTTGTATAAATACTTCATCAATTCGAAGTATTAAGTGTGGATTTTTGAATATTTCTATAGCTGACTGATCTATTACTTGAGGGTTATTGTACCATTTCCAGTTGACAGACAGGACAAGTTATAAAGAAACTTCTTTATAGGATTCATGTGTTGAGCTATCTCAGTGAAGTATATATTTCAATTGTTCATGTTATTTCTAGGTATTCCATAAACTTTAATGTGTTCTAAATTTGAAAGTTATAGTAGGAATTTTACTGCAGAATTTGTTTAAAATTTTCACTCTGCTTTGAACTATTATACATTTCTATATTTTCTTCTGATATCCAGTTTAGAGGATTCTTAATTTCCCTTTGATCCCGATTGATTTCTTCATCCTTCTTCATTATCTGGTTTAAGGAATTCTTAATTTCTCCTTCATCCCGACTGAAAAATCACTTCACCATTCAACCTTGAGATCTGATTTTTCTCACCTATCTTGCCTTGTGGCACTTTATTTATAAGTTGATCTTGTTCTGTTTTCAAATTTTATTGACTCCATAGCCCATTTGAAAATGAAAAAGAACCTATCCATCTAAATCATTAATTCCACCAACAAATCAAAATCAATCCAAAACAAGCATACATAACTAACCTAAATTTATTAAACAAACAAAGTTAAATCATTAAGAGAGAGCCCTCTCTGAGTTTAGGAAGGTTAGATCCTAATCTCCAAAATTAGTTGATAGTTACCTTTGATATTTATTTTTAACGCTTAGAAAAAATCTTGGAAATTTGAGAGTGATAACATATTGGCGACCATACCGGGGAAGATTCAATCCCTAGTTAAAATAAATCTTAAAGGAAACAATTTTCCTCATTTTTTACATTAAGGTTTTTAAAGAGTTGTTAGAATTTATCATTGAAAGTTAAACTTCTGGCTTCTAAAAGAACATATTATACCAAGGCTCATCTTGATCCACGACCTGCTACAATTGTTGATGATCCTGATAGAATTTTAAGAAAACCTAAAAAAGTAGAAAGTCTAGGAAGTAGTAGCCAATTAATCAAAGAAAATTCACTGCCTAAGGAGTTATCAAGCATACAAGATATTCAGTTTGAGTTATCATTTGATCATTCTTTATTTTGTACCAAATCTGAAAACGCAGTCCATGATATTGTAATAGACCCCAATTTTTTTCAATTTATTGAATCAAAGAAGGAAACTATACAACTCTATTTAGATCAACAGGTTCTAGACAATTTTGACAAACTTGATGTTTTAACCTCAACTTTGATAAAATATATAGACAAAGCCTATTTTCAACAGTCAGTTGAATTAGCTGCCCTAACTGCTGCTACCTCTAAGTGCTCTACAGTATCTTCAGAAATTGTAAATGCAACTTTATTTAGTTCCACCTCACCTATAATCTCCACCAAGGTTCATTCCACAAAACCATTCATACCTAAACTTCCTCTCCAACCTAACGTTTCAAGGTCATCTTCAAGTGTTTCAAGTTCATCTTCAAACATTACTACTTTACCTCCCAATCAAGCTAGAATCTTAGCCATTTATCTCCAAGCATCACTACTTTACCTCCTAGTCAAGCTAGAATCTTAGCCATGACAACCAGATATGCCCCTTTGGCCTTACATGCCCCTTTACATGCTATGCCACAAGATTACCAAATTAAAAAATTTCAGTTTGATGGTACTGGTCAATATACTTCTCAACAACATGTAAATAAATTGATAGATTATTTTGAATTACGTGAATTTGATGAAGCAGATGTACAAATGAGATTATTTTCACAAACACTAGCAGGAGATCTTAAAAAATGGTTTAAATCTTTACCTGCTAACCATATTGCTGATTTAGTTGCTTTCCACCAATTGTTTATCAATAAACGAGAAAGAAAGAAAAACCCTCTACATATATTATCTAAATATGAAAACATTAGGAGATCTCCTAATGAATCTTTTCAGGATTACTGTACTAGGTTTAACAACATTTACAATGCAATTTCAGTAAATATCAGACCTCCACCAGACTTGGCCCTGATTAAATTTCCAGATGGTTTTGGTGCTGACATGTCCTATCAATTAAGAGAAAGAAACCCTACAACTTTAGAACAGATGCAGAGTGATGCAGTTAGTGTAGAATATAACTTGCTAGCTAAAAGAGCTAGGATGAGGAATGAAAGGAGAGTGACCATTAATGAAGAACCATCCACTTCAGATATTAAAATATATAGTTTAGCTAAAAATGTAGAAATACTAATGGATAGATTAGAGAACATGGAAAGAAAACCTCAGTGGGAAAATCAACAAGGTCCCCAAATTAGAAATCCCAACTTTAGGAAAAATCCTAATACTAGTAAATCAAGAGAAGTAGTACCCGATCAACAAATTAGACCCCCTTTCCAGGAAAATTATGCTAAAAGTTCACAACAGAATGAAGAATACCAAGACACCGAGATAAACTTGATGGGAGTAAACAATGAAAATGTTGTTTTTCTTACCCAGGAAGAACACGAGTTATACATGTTACAACAATTACAGTTAGAATATGGAGGGTCCTTTGATTACAAACAAGGCTATGAATCTGTTATTTACAAAGTTCATAAACAATATAGCCTTAGAAGCAAAAAGAACACAAAAGTTACTATTAAGAAATCAGTCCAAACCAAAACTAAGAAAACAATAGAAGCTCATGTGACCAGAACTCTACAAATTCTCCCTAGAGAAACTCAGAATACTTCCAGCCCAAAGATTGTACACATCACATCAACTGCTACTCAAACTTCAACTACTACTCAAAAATTTCTAGACAAGAAAGTTGAAAACAAAATAGTTGACACACAAACTGCATTTCCAACTGTTTAAAAAGAAGACAAAAACGCACAAACCACAATTGGTAAAGATGAAATCATTCAACTAGGCAAAACTCAAATGCCATTAAATATCAAAATTGAGATAGCCAAATTGAAAATTCCAGTTCCTTTAACAGAGCTGGTGAAAAATGATTCATACAAGGCACAAATTACTAAAACATTAAACATAGGTGAAGGCGAAGATGTTGTTAACCTCAATGATGATCAACCTGAGCTATTATTTGGTGCTGAAGTAAATGGGAAACATCAACAAGGGGGTGTACCTCCATTCTACATTAGCCTAAACATTCATGATAAAATCTTACATAATGCTATGTTGGATTCAGGAGCATCTCATAACTTAATGCCTAAAGCAGTCACAGAAAAATTAAACTTAGACATCACCAGACCATACAAAACATGTTCTCCTTTGATTCTAGTCAAGCCAAATGCCTTGGCCTAATAAAAGACCTGTGTGTAAATCTAGTCCAGTGCCCAGCAAAGAGTATTTCTATGGACATAGTAGTTGCTGATATCCCTCCCAAATATGGCACGTTATTATCTTTCTCATGGGGAGAAAAATTACAGGGATCACTGCAATTAGACATGTCATATGCTACCATTTCTATGTTTGGTCAGCAAAGGAAGCTATATAGAGAAACCTTGATGAAATACATGGTAAGTAGTTCATAAAGACCACAAAATTATCCTATTTATTCATTGCATTATGATCTAGACTCATTTATCTTATGTAATTCAGACAATGACAAAGATAAAATCACAGCTGTAGAAGAAAAATACAAAGAAGTCGATAGTGAAAATATAACTCATGATTCTATGTAGCATTTAGATTTTGATGGCTCTGTAAATAGATTAGGAGCAGGAGCTAGACTATGGATCTAAAATTTAGAAAATTATCATTCAGAAGGACATGCTTTCAGATTAAATTTCAAATGCACTAATAACATGGCAGAATAAGAAGCATTAGTGCTAGGCCTTCAAATTGTAAGAAAAATTGGAGCCAAAAGAGTTTCCATCATGGGAGACTTAGAAATCATCATAAACCAAGTCAAGGGAGATTACCTTGTTAATAACCCTAGACTTAGCCGTTACAGAGAAACCATCCTAGACTTGATAAATTGTTTTCTTGAAACTAACTTTGTTATTATTCCAAGAAAGTAGAATATCCAAGCACATAGCTTGGCTACTTTTTCCAGTACCTGCAGGTTACCCTTTCAACCAAATCACCAGTACACATCTTAAGTAAGACATAGACCAATCATACCTGATAATTTGAAGTATTGGCAAATCTTTTCACAAGACTCACAAATTTATGATTTTATGAATTCTGAAGGAGAATTTCAAAACTGTAATATAGACACACACTGTACATTAGATTATACCATAAATAACGAGATAGATGTAAATGATGTAAATAAAATAGAACCAACTAGATTCACTAATGTAGAAATAGAAAAATTAGAAACAGTAGAAATTGAGGAATTAAACAATGATGAATCAGAAGTTTTAAACCTCAAAGACAACATTTTGCCTAAGGGATTAGCCCCATTAAAAGATCTTTTTGACTCCAATGATGTAGCTAGAAAACCTAAAATGGAGCCCCTAAGGTCGGATATAGAGGAATACAACATAGGAACAGAAGAAAATCCCAAGCTTATCAAGATATCTAAGGCATTACCTCCAGCTGAAAAGTTGAATTACATTAGCTTGTTTAAAGAATTCCAATATATCTTTTCCTGGAGTTATGAAGACCTCAATTCCTATGATACCAGCATTATCCAGCATAAGATACCTATTAAAGAAAAAAAAAAGCCCTTTAAACAAAATCTAAGGATAATTAACCCTGTTCTTATGCCATTAATAGAGAAAGAAGTTAAAAGAATGTACGATGCTCAAATCATAGCACCCATTAAATATTCTGATTGGGTCTCTAATTTAGTCCCCACTCGAAAGAAAACGGGAGAAATCAGACTTTGTGTTGATTTCAGAAACTTAAACAAAGTATCATTGTAGGATAACTATCCCCTCCCTAAAATGGACCGCATTATACATAGGGTAGTAGGGTCATCAAGAATTTCATTACTTGATAGATTTTCAAGATACAACCAAATCCTAGTCCAACCTGAAGATCAAGCTAAGATTGCATTTACCACTCCTTGGGGAAATTTCATGTACTTGAAAATGCCCTTTGGACTGATGAATGTTGGAGCAACATTCCAAAGAGCCATGTACATAGCCTTTGATAAGGAAATCCATGACTTTTTAGTCATTTACTTAGATGATATCACAGTGTTTTCCAAATCAGATAATGAACATCTAGATCATCTAAGAAGAGTATTCATAAAGTGCAGAAAGTTTGGCATATCCTTAAATCCTAAAAATTCACTTTTTGGATTAGAAGAAGGAAAAATCATGGGACACATTATTTCAAAAGAGGGCATTAGAATTGATTATCTAGAATACAAGCAATCCTAAATATCAGTCATCCTAGAAACATTAGAGAATTACAAGCATTTTTAGGCAAAATAAATTTTCTTAGAAGATTCATCCCTAATTTAGTAGAACTAATTAGAAACTTAAATAACATGTTAAAAAAGGATTCAACACTTAAGTGGACAGTATAGGCTAAGCGGTATTTTGGATTCAAAGAAGCACTTACTAAAACACTTGTCCTCATAAGTCCTAATTTTAACAAAGATTTCATAAGTTTTTCATTTGCTTCAGAACACACCATTGCAACAGTCTTGTTGCAAAAGAACGATGAGGGTCTTGAACAACCCATTTCTTTCTTCAGTAAAACTTTGAGAGATGCAACACTAAAGTATAATATCATGGAAAAACAAGATCTTGCTTTAGTGAAAGCCATAAAAGATTTCAGAGTATATATTCTATACTCTCAAATAATAGTATATGTTCCAAACTCAGTTGTAAAGGACATTCTAACTCAGAATGGGCCTGATGGAAAAAGAGGCAAATGGATTGCCACAATACTATAATATGACATTGAAATCAAGCCTACAAAATTAATCAAAGGCCAAGGTTTGGCCAAACTCAAGGCTGAATCGAATTGTCGAGCCTTAGAAATAAATTTCATTTCTGCAATAGATTATTAGGAAGAGATGGAGACTCCACAAATCAGTGAAGCTTTCATAGATTCACCCTGGTATATAGACCTTACATTTGTTTTACTCAACCTACAAGCTCCTCCTGGTTCATCTTGAACCAAAAGTAGATTCTTGAAAATGAAAGCAATGAAATATTGTATTTTAGATAATGTTTTATTTTGGAAAGATCATGGTGGCATCCTATTAAATTTTTTGTTAAAATATGAAGTTGAAAAAGTCATCAAGGAGATTGTGGAGGACACCTATACTGGAAAACAACTGCTAACAAAATTTTGAGGGCAGGTTTTTACTGGCCCACCCTTTTTGCAGATGTCTGAAAGTATGTGACCTCCTGTCACAAATGTCAAATATTTGAAGGGAAGAAGAAACTCTTGCCATTACCCCTCAAACCTATCTCAATATAAATTCCATTTCAACAATGGGGTTTAGACTTCATTGGTGAAATTAACCCACCCTCCTCTGCCCAACATAAATGGTATTGACAGTCACTGATTACTTTACCAAGTGGATAGAATCTATCCCTTCTAGACAAGCCACTGGCTCTGTCATTATTTAATTTCTTGAGAACAACATCCTTTCTAGATTTGGATGCCCACAAAAGCTCATCCCTGATAATGCTGCTGCCTTCAAATCCAAGAAAATGGTAGATTTTTGTAATAGATACCATATCACCCTAGGCCATTCCACTGCCTATTACCGTCAAGGTAATGGACTAGCAGAATATTCAAACAAAAGCCTAGTCAACATCATCAAGAAATTATTAGAAGATAACAAGAAAACCTGGAATAAAAGGTTGGTGAATTCCTTATGGGCAGACAGACTAACTACCAAGAAATCTATTGGTACATCTCCCTATCAATTGGCATATGGGATGGATGTTTTTTTTCCATCTTCATTAGGAGTGTCAGTAATGAAAATGATTCAAGAGATGCAAGTAGAACCAAATGACATCCAAAGGAGGATAAATCAAACAATTCATTTGCAGCAAACTAGGGAAGAAGTTTATATAAAATCCCAAGTAATTCAAGACAAAATCAAGAAGAACTTTTATAAGAAAACTAAAGCAGATGATTTCTTCATAGGTGATCAAGTACTCAAATGGGATTCTAGAAGGGAAGACAAAGGAAAACATGGGAAATTTGACTTCCTCTGGAAGGGCCCATACATCATTTATGGTTACAGAGGCAACAATGCATTTTTCTTGAAAGAATTAGATGGAAAAGATCTACCAGGTGGACCAGTCAATGGTTGAATGCTAAAGCACTATTTTTTACCAGACTAATCAGTATTTCATTTGTTCTATTTTACTCATTGTAAATACCATAGCAAAGTTTAGATTGGAGTGGATGATTATGTTCTAAAGTTGAAGCCTGAAAATAAACTTGAAGCTTTATAAGATATAACATCATATGTTTGAATAAAGGAGATCACAGAAAGCAGTTCCATGCAAAGAAAATTCCAAAATTCCAAGGCCACTTATCAGAAAGTTCTTGAAATCTCACAAGGACAAGCCATCCCCAAGTGGAGCCACTGTTAGGGTCCTATAATAATAGGGATCATGATTTTGAATTGACTATGTTAAGCCTAGTAATATTGTACATACCTTTTCTTTTTGCAAATGTTTTCCATATTAAAAAATGAAAAGTGGGTATGTCCTAAAAGAATAATCAAAGGAACAAAAGAAATAAAGATAAAAAAAGATATAAAATATGAACCCCACAAAAAAGAAACAAAAATAAATTTTGAAAGTGTTGCACATTCAAATGCCACTACTCTTAGTTTACTTTTGAAAATAAAATTGTGTGCATCTTGTCCAAAATGCCACAATTTAGGATGATCATACAATCTAATCTTGGTCATTCATGCCTTTAAATTTCATGTTATGATCGTTGGTGAATAAATATCTGACCAAACCATTTAATCTTGGCAGATCAGTTGTTAGGTAGAGAATAAAATAAGCTCTTAAGTTTAATCTGCACCATTGGAAGATATAAGGTTAGAAATAAGTCAGTTTGCTTATCAAAAGAAAAATAAAAGGGTCAACAAGCTCAAATGCACCCAATAAAGGAAATAAAAAATGTTAGGATCAATAAAAGGGTAGGTAGGATACTTTCAAAAGTTATGGAACGTATCATTTGGTTTATATCCTATCACTAATATCTTTCTAATATTTCCCCTTACCCTAAAAACCATTTTCCCCTTTGGAAACCATTTCCCTGTGCTAAAACCCTTTTCCCCTCCTAAAAACCCTTTTCCCCTTTAAAATATTCCCTTCCCATTAAAAAACCCCTTCCCCTTGAAAAACTCTGCCTTTTCATAAAACAAACAAAACCCTCTTATTCAAAGTTTTAAAGTGTGAAACAAAATATTAAGTGGACCCCCCCTTTTTGACTTAACCCCTCCTCTTAATATATTTTTTAACATCTCGTTTAATGTATTTCATAAACACAACACCCCCCCCCCCCCCCCGCTATCATTTTAACTCTCTGCATATATATTCCCTGACCCCATTTGATGTTACTCCTCCGCATATATATTACCCGACCCCCACCTCTTTGAAAACTCGCAAATTCCATCTACCGCCCGATCACCTCTGTTAATATCTAATGACCTACAACCTCTTTCGCACTCCGTGCTGTTCGAAGTTTAAAATAGATGGGGGGTGCGAAATGGGTATTTTCATTCCCCCGCTCCCCTGCCACGTTGTGCTTCCACATTCTATCGCACCCCCCAGTCCCAAACTGCCAAACCACCTTGTGCCATATGATAAAACACCCGCATCGTGAAATAAACCACTTGATTTTAAAAAATAAATAAACAAACCCACCCCCACGCCATGAAATAAAACTTCACGCTTTAATTTTATTTCCTTATGTCTATGGATTTTCGAAAAACAAAAATCCATCGCCAACTGGAATTAAAGCCCCTGTTGCCACGTGAACCCTTCTACGACCAAATTCACTATACTCCAGGTAATTATGAGTACCCCACCACTATCAAATTAAGCCATTTTGATTAATTAATCAAACCAAAGTGATGGATTCCCAAAGTGTCCAGATCTTAAACCCTTTTCAACCACTACTGTTAGATGTCAACCACACCCCTTTAGCCGATAAAGACTTTAAAATTAATGACGCTGTGAATGATAACAACCTTTTGGAGCTCCATTGTTGGAGCCATGATAAATTTGTTGATCAGGCAGATGATATTCATCTGTGGGACTCTAACCTGCCCAAATACACATTCTCACAAACCTATCAGTTCCCTGAACTCATCATATTGTGCCAAATCAGCTATTTGCCAAATGAAAGAGCCATAATCACCCCTAACCAAGAAATTCTATTTACTATCACAGCTCAATATATTAATCAAATGCTTCAGATTCAATCACAACCTGATGAAGTGTATTTCTCCATTGAAACCCTTACTGAACTTTACTTAAAGCTGGACTTCCCTAAAAGGTTTCAAATCTTTCAGACTTTCATCCCTCCATCAGTAGAAACTCCTAAAAATAGTCCTCCATACTTTGCTACCATGTTTTCAGATTGAACCAAACAAATTGTGATTATGTTGTCTTGTATTTTAGGATATTTCACTGATGAACATGTAGATGAATCCATCCTTGGTTTCCATTCTATATTTTGCCCAGGTCAGCCTCCAGTTATAGCTTTCAATTTTTCCAAATACCTAGCAGATGCCATGCATGATCAACTGATCAAACTGCTAGAAGAAGGAGAATTCAAATAATCCTTAGTATTGTTTCACTTATTCATATATTTTCAATCAGAAAGGTTTGCAGTCAACCTACAAAAACTGGACAAAGAGGGTAATCCCCAGTCTGCTGTCTTTTGAACATCCTTGATCAGAAAGGATTCCACTGAATTCAGTTTCAAAGAATTTATTGATTCCTTTTTATATCCAATAGTTAATATGCTTAGCAATAGCACTCAGCCAAGAATCAGTGAAGAAATCAAAAGGGTTCTACAGTTATCAGATCAAAGTATAAACAAGAGACTAGTATTTATACCAGAATCATACAAAAATCAGAGTGTATGGAAGAAAAATAGTTCCATACAAGCTTCCCAAATACCTCCCAATGAGGATATTTGCTTTAGAATACATCAGACAAATCTTGAATTATGATGAGATCAATTTCCTTTCAACTAAAAAGAAGACCCAATTCAAGATTAAAAACCAACTATGGCCTTTTATATGCAACAGTAGGAATGATGGAAAGGAAGCAAAAAGATGTCTACAAGATTTAAAGTTCAACAATAGTTTCAAATGGTCATATAACCCCTTGGGTGTCATAAGTAAATTGAGAGTTAAGTTCAAACTCACCCCATTCATTCATGAATCAAAGCCCGACTTTGAAAAATATTCCAACCAGTCAAAGTGGTTGGAAAGCACTTTACAGGAGGTGGAGAAGAAGCTTGATACTAGTTCCATCCTACTTACTCCAACCCCACATGATAGAAATTCAAAAAGGGCTAGGGAAGAAGGCTCTTATTCAGCAGAAACTACATCTGATACTAAATTCTAACTTATGTACAGAAAGAAAACAAAACTAAATCCAGTGATAGAGCAAGAAGTGACAATTGAAACCATTGAAACAAATATTGTTATCAGGGATGATGCTCCCATAACACTTTCTGAAGAAACACCTCTGCCATCAACCTCCAATGCACCAATTATTCAAAAGAAAAATAGTGCATAGTTTTCATCATCCGGAAAGCCAGTTGAGAAAGAGAAAGATATCATGGATAACTACAAATAGATTAAAATAAAAAATGAAGCATTAAAGGCTATTACATATGCAAAATACTGGAAGCAAACTCCCACTGATCAGAATAGATTGCTTTCATCTTTTGACCTCAAGACAATGAAGATGCAAATGACATTTCTAGAGCCAAAGGTGTAGTCCCCCTAAACTTCAGAAGATTATAAAAAGACAACCTTTGAAGTTCTTTCCAAAGATGTGCATCCAATTGATCAGATTGAATTTCACAAACAGGCAGGAGAAATGATCTATTCAACCATGACACACAAAGCTCTTAAGTGTCCAGAAGTTGCAGAACTCTCTAGAAAATATAAAGTCACAGTTAAAGCTAGAGAGAGCTTCATCACAAGCAAAGGATAATAGGATAAAATCGCTTGAAGATTTGGTAATTGAAACTGGTTATAATCCAAAAGACATCAAAGAAGCAGAAGAGCTTATCAAGAAGAAAAATGCAGACAGAGTTGCACTGAAGAAACAGCTAAAGTTACCAACTACTGAGCATCCACAAACCAAAGAGGTTTTGGAAACATATAATCAAGAGGATGAAATGATGAATCTAATCATTCATTTGACAACTCAACTAAAAGAAATGGAAACATAAATGGATAAACTTGTGCAGGAAAAACAAGCCAACATGGAAGTAGTTCCCATTACTTCTATTCCTATAGCATCTGCATCAACACCTGTTTCTATGACAGCTCCAATATCACCATCAGTTCCAACAACTACTTTAGCAACAACATCAATAATACCAACAGCCCATCCCATTGATGAGGCCAGAAAATTGATCAAAGAAATGGAAGATATGTCCATTCAGACTACAGAGATCAATAAGCTCAAAGAACGAGTGAAGATTTTAGAATATGGGAAGAAATTGACAGAAGTAATGCATCAGGCAGAAGTACAAAAATCCAATAGATTGGCTGAAAGAATCCATAAGCTATAAAAGGAGTTATCACTAAAATAACCTTTAGCCCAAGAAAAACAACGATTGTGGGCCAATATCATTAACTCAGTTAATGATATTTGACCTTCTATACAGATCATATTTGAACATAATGACTTGGTAAAGGAATATGGTGATGCAATTCAGAAAGTTAAAGCCAATCTTGGAAAGAAACTAGAGGAAACCTCTGAAATAATAAAATTCCTGAATTCAAAAAAAAAATATGAATTAGAAGAACTCGGGATAGTTGACAGAACATCGACTATCTTAGAGGTTAAGAAAGTAATTTCCAAGAGAAATCTGATGATACAACTTGAGGAAAAATGTCAAAAAATGGAACTTGCAGTGAACAGGATTATGAACAAGTTTGATGTATTGAGACAGAAAGGTTTTCCTAATCCTCTGGTAATCAATGATAAACTCATGAGACATGTTTACTATGACAAGAAGATGAGGGAAGTAGCCAAAAAAACTTGCAATAGTTCATCAATGAAGGGTGTACCCGCAGGAAAAGTGCTCCTTCAAACTTTAGAAAATTTCTTTTACCTCCAACGTGAGGTAAATCACCTTTTTGTGAATAAGCCCATGTTTGCCAAATATTCAGAGGAAGATGAGATTTACCGGAAGATTATGAAGATCAAAATTCCAAATGAAGAGACATGGAAAAAATGGTGTGATTTACTATGACAGGTGAAAGAAAATACAGGTGAAATAACGCACAGATGAAAGAAGACAGATGAAAGAACAAACATAAAACAACAAACAAAGAATCAGGGACAAATCTCAGTCTATTGAAAGGTGTCACTATATTTTTTCATAGATATATTTTATTTTCCTTGAATAAATCCTAGTCAGTTGATAGGATATTTTTTGTAATAATTTGTATAAATACTTCATCAATTCGAAGTATTAAGTGTGGATTTATGAATATTTCTATAACTGACTAATATATTACCAGAGGGCTATTGTACCATTTCCAGTTGACAGACATGACAAGTTATAAAGAAACTTCTTTACAGGATTCAAGTGTTGAGCTATCTCAGTGAAGTATATATTTCAATTTTTCATGTTATTTATAAGTATTCCATAAAATTTAATGTGTTCTAAATTTTAATGTTATAAAAAGAATTTTACTACAGAATTTGTTTAAATTGTGCACTCTGCTTTGAACTATTATACATTTCTATTTTTCTTCTGATATTTGGTTTAGAGAATTCTTAATTTCCCTCTGATCTCGATTGAATTTTTCATCCTTCTTCATTATCTGTTTTAAGGAATTCTTAATTTCTCCTTGATCCCGATTGAAAAATCACTTCACCATTCAGCCTTGAGATCTGATTTTTCTCACTTATCTTGCCCTGTAACACTTTCTTTATAAATTTATCTTGTTATGTTTTCAAAGTATATTGACTCCATAGCCCAATGGAAAATGGAAAAGCACCTATCCATCTAAATCATTAATTCCTCCAACAAATCAAAATAAATCCAAAACAAGCATACATAACTAGCCTAAAATTTATTAAACAAACAAAATTAAATCATTAAGAGAGAGCCCTCTTTGAGTTTAGGAAGGCTAGATCCTAATCTCAAAAATTGGTTGATAGTTACCTTTGATATTTTTTTTAATTCTTAGAACAACTCTTGGAAATTTCAGAGTGATAACACATGCAATGTTCAAGGGCAATGTTCCTATGTTAAAGTGTGGATCAAATTGAGAAAGGTTTGAGGACTGTTCATAAGTGAAAGAGCTGATCAAAGGTAACATTGGTATTCATTTCCAGTTCATGTAAAGGTTGGAAAAATGTTCTGGGAAAATCATTTATATATTTCAGGGAGAAGGAGCAGTGAGAAAGTGACAGAAAGTAGGAAAGTAAATTTGTGATTTACTTTCGTAACTACAACTTATATCCATCTCAAGTAACTGAAGTTTCAAAGGGAGTGTTGGTGCAGAACAGTGCAACTTGGTTAAGAGAAGAAGGATCATCATTGAAAGGCATCAAGGAAGTAAGGTCAAGGTCTTGGATGCATATATAGGTCGAGGGTCTAATTCTTGGTCATGGTAATTTTCATCTGAAAATATATAAGAAAAATTTCTCGTGGGTTTTCCTCTCCAAGAGGGAGAGGTTTTTCCCTGGCTCTAGGAGCCTAATTCTTGTGTCTCGTGTATTCTGATAATTGACTTTATGAAAGATTAAATAAGCTAATGAAGGAAAGACACAAGTAACTCAAGTAACCTCACAAGTAATTATCAAGAAGAGAATTTGAATTAATCACTAGCCCTCCAATTTCTCAACACTACTAACCACACCACACCCGCAACCATACATCATCGGGTGGCTCCACCAAGGACGAGATCAGCCAGTAGTTTCGCCTTCCCTGCAACATCAAACACTTTACGAATGAGGTATTGTGTGATGTTTATCCTATTGAATTTTGTGATGTATTATTAGGCCAACCATACTTATGGAATCTTCATGTTGTGTATGATTCAAGGCCTGGCACTACCATTATTACTTTGGGAAGTAAGTTATACAGAATACAGTAGGTAGCCCCACCTACCGCCATCTCTTTGATACCTACTAAGAAATGCAACAATATCATCTCCTAGACCGAGAAATTTTTTTCTTCTTGATTAATTCTCAAAGTAAGGGGAAGATCGTGGCCATATCCATGGCCCCCGTGAAGGGTTCTTCCGCATAGTAGAAGCAGGTGGATAGGGTCATGAAATAATACAGGTACATATTCTCCTCTCCCACAAGGGTACCTTCACACTTTCAGGTAAATCATTCGATCAATCTGACTCTTGGGGAACCTATACCTAATGGGCTAATATACCACCACTCTATTATGGAAAATGAAGAAATCAAGTGGTATATCTAGGATTTTCTGCAAAAAGCACACATTCGACCAAGTTCCTCACCTTATGGGAGCCCGATTATACTTGTACAAAAGAAGGATGTGACCTAGAGACTCTGCATTGATAATTAGGCACTAAATAAAATGACTGTCAGGAATAGGTATCTAATCCCACATATTAATGACCTTCTTAACCAGCTCAAAGGGGAAAAGTATTTCAGCAAGATAAATTTAAATTATAGCTATCACCAGGGTCCAATAGAACCCATAGATTATGGAAAACCACCTTCAAGTCCAAGGAGGGACTTTTCGAGTGGTTGGCCATGCCTTTCGTGTTGACAAATTCCCATGCAACTTTTATGAGGCTTATCAATGAAATCTTGTGGACCTTTACCAACTCGTTTGTGGTTGTATATCTAGATGACATCCTCATCTTCAATAAGAGTTGGGAAGATCACTTGCAACACATTTTTTAGGTCCTTCAAACCCTACGGAAACACATACTATGTGCCAACTTGGATAAATTCACCTTTAGCATGAGACAGGTCCAATATCTAGGTTACATCATTAATGATCAAGGCGTGTGTGTGGATCTATATAAGATACAATTCATTCAGGATTGGCTAGGCTCGACAACTCTGACAGATCTTTGCATCTTTTTGGGCCTTGCCAATTTTTATCAGAGGTTTGTGTTGGGATTTTCTCATATCACTTGGCCTTTAAGTTAAGTTACCAAGGTGAAGTAAAAGAAAAGTTTTTCTGGTATGATTTCCAACAGGAGGAATTTTTTGAGCTAAAGTGTCACCTTTGCTCTGCATCGGTACTCATGTTTGCAGACCTACAACAACCCTTTTAAATTTAGATAGATGCCTTTCACTATGCTATTGGTGTATTTATCACCCAACAAAGGCATCCAGTGGCCTATCACAGTGAGACACTTTCCGACACAATTCAGAAATACCCCAACTATGATAAGGAGATATATTCCATCATGTAGACTTGCTAGCAATGAAAACATTACATTCTGGGGAAGGAGATGGTCTTCCACACAGATCACTGACCCCTACAGTTTATACAAACCCAAGCGATGTTGTATAATGATCGCCATCTTTAGTGGTCCACATATTTGCAACAATTCTATTTGAATATCAAATACGATAAGGAAAACACCAATCATGTTGTGGATTACATCAGTCAACCAACGGTTGTAGCACTGACCAATATTCTCAACTCTTCTGGCCAAGATAACTCTGAATGGCCACAACTATATAAAAATGATCCAGATTTCACCACCACATACTAGATGCTAGTGGATGGTAAGAAAGTTACAAACTTCCACCTCCAAGATGCATTATTATGCTACATGGGCCACCTTTGTATTCTTTCAAGCGAGCATGCCAATATGATCTGGGAGGTACGCTACAGTTGGGTCAAGGGAAACTTTGGTGTGGAGAAAATTATGGGCATACTACATAAGTATTTTTATTGGCCAAATATCCGACAATATTTTGGAAAATATATCATATCCTGCACTTCCTGTGCCATAGCCAAGCTAGCTATTAAGACATGGGGCTTGTATACTCCTTTGCCTACTCTTATCCGACCCTGGGAATCCATCTCCATGGAATATTTGTTTGGCATTCCTTCTACCAAACATGGAAACTATTGTGTATGTGTGGTTGTCCATAGGTTTTTTAAGATGACCATATTGGTTTCCTGTAAGAAGAGTATCATAGCATAGGTCACTGCTAGACTCTTCTTTGAACGAGTGTGGGTACATTTTTGGGTCTCACAGACCATCATATCAGATCGGGGTAGCAGGTTCTTAAGCATATTTTGGTCGAGCCTGCAGTAATTTTTTGATACCAAGCTCACCAAGTCTATTGCATTCCACCCCCAAACTGATGGAAAGACAGAGGCTTTCAACAAGATGATTGTGCACATACTACACATGTAAAAATCTAAGCATTTGCGGACTGTTATTGTTTATAGCATCAAATGTGTTCTAACCTCGAGATTTGGAAGAGAGGTTAGAATACATGTATTCTCCAATGCCCAGAAATCGTTTATGGAAATTACACCTAGATACGAATTAATTAAATTAATTAGTCAGTTTTTAATATTTCCTAAGTCTAAACTTAGGAAATATGATTAATTAAAAGGAATTAATTAAGTCATGGTGAGAATATTCTAGAAAAATACATGGATTGATTTGTAGTTAATCTTAGCCATCGATTAAGTTTTAATCATGGTCGTTGAAGTCTCAATAGAATATTATAAGAAGAAAATCGATGGGGCTTGGAGAACACACTTCAACAGATCAATTTTACAGGCAGATCAATTTCTAGAGCAGCAACGTTTTTTTGCCGAAGAAATAGCTAGTGAGCTCGAAGCAGTGAGACAGGTGAAGAGATAGTAAGGCTAGAGGAAGCTTTTCCAGTTCATATGAGTGCATTGCAGAGAGGCAGTGAGTGCCACAAAGAGGCAGCGTAGAGCTTCAGTGGGTGATTTTGTTTTTGTTGGGGAGCAGGAGATTTTCTGAGCTGGAAGCTAAGCAGAGTGTCTAGAGGTGAAGGAAATAAGTCTTCCAAACATCAAGAGGAGAGGTAGTTCTGAGATTGTGGGATGCAATATTCTGTAGGCTGAATCAGTGATTGCGTAGAGGGAGCAAGGAGCATCTAAAATCAAGCTTAGGTCAGTTCCATATCACTTGTGGAAGTGAGAAAATTTCTCACTAGTTTTATTGCCAGTCATTTCTCTGTTTGGATTTCTAGATTAAGAAACCATAGTTTTGTACTCATATTTACTACTGCATAATAATCAAACCCTCAGTTATTGCATCGATTTTCTCGAGTTGGGTTTTTCTGGGGACTTAGTCCAAAATTAACTATGTATTTTGTATGTGTGGATCTATTCTTTCAGCCTTTATTTTTCTTTTGCAATATTTGTTTTGTGAAGGATGCAGTGTATATATTTCGACATTTGTCGTCGGAAACTGCAAATAATTTTTTTAATTGATTCAAAAAACAGAATAAATATTATCAGTTGTTGCAATAGGATTTCGGTTTCAGAATTTTCACATGGTATCAGAGTGTAGATATAAAGTCGGAGAGATCAGTTGCAGAAAGGAAGATTAGCTTCGTATCACTGTATAAGTAGCTACTCGAAACACCAAAGGAAGTGCATTCCCTTTGGCCAAAAGGGTCAATTTTTTTAGGAAAAATATATATTCTCTTAAAGAGTGACAGAGAAATCAAATTTTCCATATCGAATATTACCAGAGGTAGAGGGAGAAGAAGTATTTTCCTTGCAAAGTAGATCTACATCTGGGACAAAGTATTTTGTAGCAGTTCCGAGTGAAAAATAGTGTCAGGAGGAAGAGATATCACACACTGAGGGAAATATTTCCTCAGGGGACTTCTAGTTTAGAAGTTGTATTTCTCACTACAGAGCAGTAGTTAGTGTGAGCAGATTTTCCCACTCCAATAAGGAGTGCGTAGAGCCTAGTAGCAGTTGCGCAGAGGAGAAGAGGAAGATTTTGACTTATCTGCAGAGATGGCATCAACAGGGCTGAGAGATTAGGATCGGTTGAACGAAGCATTCAACTATGTGATCTGGAAGGAAATTATTACTTGTCTTCTAGATGAATATGATCTCAAGGCTTACATCGATAACATGTTGGTTTTACCCACATATCCATTTAAGCCAAAGGCCTACAAGAAGGAGATGGAAAAGGTGAAGAGACTAATTTTCAATGGGGTTTGAGATCATGTGATATCACACATAGCTAGCAAAGAAACTGCCAAGCAAATGTGGGATGCTCTCGCTACATTGTAGCAGGGATATTCTGAGCAACGAAAGATGTATGTGGAGGAGAATATTAGATGTACTCATATGTAGAAGGGGTAGCACATAGACCGCTTCCTCACTAGGATTCAAGATGTCTGTGACTAGTTGTCAATTGTAGGGTCGGCGCCCCAACCTACAGAATTGGTGTAGTTAGCCCTCAACAATGTTTCTTAATACTGGAATGTATTTTTCCAGAGTATCTTGGGTAGAGACAAGTTTATAGAGTGGGACATATTGTGGGATGATCTGCAGCAGGAGGAGATGAGGTGAGATTTGGTGAAGAGCACCATCAGTGGCAGTAGCAGTAGTAGTGGGATAAAGCAAATGAAGGAAGAGGAGAATGTGGCCCTCGCATCAAATGGGCAACAGGAGCAGCGCAAGAAGAATACAAACCTTTCTAAGGTCAAATGATTCTGGTATGGAGATCTAGGCCACTACAACACTCAATGTCCTCTTATAAATAAGGATAAAGAAGATAAGCATGACCAACAGGCTGCATATGCGGAGATCAATAGGATGTCCTACAAATTAGAGGAATATTTTGTCATGATAGAAGAAATCCCTCTAGGAATGAGGTGGGCTGACTTGGTTTTGTAGCCCCAAAGTGCTACAAGATGGGCAGGTTTCTTGAGGAGGTCCACCTCAAGAATCAATACCTTGCTACGAGAGCCCATAACACACAATATCAGGATGGACCAGTGGAATTTGGTGTAGTCAGGTTCCAGAGTCACAAATGCAGTAGCTAGTGGTGGTCAAAGACTGAGTAGTGCAATGCAGAGTTGGCAGCAGTGAATTTGGCATAGTGCAGAGTCAACAACATCGCAAAGGCTTCAATGATAGTGCATAAACTAGTAGCAGTCAGGACTCGGGTGACAGATGCATCACACTGACCATAGTTGGTTCAGTGTGTTGGATTTTTCTCAACTACATATGTTGCAGTGCAAATGCAGTGGTTGACAACAGTTCAGCAAGGTCATCAGTACCACAGATGCAACGCATATCAGAGTTGCACAGTGGTTATTGGGCAGCAGTAGCCGGACATCAGCAACGTAACATGAGATGGTGCATAGAAAATGTATTGTGGAAGTAGTTGTGGTACTAGAACACATTCATCGCTAAGAGGGAGTATTAGTTTTTGTAGCATTAGATGTGTTCTAGCCTCGAGATTTGGCAAAGAGGTTAAAATAAATGTATTCTCCAATACGCAGAAATTGTTTCTGTAAATTCCACCTAGAGACAACTTAATTAAACTAGTTAGTCAGTTTTCAATATTTCCTAAGTCTAAACTTAGGAAATAATATTAATTAAAACAAATTAATTAAGTCATGGTGAGAATCTTCTAGAAAAAGACATGGATCGATTTCTAAATAAACTTAGCCATCGATTAAGTTTTAGTCATGGAAATTGAAGTGTCAATGAATTTTATAAGAAGAAAATCGATGGGGCTTGGAGAACACACTTCAACAATTTGATTTCACTCACAAATCAATTTCCAGAGTAGTAGTGTTTTGTTGCCAGAGAGAGAGCTAGTCAGGTTGAAGCAATGAGAGAGGGGCATAAATAGTAAGTTCGGAAGAAGATTTCTAGTTCTGGTGAGTGCATTTCAAAGAGGCAGTGACTGCCATAGATAGGCAGCGCAAATCGACACAGAGGCAGCACAGAGCTTCAATGTGTGATTCTGTTTTTGCTGGGGAGCAAGATATTTTCTAAGCCGGAAGCTGGCTAGAGTGTCCAGAGTTGAAGGAAATCAGTATTCCAGATAGCAAGAGGAGAGGCAGTTCTGAGCTTGTGGGACGCAGTACTGTGTAGGCTGACACAGTGACTGCGCAAAGGGAGCAAGGAGCAGCTCAAATCGAGCTTAGGTCAGTGTCAGATCACTTGTGGAAGTGAGAAAATTTCTCACTAGTTTTATTGCAAGTCACATCTATGTTTGGATTTATAGATTAAGAAACCATAGTTTTGTACTCAGATTTACTGCTGCATAATAATCAAACCCTCAAGTGTTGCACCAATTTTCCCTAGTTTTGATTTTCTAGGGACTTAGTCCAAAAATAAATATGTATTTTCTGTGTGTGCATCTATTATTTTAGCGTTTATTTTTCTTCCACCATATTTTCTTTGTGAAGGCTACAATGCATATATTTCGATATTTTTCGTAGGGAACTACAAATAATTTGTTTAATTAATTTAACAAATAGAAGAAATATTATCAGTTTTTGTAATAGGATTCTGGTTTTGGAATTTTCACATAATATCAAAGCGTATATAGAAAGCTGGAGAACTCAGTTTCATAAAGGAAGAGGAGCTTCATATCACTGTGTAAGTAGATGCTCGAAACCCCAAAGGCAGCGCAGTCCCTTTGGACAGGAGGGTCAATTTTTTAGGAAATTTTTCTTTTCTCTAAGAAAGCGATAGAGAAATCATATTTTTTAGATCGAATATTACCATAGACAAAGGGAGCAGTAGCATTTTCCTTGCAAATTAGATCTCCAGTTGGGATGCAGTATTTTGCAATAGTTGCTAGTGCAAAATAGCGTCAGGAGGAAGGAAAAGCACACACTGAGTGAAATTGATCCTCAGGGGACTTCTAGTTCAGAAGTTTGATTTCTCACTATAGAGAAGCAGTCATTGTGAGCAGATTTTCCTAATCCAAGAGGGAGTGCGTAGAGCTTAGCAGTAGTTGCGCAGAGGAGAAGAGGAGGATTTCGACTTATTTGCATAGATGGCATCAGCAGGGCAGAGAGATCAGGATTGGTTGGACGGAGCATCCAACTATGTGATTTGGAAGGTAAGGATTACTTATCTTCTAGAAGAATACGATCTCAAAGCTTACATCGATAACGTGGTGTTTGTACCCACAGATCCATATCAGCCAAAGGCCTACAAGAAGGAGATGGCGAAGGTGACGAGACTAATTCTCGATGGGGTTCGTGATCATGTGGTATCACACATAGCTGGCAAGGACACTCCCATGCAGATGTGGGATGCTCTCGCTATGTTGTACCATGGATCTTCCAAGCAACAGACGATGTATTTAGAGGATAATCTGAGATTTATCTATATGCATAAGGGGGAGTGCATAGACCCCTTCCTCACTAGGCTTCAGGATGTTTGAGACTATTTTTCAATTATAGGGTCAGCGTCCCAACCTACAAAATTAGTGTGGTTATCCCTCAAAAATGTTTCTGAAGACTCACAAGTCTTTGTCCATAGTATCTTGGGTAGAGACAAGTTTCCATAATGGGACATATTTTGGGTTTGTTAGGTACCTATATTACTAGTATAGTCCCTTATTGTTATTAGTGTAACCCCCTTATTGTTATTATTGTACCCTTGTAACCCCCATTTTGCTATTATTGTGCCCTTAAATTATTATTTTTAGGTCGGCTAGGATTACATTGTGGCCCACTAGGATTACATTATGGCCACATGGACTCCTATATATAGAAAGGAGGTTTTGTAAATTGTATCATCTAAGAATTGTTCATTTATGTAATGTATTGGACGTTTCCCCCTCGAAGTGGCTTATTTCTAAGGCGTTGATATCTCTTTTCTTCTATTTTTGGAGCTAGTTACCCAACATTTGGTATCAGAGCTTTGGATTCTAGGGTTTCGCTGCTCCAAAAAGGTCATCGTGGCATTTTCGCTATAAATTTTTTTCTACGAAGTTTCAGAAGCTGAAATTCTTAGGGTGTGAAGCCGAAATCCTGAGGAATATTTTCTAAAAAATTTAGAGCTTGGTTTGCAATATTTTCGGATATATGATCTGTGGAAGTTAGGTCTTTTTTCAGGCTCCTAAACAGTTTATCGTGGAATTTGCGCTATAAATTTGTTTCTAAGAAGGTTAAGAATCTGAAATTTTTAGGGTACGAAGCTGAAATCCTGAGGAAACTTTTCAAAAAAATTCAGATCTTTATTCGCAACATTTTTGGAGATATGATCTGTGGAAGGTGGTACTTTTTCAAGCTCCTGAATTTCATCTCAAAGAGGTGATCGTGGGAAAAGTTCAATAACTCTCTCTATGAGCATCAGATTGGAGTGCCGTAAAAAGTGGTCGCAAGCACACGGACTGCAATTTATTGGCTATCAATTTTAGAGGCGAAGGAGGAAAAAGTGACACGTGGCAAGTCGTACAAGTTCACTCTACTGAACCAGTCCATAATTATGTCATTGTGGGAGATTGGACACTACTTTGTCTTGGAGAATCCAAATCAGGTCAGACCTATGGCATTCGAAAGATAATTCAAAGGGCTACATTGGTACCAAAATTCAAATATTTAAGTGCTTCAATCACAGAGATAATCCAATTTCAATATCGAGCTCCTCAAAAGCAAGAAAAAAGTGTGTATTTTTTTTCAGAATTGCATAAGTCTTGTTTGAAGAATCAATTTGAATTGATTCCAAGGGCATATTGTAGAATAAGATATCAATATTGGGTTATAAAATATGCCTCGTAAAAATAATTCAACACCCATTAAGCCTTTAGAAGGCTCTACTATGACTCATGAAGATGAAGAATTGCACCATGATCTATCAAAATTACAAGAGCAAGTGCAACAAATTTCACTCTCACAAAGAGCAACAAAAAATGAAATGGAAGTTTTGAAGAAAGGCGTGGAAGCGAAGATGGATGGCATGGAAGCTTTACATTTAGAAAAAAATACATTTGTATGGTATCGATGGCTTTTCTCCCGTAAAAAAATTGTCACTTGGTCAATTTTTACGGAGGAAATGATAGCACATTATGCGGAGACGAAGAGCAACACCTTCTTTAGCCAATTGATAAATCTTAAACAAAAGGGTTTAGTGGGGCAGCACATTGAAGACTTCGAAAAATTGAATATAAGGGTAACTGATATTCCAGAGAAACACAAGATCGATCTCTTCATAGGCACTTTAAAGGATAACATCCAACATGAAGTTCGTGTTTTGGAACCGGATTCATTGGAGAAGGCATTCAGGTTGGCAAGAAAATTTGAATGTAAAATAATGGCGACAAGGAAGCCTACCACTCAATTCTATAAAGAAGGAAGTGTTGCTACACCTAGATTTCCACAACCTACAATGTTGACACCACAAAAATTGGAAGAAAAAAGAGCAAAATGGCTTTGCTACAGTTGTGATAGAAAATACACTAAAGGTCATAAGTGTGCTGAGAAGAAATTATTTTACATAGATTGTGAAGAGGAAGAAGAAAATGAACAAGAAGAGGATATACACCAAGAACCAACCCTAGAAGAGGAAGAAATAAATCCGACCATATCGTGTAATGAACTGGCAAGAATTACCACTCCTCAAACTCTCAAGATAGAGGGACAGATCAAGAAGAAAAAGGTAATAGTGTTTATTGATTCAGGTAGCACCCATAATTTTATTCATTGTAAGGTAGCCAAGGAATTAAATTGTTTCCTATACCCAGCACTAGAATGTCAAGTAATGGTTTCAAATGGAGGAACTATAAATTTCTCTAGAAAATTCCATAATATCAAGCTAACCATGGGGGAATATGTATTGACTAGTCCAATGCTTTCCATTCCTATGGGAGGTGCCGATGTTGTACTAGGAGTACAATGGTCACAATCTTTGGGGACGATAGCTTTTAATTTTCAAAAACTTTTCTTGAAATTTTTTTCAGAAGGAAAGGAAGTCGAATTACGGGGTATTGCGGGGAAGCCGGGAAATATAATAAGCTCTAATGTCATGAAAAAGCTTCTAAATAAAGAATAACGAGGCGTAATTGCACAATTATGCTCACTAGAAGTTCCAACATCAAAACCATCTATTTCTACAGATCTCCAACAAGTCTTGGACAATCATTCCAAGGTGTTTGAAACTCCCAAAGGACTCCCACCTATTCGTGATCATGATCATGCTATTCATTTGATTCTAGGAAGTGTTCCTCCAAACATCACGCCTTATAGATATCCTTACTTCCAAAAGAGCGAAATTGAACGTATGATTGCAGAAATGTTAGAGGCGGGTATAATTCAACCTAGTCAAAGTTCTTTCTCTGCTCCTGTAGTATTGGTACACAAGAAGGATGGATCATGGCGAATGTGTCCAGATTATAGGGAGCTCAATAAGCTCACCATTAAAGATAAATTTCCCATTCCCATGATTGATGAATTATTGGATGAATTACATGGAGAAATTTATTTTACCAAGTTGGATCTTCGTTCAGGATATCATCAAATTAGAATGAAGACTGAAGATATTCCAAAAACAACATTTCGAACTCATGAGGGTCATTATGAATTTTTGGTCATGCCTTTCGGCCTTACCAATGCACCTTCTACATTTCAAGGGTTGATGAATTCCATTTTCAAACCCTTCCTTAGAAAATTTGTGCTAGTATTTTTCGATGATATACTAATCTACAGCAGGTCTTGGAAGGATCATGTTGAACATGTTGACAGGGTGCTCAAACTATTGCAGGAGAAACAATTATATGAAAAAAAATCCAAATTTTTCTTTCGAGTACAAGAGGTGGAATATCTGGGTCATATTGTATCTCACGAGGGTGTTAAAGTAGACCCTAACAAAATTAAAGCCATTAAGGAATGGAAAGTCCCTACAACCATAAAGCAGTTGCGAGGATTTCTCGGGTTAACAGGGTATTATCGCAAGTTTGTTAAGAATTATGGGAGAATAGCAGCACCTCTAACAATATTATTGAAGAAAGATGCATTTTCATGGACTCCTGAAGCAACTAAGGCCTTTGAACGTCTTAAAGAGGCAATGTGCCTAGCACCGGTCTTAGCTACACCAGACTTCACAAAAACCTTAATTGTGGAATGTGATGCCTCAGGAAATGGAATTGGTGCAGTTTTAATGCAGGAAGGAAGACCCATTGCTTTTGAAAGTCGTCCAATCAAAGGAAAGTATTTACAAAAACCTATTTATGAGAAGGAAATGTTAGCACTACTGCATGCACTAAAGAAATGGCGAACTTACCTAATGGGAAGACACTTCAAGGTAAAAACTGATCATGATAGTCTTAAACACTTTTTGGAACAAAGACTATCTTCAGAAGAGCAGCAAAAATGGGTGACAAAGATGTTGGGTTATGACTTTGAAATAATCTACAAAAAAGGAAAGCTTAATGTTGTTGCAGATGCACTCTCAAGAAAGAATGAAGAGGTGGAAGCATTGCTTTGTGCTATTTCTATTATCCAACCAGATTGGATAACCGAAGCAAGAGATGAATGGAAGAAGGACAAAGATGTATGGACACTCATTCAAAACTTGCAGCAAGATCCTAGTACATCTGATACATTTAGTTGGAAAAATGATTCCTTATGGTACAAAGATCGCTTATATCTTTGTAAGAATTCCCAACTAAAACAAAAGATTCTTCTGGAATTGCACACTTCTCCTTTAGGAGGACACTCAGATTTTTAAAAACTTACCACAGGGTGAAGAAAGAATTTTTTTGGGATGGCCTTAAATCTGATATTCGAAAGTTTGTGGCGGAATGTTTGGTCTGCCAGCAGAATAAAGTGGAAACAATTAAGACCCCAGGACTTCTACAACCTTTATCCATTCCAAGTCAACGTTGGGAGGAGATTTCAATGGATTTTATCACAGGTTTACCTAAGTCCGAAGGAAAGAGTGTCATCATGGTGGTAGTTGATAGATTTACCAAGTATGCACACTTTTGTGCATTATCTCATCCATTTAAAGCAAGTACAGTTGCTACTACATTTATGGACAGAATTCAAAAGCTACATGGAAGCCCAAGGGTTATCGTGAGCGACAGAGATCCCATTTTTACTGGAAATTTTTGGACGGAGTTATTTTCTTGTTTGGGTACTCAATTAGCTCATAGCTCATCTTATCATCCTCAATCCGATGGTCAAACCGAGATAGTAAATAAATGTTTGGAAGGATATCTTCGTTGTTTTGTATCTGATAAACAAACACAATGGGTCAAGTGGTTACCTCTTGCCGAATGGTGGTATAACACTTCCTTCCATACTGCAGCAAAAATGACCCCATTTATGGCACTTTATGGATATCATCCACCATCCATCACATGATCTTTAAGGGAAAATTCGAAGGTTCAAGCAGTGGAAGATCACATCGAGCATCAGCAAGAAGTTCTCCAACTCTTAAAGGATAACCTGAATTTGGCACAAAATCGAATGAAACAACAGGCAGATCAACATCGTAGCGAGAGAAGTTTTGATGTAGGAGATTGGGTATTTTTACCGCTACAACCATACAAACAAATGTCCCTCAAGCAAGCAAAGAAGGATAATAAATTATCGCCAAAGTACTATGGTCCTTACAAGGTGTTGCAAAAGATTGGTACTATGGCATACAAATTGGAGCTTCCTGCTTCTTCGCGAGTACATCCAGTGTTCCATGTTTCATGCTTAAAGAAGGTTATAGATGAAAATCTTCCAGTTCAAACAGTATTGCCAGAACTTGATGGGGAAGGGAAGATCATATTGGAACCTGAAGCAGTCATAGAAAAAAGAACTCGACAACTACGGAATCGATCAATTTCAGAGTATCTCATCAAGTGGAAGAACTTACCCACCGAAGATTCTACATGGGAGGATGAGAATTTTATACAGAAGCACCCAGAGCTACTCAAGCGTTGAGGACAACACTTTTTTGAAGGAGAGGGGCATGTTAGGTCCCTATATTACTAGTATAGTCCCTTATTGTTGTTAGTGTAACCCCCTTATTGTTATTATTGTACCCTCGTAACCCCCATTTTGTTATTATTGTGCCCTTAAATTATTATTGTTAGGTCGGCTAGGATTACATTGTGGCCCACTAGGATTACATTATGGCCCCATGGACTCCTATATATAGAAAGGAGGTTTTGTAAATTGTATCATCCAAGAATTTTTCATTTATGTAATGTATTGGAGGTTGCCCCCTCGAAGTGGCTTATTTCTAAGGCGTTGATATCTCTTTTCTTCTATTTTTGGAGCTGGTTACCCAATAGGGTTCATATGCAGTAGGAGGATATGAGGCTAGAGTAGGATTCCTGTTTCGAAATTTTCAAATGGACATGGGATTAGAGTCTTCCCTATGTGAAACACAACTATAAAAAATCTCTCCATAGCTCGACTAGACGCAACCACTTTGAAGTGGGCCTGAGATTTCAACCATTATGTCCCCTTGATGTTGCATTGCCTTTTGCAACTACACAAGAAGAATATGCCCATGTTTAATCTGAAGTTGATAAAGCCACCAGGTTTATTAAGCGCATTCATCACATCCACCAGCAGGTTCAAAACATCCTAGACAAAGCCAGTTTCAAATATAAACAACAACATGATGAGCATCAGGTGCCCCATAAGTTTCAGGTGGGCAACAAAGTTTGGTTACATCTGCAGAAAGAGTGCCTCATTGGATCCCATCATAAGCTTCAACCACTCTGAAACCATCCTTACACCATCACCAATGTTGAGGGAGACAATTTTTTTTAGGTTAGCATCCCCCAATTCCTTGGCTTTCACCCTATATTTAATGTGGCCTCCTTCGGCCATACTTGCCACCATTGTTGGACACATCAGACATTGTTGAGCAGTTGACACTAATAGAGCTCAACCCAGACCGCATTGAATATACCACAACTAATAGAATCATGGAAACACATATCAATAACACTCGCAAATAAACGATCCAACTGTATTGAGTTGTCAAAAATGGCCAACTCTTTCACCAAGGCAAGTGGCTCACCAGGGACAAAGTTCTGTAGAAATCTTCCCATCTCGTGGAGGCACTAAATTCAATGGGAACCATTAATTTTTTAAGGGGGAGGACTAATCCAGGTGGATATTGGTGGCCACCTACCTATTCTAATTGGACCCACAACACTATTTGTTTTAGACTGTTTCTTTCAATTTCCTTAATTGTAGCACGATTTACTATTTTTGGTATTTTTCGGGTCCTGAATTTACAAATTTGTTTTGAGGCCCTAAATGACGTTTTTTTTTGGAAAATGGAAAACATGTAACTCGTCACATGTTTTTGTAGTTGAAATTTTTAGTCCTCGGATAAATATTTCTAATGAGGTATCATAAGTTTCAAACGAATATCATATGCCAAATTTATGACCCAGAAAGTTGGTGTACCAACTAACCCCAACGAGGCCCACAAAAATTTGGCGCTTCATATCCTAGGGTTAGGTTTTTGGATTTTTTGGTTTTTCCCTTGTTTTTCAATAATAAAATTTTTTGTTAGACTCATTGTAACATAGTTCAGAGGGATGTATTTGCCACATCTCTTCTCATAGATATGCTACCATCACCCGAGCTAGTCTATTTCCGTTCTGAATGTAAACAATTTTCAGTATTTTAATATCAATGAATTGAAGTTTAGTTTTCATTGTAGCTCTGTGTTTTTTATTAAATCTATATTTCATTTCGTTCCTAAATAAATATGGATCAACAATTCTCTAAGGGCCATGTCCATCGAAGATTTTTTTCCAGCTGCTAGCTCCTACCTAGCTCAGGCTTGTGCAAGGGAAATGTTAGATTTCCTCTCCCTTCCTTTTCCTTATCCTGCAAAGACAATAGATAATCCTAACCCTCCCATGAAATCCCCTAGAAACAAATCGATTTGTCAATATATAAGGCTATAAAAGACAGAATTTATACCCCCCCTATATGATTTAGATTCTAAGGAGACTATCGAGGATGTAGAATCCATAGGAATCCCTGGGAGAGAACAAGAAACTTAGCCAAGTGAAAGGGATATTACAAGATTTTGTATTTAATCAACCCTATGAACCTTAATATTATTCTCTTGATTCTTTATAAAGTAAAAAAATAGGACAAGAGAGTAAATAAATATAAGGGGGGATAATAGGTGTTCCCATCATTTTGATGCCTTCCTCTTGATGAGTGTCCATAGCTAGTGCTCCCCTTGCATCCTCGGTCGATGGCCTTTACCCTGGGTTGATCGTAGGTTGTTTGAATACATCTACTGTGTTCAGAATAACATGCCCTTATTCACCCACAACATCCATCGTCTCTATATTAACCCCCATGTTGGTCTTCTTTGTCCCTCTTGAATTCTCAACCGTTGACACCTTAGACAGTCCTGTGAAACACATATCGCCTAATTTTTTTTACTTCTTATTAGGAACAGGGTGAAATTGTTTTGGATTGAATAAAATTGAGCAACCGTCGGACAAATGACCCTATTTGTGACATATATTGCAAGAATCCCTTCATATTCTAGCTCTACCAACCACTCAGCCTCCTTCCCAATGTCCATAGTCTGATATAACTTATTTCTCAAATCCAAGTTGATGAGAATTATAGCCACCGACCAATCCTTGATCTCTCTAAAGGAGTAATCTTCCCCCATGAATTTCCCCAACATGTTATCAATATTTTTGAAGCTGTGTTGATTCCACATGTGCACCCAAATCCCTAGAAAACGAATCCAAATGGGAAACACATCCATCCTTTCTCTGCATGCATCGAATAATGGAGTCCATGGCTTGAAATCCATTGGCTCCACATCAATGAACCCTACCTATTTAGCTATAATACTAGCATCCTCCTTTTTATTAAAAATCAAGTGTATCCAAACCTTTGCGAGCCTCCTAACATCTGGTGGAACTAAGACTTTCCCTGATATGTTTTCATCCCTCCAGGATTTCAAGATTTCAACAATAAAAAAAATTCTTCGAGCTCAACTGGCTATGGATTTCTCCACAAGATTCGTCACTTCCTTCATTTCTATGTCCTCCCAAACACATAGGTTGTATTTATCGACACACTTTCACTCTTCAATACTCTAACTTTATTTTTTCGGATATTTTTCCCCCATCTAGACTGAAACTTTTCAATATGAGCTTCTATTAATTCAGAAATTCAATGAAAAATTCCAACCATGGGACTATATTCCTCTTTTTGAGAGCACCAATTTTGACTATTGAAGCACTCAATGTGGACAAGGGAAAGTTCATTTTTGAATTGAAGCCCACAATGTCACATTTGATGAGGTTGACCCTAACAAGAAATTGGATACCCTTGGAAGACTATAAATACAAGTGAGCTCAAGCTCATTTGGACATCACCAAGCATCTTCTTCTTCTCTTCTTCATTTTTTGGTTCGTACAGGTCTGAGGTTGAGTCGAGGAAATTAGTTTGTACAGGTTCGAGATTGCAGGGTCTGAAGCTCACACATGTGTTAGGGTTTTGGTTTCTACCTGTGGGCTTTATAGGAAATTTCTGTCTATAACCGCAAGGTAGAATCATATGTGCGATTGGATGCGCTCAACCACACACACGCCTCTTCCTTTGTGTGGTTGGGATCTAGGGTTTCAAATTGACATTTGACCGCAGTTGACTGCAATTGATTGAAAATAGGAAAAATTATCTATGGTCTAGATTGGTGCTGGGAAATTATTTCAGAATGTTGTTAGATTAATTTTGTTGGATGATTTTGTATTAGCTCATTTTACTATTTGCTAAAAAATTTATGACAATCTTGTTGGCTCCCTGTAATTTGTAAGATAGGTAACAACAATAGCAGAGAACCACATCAAACCACTTTGGAGTCCAAGACCTAGCCTTCCTGGGCTCAGAGAGGGCTCTCGCTATATTTATAATTGACTGATTTATCTTTATGATTATGTTCTCTGATTTTAGGCTAGTTATAAAGTTTGGGGTTGTTTGTTTTGTTTGATTGATTGCAGGTTGAATAGATAGATTGTGTGAGGCTTAATCCATTGGGCTATGGAGTCATAAAAGGGTTAAATTGTACATCAACTTTTCAAGGGTTTTCACAGGGAAATTTAACTATATCAAATGGATCTTTGTGGTAAGATGAAAATGAAATGATAGTGAGTTTAGCAAAGCTAAAGAGTAGACAGTCTCTAAATTCTTTAACTATACTACAACATAAAAGCAGAGCACACAGACTCTAAATTCTGCATTCAATTCCTTAGAGGAAAACATATAAGACAACAATTCAGTAGAGGTAAAGAGAAGTTAAGAGTTCTTTAACTTAACATCATAAGAAAGACCTCAAGATAACAGTTTAAGAGAAACTAAAGAGCAGACAATCTATGAATTATTTAGTTCAACTTTAAGAGAAAATCCTTAAGATAACAGCTGGGTGAAACTAAAGAGAAAATAGTCTCTTAATTCTTTAGCTATACTTTGCAGAGGAAAACATTAAGATAACAATTACAAACAAAATCAAGGTTCTCATGCAGCATATCTTAATCTAAGATATATGTTCTGCTATTATGGAGATTGATGCACAATATGGAAAAACAAAGGAAAAACATTAACAAAGAAGGATAGCATCACCATTAAACATGGCTCAAGGATCCTGTGAAAGTGCTTGTATTACTGATGTCCAGCTCAAAACAGTTACAGTGTTCCATTGAAATAATCTTTGCAACTCATAGTCTAAGCAAAATCTAACCTAACAACCAACAATGATAATGAACAATACATGCAGTATTTAACTGCAACTGAGGAGGTTTCCCTAATCTAGGGTGACAGATTTGTATTTACTATAGAGTATATGATGTTTGACAATTGAGACCAAGCAAGGCCCAAGCCAAAAATATCTTTGATAGACCTACTATAGTAATAAATTTCAAACTAACTACTAAGCTAACTTTAAGATATTTTTTACCAACTACCTGTAACATTAACTTTTACAATAACTTCTGAATTTATGCTAAAATATCTCTGACTGTAACATTTGACTTTAGTGGCTTTCATTAAATCATTATGTTGTAGGTGGCCCATGTGTTTGAGAAGAAGTAAATTCTGAGTGGTATTGTCATTTGGCTCTGCCTTCCTTGTTGATGTGTTCCTTGACTTGTCTTTTAATATTTAATTTGTCTTCGCCTATATCTTTTATCTGTTTTCTCTTATTGCCTCTATTGTCACTGTAATTTCTCTTTTTACTTATTTATCTGCTTTCTTCTTAACTTTGTCCTTAATTTTGAACCTGTCTTCGTCTTTACCATGACTGTTCTTTTTAACTCTTTTGCCTTTACTATCCTTTGAATTGAATAAACCTTGATATTGTTGTATAATAACTGATAATCATTAATGCCTCCCTTTTTGGTCCATTGCTTCTTTTGTTTATTCTTTCGCTCCTAATTCTTTGATGAACAAGGCTTCTAAATCGTCATCTAGAGAGCCTGGTTTTAAATGATTCTTGGAATTAGAAATGCAATTTGATTATTGCGTTTTCTGGTACGTACATCACCTGCAAAAAACAAAACAATCATTAATTTAAGGCAGAGTTTTCACAGGGAGGCGACGAGGCTTAAAGGATCTTGGGAATTCTGTGAACAGAGTCTGGACAATGGAGGTTTTTTATTTTTACGTTTAGTTGTGGCCTTCCGAGCCTTTAGAAATGTTGCAAGGGTTATCATGGTGGCTCGGGTACTTATCGGGACAGCATGAGCTCAGAGAATTTTAAATGGTCAGTGGTTTCGCCTTATGGCGCAAATGCGGTTTGTGGTTTATCGCAAGGGGCGTAAGCGGTTAGGTGGTATCGGATGGATGGATGCGATAAAATGTTGGGATGACATGTGTAAGATGTGAGGGTTGTGAAACCACCCATTTCGCAACCCTCGGTGGTGTTTAAATGATGGGCAATTGGAGGTGCGAAACGGGTTGGGAGTCGTCGGATCAGGAGAAGGGGATCGAACGGTGGTCAGGGTTTAATTGATCGCGGGTTAGTTTGAAAGGGTGGGGTCGGGGTTTTAAATAAAGTGGCGGGTTTAAATGCAGAGTGGGGCCCGGGTATATTAAAGTGGAGGCACTTAAATATAAAGGTGGTTCGGGGGGTTTTAAACACAATACGGGTCAGGGTCTAAACAAACAAGGTTTATTTAGGTGGGACCCGACAAATTAAAATTACTTTAAAACAATGTAAAAAATGGGTATTTTACATTTTTTTATATGAAATAAAGGGAATGAGTAGAGGGGAAAGATTTTTAGAAATGGGAATGGGGTTTTACGTATAGGGAAAAGGGCTTTCAGAAGGACAAAATGCTAAAATGAGGGTTTTAAGGTCAAACATGGGATTTCAGAGAATGAGAGTATTGGAAAAGGTAAAATGAGGGATAATGAATAGGTTAAATGGAAAATAACGAATGCAATGAAATTTCTGAAAATAAATGATAATCAGGGAATATTATTTTCAACGGACTGTGAGAAATAAACAGTCATCTGGTGATACTGTAGAAATAAAGGAGACTAACAGTGGCTCCAACTGGGGAGGGAAGCTCCTTTAGGAGGTGTCAAGAATATTTGTAGACCAGTAACCTGATTTATTTGGATGTTTTCCACTTTGTAATATTGATTTGCTGCAATTTTTGTGCTTGTAACCTTTAAAAACTGAAATCCATGTTTACAGCAAACTAAGGTCTGAAACCCACTTGTTCTTGAGCTGATAAAAAAACCTGAAATTGAAAATTTTGAACATGCTTAAGTGTTAATAGTTCCTCCACATACGTACCTACCCAACCTATAATTCAAATGATTTTTTCTTCCTTCTGAGGTGCATTTAGACTTGCAAACCTTGACATCATTTTTCTTTTGAAAGAAAACTACATGTTTCTAACCTTATAACTTCCAAAGGCTACCTAACTACTGATCTGCCAAGATTAAATAGTTTGGCAGATCTTTATTCATTAACTATCAACGTGAAATTTAAATCATGAGTGAATCAAGATTAATCAATTTGATCATCATGAATTGTGGCATTTTTTTGGACAAGCTGCACACAATATTATTTGCAAAAAGTAAACTAGACTGATAAGCCCAGATTAGATGGTTTTGCAAATCTTCATTTTCTAACTTATCAGCAAAAATTCAAAATTGTACAATCATGTTTAAATTGTATGATTGAACAAGACATCCTTAAAATCAGTGGCATTTAAATGTGTAGCACTTTCAGACACATTCATTTTTTGGTATGGGGCTTACCTTTTCTTTTTATCTGCATTCTTTTCTTCCTTTTGGTTCCTTTTCTTTCTTTCTTTTTGGATCAACTTCTTTTGAGATTTGTTTAAGCAATGTTATGTACAATGAAAAAAACTTAAACTGAGATTCTTAACTGAAATAATTTTTTAGGATCCTGCCATTGACAGGACCTCCAAAAAACTCTATTCCATCCATATCTTGTAAGAAAAATGAATTATTACCTCTTGTAGAATTAATGATGTATGGACCTTTCCACAGGTTATCAAACTTTCCATGCTTGCCTTTGTCCTCTCTTCTTGAATCCCACTTCAACATTTTGTCTCCAATGTTGAAATCATTTGCTTTGGTCCTCTTTTCAAAGATTTTCATGAGATTTTCTTGTAACAGTTGTGTTTTTTTGTATACTCCTTCTCTGGTTTGCTGCAGCTGAATAGTTTTGTTTATTCTTATTTGTATATCATTCTCTTCAGACTGCACCTCTTGAATGAGCTTCATTACTGGCACTCCCAAGGTTGTTGGTAAAACTGCATCCATTCCATAGACTAGCTGATAGGGTGACATATCAATTGATTTCTTGTTTGTTAGCTTGTCTGCCCATAGTGCATGTACCAATTTGTTGTGCCATGATTTCTTATTTTCCTCCAGCAAATTTTTAATGATGTTTACCAAAATTTTATTTTAGGATTCAACCAACCCATTACCTTGAGGGTAATAAGCCGTGGAATGTCCCAGAGTAATGAGATATTTGTGGCAGAAATCCACCATTTTCTTGGATTTGAAGGCAGCAGCGTTGTCATTAATGATTTTCCTAGGATAGCCAAATCTGGATAGAATTTTTTTTTCAAGGAATCTGATAATCACTGAGTCTGTGGCAGTCCTAGAAGGGATGGCTTCTATCCAATTGGTAAAACAGTCAATTGCAGTAAGGATCCATTTATGATGGGCAGAGGAGGAAGGGTGGATTTCTCCAATGAAATCTAGACCCCATTGTTGAAAAGGAGCTTCAACAGAGATTGGCTATAATGGAAAAGGTATCAGCTTTCTTTTTCCCTCAAAGATTTGGAATTTATGACAAGTAACTACCATTTTTTAGATTTCTTGGAAGAGGGAAGGCCAATATAAACCAGCCCTAAGGATCTTATTAAAATTGGTCTTCCAATAGAGGTGACCTCCACACTCTCCTTCATGAAATTCATGCATAATCCTATCTGCATCTTCTTTAGGCATACATTTAAGCAACACACCACCTAAATTTTTCCAATATAAAATTTTTTCCAGAATGCAGAAATCTACAGCTTTTAGTTTCAAGAATTTGGCCTTTGTTTTGGACAAACTAGGAGGAAAATTTAGATTAAAAAGCACATACAGTATACCCACGTACCAGGGAGAATTCAAGAATGCTTCCTCAATAGGTGGAGTCGCCAGCTCCTCTTGTTCATCCAATGAATGAATCATATTGATGTCTAGTGCTTGAAAATTTGTCTCAGCCATCAGTTAGCCAGTCCTTGTCCTTTGATTAACTTAGTGGTCTTGATTTCTATATCATATTCCAATATGACAGCAATCCACTTGCCTGTTTTTCCAACAGGATATTTTGTAAGGATGTCTTTAACCACTGTATGGGGTACACATGCAATGATGTGTGAATGCAGAATGTAGACTCTGAAATCTTTTAGTGCTTTGATCAAGGCAAATGCCTGTTTTTCCATGATATTATATTTTATAGGTGCATCTATTAATTCCTGGCTGAAGAATGTTATGGGTTGCTCCTGTCCTTTTGAATTTTTCTGCAGTAAGACAACAACAACTATGTGTTCTGATGCAAAGGAAAATACAAAGAAATCCTTGGTGAAGTCAGGGCTGATCAGAACTGGTGTTTGTGTAAGTGCTTGCTTCACCAAGTCAAAATATTGCTTTGCTTCCTTTGTCTTCTTGACTTTTGACTCTCTTTTCAGCATGTTAGTGATTTTCCGCAGGAGTTCTGCAAGGTTTGGTATGAACCTTCTTAAAAAATTTATCTTTCCAATGAAAGGTTGCAGCTCTTTGATATTTCTTGGGTGACTGATTTGCGATATTCCCTCAATCCTATTTGGGTCAATCTTGATCCCTTCCTTAGATATGATGTGGCCTAGCAACTTTCCTTCTTGAAGGCCAAAAAAAGATTTCTTGGGATTCAAAGACAGGTCATACTTTCTGCATTTCTCAAAGACCTTTCTCAAATGAGCTAGATGTTCTTCATCATTTTTTTAATAGACTATGATGTCATCAAGGTATATCACAATGAAGAAACCTACTTCTTCTGAGAAATAAATATGCATTTCTCTTTGAAAAGTGGCTCCAGCATTCATTAATCCAAAAGGCATTTTTACATAAATAAAAGTGGCCCAAGGAGTAGTGAAATTTATTTTGTGTTGATCATCTGGATGTAATAGCACCTGATTGTACCCTGAGAAGTCATCGAGCAGAGATATACTTTTGTAGCCTACTACCCTTTATAATATGTGGTCCATTTTTGGTAAAGGGTAGTTTTCCTTTAGGGATGATTTGTTTAAATTTCTGAAGTCAATGCAAAACCTAATTTCTCCTATCTTCCTCCTCACAGATACTAGATTTGTATTCCAGCATCATACATTTTATTTATCTCTTTCTCAACTAATGGCAATTGGACAGGATTTATTCTGCGTAGCTTTTGTTTAAATGGCTTTTGTCTTTCTTTGAGTGGAATTTTGTGCTAAATGGTATCAATATCATAAGACTTCAAGTCTTCATAGCTCCAGGCAAACACATCACTAAATTATTTGAATAGCTCAATATATTTATGTTTTATAGGTGCAAGTAGTGTCTTTGATAGTTTTATAATTTTGGGTTGCTGCTCAATGCCTATATTTCACTCTTCTACATTTTCTTCAGTGGATTCCATTTTTGGATTTTTAGCAACATCCTTGAAATCAAAAAGTTCTTCTAGAGGGATAAGTCCTCTTGGCAGGGTATTGTCTCTAAACTGCAACACTTCAAACTCTTATTTTTCTAGATCATCACACATTTATGTCCTATGTGGGTCTTCCTTTGCTAACATATTTATATTGGCATCATGAGGGGACTTCTCCTCACATGATTTTTTCTCAGTAGAACATTCCTCTTCATGATCTAAGTCTGAATTTGGAAATTCAAACTCATTTTTGGATTGCAGGAAATATTCAATCTGTTGTTGATCTTCAAAAACTTGCCAATATTTGATATTATCGGGGATTATTGGTCTGTATTTAACCTTTACTATGTATTATTTATTAGCATGAGGTAGTTGACAGGTGCTAGCTGCAAATGCTAGTCCATGGGAAAGGATGTTTTGATTTCTTGGGATAGAGGCAAGGTCATATTATTTGAATTTGTTTAGGAGGTCAAGGGCAGAATTCTTGTATGCTCTTAATCTAGGGTGTTTAGCTGAATATTCCCCCTTAATATGCCTAATGAATAGCTCAGAATATCCATGGACACAGATCCTTTCGGCTTCTAATTTCTTCAGTAATTGCAATCCTAGAAGGAGTGCCTCATACTCTACTATATTATTTGTACATTGAAAGTTCAGTTTGTAAAAGTGACCCTCTAAATTGTTGTTCATAGTGTTGTGTACCCAAACACCTGCTCCTAATCCAGTTTTGCCACAAGAACCATCAAAACTCATGCTCCAAAGAGGTTCGGGTTTTGGTCTGATTGTTCTTCCTTTTCTTCTTCTTTTTCAGCTATTTGTTTATTGATTGCTACTTGTTCATTAATGTTTTCATCATTATAAAGGATAAATGAATCAAGGTCTGAGTTGACAGAGTAAAGATGGGAGTTATCAGGCTTTTCTTGATTTCTCACCATGTATTTCATATGAGTTTCGCTATACAATTTTCTTGGTTGACTAAAGACTAGTATGGTAGCATAGCTCATATCCATTTGGAGGGTGCGCTGAAGTTTGGCTCCCCATGAGCGTGATAGAAGCATGCCATATTTAGGGTGAATGTCAGCCACTACAATATCCATTACTAGGCTTTTGGCTGGTATTTGTGCTAAAGTAACACAAAGGTCTTTGATCAGGCCTAGACATTTAAATCTACTGGAGTTAAAAGATTACAAGTCTTTGTATGGTCTAGTTATCTCAAGGCCTAGTTTCTCCATAATTACCTTTGGCATAAGGTTATCGGAAGCTCCTGAATCTAACATGGCATTATGAAGGATTTTATCATGAATATTCAAACCGACATAAAATTGTGGCACACATCCCTCTTGAAATTTACCTGCTACTTCAGGACCAAACAAAAGTTCAAGTTTATCATCATTCAGATTTACAGTATCAGTATTTTCTCCTATGTTTAAAGCTTTCAAAACTTGGGATCTATATACATCTTGGCCAACTAATTCAGTGAGAGGTATGGAAATATTTATCTTGGCAATTTCATTCTCAATACTAAATGGTGTATGTGTTTTTGGAAGATTTGAATCAGTTTTATCAAACATCGTTTTTGTAGTAACTTCAGATTGCTGATTTGCAATAGGGATATCAGCTAAATTAGTTTTGTTGGGGCTACTAGTTGATTTACTAGTGTTTCTTTCTAGGCTTTTTTTGTTTTTATTTTTATCATAACTTTTAACTATTTTATTTGAACTTCCTATTGTCTTTTCAGGATCAGTTTCAGGGGTCTTCCTAGAAGAAATTTCAGGGTTCTTTCTCTTGGGAGTGTCTTGAAATTTCTTGCTTCTGAGCTCATACTGTCTATGCACTTCCATGATATAATTTTCGAATCCTTGTTTATAATCCTTTGATTTTGTACATTCTTCTTCAATTTGAGCTGGGGAAAATATGCTTTTCTCTTCCTCAGTGAGGAAAACAATATCCTCATTATTAACTCCCATTAGATTAATTTGACTCTCCTCCAGTTCTTCAATTTCCCCCTAATGCTCATCGGCATAGTTTTCCTAGAAAGAAGGCCTGATTTTCTAGTAAGGTCCTCTCTGTTCCCTCTGTCTTATTTGAGGGGGGTTTATCCTAAAGTTTTGGTTTTGGTTCTGGTTTCTATTTTGAGGAGTTTCTTGGTTTTCTCTAGGGAAATCTCTCTCATTTAGGTTGATTCTCTCCATCATTCTCTCCATCGTTCTAACAAGGTTATCAATCTTAGTATCAGATGTGGAGGCTACAACCTATTCCCTATAGGTGACTCTTTTTTCATTTTTCATTCTAGCCCTTTTTGCAATCAGATTTTCTTCCACACTTACTGCACCCCTCTGCATGTCTTCTAATGTATGAGGGTATCTTTCTCTTAGTTGATAAGCCATCTTTGGGTCAAAAACATCTGGGAATTTCATTAGGGTTAAACCTTGTGGGGGTTTCATGTGAGGAGGGAGAGCGTTATATACACTATTGAACCTAGTGCAGTAATCTTGGACACTCTCTCTAATGTTTCTCTTAATGTTTTCATATTCTGATAAGATTTGGAGAGGGTTTTTCTTGACTTCCCATTTATTTAGGAATAGTTGATGAAAAGCAGGGAGGTCATGTATACTATTAGGGGTTAGGCCTTTAAACCATTTTCTTGCCTCTCCCCCTAAGATTTGGGAAAACATTCTCATCTTAATAGTTTCATCATCTATCTCTTATCTATCAAAGTAATCATCCAGTCTATCCACATGTTGTTGAGCAGTTGTAGAAATAATTGCATCAAATAGGGGGATTTTGGACTGATAATCTTGTGGTAGAGGCACTAAAGGTAATGGTAGGACTAACAGGGCATACCAGGTTGCCATGGCTAGTGGTTGGGGAAACAAAGGGGGGTTAACAAGTGTAGGGTTGACACAAGGAGGTGGAGGTTTGAATGGAGGAAGGTGAAAATTGGGTGTATGAATGGGGGTTGAGGCTTTTGCAATGGGACTGTGTTGTAAGATGGATGGGTCCAAAATTATATGGGTTATCCAATTCTGGGATCTAGTCCTGAACAAGCTTTGTTCTAAGTGTGAGTCAAATTGGACACCCTGTAAGTTTTTAAGGTTTTCAGGAAGGGAACTGGCCTTGCGAATAGGCTTGCTAACAATTGACCTCTCAGATCTAGGAGTTTTTCTTAGGATTCTCTTTGGATTCTCCACTATTTCAGGAGGGTTTGGGTCAGGATGAGATCTGGTATAAATTCTTCTAGAAGTCGGAATTCATACCCAAGGTGCAGAGAGGTTGAAAGTTTTATAACAGTTGAAAACAAACCAATCTGTGAAAGAAAAATATTGTATTCACACAGTACTTTGACTGGGTTTCTTTGAGTTTTGATAATCTTAGGTTTTCTCAATAATTCCCTAGTATGGTCGTCATTATGTTGGCTCCCTATAATTTTTAATATTGGAAAGAAAAAATAGTAGAGAACCACATCAAACCACTATGGATTCCAGGACCTAGCCTTCCTCGGCTTAGAGAGGGCTCTCTCTGTATTTATAATTGACTGATTTATATTTATGATTATGTTTTCTGATTTTAGGCTAGTTATAAATTTTGGTGTTCTTTGTTTTGTTTGATTGATTGTAGGTTGGATAGATAGATTGTGGGAGGCTTAATTTATTGGGATATGGAGTCATAAATGGGTTAAATTGTACATCAAATTTTCAAGGGTTTTCACAGGGCAAGCTAACTATATCAAATGGATCTCTATGGTAAGATGAAAATGAAATGATATTGAGTTTAGCAAAGCTAAAGAGCAGACAATCTCTAAATTATTTAACTATACTACAACATAAAAGCATAGCAGACAGACTCTGAATTCTACATTCAAGTCCTTAGAGGAAAACATATAAGATAACAGTTCAGTAGAGGTAAAGAGCAGTTAAGAGTTCTTTAACTCAACATCATAAGAAATACCTCAAGATAACAGTTTAAGAGAAACTAAAGAGCAGACAATCTCTGAATTCTTTAGTTAAACTTTAAGAGAAAAACCTTAAGATAACAGCTAGGTGAAACTAAAGAGCAGACAGTCTCTGAATCCTTTAGCTATACTTTGCAAAGGAAAACATTAATATAACAGTTACAGACAGAATTAAGGTGCTCATGCAACATATCTTAATCTAATATTTATGTTCTGCTATCAGGGAGATTGATGCACAATATGGAAAAACAAAGGAAAAACATTAACAAAGAATGATAAAATCACCATTACACATAGCTCAAGGATCCTGTGAAAGTGCTTGTATTACTGATGTCCAGCTCAAAATAATTACAGTGTTCCAATGCAATAATATTTGCAACTCAGAATCTAAGAAAAATCCAACCTAATAACAAATAATGATAGTGAACAATACATGCAGTATTTAACTGCAACTGAGGAGGTTGCCCTAATCTAAGGTGACATATTTGTATTTACTACAGAGTAAATGATGTTTGAAAATTGAGACCATGCAAGGCCCAAGCCAAAAATATCTCTAACATACCTACTGTAGTAATAACTTTCAAAATAACTGTTGAGCTAACTTTAAGATATTTTTGACCAACTGCCTGTAACATTAACTTTTACAATAACTTATGAATTTATGCTAAAATATCTCTGACTGTAACATTTGACTTCAGTGGCTTTCATTAATTCAAAATTAGACTGTAGGTGTCTAATGTGTTTGAGAAGAAGTAAATGCCGAGTGGTCTTGTCATTTGGCTCTGCCTTCCTCGTTGATGTGTTCTTTAACTTGTCTTTTGATCTTTAATTTGTCTTCACCTGTATCTTTTATCTATTTTCTCTTATTGCCTCTGTTGTCACTGTAATTTATTTTTTTACTTCTTTATCTGCTTTCTTCTTAACTCTGTCCTTCATTTTGAACATGTCTTCGTCTTTACCCTGACCGTTCTGTTTAACTCTTTTGCCTTTACTATCCTTTGAATTGAATAAACCTTGATGCTGATGTATAATCAATGATAATCATTAATTCCTCCCTTTCTGCTCCACTACTGCTTTTGTTTATTCTTCTGCTCCTAATTATTTGATGAACAAGGCTTCTAAATCGTCATCTAGATAGCTCGATTTTAAACGATTCTTGGAATTAGAAATGAAATTTGGTTATTGCATTTTTTTGTACATACATCACCTAAAAAAAACAAAACAATCATTAATTTAAGGCATATTTTTCGCAGGGAGGCAACAGAGTTTAAAGGATCTCAGGAAGTCTATGAATAGAGTCCGGACAATGGAGGTTTTTCGGTTTCTGTGTTTAGCTGTGGCCTTCCAGGCCTTTAGAAATTTTCCTGGGGTTATCATGGTGGCTTAGGGACTTATTGGGACAGCACAGAGCTCAGAAAATTTTGAATGGTCAATGGGTTTGCCTTATGGCGTGAAGGTGGTTTGTGGTTTATCGCAACGGGCGTAAGCAGTTAGGTGGTATCGGATGGAGGCATGAGATAAAACTTCTGGATGATGCATGGAAGATGCAAGGGTTGTGAAACCACCCATTTTGCAACCCTCAGTGGTGTTAAAATGACAGGCAATTGAAGGTGAAAAATGGGTTGGGAACCGTCGGATCAAGAGAAGGAGATCGGACGGTGGTCGAGGTTTAATTGATCGTGGGTTAGTTTGAAAGGGTGGGGTCGGGGTTTTAAATAGAGTGGCAAGTTTAAATGCAGAGTGGGGCCCGGGTATATTAAAGCGGAGGCGCTGAAATATAAAGGTGGGTCGAGAGGTTTTAAACACAATACAGGTCAAGGTCTAAACAAACAGGGTTTATTTAAGTGGGACCTGACAAATTAAAATTAATTTAAAACAATCTAAAAAAATGGGTTTTTTACATTATTTTATATGAAATAAAGGGAAAGAGTAGAGGGGAAAGGTTTTTAGAAATGGCAATGGGGTTTTATGTATAGGGAAAAGGGCTTCCAGAAGGGGAAAAGGCTAAAATGATGGTTTTAAGGTCAAACATGGGATTTCAGAGCATGAGAGTATTGGGAAAGGTAAAATGAGGGATAATGAATAGGTTAAATGGAAAATAATGAAGGAAGTGAGATTTCTGAAAATAAATAATAATCAAGGAATATTATTTTCAGCAGACTGTGAGAAATAAACAGTCATCTGGTGATACTGTAGAAATATAGGTGACTAACAAATCTAATAGAAAAAGAATTACAAAGGGTTTTCCCTGTAGTGAGTTTTTCCCTAGTCATTGACCAAAAATTTGGTGTCTCTTGTTGATGTGTTGATTGCCTCCTTTGTCATTGCATTTATTGCTCTATCTTATTTATTGTTGATGATTGGAAATATTAATTATTGATGAAAGACTGTTAATTAAATAATTGAATTAGGATAAATTAATTGAAACAACATAGGTTAGTTTGAAATTTAACACGGAATTAGAGCTAAGGTGAAGGACAAGCCCAAAAGGAGACACAATTTGAAGCAATCATCTTTGAAAAGTTGAAGGATCCTATCTAATCAAGTCAATATGTATTCCTCTTTCTTCAAGGAACATGAGAAGTTGGGTGACTCATCTAACTTTGCTGCATGGAAAATCAAGTCGGAGATCATAGTTGATAACAATGATGTTTTGGAATTCATTCAAGTAAAATTACCTAAGCCTCTACAGAATACTTTCGTTGTTGCCAAGAACAAGCACAAGAAAGGTAAAAATTAAAGAAAATTATAACTAATGGTTTACAAGATAATTTACTCTTACATTGGGAATTTAAATAAGTCTAAGGACATGTATGATAAGCTAGTTGGCATGTATGAAGTAAACAATTTGAATGAAATCATCTTGTTGGCTTGAGGGGTCCTGACCCAGGTTCAGAGTTAAGGTTAACCAACAAAACCCTCTTACTACTGGACATTTCGGCAGTGACCTACTTGTGGAGGTCAAAGTATCACCCGAACTATTATGGGGGAGTGGTGGAACCAGGTTTCCACATCTTGAGAAGAATTAAATGGTGTGGGTGTCTTCAGATCTATAATACTATCGGAATGTCCTTCGCGTCAAAAAACCTAAACAGAAATGGATCTAAGTCAAGTTACGCAAGCTATCATACATGCGCACTTATAATGTCTTCGCAATCCCTTCAAAAAACCTAGTAAAGTGATATTTAGGTCTTACAGTAGTAGATCTATGCATATAACATCCATATTAAGCATTAAAATAGGTACGCATCCGATCCAATCAAAAATAACGTAAATCATAAGAAAAGAGATTAAAAAAAAATTTCATAGATGTCTTTCATACTTAGAGTTATCCAAAACACTTTTTAATTCATTAACTATTGTAAAACCCTTTACACTTCTTCAGATCCACCGCGCACACAGCCACCGGGGTCCGCACACAGTCGGACTAAGGTCTATGTGCACACAGCCAGAAAGAGCCTTTAGACACTATAGATTCACTTCACAGCTCAGTACATATCATAATCTTATCAAAAATTTCTTAGAACTATCTTATCTGACTCAATATAGACTCCTATTTACATCTTAGCCTGCGCTCATCCTAAGGTCTGTAAATTGTGGTTTGCGACTCCTAGTTTTACCCTTTAACCCATTACAACTCATGAAGGGGCTTTGAAATTCCCCAAATCCCCTTTACATGTGTATTTATTAGTGTGCATGACTCAAAACTACAAAAAATACTTATTAAATACCCAAAAATGCGGTCCTAAGGGACCCTGCTCCAACAGTCCCCCAACACAATCTTGTGACTCCTCCTCAGTCACAGAGGTACTTGGGTCTTCATCTTTTTCTTCAATTCTTCGATGGAAGAAATGAAGGGTGCAAGAATTCCTGTGCTCTAATCGGTTGCACTCTGTGCTATATCCACCAAATTCTGAGAAGTTAGCCCTTTTGCGGTGAGATTGATACTTTGATGTGTATGGTTCAAGTTGTTCACAGTAACATCCAAGTCTTGTGACAGCTTCATCACTTCATCTTCCCATAGCTTCATATGGTCTATCACAATGTGCTTCTTTCTTCGCAGGTCCTCAACTTCATCACGCAATATCTGACTTGTTTGCAACCGGGTCATCCGCTGAGTAGGTACAAATGTAGGAAGTGCCTCCTGAAGGTCATCAAACGCCTGTTGTCCACAAGGGGATCTATCTGCATGGATGTCCATAGACCCATAGCTATCTTAAGTAGCTCAGTTCCCTTGTCAACTGTAGCGGAAATACTTGTTGAAGCTTCTTTTACCAAGGTCACACGCTGCGCTCGCACTTCTGGCAGAGTTTCTGGTTGAAGCTTGGCATGCAACTCCGTGATCTGTTGCTCAAATTCTACCTTTAAGTCTTGCACTTCAGACCTGGAGGCCTTCAAATTTAGCCTGGGCGCAGCCGAGGCAGGGATAGAAACCTCTGGTAGGTCACCACAAAGTATATCAATCAAAGTCTCCAATTCTGCGGGTTGTGCTAATGTTGTCTGTTGCGTTGTCTAAGCCTAGAGAGACTCTTATGTTTTTTCCACGATCTTCTACTTAGATTCAGTAAGTTTTTGGTGCACGCGCTCCTCCTTGCACTGCAACTCATCTATAATGATTGTTTGTATGGAATGTAGCTTACCACTGGGCAGCATCGACAAATCTATTCCAACTTATCGGCAGGTTTGCACCTGCGTGTGCAATTCAGGTTGCTCCATCATGACTACTGCTCCAAGGAAGGGATAGATCCTCCTCTCTGATGTTTTTAGGATCATGTTGGTTCTCTCGCTCATGTGAATCGACCTTGCTTGATTCACGCTCACTTGAATGTTGTCGGTTTTCAGCTGCAACACCTGCAATCCAGTCTTCAATAATTCTATGGTAGCCTTATATTTCTCTTCCAGTGTCATCCATATATCTTCATAGGTAGATGTTGTCACATATTCAATCTTATCAAGGTCATCTTCAGTTACTGTAATGTTTTCTGCTCCTCCGACTTTCAAACATTTCCTCTTCTTTCGCGGACCCTTGGGGTTTTCTGCGTCGCATTTAGTACCTCTGAGAGACTTAGCCTCGGTACCATCGAGGCCATATATTCCATCAAGATCCAACTTGTTTTATTCTTCAGGCTCTTGCTTGGTGTCTTTCTCAGCCTCATTTTCTGCATACTTCTCTGCATCTTTTTCGGTTCACTTCTCGGTTTCTTTTTCCTTTCATCCTTTTCCGAATGTTGAGGCTGTGACGGTTGGGTGGAGTCGAGCCCCACCTTCCATGCCTATGGCCAAGTCTCAATGACCTGGTTAATCTCCGCATTTGTGACCATATACGGAATATTGTACCATACATATTCACGAGTGTATAACTGCTGCCAAAGTTCCCTCGAAGAAAACCCAGAAGATCTTATTATCTTTGACTCTCTTCAGGTCTGGTGAATCCCATAGATTGGCATAGCATTCCCCTTTGCACACACCAGGTTCTACCTTTGGGAGGACTCTGCCCTCTGGCATCTCCCATGCCACCAAAGGTTTAAGAAAAAGTAACCATGGGTAACAAAACTTCTTCCCTCAATCCTGCACCTCACGCACGTTCTCCAGAAACTCCTGGCAGAGGTATTGGGACTATTTGAATCTCACCCCCTTCTCTCACTATCTCGCTAGCATGATGACATGTGCAGGGACTACCTTAGGGCGTCACTTGTGCATCAGCATACATCCTAGGACTAAGGTTCCTAGGCTTACTATCGAGTCTTCGAGCTACTGCACCAAGAACCCCTTAGAGTCTCATCCTACCTTGTAATATTTCTTAACCTGGGCAGCTACCTTCAGCTCCTAGCTCTTTTTGTACTGGACCATGGGATGGGGCCCCTTCTTGCGCAAGCTGGTGATCCGGTAGATCAATGCGGCATCAATTGGAATTTTGTTTTTAATCCATAGGCACCCATCGTGCACTAGCACCAGCAGTTGGCACACATAGATAATATTGATGGGGTACCTCCCGAAGTGAGGGATCCTCAAAAAATTGAGAATCTCAGTGTTTCTTGGCCCGCGTGCCCATGGAATCAGTTCCACCTTCACAACATCATCATACAGCACTCGTTCCAGGTAATATTCAAGTGCTAATTCGGGGAACATCTCCTCGTTCGCCAGGTCATAATCATCAAACTTCACTAGGGGGATTTTTCCAAACATATCGCCTTTAAACGGGACTGTCCGTGGGATCAACGGAATCTGCAGGTAATCACGTACCACATCTACATCCTTTGGGACTCACACAGAGGGTCTACGCAGCTCGACATACTTTGAGCGCCATTAAATTGGATCAACGAGCATGGCCTCCTCAGTGGTGCTCATAGGTCTCTTAGTCGAGTCACCCATAGGATACCTATCCTTTGTTGCTTGGTGCAAGGATGTAACATGTCTGGGGGATGTCCTCGGCTTTGAGGTCGAGCCCTTATTCACCTTGCTCTTTTCTTTGGCAGGTGTCTAAACTACTTCTTGTACCTAAGGGATAACTTCATGGGCCTCCTAAAATGGGCCTCCTAAGAAAAATGTACAACCAAAATAAATTTTACAAGAACCAATAGGATTCAAGATGATGATGTCCACCATGGCGGATGATTCACCATTTTTGGGGTAAAAAAGTAAAAAGATTATAAAATATAAAATAATAAACTACTTTTTGAACTTGTATTTTCAACTTACCTCCTTATGGTTTTACTCAAATTTCGAGTGGGAGTACTTGTTGGATGCAAAATTTAATTTCTCATCCAAGGAGTACCCATGTTGCATACTTTTGATGGACCCTGCTATACGGAAAATGAGAAATACATGAAAAAACATTATTGCAATCACATTTTTCATGTAGCAGGGTCCACCTAAAGTATGAAACATGGAGTACTCCTATGATGAGGAATCAAATTTTGTATCCAACGAGTGTTCCCTCTCGAAATCTGAGTAAACCCATATGGAGATAAGTTGAAAATACGAGTTGAAAAGTAATTTTTCCTTTTTCCCTTTTAAAAATTGATGATGTGATATAATATTATATTACTCTTCCCACCCCATTTTTTGCCTCAAAATTCCCCTAATGAGATGGCATGCTCTCAGGGTTCGTGGTCATCATCCTTGGTCTAAAAATGAACTCGAGGTTACTCACGTCAGATGAGGGGGTCTCACGGCCAGAAATACAGTATTCATAGATGAATTCAAAGTGCAAATCATAGATAATTTCAAAGTGCAATATACTCAAACAAAAAATGAACATAATATGACCTGCGCCCTTCCTTTTATAGGCGATCCATGGTAAAAACAGTCTGAACTTCATTAATTGCACCTTATCCCCATAAAAATGGTCAAAAATATCATAATATCTCCTCATTAAATGCAGAAAACCCGCTCCATTCAATGGTAAAATCATTTTCACCCAGAATTATTGTTCCAACGGCTAGTTTCTCCTGCCACACACTACCTCTGCGCTCTTGCCGCACCTGTCTGTGTATGTCCTTTGCGCAGTGTGCAGACAAGTGGATTCTGATTCTTCGGCCATATAGTCATTTGGTAGGCACAAAATTACCCATATATAGTTGAAGTTGGTTTTCGTTGATGTACCCAGCAAGACTCTCATCGTGCAACGTGACTAAGCGCACCGCACCTCCATTCGTGATCTCTTTCACAATGTATGGCCTTAGCCAATGCTGCTTCAACTTTCATGGGTGGCGCACAAACTGACTGTCAAATAAAAAAACCAAATCTCCTTCTTTAAATGCCTTCTGTAGAATGTGTCTATCATGTCAGGCCTTTTTGTGCGCCTTCTGCACTTGCTGATGTAAGTTGGCAATAAACTGATCCTCTTCTAAGGCAACCAATTGCGCTAAACATTATTCTTTGATGTCTGGCTCAGCAATATTAGTGAATGTTGCGATGCGCAGGCTTGGGACAATATATTCCATTTGCATAATTGCTTCTTTCCCATAAACCATCCGAAAAGGTATTTTCCCAGTCAAATTCTTGCATGTGGTTCGATAGGCCCATAACATAGAAGGTATGCGCACATCCCAATCATTCTGATTTGCATTGCAGATATTTGTGAGCACATTCTCCAATATTTTGTTGAAAGCTTCTACTACACCATTTTCCTGAGGGTGGTGAGGGGTACTCTTATGGTGATGTATCTGAAATTCCTCTGTCAAAGATTCAATGGTTTCATTGAGAAAGTGTGTACCCCTATAACTCATCAATAACTTTGGGCACCCAAACCTAGTCGGGATATTTTCAAAAATGAAATATGCAATAGTATCTGCAGTACAATGCTTGATTTTCTTAGCTTCCTCCCATATGGTTACATAATCTGTGGTAGTGATAATGTAGCGCGCACCAGTCTTCTTCCGCAGAGGATTGATAGGTCCAAAAAATTATGTAGCCCATTTATCAAAAGCCTGCAGGGCCATCTATGGTTGCATGGGAATTTCATCTTTGTGTGATGGCTTCCCCGTTCTTTGGCATGCATCACAAGCTCGACAATATGCATGTGCATCGCTATGCATTGTGGGCCCCCATAACCCAGCACACATCACCTTCTGCGTGATGGCCTTCCCTGCATGGTGGCCTCCTACCACTCCTCCATGAGCCTGAACCAAGATGTCTTGTCTTTCATGCTCCAAAACATACCTTCTTAGTACTTCATCCGCTCCCAACTTGTACTATTGACCAGCAATCAATGTAAAATAAGCTACGCATGAAACCAACTCCTTCTTTTTCTGTACCGAGTATTCAATAGGCGCACTTCCAGTAGTCAGAAAGTGAATAATATCGCAAAAGTGTTCATCATCCACCTTAATAGAAAAGAGATGTGCATCAGGTAGTCCCTCCTCTAGACTGGTTGGTTCCTCCCCATTCTCAATACGCGATAAGTGATCAGGTCCAGCATTCAATCTATTAGGCTTCATAATGATTTCAAAGTCATATTCTTGAAATAGCAACATAGCTTCCTACTGGCAAAGGCAATGGGGTGATCAATGTCACCTTCTCTTGGTTGCACTAAAACAACTCCAAGTGAAACACCGGGTGCATCAACATGTACATGGAAGACCTTGGACAAGTCTGGGAATATTAGAATAGGGGTAGTAACCATATTTTCCTTTAGTGGCTCAAATCTCTTTTGACATTCCTCATCCCAGAAAAAGTAAACATCATTCTTTAACAATTTCTCGATAGGTGCAGTGATCAGATCATAGGCCTGAATAATTTTCTGTAATATCCAGTGTGTCTTATAATGGAGCATAGTTGTTTTCATTGGTAGGGACTTCTAGGTTGATAATAACTGCAATCTTGGTTGGATCTACCATCAAACCTTGCTGACAGACAATATGACCCAACAAGATTCCAAAATGAATGCATAATATACATTTCTTCAAGTTAAGAGAAATATGATGCTTCCTGCAAGTGTAAAGCATCATGCACAGGTTGGACACATGCTTCTGTACCAGCCCAAACATAGTCCAGTCATCGAAATACACCTCCAAAGACTTGTGCATAAATTCCTTGAACACAGTTACTACTACACGCGAGAAGATAGTAGGCGCATTATTCAACATGAAAGGCATGACTGTGTATTTGAAGGAACCCCATTATGTTACAAAAGTGGTCTTGCTTTGATCTTCTAGCGCAATCTTGATTTGATGGTACCTTGAAAATCCATTACTGAACAAGTAAGCCTCTTGTCCTCCCACATTATCCAAGATTTCATCTGAAAATGGAGTAGGGAAGGGGTCATGTACACATGCATTGTTCAACTTGTGTAGATCCACACAAATCCTTATCTCTCCCTTAGTCTTCTTTTCTTGAACAACCATTCGGCTCACCCAATCAGACTGCTCCACAGGCTCAATGATTCTTATAGCAACCATCTCCTCTAATTCCTCTTTTACTTTCTTCTTATACTTCGGATTTAATCAGAATGGCCCCTACTTTACAGGGTGTGCATATGGTTTCAAAGTGATCTTCATAACTCCCAAATCCTCTACAATGCCTTTGAGCTCAGAGAACTTCATGGGAAACAGGTCCTGATATTCTGTCAACAACTCCGCAACCTTTCCCACTCTGTCATCATCCCAATAATCTCCTATTTTGGCCAACTTGGGTTGTTCCTCCGTCCCAATGTTGACTTCCTTTAACTTTAGAAGCGTAGTTACATCCACCATTCCTAATAAGGGCCCTACAACTGCGCGCTCCCCCTCAGACTTTGGGATGTTGATATTTCTTGGATCTTCTTCATTATCTTCTACTGACAGGTTCCTGCAGTTGGCAATATATTGCATATGCACTTCCCATGCTGGTGCAACACATTCTATCTGAGGCCAGGAATCATCAAAGATAAGTGCTTCTATATCTTGCAGGTATTTATCCAATTCTTCTGATCCTCTAGCTAGGCCAAAGGTTGACAGAAAACTGTCACTCATTGTAATCCAATGTCGAGTCATGTGGCGCAGTTTCGTCTTCAAATACCACGTAGTATGAATTGGCCTCAACGAATGGATAAACATGTGAACCCGTTTCGTCCTAGTCTTCTCGTTCCAAACCTCCATCCACGTGGCCAGGTTTTTGCACGGATCGCCTTGGCCATAAAAAAATCTCAAATGGTGGGTTAGCGGGTTACTAAAAGCACAACCTCATCATCCTGTTGCATTCCTCCCAATCCTTAAATCCCCCTTTGTGTGTATCCCACCAATGAGTTGGAGTTGTGCGCATGGTAATATCAAGTGCCCAGAACCTCCATTCTTCTAGGACAACCTTTTCTAACTTTTTCAGAAATAATACAACACTATCAAAACCATAAAAATAGGGAAATTATCTTACCTCTATGGAGATTCATCACAAATTTTTAGTGATATTGAGGCATCACAGCGCAGAAACATCATGCAAACGATTCTGCCAATTCTCCATTTCTCCATCCAAATTTGAGAAACATGAGCTATCATTTTCCCAATTCAACATCCCATTAGCCATAAGGTTCATCTAATCCTCATCCTGTGTAGTCAGCTTGTAGATATGGTCCACGTCATCTCCTTCGCACACTGGTTCTGTATATCTTTCTCCTTTTGTCGAATCCAGAGGTACTATAACCCGAGTACCATCGTTTTCAAAGGTCATGCTCCTGCACCTTAAATTTGATGATGCCTCTCATATTGATGGCCTAGTCCAGCCCTAGCAGTGCAGGCTAGGGGTTTGGATCATCCACAATTTGTATTACTTCAAAATCTTCACATACCTTTACCCTAGTTATGTCTACCAGAACCTATGGGAGTCTTCCAAGTGGAATGATCTTCTATTGATTAGACATGTGCAACTGAATGGTGGACCATTACAGCTTTAGTTCACCCATCTTTTTCCAGGTTTACTTAGGTAGAACATTTGCATCAGACCCTACATCCAAGATGACCTGATCCATCTCATACTCTCCAATTTTCACATTCATGTGCATCTCCCGACCCGTTTTCTTCTTGTACTTATAGATCTTGTTCACGGCCTTACTCTCAGTTCGAGGCAACTCCTTTTCTGCACAGCCATCTATCAGAGCCTGAAGGTTGTCTACTACTTTCTAGTTACGCAATAACTTAATGCAGGCTTGCAATAACGGTTTAACTTCATCATCAATCTTTGCATCCATGATTGATTTGGATGTGGATGCACCTGCAACAGAAAAATACTTCCTGGCTTCTACAAAAATTTCCTTTTGCTTCTATAGGTTGAATCTTTCCTTCTTTTCCAAGGCCCTCCTAATCAAAGGCTCTACATCAGTATTTTTTCCCTCATATTCTCTGGTGGCAGCACCACTGTGTGTAATTATGTTTACACTTGGGTCATCATCTCACAACTCATCTTTAACCATTTTTATGTTCTTTGCAGGCATATATTTTTGCTTTTCCCACATTCTAGCAATAAAAATAGGACAGTCTTAAATAACATGATCAAATTTGTCTGCATTACCTGCAAGATTGTCGCGCAAGGTTCGGAAAATCATGCACATAGTGTCCATCATATCCACAATAATAGAAAATTAGTTGTCCTCCTCCACGACCTGCACCTCCACCTCTCCCTCCTCCCCTTCCTCTGGCTAGAGATCCTCCACGCCCAAAGGGAGATGTTGGTGAAGATGGGTCGGTCTGCACCCTCTAGAGGTTGGAATTCTCCATCATTAGCTCGAATGTGCGGCATTGGTTCTCATTGTGGCCAACCTAAGAGAAAAACCTGCACCACTGCTGCTTCAATTCTGGCACATAACTTCCTAATCGAGGGCAATGGTTTTTGTCATGTCATCTAGCAACCTTACTGTCAGCGCACCACAGCTTGGGAGCACCACTCAGTCCTGCAGCATCGCTGGGGTGCAATGGGTTTGGCCCTCCTGCCTGCATGTAATCTTGAAACAAGCTACATTGATGTTTTGTGTGCCTAGATCCCTTACAACATATATACCATATATATATGCCAACTTCCTTCCCTCTTTCTCTGTGCAGGTTATGGATCTCCAAGTGCATCGCTTCTGATTGATTTTGGATTTGCAGAGTTTCTAATTAGTCATCAACTTTGGGCGCAGCTTCCAGTTTCATCGCAACTTCAAGAGCTTCGGCCTGAGATTCAATCTTATACTGATTCATAGTCCCGCACAGATGTGGCAAGAACATGGAAATAAAACATTCCTTATGTTGCTTATCATCATAGATAAGTCCTCCCTCGCTGATAGTGCGCTTCATCCATTGATCTGCCTCCTAAACAGATTCATTTTCCTCTTGTTTGATATCTTTCAACTCCGTTACACACTGTGAGTAGAACTTTGGTTTTCTGAATTACTGCTTCAAAGCATCCTTGATCTCATCAATAGTAGGATTAGCATGTTGATCTAGATATCCCATAAACCAGTCCAACGCACAAACTTCAACCACCATAACTAGTTGCGCTCTTTTGACAACATCAGTGTTAACATTTTGCGCAGTCCATACTACATTTGCAACAAACCAAAACATATCCATGTCCTCATCTCCCACACCCTTGAAGGTGGGTAGCTTCATATGCGCAGCCATATCTCCTCCGGGTGGTGGTGGAGCTGGGGTAGGAGATGTCTTACCCTTGTGCAAGTTCAACTGTGGAGTATCAGGAGGGCTACCTCTGGCATGTGTAGCCTCACCACTCTTTTTATCCTTATTAGGCTAGTTTTTTAGAGGGTTGTATACAAATCTATCTCCTTTCTGGCTAACCTGAAAGTAATTTCCGCTGCGCGTAGTGCTTTCTAGCTTATCTGGGGTCATTCACCCAGTGTGACTGCACAAAACACCCTTTTCACACAATAGCATCTTAATCAGAAAAGGCTGAGAGAGTCCTTTGAAGAACCTCCTTTTAGCTTCAGAATATGACACAAACGGATCTACTACAAACTCTCTTACAAATCCACCCAAAATTATGTTAACCCAATGATCTACAGTGCAGGTGATGGAGTTATCAGTCTACTCTAGCTATTGGATCAACTCAGGTGTCCACTGAGTGATCTTATCATCCTTCCAGCAGGTTTGGAACTTAGCTAATCTTGATAACCACTCCTGCAATTCTTGTGCAAAAGTCACAAAGAAAATCTCACGAACGTTTGTGAAAATATACTTTTGTTTCCAATCTTCAGTAGACAACTTCTTAATTCTATTTTCCTCAATGGAAAATTCTTGAATTTTTTTCTCGAACCAATCTTCTAACTCAGGCTTTAATGGCCACCACATCACCCAATCTCTCGCAAAATTATCCCAGTCCCAGAAACGGAACCATTTTTTGGCTTGAGGGGTCCTAACCAAGGTTCAGAGTTAAGCTTAACCAACAAAACCCTCTTACAACTGGCCCTTTTGGCAGTGACCTACTTGCGCACTTCAAAGCTTCACCCAAAGCAGTATGGGGGGGTGATGGAACCAGGTTTCTACACCCTGAGAGAGAATTAAACGATGTTGGTATCTTCAGATCTATAATACTAGCGGACTTTCCTTCACAGAATAAACCCTAACCACAAACATATTTAGGTCAATTTACGTAGGCTACCCCGTATGCGAATTGATAATGTCTTCGCAATCCTTTCAAAAATCCTAGTAAATTGATATTCAGGTCTTACGGTAGTATATCTATGCATCTAACATCCATATTAAGCATTAAAACAAGTATGCAACTTATCCAATCACAGATAACGTAAATCATAAGAAAATAAATTATAAAAACATATCACAGATGCCTTTCATACTCAGAGTTATCCAAAACACTTCTTTATTTATTAACAGTCGTAAAACCCTTTACACTTCTTCAGATCCGCCTGCGCACACAGCCAGCGGGGTCTGCACACAACCGAACTAAGTTATTTTCGCACATAGCTAGTAGGAGCCTTTCAGACACTGCAAATTCATTTCACAGCTCGGAACATATCATAATATTATCAAAACTTAATTAGAAATGTCTTATCCGGCTTGATCTAGACTCCTATTTATATCTTATCCTGCGCTCATCCTAAGGTCCGCAAATTGTGGTTTGTGATTCCTAGTTTTACCCTTTAACCCATTACAACTCATGAAGGGGCTTTGACCCACCCCAAATCCCGTTGACCTATGCATTTATTAGCGCGCATGACTCACAAGTACAAAAATTACTTATTAATTACCTAAAAATGCGGTCCTAAGGGACCTTGCTCCAACACCTCTCCTTGAAATATAAACTCAAAGATATGATGATGAATAAAGGAGATTTTTTGCAATCCTACATAATGAGGATATAACATCTGAAATATGAATTGCAGATATTTTTGGAAACTATGCCTAATATGGAATTGGTGATTATAACCCTTATAGATCTACCTCCTATTTGGGAAACCTTCATTACCACTATAAGAAATAACCACATTTTTTTGTCATTTGATGAGGTTGTTGGAAAGCTCACTCAAGAGGAATCAAGGGGAAGGATAAAAAAGCATGAATAAGGATATCCTATTGCATTTGTCACTCACGACAAGAAGAAGAAAGGAAAAGGAGGTCCATCAAATTCAAGAAATCCTCCTCCTCAAAATTCAAATAGAAGGAATGGAAGAGTCAAGGAATCATCATACATTGAATGTTACAATTGTCATCAGAAAGGCCACTATGTTCAATACTTCCCTGAGAAGAACAATGGTCCATGATACAATACTAGAATCAACAATAACAAGTTTAATAATCAAATAAAAAGATATGATTGAAGGAATGGTTATAATTGAAGAGATTATAGAAGAATACCACCATCCTTCAAAGAAATAAAGATATTTTAGGTATGAAAATAATGTTGCAAATTAATTTTAATATATTCTTATTTCTGCACTCACTAGTTCCTCTCCTCTGGATTCATATGATAGTTTGTTGGTTGATAGTGGGGCCACTCATAATTTCTTTGGGTATAACGAAGTTCTCTCTAATTTGGTAGATAGGGATTCAAAAATGAAAATTATTCTTGGAGACAAATCCACTCATCTCATTAAAGGCTTTGGGTCTGTCAAATTTCATTTGGATTTCAAGGAATCAGTTTTAATCCATGATATGATGTGTGTGTTGAAATTGAAGAAGAATTTGGAATTAATATCTGCATTGGAAGACAAAGGGATGAGGGTTTACTTCATCAAGGGAAAGGTTCTTACTTGGCCTGTTGGATCACCTCTGAGAGATGAATTTACATTGGGATTGATATTTGAAAGACTCTATATAGTCACTGGTAGAACTCTTCTGACATTGGTCCATGATACTAATCATCTAAGTGGTCTATGGCACAGTATATTGGCCCATTTACATTATTATGCTCTTCCAAAATTGAAGAAATTGGTCTCTGGTATTCCTTATGTTCAAGCCCAATATGATGGAGTATGTATACTAGGTTGTGCCAGTGGAAAGAAGACAAGGGGGGAATTCACTTATATCAATAACAAGACCAAATACATCCTCCAACTCATTCATTCGAACATATGTGGTATGATTCATGTACATTCTATTTGTGGCCATATATAGTACATCATCTTCATTGATGACTTCTCAAGAAAGACGTGGATATATTATTTGAAGCACAAGGATGAAGCCTTCGAAATATTCAAGGATTTCAAAGCTTTGGTTGAAAATCAAACAGGGAACAAAATAAAAGACCTTCAGGTCCAACAATGGTGGATAGTACATTTCGAATGAGTTCATCGATTTTTGCAAGAAGGAAGGTATCAAGAAAGAGACGACTTTTTCCTATACTCCCGAACAAAATGGAGTAGCCAAAAGAAATAATATGTCTATTGTAGAAGTCGCTCGTGCCATGCTCCATGACCAAAAGTTTTCGAAGTTCTTTTTGGGAGGAGAAACAAATATCGTTGTATATGTTAAAAATAGGATGCCTCATCAAGCATTGGACAACAAGACCCCCAAATAAGTGTTCACAGTTATCAAGCCCGATGTTAGCCATATATGTAGCTTTGGGTTCCCCTTATATTTCCACATTATGAAAGACAAAAGAAAAAAGATAGAAGCCACAAGAAGAAAAGGTACATTTGTTGGATATTGTGAAAATTATAAATAATTTATAATAAATATTCCTAGTCAAAGGAAGGTTGAAATTAGCAGGGATGTAACATTCGATGAAGATATTTCCTTGGGAAAGAAAGAGACCTTACTCCACCTCCTCCTCCTCCTAAGAATAAGAATGATGATATGGATATTCTAGATGGTCCTTCCATGCCTGAACTCGAGAGAGACATTGTCAATGATCCCATGGAGCCCAAAGACCCATTATATCCTCCTCCTTGTGATCCTCATACAAATAAATTGCCACTTTGGCTTCATGACACATTACAGGATGACCAGAGATGCATTCATGTTCGAAGATCATTTAGAGAAACCAAGAAGTCATGCAGGTACTAGGGATATGTTTTAGTTATGAGCGCTATTATTCAAGTCGAACCTCCCACCTTTTAAGAAGTCATGAAAGAACAATTTTGGAAGGATTTTATGGTTGATGAATATGAATCAATGATGAAGAATGATGTATGGGATTTTTTTCAAGATCAAAGGGGAAATATGTGGTGACTTCAAAATGACTAGTCAAGATCAAACATGAATTCAATGAAAGCATTAAGAAATGTAATGAAATATTTTAGGCTTGAGTATTCTCCCATAAAGAGAGAGAAGATTATGAGTATATATTTGCACATGTGTCTCGATATACAACCATTTTTTCAATAGTTTTCCTTGCCGCAAGCCAAGGATGTACCCTTCATCAGATGGGCATCAAGACAACATTCCTCCATGGAATGTTACAAGAACTGTACGTTGATCACCATAAGGATTTGAAGTAGAGGGTTGAAAGACACATTTTTGTAGGTTGAATAAGGCATTGTACAGTTTGAAGCAAGCCTTCAGAGCATGGTGCACCCAAATAGACAGATATTTGGTGAAGTTGGGATTCACAAGAAGAATGTCAATCCCAACCTATACTTCAAGGTAGTCGAAGGTATGTCGTTGATTTTGGTTTTTTATGTTGAGGATATATTCTTGACATGTAGTGAGCCCCTGATGATCAAGTTTAAGAGTGATTTAGCCTCTGAATTCGAGATGAAGGACCTTCGACTCATGCACTACTTTCTAGGCCTTGAACTGTGGCAAAGTACTGGTGAAATTTTCCTTTCACAAGGAAAATATGTCATGAAGTTGTTGGAGAGATTTGGAATGGTAGAATGCAATACCTTGCCCACACCGATGGAAATTAATTTCAAGAAGTTATGTGGAGAAGTTGTAGGACTCGATTTGGTGAATCCATCCAAGTATAGATAATTGATTGGAGCTCTAATTTTCTTAGTGAACACCCGTTCGTACATATTCTATGTAGTGAACACATTGAGTCAATTTATCACCGCGCCTCTCCATGCACATTCGATTGATGCCAAACACATTTTGAGATATTTTCATGGGATAATCACCCTTGGTCTGAGATATTCTATTAGAGATGTTAGACTTCATGGATATAATGATACTCACTGAGCACGAAATTTTGTCAATAGGAAGAGTAAGTCTGGATGTTTTTTTAGCCTTAGATCTTCCATGATATCTTGGATGAGTATGAAGCATAATTTCATAGTATTATGTATCGTCTAGGCAGAGTACATTGTCATTAGCATGGCTAGCTGTGAAGCATTTTGGTTGAGGAATCTCTTTGGAGAGTTATTTTAGTAGTTCCTAGACACTACAGTGATATATTGTAACCACGCGAGTGGGATCCATATGGAAGAGAATCACGTATTTCGTGAAAATTCCAAGCACATATAGATTCGATATCATTTCATTCGAGACATGGTGCAGAGAGGAGCCATTATACTCCATCACATATCGGCAAATAAATATATTGCATATATTCTCACCAAGGATTTGCTGAAATGGAACTTCTTGGTCTTCAAAAAGTAGCTTGGACTGACAAATGTGACCCCTCATAATAAGGGGCATCACTGATCGAGGACACTAAGCCAACTCTTACCCCTTATCTGAGCTCCCAGGGCATGGAATTGAGATGGAGGGCTCCTAGGGTTGAGGAATATTTGGACAATAGGGTATCAACCCTATATGTTACCCATAGGGTCAAATATTTTTCTCCCCTACCTTACTCTATGTAGAGTATATCCTAGTTGGAATCGTACCCTTAATTTGGCCTTGTTGGGATTACCACTCCCCATCTAGCCAACGGGTTGAGAGAGAACTTGGGGGTGTGTGATCCTTACCTTTGGCAAGTCTGGTATCTCACCCAAGATAATTATGATGTAGGTGTTCTACAACATGACTCTTGAGGGTCATTCTTGGGAATATCAATAGGAAATAGGATGGATGTGATCCTTACCTCTTATATAGCAAGTTGTATCATGCCCATTGATTACATCATGGGATGGTTGTTATCCTTTATTTTTAAGTTGTACCTCACCCATTGTTCTATGAGATGACTTGGGGTGAGATTTTCCAATAGGGCCTTCCCCACAGTCACAGATATGGGGTGAGAGAGTCCAATAGGACCTTCCCCACTATCATAGCCATGAGGTGAGAGTTTCCAATAGGGCCTTCCTCATCGTCTGAGATGGTGGTAGTTGTAGCTCCCCAATGATTCCTCTTCTTTAGATTTGAGAATGTTTCGGCAAATATATTTGAGCAGAGATGAGACATGATATGAAAAAAAGATACATATTATTATTACATGATGCAGATGGAATTTCTCCCTAGATGTGAGGGGCTATTAATTTGGTAGATCAGAGAAAAATTCCAACTATGGGACTAGATTCCTCTTTTCAAGAGGACCAATTTTGACTATTGAAACACTCAATTTGGACAAGGGAAAGTGTATTTTCAAATTGAAGCCCATAATGTCACATTTGATCAGGTCGGCCCTAATAGGAAATTGGACACCCTTGGAAGCATATAAATACAAGTGACCTCAAGCCCATTTGGATATCACCAAGCATCTTCTTCGTCTCTTATTCATTGATTGGTTCGCACAAGTCTGAGGTTGGGTCAAGGAAATTGGCTTGTACAGGTCTGAGATTATAGGGTCTGAAGCTCACATGTGTGTTAAGGTTTTGGTTTCCAACCGCAGGCTTGACACAAGCAATTTTCGGTTATAACCATAGGTAGGCAAGCTCATCCATTTGGTTAGAAGCTCTCAACCACACATAAACCTCTTCCTCCGCACAGTTGGGCTCTAGGGATGAAAATTGACATTTGACCCCAGTTGATCACAGATAGGAAATTTTGTCTCTAATTTGGATTGATTCTAGGAACTTATTTCTGAATGTTGTTGTGTTAATTTTGTTGAATTATTTTGTATTAGATCACTATACTCTTTGTTGAACATTTTAAGACAATATAATAGAAGAATAATTATAAATGATTTTCCCCGTAGTGGGTTTTTCCCTAGTCATTGATCGAAAATCTGGTGTCTCTTGTTGATGTGTTGGTTGTCTCCTTTGTCATTTCATTTACTGTTCTATCTTCAATTACTATTGATTATTAGAAACATTAATTATTGATGAAACATGTTTAATTGAATAATTGAATTTGGCTAGAGTAATTTAAACAACATAGGGAAGTCTGCAATTTAACAGTTGCCACTTCCAGACCATCCTTGTTCCCCTCCTCTTCTAACTGCCTTACCTAGCAAGGGTTTGACTGAGAAATGTCTACAAGGGTTTTCCTCCCATTTTATTTAGTATCTTTACTGGGCCTATTCTACTTAATCAAGGAGATTTTATTAATGAGAGTTCCAAAGATGTTTTGCAGGCTAGAGCTTCCGCCAACAAATCCCATAGTTGATCCCTTTACCACCTCCTCCCTTGTTGAAAACCTTGAACCAATTATACTTCTTATATCCCCTCCCCTTGGGTTCAGAAATGACCCTAGCTCCAACAAAACTTATGAATGGACTCCTCGTTGAACCCTTGCATCATCAAACCCTAGCACAAAAATATTTGTTTTTTAATTATTCAGTAATATCTAAGGAAGGCCTTTGCTACGAAAATAAATATTATTAAATGTATTTAGAACCCTCTCTTTCCCCTTGAGGTTCATGGTCGCTTCCACCATTTGGTTTATGGAATGCATGCCTAATCTTCTAGGTGTATCCAACTTGGGCCTTGTATTCCAACTTGGGCCTTGTATTCCAACTTGGACCTTAACTATCAGCCCCTACAATCGACCCCCATATTCACTGGAATAGAGAAAACAAACCGTGTGTGTGTGTGTGTGTAAGGTTCGTCATCTTATTACTGACATAGATAATTATAGGTGATAGTACTCTGTGCTACTGGATTTCCCATTGGGAAATCTACCTAGTAGCACATATTGAGAAGCTTAAGATTAAATATTCTTGTCCTAGTCGATTCAGTAGATAAAAATAAATCATTTCCAAAATACACAAGTAGTTCCAAGAGATGGTAAACACAAAGGATTTGTTCTACAGAGTTATGAAAACTGAAAATATATCTCCCATATTCTGCTATATAAAAAGGAACCACATATAATTAGTTTTAACTTAAATTATCACTGCATAGTGACCTATAGGTTTCACCTGTAATGCATTGGACGATTAGCCAGGCTAAGTGGCTCCTTCAACGGACCACGAGCAACATTAATCCATGAACCTTGATTTGCAGACACGTGCTAACTGTAGTGCTTGAGCCAAATACCAATAACCAGAGCTTGAAGGTTCTCCAAGTGACCACAAACACTAATAACATCTGTATATTTTTTTAATGAAGATAAATTTGCAAAAATATTTCCACCTCGAAATTTTGATCCTTCTATATTTGTAAAAATAAGTGTTAAAATGGATTTACACTAATAAATAATTTCCCTTTTAACATAGGGAGATGTATAATTCCTTTAATGTTTAATATGAGATTGACATGTAGCATGTTAAAAAGTTCGTATTCTAAATAATAAACTAAATGGCCTTTTTTTTAGCGCCTTTTTCTGATCAATTTTGCCCAAAATATGGTAGATATTTTTAATTTTAAGTTGTTTAATGTGCAAATTTTAAGTCCCTCAAGGGTATTTTAAAACGCATAATCCATTTATGAATTTAAAAGTGCATTTTAAACAACAATAAATCATAATCTTGCTCGAAATTGTATTACTAGATTCCAGCTAAAAAAGTCATTTCATCTATAAGTTAGCTACCCCTTAAAAAATTATTGATAACAAAAAAATATTCTAGTATCTCCGATAAACAAAATAATTCAATATTTAGTTTAGTAATATTTTAATAATAACTTTTTCCTCTCTTTTTTAATGTATACACGATAAAAACATTTTAAGGGTTTCATTCCATGCCACACCTGATAGGAAACATTTTCAAGACTATGTTCAAGGAGATCCTAGACATGTTCGTCAGGGTGATGATAAACCCATTTAAAATCATTGGAATGGGTAAGGTTTTTATAAAGAAATAGAATGGAAAACATTTTTTGTTAAAGGATGTAAGTCATGTTCCATATCTAAATAAAAATATAATTTCATCAAGGAAGTTGGGAGGTAAAGGTTATGTAACTACATTTACAGACAAAACATGGAAGGTCGCTAAAGGAGCCTTGGTAATAGAAAAAGGAGACAAGGTTGGTATATTGTACTTATGCAATGGTATTTATAATTATCTTAATGATTTAACCTCCAAAGGAGAAGATATGACACTCTGGCATCATAGGCTCAAGCACATGAGTGAGAAGGGGATGCAAATTCTTCACTCAAGAAATTTGTTACCAGGTTTGAAGCATGTTGATTTGGATTTATGTGAAAATTGTGTTTATGGAAAATAAGAGAGAGTCAAATTCTCAAAGTTGGGAAATAAAAGAAGAGTGAAAAATAAGATTTTGTGCATACATATGTATGGGGACCTGCTCAAGTATCATCTCTCGGTGGCTCTCACTATTATGTTACTTTTATTGATGATACAACTAGGAAAACTTGTGTTTATTGTATTCGAAATAAATATGATGTCTTTGATACTTTTAAGAAATGGAAAGATTTGGTTGAGAATGAGATAGGAAATAAGTTGAAGTGTCTCAGATAAAATAATGGAGGTGAATACTGCAACAAGGAATTTGATAATTATTGTTTAGGCCATGGAATTCGTAGAGAGAAGACAGTTCCAGGAGCACCACAAGATAATGGTGTGTCACAAAGGATGAACAAGACAATCATGGAGTGTGCAAGGTGTATGAGACTACATGTAGGATTTCCTTCACAATTTTGGGCAAATTTTGTAGATATTGTTGTTTATCTAATAAACAAAGGGCTTTCAAATTCCTTGGACGGTGTAATTCTAGATGAGGAATGGATAGGTAAGAAGGTAAAGTACTCATTTATAAATACTTTTGGTTGTGAAGAATTTTCCCACATTAATAAAGAAAACAAAACAAAGTTTGAGGAAAAATAAAGGGAGTGTACCTTCATTGGATATGGCATTAATGATTTTGGTTATCGCTTATATGATTATGAAAATCATAAAATCATGAGTAGATATTTCGTATTCAATGAAAGGGTCTTGAAAAAATATCAATTGCAGGGAAAGAAACGGGAAAAATGAAAACACAAAATACACATTTCTTGATGAGATCTCAAAAAAAAATAAACATAAAGGCGCTAGGAAATCCTAATGAGCAACAACAACAATAGGCACCTCAAACTATTTCTAGTGTTGTCAGAAGATCTACCAGGTTAACTAGACCCCTTGAATGATATTATCCTTCATTATGTTATGTATTGTTGACTGATTTTGGTGAACTAGAAGGATATGAATAATAAATTCAGGTAGAAACCATGAAGAAGTGGTAGCAAGCCATGAAAGAAGAGATGGACTCCATTAAAACTTACATTACAAGTTCACCACATGTTTGATGTGGATGATTACCTTGATTTGAATGTGAATTTATCATTTTATTAATTTGATTAAGTTGGTATGTGAATTTTCTTGCATATATTGATTGAGTGTAGCAATATTTTGATAAAATAAAATTCACCATGTATGAGAAAACATCATCACACATAAGAACATGAACATAAGCGCAAAAATCTCTTATTTTATGTTGGTGTGGTCTAGGACATAGTTTCCACCAAAAATACCTTGTTATTGAGTTTGGATTAGTACAATGATATTGTCCTTTTGCATGAATAAATATTCAAGTTACAAAACCAACCTCCTTTGACAAACATTTTTAAAGTTGTAAAACTTTTTCCGAAACATATACAAACTTTGTATTATGTATCATTTTCTAAAGACTTAAATCTCCATTTACCTCCTTTTACAAATTTTATTATTACCAATTTTGTAACAATGCTTCACACTTATCTTTGAATATGTGTCATTTAATTCAAAAATTTGAAATGTGAATTCATAATAATAGCGTAATCCATGGAGAATTTGGTAGAAAAAATAACTTGGAATGGAAGGGGAATTTTGGATTTGATGATCAATGGTAGTAAACTTCATGCATTTGATACATTATGTCTTCACATGGGCATGCATGTTCTTTTTCCTATTGTATCATGTGTTAGAGGTCAACAAGTGAGATATCATGTTGCATGATTGAGTTGTCTCTTCCTTCTAAATATGGCATCTCAATAACTATATCAATTTGTCTCTAACAATACCCAAAAACATCTATAGTGTGCAAATATCACTTTTCATTGTAGTGCTCATGTTCATCATCATCCATGTGTTTATTTTTGCAACACAATCTAAATATGAAGGCAAAGTATCCAAAATAATTTTCAAAACTTATGCATCATTTCCTTCATCGACATAGATATCAAATCTTAAAAATAAATGCAAATATCAAACCTTAAGCACCAATACTATTATAATACCTTAAAACAATGTGGCCACGTTGTTGTTACTATATAAACTATTCAAATCATAGAAGTAAATTTTGCAAATTTCTTGAATAAAGCATATCAATTCCAAAAAACCTGCCATTATCCTGATACAGGAAACTATGATCGACAAAGATAAACACAAGGACCTACTTCTCAAAATATGCCCCGGCTCGAGGGTATGTGTTGTGAGTACCTCTGGGAATTCTGGAGGACTAGCTACAATGTGGGACAAGTCGATTTTATCTCTCCAAGCTTACATATCCTTTGTTGGTATTCTATTTATAGGCTTTTTAAGAGGTCTTGGCAGTCTGATTGGGATCTATAACATCTATGGCCCATATAGTAAACATAAAGTATTTTGGGACAAAATGGATGCTTGTGGATGATTAGGTCTACATTATGTATTTATAGTAGCGGATTTAAATTTTACCATGGTCGACAATGAATTTTGGGGCCTGAGGGCTAAGTCTGATCCACTTGGGGCTTATTTTAAGGACTTTTTTAAATGTAAAATGATCTATGACATTCTCCCCTCTCCCTTGAGGCCTACCTGGCAAAATGGGAGGACTGGTTCTGGAGGCATATCCAAGAGAATTGATCGATTCCTTGTGCATAATTCTCTAATTGGTAAGCTTGATCAAATTCAATCATCCTCTTCATTTACTGACATTTCCGACCATGATCTTAATAGATTTGTGTCATACTAAGGCTTCGAAGCCCCTTCCTTTTAAGCTCAATCGTGGTTGGTTAACTAACCCTGGTTTTACTACACTAGTCCTGGAGCCTTAGGCATTTCCTCCTGAGTTGACCATGGAAAATCACATGGAACTGATTAGCTATAAATTGAAGAGACTAAAAAATGAGGTCATACCCTGGATTTTCTCTTGGAAGGCATGCATGTGGATGGAGTTGCGATAAATCAAACAAAAAATCGATTTTCTCCCTAACCTACATGCTCCTTCATATTTATCTCAACTATCTAAGTAGGGCCTAATCAGTTTGATTCAGAAGAGATGCAGTATTCTAAAACAACAAGAAGATGAATGGACACTTAGAAGTTGAATGTGTTAGATTAAATATTGGGACAGTAAATCTCATTTTTTTCACAGAGCTACTTCTATCTGAAAGAGTTCCAATTCACTTTAGACCATCCTTGATGGATACAATTTTCCCCTCCATAATCAATCTAACATTAAAAATTAATTTGTCAATTACTTCAGGGATCTACACAAGGCTTCGGTGAACATTGAATTTAACTTTCAATTAGATATGACTAATTTGTCCCACAATTTGTCAATGAAGAAGACAGGAAAAACATGGATTTCCCAATTAATCTGGAAGAATTACTAGGGACCCTCAAATAAATGCAAAAAGATAAGAGTATCGACCTAGACAGTTGGCCAGTGGAATTCTTCTTATACTTTTTCTATTTCATGGGCTCTGGCCTTTTGGCTATGGTAGAGGAGTCTCACACTTTAGAGTCCATCTCAGGTCTTATAAACTCAACCTTTCTCAGTCTCATTCCTAAAAAAATCTCTCCCATCCATTTTATGATTTCATACCTATTTCCTTATGTAACTTTGTATATAAAATTATTTCCAAATTGATTCCAAATCGAATTAAAATAATCATAGTAGATCATATAAGTACAAAACAATTTGGGTTCCTTCCTTAACAGAGAACCTAGTATGTGGTTGCTATCATTCTTATCATTCAAGAAAATATCCACTCCATCAAAGCTCATAATCTTAAGGATTGTCTGATGAAAATTGATCTTAGGAAATCATAAGACCATGTCGATTGGTACTTCTTGTGCATGATCCTACATAAGGTTCACTTTGCTTGTAGTCATATTAAATAGATTATGGTGTGTGTTTACTCTAAAAATATAGTTGTTCCCATCAATGGCCAGCCTTCACAATTTTCCAAGATGTCCAGGAGATTACGTCAAGGATTCACATTGTCTCCATTTCTATTCATTCTAACTATCGATGCCCTTAGTAGATCTATTAGAAAATTTCAAGAGAGGGGGTTGTTTTTTGGGTTTTCGGGTATCCAAAAACATATCTTTGACTCACTCTTTTTTTTCATTAATGACTTTGTTTATGTTGGTGCGACCAACTTAGCAGAATGGAAACATTTATATGTAGTCCTTCATAGATTCCATTTTTCCTCTAGACTTCAAATGAATCCTGACAAATATGAATTAATTTCTAATAAGCCAAATGATATTTTTTCAGTTCAGATTGCGGTCCTCTTTAGGGTTCGTATCTTGCCTTTGGAAAGTGAATTTAAATATCTTGGATTCATCTTGACCCAACCATTATGTGGTAAGGGAATTATAGTGGTTGGTCAACAAATTCCAAAATCGGATCTCACGATGGGAGCACAAATGACTTATTCTAGGGGGAAATTTGATCATGATTAAATCAGTGTTGCAGGGTATGCTCGTCTACTGGATGGACTTATTATTCCTTCGTATGGAAGTAATAAAAAATATCAAAGTTTTCCTCTCCAACTTCCTTTGGAATGGGGATGTTGGTAAACATAGGATCCACTTGGTGACATTTTCTACATTATCCAAATTTGTGTCAAAAGGAGGTTGGGATATTTGGGACACCAATTGCTTCAACCAAACCCTTCTCATCAACAACCTGTGGAGGGATTTCAATGGATCTGGTGGCTGGAAAGACATTATTCTGGATAAATACTTAAATAATATTAACTTAGAAGATTGGATTTCAGCTAGTGCTTTATTGGACTATATCTCCTTATACATTTGGTGAAGTTTCATGAAAGTTTGTCACTAGTTTTGTGCCAACTTATGCTGGGAATTTCGTTGTGGGGAGAAGTTCTATCTTGGCCTTGATCCAATCAAAGGCATGTATGTGGGCTTATACCTCTTACATTTCCATCTCATACAATACCTTTAACAGAATAGGCTCTCATATTTGGCCCTCTTAGGGAGGATGGGCCTAGCCCCGTTCAACTCTCTATGTTGGCCTATTGCGTGGTATTTGGGAATTCTGGAGGTTTTTTAGACAGATTTTAATTCATATCGCTTGAACCTCATTAATGCAGGCATTTGACTTTCTGATAGGCCTGATAAACTTGCATGGGTTGATTCTAATTCTAGTGGGGAAGTCCCTCTTAAGGTAATATACTCTCTTTATCTTCTAGGATCCTGAATCAGACACTGGCTGGATGGTTGGCTAGGATGTGGAGGTGGAATTCCCCTTTAAAGATCAAATTCTTTGTATGGTTATGCTTACACAACTAGATTTTAACATGGCACGTGCTCATCAAATGAGGATTTTATGTCCCTAGTCGATATTTTCTTTGTGGAATGGCCCCTGAGGACGTCAAGCACTTGTTTTTACATTGCCCCTTTGCTTTGGATGTTAGAAGGAGCTCACAATCATGCTCAAGGTGGATCCATTGGTGTCTAGTTCCTCCATTTTTTATTGGTTGTCTGATTGGGAAGGTGCTCATAAGCCACTTCAAACCCTTTCTTTTTTTTTCCTATGGGGTATATGGAACAGAAGGAATAAATTCATTTTTGAAAATCCATTTCCTGACAGTCACTCTACTTTCCTGGGCATCTTTTTGTAGAAATTACGGTGTATAATTGCAACTGCTCGTGAAATTTTAATCTTTATCAGAATACACAATCCTACTCTACTAATTTGTGGAATTCAATTCACAATTTAGAACATCAATCACAAACATGCAATGAGAAATAACACACATGCACACAATATTTTTCCAGGGTAAAGCAACTATTAAAAAACCTTTATGTATGCTTGCATTAATCTAATGAATAGAGATGTATTACAATTGCTATCTCAACATGAGCTCAACCTACAAGTGAATAACATATATCTCTTCTCACTGAGAATCTCTGACCCAGACTTAGTCAATTTCCTCCTTCTCTTGAGCCCCTATTTCCTTGCACAAATCCTAAGGAATTATGCCCCTATTACTTAGTAATTTTCTTCCAATTGATTGCATAATTCCCAAGGTTGATCATCTGAATGCATGCAACACATGTACACTCAAGACTAGTTTACAATTGATGTTACACTACCTTGAAATCTCCACTACATCTGAGGAACTCTAATTCTATGTATGCACTAGCTATATTGGGATGATTGATCAGTTAACTGTATTATCACTTATTTATACCATTGTCCCACTGCACAAATGACCTTCCATTAGTTCCTCCAATAGTTAGAACTATTCTAAGTTAAAACAACATGAAATAACTGGCCTTTATTGCTACAAATTATCAATCACACATGCTTAACTGAACTCCAAGTCTCTAACTCAAATTTACTGAGCTAACTGAGTGACAAGATCCATGTCACACAAGTTAACTACGTCCAAGTTTTCTGTCGATGTGGAAATTCGAATTTTCTCAATTTGACCAAGGAAAAATCAAATTCAGTAAGAAAGGGATTATCGACCATCCCTATCCTGCACCTGTGGAAATCAAACTTCCCTCTTGAGAAATTTTTTGTCAAAATGTTAGCATCTTGTTCCTTTGCTGGAATGTATTGTAGCAACATTATCTACCTTTGTACATAGTACCATAAATGGTGATACTAGATATCTATATGCTTGGATCAATTGTGAAATATCGTATTCTCAAAGAGCTTGATGCAAATTTTCTTATCACAATAGATCATAGTTGGGTCCATAAACTAACCAAACAATCCCAAAAGTATCTTTATCATCTAGATCGCCTCACATGTTGCTTGACTTGTAGCCATGTATTAGCCTTCTGCCGGGTTGATCACCACAGATATTTTCTTCCTGTTGTACCAAGAAGTCGTTGCAGAACCAACACTGAAAATTACACCTAATGTACTCTTTCAGTCACATGGACTCCCTGCCCAATCTACATATATGAAGCCACGCAACTTCATTCCCTTTAACCATCTATACCATAATCCAAATTGGGTAGTTCTTATGAGGTACCATAAAACATGCTTAGTTTCCTTCCAAAAGAATTTGGTTGGCCTAACCATAGCTTGGCTCAGTTGGTTAACTACATAGCACATATTTGATCGTGTGTTCACAAGAAACATCAGTGAACCCACTAGCTGTCGATAAATGGTAGCATCCACTTCTTCACCTAAAGTGACATCCTCCTTCCTCCAATTGGTCTCTAGAGGTGTCTCCATGGGTTTATAACTCTTGATGCATAATATGTTGATATTCAACAAGAAGATTTAGCACCCACACCTAGTTCATTAAGCGCCTAGTTACATTCAACACCTGGTTGCATTAAGCACCCAGACTAGGGTGGGGCCCATAATGTTATTTTTGGGCACATGTCTATTTTGGTTGTCCCTTCATTAAGATGGACATTAAATTGTAATCTATTCTCAATGTGGGCTTGAATGATTTAAGTGAAAGTGATAAATTCAGTTAGCTAGTGGATTTCAAGTCAGAGGTAGTTGATGAGACATGCAGAGTAATTCTAGTTGTAATAGAGTTCGAAGTACAGTGGTGCATGAGTTGGTGCAAGTTGTAAATCACTTTAACTCAGTTAAGTGAGTTAAAATTAGTTGTGCTAGTTGTAACTGAAGATGCACTAGTGAGAGATCTAGTGAATTAAATATTAATTAATTCACAATCAGTGATCTCACACACAACTGACGATTTACTATTATTAGTTGGATGCATGTCAGATCTAGTGGAGACCCGGTTGAGTTCTAGGTGAAAGGGAACTTGACTATCATTTGTAGGATTATTGGCTTGCACACATGTAGGACAACACCCATTGGAGTTCCCATGATAATTTTTCAATCAAGATAGGAAATAATTCCTATCTTTTTGGAATCTTTTCCATCAGGGGTTGCGCAAGCAAGGCAGGCTGTCTAGAGGCTAAGAATTGGCTATGTGTTGGTCAGTTTTGAATATGACAGTGTGAGACAATTATCGAGTACTGGAGGGCTCTTGTTAGAAGATTTTTGTATGTAAGTGTTTCATGATACCTGCTTAATACAATAGAATATAGTGGGTTTTTTAGCTGTAAGCTTTCCCCAGGAATTATCTATGTTGTGTGTGATTGATCTTTCTTCATGTTCATGTGATTAGAAATTGTGTTTTTAATTCCGCAAAAGATTTGTAGAAGAAATTCAGTATTTAAATTTAGTACATTGTTAGATTAGGTGAATCCAAGATATACATCCATATTGTATAATTTCTACATGGTATCAGAGCACAGGAAATTTCAGAAGTGAAGCAGGAGCTGAGTTTGTGACTGGATAGAATTCAAATTTGTAGAAATACTTTCTTGGTGCTACAACTAATTCAAGATGGAAATGGCTTTCAATGGCTTGAGGTTAGAGTATGCGCTCGAGGGCAGCTCAAACTACATTTCTTGGAAGGACAGGATGGAGGCAATACTCAAAGACAATGGGTTGAAGGAATTCATTGACAAAGATGTTCCTAAACTCGATGTTGCAGATGCTACAAATATTGATGCATGGCAAAAGAAAGTGGCAAACACGAGGAGGATCCTATTGGATGGAGTACGAGACCACATTTTCTCAAGCCTCCATGGGAAAGCCACACCATATGCAATGTGGAAGGCTTTGATGGATCTATTCTATAACAACATCGACCATAGGAAATTGGTGCTCAAAGGTAAACTCAGGAAGATCAAGATGGAAAAGGGTGACACCATTCCAAAATATCTAACAAAGTTTGTCCAATGTCAGGATGAACTAGGGAGCGTTGAAATAACATTTGCTGATGATGATTTGGTGAGCTTGGCTCTCATAGGACTTCCCATGAGTTGGCACAGTTATCAAGACTCTGTCAATGGAAGGGAAAAAATTCCAGATTGGGAATGACTGTGGTCGGATTTGGTGCAGGAGGAGTTCAGAAAAAACACCAGAGATGGATCTTCATCTAAGAATGAGGATGAAGAGGATTGTGCTTTGGTTTCCAAGGCGAGGAAAGGGAAGGGGAATAAATTCCATTCAAAATACGAGAACAAAAGGATGGAAAGAAGCAGGACATGTCCAAGGTGAAGTGTTTTCACTGTCACGAGCATGGGCATTTTGCTACTAGCTATCCACAAAAGAAGAAGAACAAGAAGGTTGTTGGATCTGAAACTCGTGAGGCCCTTGCCTCAAAATTTTATCTTGAATTCTCATCGATCGCATGCATGGTATCTAGTGCATTGGGATCTGTGTGGTATTTGGATAGTGATGCTTCCTTTCACATGACGGGAGATAAGGAAATTTTCAGTGACTTTGAGGAGAAAGATCTCCAGATGCATATTGAAATGGATGACAAGGACGGTACAGTGCTACCGGTATTGGTACCATTACCTTTCAGAGGGAGTCAGGTAAACCATTTCAATTAAAATATGTGATGCATGTACCAGGTCTGAAGAAAAAATTGGTCTTAGTCGCAATGTTGGAGGATAGACGCTATGACATTGTTTTTAGTGATGGAAAAGCTTTCCTATGACATAAAACAATGGCTCAAGCCAAGAGGATAAGTATTTGAGTTAAGAATCTCTACAAGCTCGAGGTAGATGGGTGCATAGAAATGATGGGCAAGGCAGATCAAGTGGTGAGCCGGGATGAGGGTGAATTATGGCATAGGCGATTAGACCATCTTCACCATGGAGCCTTGAAAGTCATGCAGCAGATTTCTACTAGTCTTCCCAGGGGTATGCTTACACAGTCAGACACATGCAAGGGATGTAATATGGGAAAATATGTAAAGGCCACCTTTCATTAGAAGGAAACCCAAGCTTCAGGGATACTTGAGAGTGTTAACACAGAGGTGTGTGTTCCTTTCTCAATTTCTTCAACAGCAAAACATAAGTACCATGTAATCTTTGTTGATGACTTTTCTTGTAAGTGTTGGATCTTCTTCATGTAGAAGAAATACCAAACATTCTCTAAGTTTTGTGAGTTTAAAGCACTGGTGGAGAAAGAGTCATTGAAGCAAGTGAAAGCTCTTAGGAGGGATAATGGTGGAGAATACATCTCTAATGAATTCAAGAAATTTAGTAGCAAATAATGAATTCAAACAGAACTCATAGTGCCTCATAACCCACAACAGAATGGGGTTGCGTAGAGGAAGAACAAAACTATTGTGGATGCAGTAGGAGCGATGTTGCATGATCAAGGCCTACCAATGCATATGTGGGCGGAAGCATGCAGTACAACGGTACATGTGAAAAACTATTCTCCTCATAGATTACTCAGCATGATTACACCTGAAGAGGCTTTCACTAGTAAGAAACCTGATGTTTCACACTTTAAGATTTTTGGCTCATCTGTTTATGTGTACGTGACCAAGGATGCCAGGAAGAAGCTGGAACCAACAGTTGAGGTTGGGATTTTGTGGGGTACACTGAAACACCCCATAATTATCGTGTGTATTTTCCAAACAGCAGAATGATTCTTGTGCAACTGTATATAAAATTTGATGAGAAGAAAGCCATGCGGTTGTACCTTGAGAGGGAGTTGGACTTGCATGCAGAGGAGGAATTTTTGGTTCCCAAGGATGAGTCTCAAAATGTGGATCAACCACATGAGGAGGTTCATGGAGTGGAGGAAAACACTCATGCAGAGCCATCCATCAGAAATTGTAGAAGGTGCACCATAGAAGTTGATAGGCTGAGACTTGATGTTGCAAAGAATGTAGGAGCCCCTACTTCACAGTGCAGACAGAGATAGTCTCTTGACCAATTTACTGGATACATGGCTCTTATGAGAAAATGAATTGTGAGTGGACCATATTCCTTTCAGGAAGAAGTGTAGTAGCCTACTTGGGTTGATGCAATGGTGGAGGAGTATGATTCCATTGTCAAGAACAATGCATGGGAGATAGTCCCAAGATCGGTCGACAAATCAGTGGTTGGATCGAGATGGATCTACAAGGTAAAGCAAGCTGCTGATGGGAGTGTGGAGAAATACAAGGCCAGATGTGTGGCCTAGGGATTCTCACAGATCGAGGGGATAGATTATGATGAGACTTTTGCGCATGTCGCAAGGTACTCTTCCATAATATCCATCCTTGCACTCTCAGTGCAAATGGGTTGGCGCATTCATCAAATGGATGTGAAAATTGTGTTTCTCAATGGGATCATTTAGGAAGAGGAGTACATAGAGCTTCCTGAAGGTTTCGAAATATTCAACAGTGATTTGCATGTGTGCAGACTCAAAAGAGCGTTCTATGGGCTGAAGCAAGCACCTCGTGCTTGGTACACTTGGATAGACAACTATTTCACTGGATTGGGCTTCACCAAAAGTGAAGCAGATGCAAACCTGTACCAGATTTTGGTTGAGGGTAAGATATTGATCATTTTTCTTTATTTTGATGATCTAATTTTGACTAGTGATGAGCAACTGATACACTCATTGAAGGAGGATCATGCAAGCGAGTTCAAAATGAAGGACATGGGACTCCTTCATTATTTCCTTGGATTGGAAATATGGCAGCGGGATGGTGAACTTTTTGTGTCTCAAGGCAAGTATGCAAAGGAGATATAGGGTAAGTTTAACATGGAGAGCTGCAAACCCATGGATACTCCTTTTCTAGGAAATTGGAGGAAAGGGGATGCTACTTCTAGAGAGGTAGTGGATGCTACTGTCTATCGATAGTTAGTGGGTTCGCTAATGTATTTGGTGAACACGAGACCGAACATTTGCTACACAGTTAACCAGCTGAATCAAGCTATGGTTAAGCCTACCAAGATCTTTTGGAAGGCGGGGAAGCATGTCCTGAGATACCTGAGGGGCACATCATAGTATGGTCTATGGTACAGATGGATGGATGGAGTGAAGCTGCATGGCTTCACGGATGCAGATTGGGTTGGAAATCCATCAAACAGAAAGAGCACATCAAGGGAGATATTTAGCATTGGATCGATAGCAGTTTCATGGTACAACAGGAAACAACATTCCGTGGCACTCATTTCAGCGAATGCGGAATACATGGCAGCAAGTCAAGTTGCATGTGAGGCTATCTGGATGAGAAAGATCTTGGTTGGTTTGTTTGGTTCTCAGATGGATCCGACAATGATTCATTTTGATAATCAGAGTTTCATTAAACTCTCAATTAATCTTGTGTTTCATTATAGGTCCAAGAATATAGATATCCAGTACCATCATCTCATATATTGTGTGCAGAGAAGGATCATGTTGCTTCGGTAAATTCCCACGGAAGATCAAGATGCAGATATTCTGACAAAGCCGCTCACCAGGAGCAAATTCGAATACCATAGAGACAAGATTAGGGTGAAGGATAATCCCTTTCTTGTTGATAGGGAGTGTTGAGATTCAATAAGAAGATTCAGCACCCATGTCTAATGCATTAAGCACCTGGTTTCATTAAGCATCCAGACTAGGGTGGGGTGCACAGTGCTATTTTTGGGTGCATGTCTATTTTGGTTATCCCTTAATTAAGATGGACATTAAACTGTAATATATTCTCAATGTGGACTTGAATGAGTTAACTGAAAGTTATAAATTCAGTTAGCTAGTGAATTTCGAGTTAGAGGTAGTTAGTGAGGCATGAAAGTAGTTCTAGTTGTAACAGAGTTCGAAGTGCAGTGGTGCATGAGTTGGTGCAAGTTGTAAATCATTTTAACTTTGTTAAGTGAGTTAAACTCATTTTTGCTAGTTGTAACTGAAGATACACTAGTGAGAGATCTAGTGAATTAAATATTAATTAATTCACAATCACTGATCTCACATGCAACTGAGTATTTACTATTATTAGCTACATGCATGTCAGATCCAATGGAGACCCAGTTAAGTTCTAGGTGAAATGGAAGTTGACTATCAGTTGTAGGATTATTGGATTGCACACATGCAGGAAAACACCCATTAGAGTGCCCATACTTGCGCAGTCAAGTCAGGCAAGAATTTCTATCTTTTAGGGATATTTACCATCAGGGATTGCGCAAGCAAGGCAAGTTGTCTGGAGGCTGATAATTGGTTGTGTGTTGGTCAGTTTTGAATATGAAAGTTTGAGACAATTAGCTGAGTACTGGAAGGATCTTGTGAGGAGATTTTTGTATGTAATTGTTTCATGATCCATGCTTAATATACAATAGAAGATAGTGCGGTTTTTAGCTGTAAGCTTTCCCGGGGAAATTATCTGTGTTGTGTGTGATTGATCTTTCTTCATGTTCATGTGATTAGCGATTGTGTTTTTAATTCCGCAAAAGATTTGTAGAAGCGATTCAGTATTTAACTTTAGTACATTTTTAGATCAGGTGAATCCAAGATATACATGCATATTGTATAATTTCTACATAATCTATGTAGTATCTCATTTGCATACTTTCCTTGAGACAAAAACAGTTCCCCATCGCCTTGTCATACTTCCAACCCAAGGAAGTATTACATGAGACCCATCTCCCTCATTTCAAATTCTTTTGCAAGGTCCTCCTTGCAAGATCTGATCAGTTACTCATCGCCAACCAAAATAAAATCATCAACATATAAGACAATAATAAATAATTTACCTTCTACCAAAATATGACAGAGGTTCGCATCTGCTTCACTTTTGGTGAATCCCAAACAAATGAGATAGCTTTCCATCCTAGTGTACCAAGCACGAGGTGCTTGTTTGAGACCGCAAAATGCTTGCTTGAGTCTACACACATGAGACTTTCGACCAAAAGTGTTATGACTATAATTCATATAAAAATAATACAAATAATGTAAACAATAATAGTAAAAAATAATGATTAATTAGCTAGTAACTAGTTTAAATGAAGAGGTATGTCCATAAGAACATAACCGTTGGTTAAGAGGTACCTTCCTAGGGTATATAAGTAGGCCCTCTCCCTCATTGTAATCATATCATCAATTCTTTTACACAATATTCAATATATAATTATTGTTGTACAATGGATGTATTTGTCTTCGAAGAATTTTGAAGCTTACTCCACTGCATATAAGAAATTTATTCGTTACATTGGTATCATATTTGTTCGATCCTCTGGCCACTCAACCGCTGCACAAATCCAACCTTATCTGGCCTTTGGCCATCAACATATTGTCAGCCTTGTCTTCGTTATGATTTAAGTGCTTCATGTGACTAATCTTGGAGATTCTTCATTTTACTGGATTCGATGTCAAGCCTTTGGACATTTAAAAAAAAAACTATAGAAAAAAGTCACATAAAAAAATTTGAAATATAAAGTCAAAAAAAATATTATAGAATTTTTTTTTTAAAATCATATAGAGAGGGCTATGAAAAAAATAAAAATAAAAATAATTTAAAGAAATACACACAGTCGTTGCTGCATAAACAAACACCGACTCGGTCACTATCGTTTCACTCGTTGCCGCAACGAACAACCCTCGCTGACGACAGCCCACTCTCGGACAACCGCATCCCCCAACTAGCCGCCTTCTATACTGGCGTTCATGTTGCAGCTGCTTGACCTTCCACACATCAATCTGCACCAAATCAAATAAATTTTGTATACGAAATTGCAGGGAATTTGAGTAGACACAATTGTATAGTCATCATTTCACTCCACCATTTAAAAAAAAAAAAAACCACATGAAAAGAGCGTTGTATCCTCATATTCGTCTCGGCACACTAATTTGTACCAACTTCCATACCCATCATTGTATAACCACATCTAATTTGTATAGCTACATAATAGTATAGTCACTCTTATAGCAGTCGCCATTGATTTTTATTGTCGTCGTGTAGTCAATTATGCCACTCTCGTTTATCGTATATGTACGCCCATCACTACAACATGTTGTACACATCACAAAACCATCTGCGACCCCATCGTTCCACTGCTAGTTCACAGTCACAAGCCTCCATTCTCTGGTAAACGCTTTGTGCACTCGTTCTCGACCATCACATTGCTTCGTCCGATTCTTGTTCGTCATTTTCTTTACTTGAACAATCGAGTCACACCGATTCCTGACATTCGTGTCTTCATTGATTGTTATATGGTCCCCTCACTATTACCTATTCCCAACAGTTGTGACCCCTCTCAAATTTGTCGTCATCAAAACCTTATATGCCCATGACCTCATTTCCACTTTCGTTCCACCACTAAGTCCACCATTATGTCGAGCCATAGTTGTTTACCTCGACTGTGTCTATTCCCTAATCGAAGTCTCATTTTCCTAGACTGTATACGATGACCACCATTGTTTCCTTGTCGACTCAACCATCATGTGGACCGCGTTTGTTCCCCACCTACATTTTTTCGTATTCCATAAGTGAGTTTTATATATACCTATACAAGTAAGGTCATATGCTATATAATTAATTATATAGTCAAATTTTATTATATTTATAGTTCAATATATAATTACAAATTAGATTATTAAAATTAATTATTAAAAAAATATTTAAAAAAATTAAAAGGAGGGGAAGCATTATTAATATTAGAAGCCAAAAGTATATGAAATTTTTTCAAGGGCAAAAGAATATTAAATAATTCTTATTAAAGTTTGAAAGGGTAATAAAGTTTGAAGCCATATAAAGGGATTACTTGAGACCCTAAGCTCATCTTGACTAAGAAAAATGAAGGCAATCACTGACAAGAATGGAAATATGGAGTCAATTGTTGTAGAAAAGAGAAAAATATATAATCAGCAAATGAAAAAAGGAAAGATGAGTCATGTAACCAAGTCAGCATTTTGGACTAAATGTTCATTCTGTAAAACAGAAATTAGGTATTGGTGAATTCAAAAAAATTGCAATTTATGTTGTCTGACATGTAGAAAATCATTTAATGTGGAAGAACGTCTAAGTGAAGAGAAAATGTAAATTAAAAAATGAAAGAAATAATTCGTAGAACTACAATAAAAAAATGAGGCATCAAAAAAGAAATATAAGGATCTTGAAGATCGATTTTACGAAGAATCAATAGAAAGTAACAAAAAACAAATTGTGTCTAAGGGACCATAATAAAAAATTACTTGAGAAGTTCAAGAATTCCAAAGATGCTAGAAAAAAATTAGAGGAAGAAAATGAATGTCTCAAGAAGAAATTAAAAAAGAATCTATCAAACAAGGAAGAAGAAAATTTGCCTTTAAAAACCCTTAATCAAACATTATTAGAACAAATAAAAAATCTAAAAGATGAGAAATATACTAAGAAGAAAGTCAACAATCAATAAAGTGAAGATTTTTTATGTCTAAGGAATCATAACCAAGCCTACTTACGAAATTAAAGAAGCTTAAAAGTGACAAGAAGTCACTAAATGACAAGTTAGAACAACTTACTCAGGAAGAAACATTGAAGTCTCCAGTCGTAACAATCCAAGTTGAAGATGAGGGAACAAATATCGATCCAATCAATGTCATAACTCAAGAAGATGAGAAACCAATAGAAATTAAAACATATTCATATATTGCAGCTCAAACAATGGAAATTCCAAGTGGCGATTCAATAACCAACTCAACAACGATAGCACTTGGAGTAAGAGTCGAGAAATTACCACACATATGATAAGGGAAAGTCAAACCGCAAGAATTATTTATTGACATCCAAATCACAGGAGAAAACAAGTAAGCCAATTTACATATTTGAATCATTTAAAACATAAACAACATATTTATGTTCAGGAATACTGAAGTTTGCAAAATCCAGTCCTATGATAGCAATTCATTACAAATTTCCAGTGATCAGAAGATTCCACAGAAGATTAAACTAGGATGGTCATACCCATTCTCAGTCTTACAATCTTATTTATCGCTCCAAGGATCATATCGTCTTGTATCAACGAAGATGAAAGTACTGAGACGAGAAGATATTCGAAATAGGAAAATAGGTCAAGCATTTTTATAAGTGATATTTGAAGGAAAAGCTTTTTGAAGAGGAAGGAAATGTTACTTATATAATTCATATAAAAATAATAAAAACAATGTAAAAATTAATAGTAATAAATACTGATTAATTTGCTAGTAACTAGTTAATGAAGAGGTATTTCCCTAAGGACATGACCGTTGGTGACGAGGTACATGCTTAGGGTATATAAGCAGACCCTCTCCCTCATTGTAATCATCTCATCAATTCTTTTACACAATATTCAACTGATACAATTAATGTCCTACAATGGATGTCTTTGTCTTCGAAGTATTTGAAGCTTACTCTGATGTGTATACAAACTTTGTTCATTACAAAATTTATTCAAATCTTACTCCGATGTGTACACCTCCTCCTCAATAACCCCATTGAGAAATGTTTTTTTTACATCCATCTAGTAGATCTTCCACCCCATTTGCACAACCAATGCAAGAATTGATCTAATGGATGAATACCTTGCTACGTGAAAAAAAGTTTCCTCATAGTCAATTCCCTCAACTTGAGAAAATCCTCTGGCCACAAATCTGGCCCTTTACTTCTCCATGTTTCCTTTTGTTGCTTGTTTAACCTTGAAGATCCATCCCGAACCCACTACTAGTTTTTCTGTTGGACGTGAGACCACTTCCCAAACATTTTTCTTTACAATGGATTTTTATTCTTCCACCATTGCATCAACGCATACAAGTTGATCAATTACTTCCTTGAAAGAGGATAGATCGGTCTCTATAATCTTAATCATTAGAGCTATGTAACCAGTGTACCTCTCAAGTGAACTCATTTTCTTGTGTAAATTAGAAAGAGCTCCCACATTCTCCCTTGCATCCTGCACAAGTCTATCAACTTCCCTGGTTATTTTCCTGCTTTCTTTGGATGGTTCTGCTTGAGTGGATGTCTCCACTCTCTACTCCTCAATTTTTGGTTGGTCCACAAATTCATGAGGCTCCTCCTTTGGATCTAAAAGTTCCTCTTATAGTGGGATCTGAAGCTCCCTCTCAAGAGAGCACCGCATCGCTTTCTCCTCGTCAAACTTTACATCCCTTCGCACAACTGTCATTATGAGGGAAGGTAAGTAAACATGGTAGTTGTGAGGTGTTTCGGTGTAACCCACAAAAAATCCCAACTCAGTTGTTGGCTCAAGCTTCTTCCTTGATTATTTGGAGACATGGCAGTAAACAAAGGCTCCAAAAATCTTAAAATGAGACACATCTGGCTTTCTCCCTAAGAAATCCTCCTCTGGTGTAATCATACCAAGAATCCGATGAGGACTTAGGTCATGCAAGTATATTTTTTTGTTGCATGCCTATGCTCACAAATGTAGTGGTAGGCCTTGGTCATGTAGCATAGTTCTAGTTTCTCCCATAATGCGCTCGTTATTCCTCTCAGCTACCCCATTCTGTTGTGGGTTGTGGGGTGTTGTCAACTCTCTTAGAATGCCTTATTTCACACATAAATTCTTGAATTTATTCAAAACATACTCACCTCCATTATCGCTCTTGAGAGCCTTCGCCTTCTTCTCAATCTCTTTCTCAACCAGTGCCAAGATTTCTATGAACTTGGAGAATGTCTCATCCTTCTTCCACGTGAAGAATATCCAAAACTTCCTTGAGAAATCATCAATAAAATTGAAAAAATATTTATGTTTGGCAATGGAAGTTATTGAGAAAGGTCCACAAACATCAGAGTGGATCATTTCCAAGAATTCATGTGCTTTGTTGTCCCGAGCATGGAATGTGGATTTTGCATACTTCCCCAAGGTACAACCTTTGCAGACATCATGTTGCTCGAGTGCTCCTTTAGGGAGGTTAGTTGTTATTTGTTGCATAGTATTTAAGGCGCCATGATGAAAATGGCTTAATCTCCTATGCCAAATTTCACCGACATCGCGGCTCTGCATTTTCTCTGCCTTACTGCTTAATGCAGCACAATATTCCACATATATCTTATACAGGTTCTTCACACGAACCTTGATTTTCTTCACCTGTCTAGTGGTTGTCTCAAGAATGTTTTCCCTTTGTTTAAGATCACATCATAACCACTGTCTTCCAACACTACTACAGAGATGAGATTTTTCTGGCGTGGAACGAACATGGCATCCTTGAGTCGTAGAGGGGATCCTAACTCCCTCTGAAATGTGACTATACCAATCCCGGTCGCGTTGTAGCTTCCATCGTCCCCCAACTCAATGTTAATTTTGAGATCTTTCTCCTCTAGGTCATTGAAAAACTCTCTACACCCTTTCATGTGGAACGATACACCTGAGTCCAAGTACCACATGCTCCCCATCATTGTGTTGGCCATGCATACGATAAAGGTGATGTCAACTCAAACTGTGAAGCCAAGGCTTCAGCTTCTACTCCTCTTGAGTTCTTCTTGCTCGAATTTTTGTGTGGACATTTCGTGGCATAGTTCATGAATTCATGACAGTTGAAGCATTTTGTTTTGGACAATTATTTCTTCTTGCCCCCTTCGCTGGATGCTGGTTTGGTTTGAGATTCTTCACTTTGCCCTTCTTTCACTTTCCAACCAATGCAAATTTTTATTCATCCTCGCCCTTGGATGAAGTCTCATCTCTGGTATTTTGCCTGATCTCCTCTTGTACCAAATCACTCCACAAGTGTTCCCAATTTGGTAATTCCCCCCTCTCGTTCACCGTAGTCTTGTTAGCTATGTCTTGGGAAGGCCTAGAAGATCTAGGCTTACCAATTCATCTTTTGAAACATTTACACCAACCCTGCCAAGCTCATCATGAACTTGTGTAAATCTTCTCAGATACTACGAAATAGTGTTGTTCTTCTACATATTTATATTTGGAAGTTTATCGTTGAGCAATAGTTTCATGTAGTCACTACTATTCTCGAACAAATATGGTGTTGCCTTCCACATTGTGAAAGGAGTTTCTTTCCCATGGATATTTGACACAATGTGATCATGTACTCCCTCCAAGATTATTCTCCACACCTTAGCTACATCTTTCGTCCACTAAGCTAGGTTATGGGCATCAACTGATCCTAGTTTTGAAAGGTCTATCTTGACATATTCCAAAAATCCATTATCGTCCAGCACTGCCTCCATGCGATCCTTCCATGCAATGAAATTAGAGATTCCTTCCAAGGCATACTCTAGTCTCAATCCATTGAAGGTTATCTTCCCAACTCTGAATATATCTTGCTACACTTAACTAAAAATTCGAACCTCCTGAGAAATAACTTCGAAATTTTTTTTCTAATGTGAATCATGCTCTGATACCATGTAGAAATTATGGTGTAGAATTGCAACTTCTCATGAAATTTTAATCTAAATCACAAGACACAATCCTACTCTATTGCTCTGTGGAATTTAATTCACAATTTAGAACATCAATCACAAACATGCAATGAGAAATAACACACATACACACAATATTTTTCCAGGGGAAAGTAACTGCTAAAAATGCATTTTGCCTTCTTGCATTAATCTGATGAAAGGATATGTATTACAATTGCTAGATCAATCTGAGCTCAACTTGCAAGTGAATAACCTATCTCTCTAATAACTGAGAAGCTCTGACCCAAACTTACTCAATTTTGTCCTCTGCTTGAGCCCCTATTTCCTTGCGCAAATCCTCGGGAGTTAGGCCCCTATTATTTAGGAATTTTCCTCCAATTGATTGCATAATTCCCAAGTTTGATCATATGACTGCATGCAACACATGTGCACTCAAGACTAGTCTACAACTGATCTTACATTGCCTTGGAATATCCACCACAGTTGGGGAACTCGAATTCTTTGCATGCACTAGCTATTTTGGGATGACTGATCAGTTAACAAGATGATCATTGAGTTAGACTGTTGTCCCACTACACCACTGATCTTCCACTAGTTCCTCCGACAGTTAGAACTAGTTTAACTGAAAACAACCTGAAATAATTGACTTTGATTGCTACAAATTAGCAATCGCACATGCTTAACTAAACTCCAAGCCCTCTAACTCGAATTTTCTGAACTAACTGAGTGACAAGAGCCGTGTCACACAAGTTAACTGCATCCAAGTTGTCTGTTGATGTGGAAATTTGAATGTTCTCAATTTTACTGAGGCAAAAACAAATTGAGACTTTCTTGCTACATTTTTTCAACACTTGGATTATTTCCTAGAGGTGGGTCCTTAGATGCCAAGTGACCACCACAGAGTGGAAACTTTCACACAGATGGAATTTTCCCGCCCAATTGGATTTTTTTATGGTGCATGCTTTCAAGGCAATTGTGCCATGTGGTGTTTCATCACAATTGATCGGTTCACTGATTTCAAGTTTTGTTGGTCTGGTGGCTCTGGTACTTGTTGCAGAGTGGAGGTCTTGGCACTCTGGGGCATTCTACAGATTGTGAGTTGGCTTGTCATTGGTGAGCTCACAATGGTTGGAGACTCCAAACTGAAAATTGATTGGGTGCGAGGTATCTCTTCTCTGGATATCCCATCTTTGCACCATTAGACTCAGTAGATATTAGGCCGTCGACCGTCCTTCAACTACATTTCCTTCTCCCATATCTATCGGTAGCAAAATTTGTCCAAGTGTGGTGCGTCAATGCCCCCTATTTATGTTTGCTACGGCCTTTGGCATCTCGGGGTGCAACAAGAGTCTTGGAATTTCTCATTTTTGGACTGATCCATTTCTTGCTTCGCCTTGTTGATGCAGCAATATTTTAGACATATACTGTAACATGTTTTTTCCATATTTTTTTATGTCGTTTTTTGCTCTGTGGCCACATGTGACGTCTTTAGTTGGGGAAGTTGGTGATTTTCTTCCTAGCATACTCAATTTCTATACGGGTTGTTGTTTACAAGACCCCACGAACTATGTAACAACCTTTTTTAAATAAAAGTTTATTCGTTTCTTTCTTTCTAGCAAAAAAACAAACAACTATGATTGAAATAGGTTGAAATGGCCTCTTTCAAACTTATATCTTGTAAATCAATTGTGAAATCAACCATATAAAGCTATGCATGTCAAGCATTACCCCAACCAAAAAAAAAAAAACATTGGAAACTGCACAACTTCATTGCATCGAAATTGGTTCAAATATCAGTAAGTCTAAATGGTTTTCACCTCCTTCCTTTTTCGATAATTTCCTCTCTTAACTCTCGAGGGTTGGTCTCCCTTGACAACTTGTGGGAATGGTCTAAGACCATTGGCGCTACTGATACTTGGCCACATGCATGGCAGATTGGATTGTCGAAGCAGATGTCTTCAGATTGGGAATGTTATCGTTCCCTCCTATCTTGTCTGGCATTAGGATTACATGGGGCGGGGCAACTTGGCTTGGGGTGGTCACATTGGTAACAACAAAATTCCGGTCAAGGAATTTTATGCCCACATTTCTTCGACCTCTCTGTATTTTCCATTCTCTAATTTTACCTCACAATTTTGGCAATGGAATATGCCTTGAAAATCAAGTGCTTCTCCTGGCTAGCTATTCACGATCGCCTCTTGACTTGGGATAACTTGATTAGGAGGGGATTTTTGGGTCCTGGCATTTTCTCTCTTTGTCGGTGGAATTCAGAGAATTGCACTCACCTTTTCCTCAGTTTCCCTATGGTTTTTGAGATTTGGGTGGGGGTTTTCTCTCTTATGGGGGTTCCCTATATCGGTGATGCAAACTCTATTCATGATTGCATTAATCTTTGGTATTGCAGAGCGATATTTTATAGGTCGGTCCCTCTCTATGTTCTATGGGGGATTTCGAGAGACAGGAACACTCTTATTTTATAGAATAGGACCCCAGTGATCAAGGTTGTTGCCCTGAATATTGTGGCCTTCTTTCAAGAAATTGGTCCTTGGGTGCCGAAATCATCATCTCAATCCATCTCTTTAGTGGATTTGACTGGGATCTTCCCCATTTGCTCCTTCGATGGGGCTTCCTCAGATGATGATTGTGATTGTGGTGTCGCCCTCCACATTGACTTCGATACTATTTTTTATTTTTTATGGTATGGAGGTAGGGGTGATAATTGCAGGGTTGAGCTGCTGATGATGTGGGGCACTTTCCAATGTTCTTCTTGGATTGGGCTAGACAAACTCTTGATCATTGGTGACTCTCTTTCCATGATTAAGTGGGCGTTGGGACAATACTCCCTTGATGTTCTTGTCCTTTGTAATTGGATGCTACGTATCACGAACCTCATCCCCTTTTTTCCGGCGGTTACTTTTCTTCATGTTTTTTGGGAACAAAATATGGAGGCTGACACTCTCTCCAGGCGTGGCCTACTCCCTTGATGTTCTTGTCCTTTGTAATTGGATGCTACATATCACGAACCTCGTCCCCTTTTTTCCGGCGGTTACTTTTCTTCATGTTTTTTGGGAACAAAATATGGAGGCTGGCACTCTCTCCAAGCATGGCCTCTCCCTCTGCCCTGGCTTTTTGTTCTTTGAACATTTCTGTTTTGGGCAGAATCATGGAGTTCGTTTTTTTTAGCTTTAGTTCCTCTTTTCTGATGCTGGTATTTGGGCTCTCTATCAGTTAGTTCTTGGAGTCTTTGTTCTCCTTGGGTATGCACTTCCCCATTCATTCTATCATGTTGAGGTGTACTCTTATTTATATTTGAATTGCAATCAATTTGGTTTTCCTGATCTTGAATTAGAGATTGTAACTTGTAATGAGATCACAGACATTTTGGCATCTCTATTTTGCCTCAAATTTCTAATAATTTATTCTTCAACCTCGATTTCCATAAATAAATATAAAAAGTTATAAATGTTCACCTCACCATCTAAGTTCCACCAACATCATCTCTTGATATTGTGACCAAGATCCACCAATATCATCTCTTGATAATGTGACCAATACTGTTCCTGGATTGGCGTCTTTATACATGCCATGTTGGAGTCTCCTCAGAGAAAAAGTGATCAGAACCCTTCGAGGTTTTGACCAAGCAAATGTACAACACTCTATCTCTAGTGAGCAATATAATTTCGTTAAAAAAATAATTGTATTATGGAAGAAAAAAACACACCTCAAATAAATTGACGTGTTTATGGTTACGTTTCGCAGATAAGACGTTTTTTTTCCTAATTTTAAAATTTCGTAATATAGTTTGGCGAAATTAAGTTACGGGGAGGGGTCTTGTCACTGAGGGTATTTTGGGAGTCTGTTGTTAGTAACATACCGTATCTTTTGTAGTTTTATGTACATATACTTGCTCTTTCGATGCAGATCAAATTATTTATTTATTGAATTGGAAGAGGTTTAGATTGTTTTGACATATTGATTGTGTCGTGATAAATGATTTCTTTGATTTCTCTTTTCTTGTTAATAGTACATTGTTGTTATGCTTACCATTTTTCAGTTTCTAGTTTTGTAGTATTTATAAATGTTTTAATTAGAGTAATCTCTATGTTGCAATAGTTCGAAATCTCTAAATTTATACTTTAAGTTAAGACATAATAATAATAATAATAAAATTCATCAAAAACTAAATCTACATCTTATACTCCAATAAAAAGCTTAATTGAGATTTTCCAATAATCCAAATCATATATCCATGAAATAGCAACCCCAACCCACTTTGTAAGTTGAATCGGAGTTAAGGAACTATGTGAACTGCAGGATGAGTTTGTTGGGTGTGCAGGAAGAAAAATAAAAATTATATCCCAAATAATTTCCCATTCCCAACTATATAAATAACAGGTTTAATGTTAGCTGTCACAATTTTGATGACGAGGAGGAATATATACTCTTCTCTCGGGCTATTGGCTCTCTTCCTTGCTGCTAGTTATCTTGTTAGAAGTTTTTAAATGATCGACTGCAGTAGAGGTTATTACTTCCCAACCCATATGATCAAAATCTTAGGAAAAGTATTTTTTCAAAAAGTCAATTTATCAATTAATAATGCATACATAAGATTACAATTTCTTTAATTGGGAACTTCAATTCATTATATTTTACACAACATTATAACTAACGTTATATCATGAAGATGCAGTGTGAGCACATAAATTATATTATGGGTTTTCAATTCATTATATTTTACACAACATTATAACGTTAGTTATGTCATGAAGATGCAGTGTGAGCACATAAATTATATTATGGGTTTTTACAATGATATTGAATAGATTATGTTTTTTAAAAGAAAATAGGAATAAATTATTATATTAATGTAAATTTTATATATAAGTATATAAAAATTTAGAAAAAATTGTAGAATTTATTTCACAAAACATTAATAATAAATAATATTATAACATGAGAGATAAGTAAATAGATAAAAGATGGAATTTGATACTTCATGTCTCTAGATTGGATGGAGAGGAGGGAAATTAAGAGTTTTTATTTAGATTTATTGAAAAGAAAGTGAGATCCTCCTCATTTTTTTTTTGTAGATTCATGTTGTTTGTAATTTAGTTCGAATGATTGTACTCACAAAATATGTTTCTTTATTTTATTTTTTTGAAATCTACTCATTGTATAGTCTATATAATTAATTTCCCATAGTTAAAGAGTTAAAAATGGAATAAAAATAATAATTTGAACCAAGTCGAATTAGTTTTCAATTATTTGATGAATTTTTATTTATCAATCAATAGTGAAAGTTGGATTATGCAAATTGGGTACAAATAGGCCCTCATATTATATTATCTAAAACTAATAAGAAGGGTTGTTATTAGATTAGGCTATAATTTTGGATTTATATATAAAAAAAGGGAGATTTCAAAGTAAATATATGTTCACTTAAATTAAGGTGCATGGTCTTATAATACTTTATCCATAAATCTACCTTAGATAGATTGATATATTGAAACACATACATCAAATTCTTACACATGATATATGTGCATCATGGCTAATGCATATATGAAAGTTAGAATGGATTGTACATACATGTTAGATGTATCCTTAAGTGACACTTAATAAATAAGTTATGTTATTTAATAATAAATCATTTCAGGCTTATGGATTATGATTACTAGAGTGTAATTTGATGGACATGATTTTATAGTTTATTATTGGTAAGCATGTTAGTCTCCTCAATTATCACAAGCAAACCTTTCACTTTATATATTTTCTAATAGTCAATGCATCAAGAGAGTCACTCAATGAGGAATCCAATACCAATTGATTGCTTGCAATAGATCAAAGATTGGTATTAAAATGCAAGGTTTGATCATCTTAGAACCAGTCTTGAGTCTTGGGTGCATAGCAAGAGAGTTTAGCGACCTAAGAATATGGATGGAAACTATGTCAAGCCAAGGCTTACTTGGAGGTGACTCTCTCTAGGATAGATCATCTACCTAAAATCAAACGAAACTCTTGGGGGTCAAAGTGTCCTTCCATATCTGGGAAAAAATAATGACTAGAATTGTCACAAGACTTCTTCGCCCCTTCATCTTGAGAAATCCCATAAGATAGTTTACCGCTATTTCTTATATTTGGTTATTAGTATTGATGACTGTGTCAAAGGAAAACCATAGATATGTTGTCTTGTGCATGATTCTTCACCCAGTTAGTCTATCTCATATGATCATACCCTTTACTATAAAATAATATGGCTCATGGCATAGTGGTTTTTGGGAAGCTTAGCCATCATAAGAAAATTGAAACACCTAGGAACATGTTGGTGGGTCCAATAATGTTGAAAGGAATGAGCAATGTGTTACAAACACTCTAATGGAGGTTGGCATTCAAGGAATCCTTGAATTTTTATTAGATAAAATCGATGATGAAAAGACAAAAGAACACGATGCAAACACTTTGATATAGGTTAATATATCAACCAAAATCTAAGACATGCCATATCCATTATATCATATGATAAAATAATAATAATATAATATTGTTCATGACAAAGTTACATTCAATACGCCTAAACATCATTATGAATATTTCTTCGTATAAGCTCAGAGAAATGATGAAATCCATTACTTAGGCCCACGAGTGACATGCACTGAAATCTATACACCTAATTGTTGATCCCTTTAGCCTGCGGTTGGCTGCATTGGCTCTGTAGAACAATTGAAATGACCCAGGTGTTAAGAGTTTGGGATTTGTTGGACCGTGATATCTCTAGGAGGTACCGATTACTAGAAGAGGAAAGCAATATCTCAACATCTCTCACATACCCATTTGAGATAGATTACAATAAACCATTCTCTTGGTAATATTTAAGTCAGAGAATGTTAATTAAGGAAGAATTTTCAAGTGAAGTATGTTAAATCATTGTAATCAATAGCTTCGTCATTATTCTAATAAACAACTTATGGTTAGAGAAAATAATTATAAATTCAAATCCATTTTAAGAAGGATTGTAGTTGAGTTGAGACAATGGTCTCCTTGCCTATTTGAGACTTCGAAATGAAGTCTAGATTTAAGAGGGGGTGTATATAGTGCCCCGCTCTAATTGACCTTTGATAGACATTATTTTAACTCTGAGATTTCATTATGACATATATATTATTCTCTGAAGAACCCAAGTAGAGGATTCAAACATTTGAATCTTACTATGAGTGGATGTGATAATAATTGTTTTTCTAGTTTGATGTTATAATGATAATAATTGTGATGGATGTATTTTATGACTGTCTAATCATATGATGGATTCATTATGTGTCTATTTACGTTAATTCTTACTCATGGTTATGAAGATGTTGATTATGTCATGATGATGATTTAACATACAAAACTATATTGGCGACTAATATTATGAATCAAGTATTACTGATGATTACTAAGTGTGGCAGGAGACTACACAGATGCACTTGCATTGATGAGTTAACAACCTTTGGTTTGGTTTGAATTATGTACTATTGTCTCAAAAATTAAAATTCAATTTAAAATTCCTTTGTGAATTCTAATAACATGTTAGTGGTTGTAGGCACAAGTTAGTTGCTTGCCAGAACCACTCACACAAGGATGATAGGGTTGTACTGATAGATGGGACCCTCTGGGAAGGGTGAGAAAATGTCCCTTATTTGACCCAGTAATACTCCCACCATGACTTGGGCTAGAAGGGTTGGGATACCTTCGCCTTGAAGATCATGATGTCGTGGGGTCAGGTCTAGATTGGATCGCTCACGAGAATTTTGTTGGCGGGCATGCATCGAGGCGGATTACTCGATCCCCAACACCATTAGTCTCACTAAAAGGGCAACATAGGGGAGGATAGTGATCTTCGTCGTTGCACCTAGTTCTTCCCCTCGTAGTCACTAGATGCTTGAAGGGCAAGCAATGTGGCACCCTTGAAGTTGATTGTTGTGTAACCCGCTCCAAAAATAGAAGAAAAGAGATATGAACGCCTTAGAAATAAGCCACTTCGAGGGGGCAACCTCCAATACATTACATAAATGAACAATTCTTGGATGATACAATTTACAAAACCTCCTTTCTATATATAGGAGTCCATGGGGCCATAATGTAATCCTAGTGGGCCACAATGTAATCCTAGCCGACCTAACAATAATAATTTAAGGGCACAATAATAACAAAATGGGGGTTACAAGGGTTCAATAATAACAATAAGGGGGTTAAACTAACCATAATAAAGGACTATACTAGTGATAAACAATAATAATTTAAGGGCACAATAATAACAAAATGGGGGTTACAAGGGTTCAATAATAACAATAAGGGGGTTAAACTAACCATAATAAAGGACTATACTAGTGATATAGGGACCTAACATTGATAATCATACTATTTCACATAATGTGGTAAATGAGGTTTTAGAACCAAGCTATCTAAATCAAGAATAAAACTTGAGGTAAAGGGAGAATAGGAAGAAATAAAAAAATTGGACCACTTGAGAACTCTACCCTTCCCACGTTCAAAAAATCTTAGGTAGATAATGTGCATAAGTGTTTTAATAAGCAAAAGGGGGAAAAGAGACAAAGAGTTAATTAGAAAGATTAATCCTAAAATAGTTTAACCTCATTAAGAAAAGAGGGTGGTGAATGAAAATAGTAAATAATAAATTTAAATTAGAGAAATTTAATTTCATGAGAGAGCTTCCATGTGACAAGAGTCAACACAAGGATCTCGATCTAAGAGTCAAATTGAGTTAAACTAGGTTGTAGTTGGGGGACCAAATATTAGGCATACTAGTTAACTTCAATAATGAACACAAATCAAAGAACATAAAAGGGAAATCAAGAGACAAGTAGGAGAACAAATAGGGAGTCATGCTAAGGTGAGGAACAATATTATTTTTGAATTAAAATTTTAAGTAAATAATTTAAGAGAGCCTTGGTGAGAGGTTGACACAGTGGTGGATGAATAATCACACTTTTATATTAATAAAAATAATTATTTATGCATGAAGTGTAAGTGTCACCTATGAAGCCTCCTATAAAAGGAGGCTATGAGAGAGAGACCCTTTTTTGCCTTATTGTTGGATGGATGAGATAATTCTATTGTGTGTGACTACGTAAACTATAGTGAGTTTGGTGAGATGGAGGTCATTAGAGAGGGAGCTCTTGAGCAAGGATGCTCACTTCCATCATCTAGCATTCTTCCTCTACTTACAACCATAGTTACCGAATTCGAATTCGAATTCGATACGATACGGTAAAAATTCGTATGAAAAATTTTCAATTCGAAAAAAAATCGACAGTATACTCCTCTCTCTCTCTCTCTCTCTCTCTCTATATATATATATATATAACAACAATGTTTCCTACTCATATTTTTCTCATTCATTTTAATATTTAAATATCTTTTAACAATTTTAAAACTGCAATTCACTAAACAAAAACACAACTACACTTGTCAATTATCCCTAAAATCTATATTATATCTTATCTAAAATCATTTTTTTTAAATCAAATATTTAAAGTGAATAGTAAATTTCAAATTTCAAATATTACCTAAACAAAAACACAACCACACTTGTCAATTATCCCTAAAATCTATTCCATGTCTTATCTAAAATCTATTTTTAAAATCAAATATTTAAAATTAAAAGTAAAATTCAAATTTCAAATATTACCTAAAATCTTTTCTAAAATCCTTTTTAATTGATAAGTATTTAAAAACTAAATATCCAAAACTTATTTTTATAAAATTTATTCTAATCTAAACTTATTTAGAAAATCAATTACTTTTTATAAAATTTATTAAACGTAATTACTTTTATAAACTTTTAAATTTAACCCTTTTTTAGTTATTTCCGCTTTTAAAATATACAACATTTTAAAATTTAACAAAAATCTTAAAAAGAGTTAAAATTTAAAACTGGAAATTTTTCATTCTAATTAGTTTCTATTACCTAATTATTACCCTACCCTTCCACTTACCATTACAGACAAACTATCAATACCAATTCTATGACTACTGGGAAAAAAAATTTACATACCAATTCTGTGACGACTAAAAAAACAAAAACATACCAATTCTGTGAAAAAGAGCATACCAATTATGTGAAAAAGAACATACCAATCATACTAATTCTGTGAAAAAAAAACAAACCCATTAATTTCATGACGGCCATGAATGAAACCGAATCGAACCGAATTTTTATCAAATAATTCGATGCACGAATCGAATTATCGAATTTCCGTACTATTTTTCGTAATACGAACGTATTTGGTAGCTATGCTTACAACCCCATTGCAACTTGAGGGTCCGCGGGGAAGAAGAGTACCCAAGGAGTAGGCTTGGAGGTCAATTGGTGACTCACCAACGTTCGGTCAAGACACATCATCATTCACAAGTGGAAGCGGACGACAACAAGGAAGCACAAGTAGCAACAAGGCCGATAATCAAAACTCCACTCAGTTAACAATACCTTGTGTATTCATAAATTATGGTATATGATTATCGATGTATCTATAATGATCAGATTGTAAAAGTTGAATGTTATGACAGTGGAATTGCAATTTATGGCTACTGGTGTATGTATTTCAAATTTGTGTGTTTTTAGTATTGATGTAGTTTCAAGTAATATGTGACTTCGTAATGGGTGTGGCTAACAATTGACTAGTTTGAATGGAATGCTTATCTATTCATATTATTATGATATTGTAACTTAAATATGAATTGTATCTGGTATCTTGTTGCTACTCTGATTTGTAAATTTATATTTTAAAAAAAAAACACAAACACACACACATACGAAAAAAAATGGGCACCATAAGGTTCCTACATTCTTTCCAAAAAAAATTCTGTATATCTTGATTAAAATGGAGCTAGTCATAATGGTCATGTAATTAGAGTTAATGTTTTTATCCCCACTTTTCAAAATGGGTACAATGAGGCTTTGCATCCATGGTTTAGGTAAGCCTTGCTTCACTACCAAATTGAAGAGCTTTTGTATGTGAGGAACGAGGATAGGACCTCTGATTTTAAAAATTTCACCTTGTTAGTCTTCAATGTTCTTACCTTCCCCAGTTACAAGCCGCTTAACTCCACACTGTCTTCTAGAGAGAAGATTCCACCGACCATATTAATGTTTGAAATGGTGTCTATGGCATAAGGGGATTCATAAATATTTTTAAAATAGGAATCCATTCCTTCAAATGAATTATACTATTATCTTTAATTTTACGAATTAGCATTTTCCAATTTAAAAAGGTAAAATGATTGTTCTTTCTTTCTATTTATATTCTTTTATTCCTTTTAATAGGGTTTTGTCTTGAAATAAAAATTTGTTGAAATTATTTTCATTTCACTTTTGGTAAATAAACACAAATAAAACAATACTCGATTGTACATGTTACATATCTAACTAATAAGAAAAGAGTGTAATACATAACCAAATTTGTTCTCTAAATATCAAAAATAGTGTTGCACAATCCATGTATAAAACATTTTTATGATTATTAAATGAGACAAAGCTACCAAAATATAAAATAGTGAATTTGAACTTCATTTATGAGAAATATTCATGGAGTTTGTTGCTAAGTTGCTTTGCAAAATACCTCGTTATATATTCATTACAAAATACATTTTAAGGTACTAGTTATAATAAATATTTTGAATTATTTCATGATAACTAGGACTCAATAAACATTTCAAATTAAATTAAATGTATCGCAAATCCATTAAACTCACTCATAGATAAGATAAAAATGTTTGTCAACATTATTATATGATAAAAATGTTTGTCAACATTATTATAATAATGAAATCATAATGAACAATGTGTTGATGTTCCAATTACGTTAAATAAGTTCACCAATTTCAAAATCCACACGTGAAAAGATACAAACATCAATTTTTATGCAATTAGATGTGTTTATTGAGCTTCCCAAGCGATTTTTGTGAGATATATTTGGTATAAGTTGCAATTAGATGTGTTTATTGAGCTTCCCAAGCGATTTTTATGAGATATATTTGGTATAAGTTGTAAACATGTTTCCCATCTCTCAAACCAATCAAAACATTTATAAGTTGGAAGTTCAATAATGGTGGAGGAACTTCACATTTGCATAGGTTAAGCTTTGAATATATATCTAATTCACTTGGACCTAGTATCAAAGAAGACTAATCATTTGGGTAAAACAATTGTCCAGAAGTACATAAGAAGACTAATCATTTGGGTAAAACAATTGTCCAGAAGTACATAATTCTCTATATTCAATGCAACAAATTTTTGTTATCCTAAAAGGCGAATGAAGAATACTTTGAAACAAAACTATGGTTGAGGCACCTACATGAAATTTTTTATTTGTAAATGATATTATACTCACCAAAAATTGAGACTAAAATACATGAAAGCTAAATGAAATGGTCCATCGCTTCCACTATATATCAGCGATATTCAAAAATAACCATGCTTAGTGCATAAAAAGCAAGAAGACAATAACCTGAGCAGAGTGAATCCTATCCAAATTCAATGAAATTGTAGCCATTTTGTTCCTACTATGCCAACTACCACTACGAACTGTGAAAGGAGACTCTCAATGTTGGGTTGTAAAAATTAATGATTATATATAGAGACTAAAAATTTATGAAGTTTTTATGTTGTTAATTATTTTAACCCATCAACACCTCAGGAATTGCATAAGATCAACCTGAACATGATTCATGTAACTTGCGCAAAATTAAAATTGTATCAACCTCTTACATTAGGTGGAGGAAGTTAGAAGCACCACAATCTTTTATTCAACTTTGTGATGTCCAGCAATTTGAGTGACGCATTACAGTGAAGTTTGTAGTGACTAAATAAAAAGGTTAAGATCATATGTATATAGTTCACAGAAGTTGAATTTATGAAAAGTTTTTCAAGTTTAACTACTTGAATTATATGGGAAAAGGGAGCACGCATGTAAGGAGTTGTGGGTTAAAGGTTAGGTAATTCAGGGTTAGTGGGTTAATGTGCTCGCCATTCTTTGCATGAAGCTTTGGTTCATTTTTTCCTTATTAGATGAAAAACAGTTCATTTCAACTTGCCAATATAGAAAGATTAAAATGATTGTCACCCTTCAAATTGAAATATGAACCTTCCCTTTGAATTTTATCCGTCCAAGATGTTCCCATAATAAGTGCACTAAAATGTATTTCCCTTACAAAACCTTAAACTGAGTAAGATTACACTGCACTGAACTAGAGGTAACCATTTCCTAGGCTCTGGAGTTTCCAAAGGTTGACTGTTGTATGGTTAACAGTTATTACATGCCGAGAGTGCATTAATTCAAAAAGTGAGCTTCTCAAAGTAATAACCAAGTAGACTTGAAACCATAGTTGAATATTTTAGCAGTTTCAGTATAGCTGAATTTCTCATATCTAACCACCATTTTGTAATGAGGGCATCTATATCACAACAATATCTAGAATAGAAACTAAATTTTTATAAAAGAAACAAACTAGAAATATGCAATACTCTTCAACCTGGCATATAGCTATTGGGGAAAATACTACACTGCATACTTCATCAACATTAAGGAAAACAACTGAAGTTATTGATATTAGACTTGAAACCAACACACACAACGACATCTAAAATCTCACTTATACAGTGCTAAATGCTATAACTGTAGCGAGCCATAAATTTCAAGAGTTTGATATGACCTGATCAAAAAACAAGATCCTTCCTTGAACTAATTTTTTCCTTTTCAGTATTTTCTCTGCCACTGGAGAGAAAAAATCTAGCATGTCATATGACCTGATCAGAAAAACAAGATCCTTCCTCAGCTTGAACTGCTTTTCTCCTTTCACTAATTCTTCCCTCCCCAACCGCCTGAACAAGCTCACAACTTCAGTGCATCTTTCTACACCTGTGTTCGCCAACCTTTACTGGATTAAAATTTGTCTTTATGAGCTGGCAAAGCTCATGGATCAAATGTAACAACATGCCTCTTAGGCACCCAAGTCCTCACAGTGGCTTGGCAGATCTGCACTGACCGGCTATGAATTTTTTATCACCATGGTATAGAGACTTCCAATTTCGCTCATAGCAGAGCAACTTAAGAATGGGAAAAAATAGTGAATGACAGGAAAAGATAACCAAAACTAGCTATGTTTGTATTCTGAAAAAATGGTAAAATCTGACAAACTGAATCAAGCATTAAACCTGAATATGGACTAACTTTACTGTAAATAACTTACTTCATTTAGAACAACCATGCCATATATGACTTTGTAAAGGAGATTCAAGCCACTTAAAGTTAGAACATGTTATTTGAAGCAAAACTAGGTTTTGAGGTTTCTTTAGCTTAAACTGTCAATAACTCTAACCATATAAATGGCAATAACGCTAGCCATATCTGTAGAAGGAATATTATAAGCATAATTTACCAGAAAAACAAAAGAACATTATCAAAGGAATAGTAATGAGAATGCAGGTTGCACAAAGGATATTTACATGTACAGGATTTTCTAAAAGTTTAAACACCAGCCCAAGGAAAGAAAATCAAGAGAAAGGCTTGCTGCTTCATCAAAGCACTGATCCTAAGATTTGCCTAACAGAAACAGAAAAAAATGCAGCAGACCAGAATTTTCCTGCTATGAAATGACAGAAATATTGCACACTGGACACTTGTTTTTCTGAAGCAACCACTGCTTGATGCAGGCCTCGTGATAACTGTGACTGCACTTTAAACTGCCCAGCTCATCTCTTTCTTCATACTCTTCCTGTATAAACAATTCATACCATCATTTTCATACTCTAAGAAGCAAGGGTTTCCATATGTTTTTGAATCTGAAGAGGGAGAAAATTTTACACTTTAAAACTACCAACTAAACCTATAAATCTACAAACAAATTTTAAAGTCCAAGCCTGCTTCATTCTTTGATAATCTCCCCAAAGATATTATAAATACCTGGCAAATGCTGCATTTGACTTCAATATCCATACTCTGAGAAGCATGCTCTGTTTTTGAGGAGTACAAGCCTTTCTCTAAACACTTGGAAATAGTCTCCTCACTAAGTCCTGTGCTAACATAGCCAATCTGCTCCTCTAGAGCTAACAATTCCTGAAAAAATAAGGGGAGGAAATATGTCATATTTCCAAATAAAACAAATCAATTATTTCCAAATAAAACAAATCAATTCCTTCACATTTCATATCCATTTGTCTATATACAGTTAACAAATTGTATGGAGAAACCTCATATGACATGTTGTCTATATCGAGTCGCATAGCACTGTGTTGATCATGCAGGCTTATTCCATTTGAGAGAAGAGTTTCCTCCAGCATCAGCACTTGCTGCCAGCCAAAAGGAAATTACATTATCATATTAAAATTTGATTAGAGTGAAAATCTATACATGCCGAATTTTAGCTGTAACAATTAGCTCACCTCATATGTTAACACTTCATTCTGCTCAATGCACTGCAATGCTGATAAAACCTGGAAATATGTGAATCAACTGACAACTCAAATCACAATCTTTCCCAAGTATATTTTCTGGTTTTGCAAAAATTCTAGAATATCCAACTCAGTCGCAGAGTATAACATCAACCTGATAGTATAACAAGTCCAGTATCCAATGTCCTTGAGCTAGTTCATCCTACATCTTAAATCTTAGACCCTAAAACTTTAAACGCATTATACCAAAAATGCGAAGGCTTTAAACCTTGAACCCTGCTTATTAAGAAATCCGAACCCTAAAATACCCTTTAAAGCCCCAAAATCCGTGATGGACATTGGTTAAAATGTCCTCAAGAGATATCCAACCTGCCTACAAGGGTAGTTACGCACACAGATATTCATAAATAGCCCATTGTAAGTGCACATTCCATACTATGACCCAATTACCTTTTGAAAATGACTATAAGCATTGCAGTATGCTTGACCCAATTACCTTTTGAAAATGATTCTAAGCATTGTAGTATGCTTTAAGAAATGACCTTTTGAAAACGATTGTAAAAAAATGGTGAAACACATGAGCTTTTGGCATTATAGATAAACTGCAGTTAAGGACTCTTTGATATCTCTTGGAAATACAAGAGAAATGATTCTGAGAATCATTGCAGTATGCTTCAACTGGTCTTTCGAAAATGATTCTAAGAAAAAAGGCAGCACACTTGAGGAAGTTTTGGCATTAGAGATAAACTCCACTGAAGGACTCGAGATATATCTTGGAAAAATAAATTTGTTCTAAATTACTAGGAGGCTGTTGGAAAGGCTTTTGCAGCTTCATGTACATTCAAGGTCCATATATCAATTAGGGGCCTTGGTCTGATCTACACTTTGACAGAGGCAAACTTCATTCCACTATATCTATATCGCAAGGAGATGCAAGTTTTTTGTGGGAAAGGGATTTGAAGATTATTGATCGTCTGTGAAAGCAATAAACCTCATTGGAATCTACCATATGTGCACTCCATATTGCTGCATCTAGAGTTGAATTCCTCCATAGGAAGTCTAATACAATTTCTAAATCCAAAACAGTCTTCAATCATTTCTGTTTGGATTTAGAGAGTCCATTCTGGCAAGGATTTGTCCATCAAGAATATCTAAGTGAATTTCTCGCTAAAACTTCTTTCTTATAGCAGAATTGAATGTGAATAGATCTCATATGTTTTCCTTTCAAGTATCCAAGAAGAAGCATAACCCTTGCACATGCAAGGTTGGGATGCTAGTTTCAAACTGAAGATAGGGCTGATAACCCTTGCACATGCAAGGTTGGGATGCTGGTTTCAAACTGAAGATAGGGCTGATAGCTCTCATATGTTTTCCTTACAAGTATCCAAGAAGAAGCATAACCCTTGCACATGCAAGGTTGGGATGCTGGTTTCAAACTGAAGATAGGGCTGATAAAACAGCATGTCACAAGTGGGAAGCTTTGTCCTCAAAGTTGAATTAAAAACTTTCCTACAAGTAAACAAGATATCGCTCTTTGTGAGGGACTCGGAAGGCATATGTTCATCATCACAAGAAGAAAATAGCTTGCATGAAAATCAAAAAAGTGTTATAAGTTTGCAGAGAAATGGTCCATCAAGAATATCTAAGTGAATTTATCACTAAAACTTCTTTCCTATAGCTGAATCGAATGTGAAGAGCTCTCATATGTTTTCCTTTCAAGTATCCAAGAAGAAGCATAACCCTTGCACATGCAAGGTTGGGATGCTGGTTTCAAACTGAAGATAGGGCTGATAAAACAGCATGTCACAAGTGGGAAGCTTTGTCCTCAAAGTTGAATTAAAAACTTTCCTACAAGTAAACAAGATATCAATCTTTGTGAGGGACTCAGAAGGCATATGTTCATCATCACAAGAAGAAAATAGCTTGCATGGAAATCAAAGGGTGTTATAAGTTTGCAGAGAAATGGATGTTTGAAAGCTGGATGAGATGCCTGGAATGCGCTGTAGTGAGCCAGTTGGCTGAGCCATGATAGCAATTGGGCTGAGTTGAGTGAGCTAGAAGCCTATAGCTTGGTTCGTTCACCCTAGTGACCTCATAGTCTAGCTTGCCTACACTTGGGGGTGGAATTGTTCATCAGCCAGTTGCTTGGACCATCTTTGGATAGATGATAAGTGCTCTATCTTTGTCTATAAATATGCAATTTAAAGTCATATTTTGCTATGGAAATGTGTGTGTTTTGCATGTTGTGAGTGAATGTGATTAATTAAGAATGGAAGCATTGTTATAATGAATTCATGTTATTCCATGCTTGCATACTCCACTGTTTTTTATTATTTTGCATCATGCATATATTTGATTGATATTGGATCTCCATGGGAGAACACCTCTATTGGGATTATGATGATTTGGTCTCCTGAGGGCCAGACTTTTGATCTGACTTTGCCATGAATGAATGAGTTTTCACTCATGGAATTATATTGATGACCCAGATTGTCTCATGGTGTTTGGAAGCAGCTCAATTGGGGAGGGTCATTTTTGTCTCAAATAGCCAGCATTTATCTCACTAGGGACATGTGGACAATCCAGACCGCAGTAGCAAAGTTTTCTCCTCAGTGTAAAAGAAGGTAGCTCTAGGGACTAAGTAATTAGGATGTCATTATCCCATCAACCAAAGAAAGTGTGCTGTGTGGGAGGAGGAATGGGACCTGTGGCCCACATAAAAGCACCTAGGAGCTCCATGCAAGGGCTGTTGATTGACGTGACTAGCACTTATTATGTTATGTATGGTCTTCAACATATGTTACATGGAGTAGCCAGAATATGAGGACATGACCATCCAAATAGATTTGGTCCAATGAGAGATGTGTCTATTTGGTCCATGAGAAACATGAAGGTACCAGAGAGGGCTTCACACAACAAGAAAAGAAAACCCATGATAATTGTGGCCTATAAAATCAAATGAAAATAATTCAAATCCATGAGGCTTTAAGTCAACAAAAATGTTGCAAAAAATCAATGGGTTCAATGCAAATTGTGTGAAAACAATCAAGTGTTTACAAAAGAAAAAAAGGGTGTTGTCCTCATCCCACCCTCTTGACCCTCACAATGTTTGTTGAGAATTCAAAAACCCTTCTGAAAGATTTTCGTGAGTTAATACTGGCAACTAGTGAAGGAATTATGTTGTATTGTATTTGACTCAAGGCTGCTTGGAAGCATGAGTGGGAGTGGGAGCGACAATTTTCATAAACTTATCGGTCGAGAGCATTTACAGGAGTGTTTTGTATATAATACATATTTTTATATATTTTGATGGCATATATGTCAACAAAAGCATGTAGAATGGTGAATTAGTTATAAAATGCATAAAAACATGGATTAAACCATATAACATCAATCATCTAGTAGTTATAATCTCCATCAACCATAGGTCCACAACATTTCATGTCAATTCTCATCAACCTTAAAGTTTCAAAGTTTAAAAACTCAATATTTAACATTTGTCATCACTAAAGTTGTACTTGTAACCATTAACAAACTATAACAAAGAATATCAAACATGAAATAAAACGTTTCATGAAGCATCATATTCATAATTCATTACCGATGAGTTATAATTGCTAACTTCAAACTTCAAACTTAAATTGTCATATATTGTTTACAAAAAATATCATAATAAATATGAAAGAATCAATAATTATAAAAAGTACTAGAAACTAGAAAAGATAAGTAAATCTACTATCTACTAAACTTTCTTCATGCCACAAGAAGCTTCTAATTTCTTTTCTCTTGATCTATGAACAATGGGATTCTCCTCCCACATAGTCGAACTCTGCAATGGTCATGAACCACGTCCAGGACTAGAAGGCACACGACCCCCATGCAAGGTTGTAGATGGAGGTGGTGGCAAAGCTGGTGCAACTTGAACCCTATTAGTGGATGGGGGTGGCATTGTTGTTGATGTTGCTTAATGACCATCATCCTCATCACCCAAAAGTATTGCTTCCAAGTTTTCTAAATGTGAGGCTTTGTCCTATAAATTATCCTCCTCTGAGTTGTTAGCCCAAGTGATATATGCTCTATCAAATCAAGCCTGCTCACAATAATGTGTCAACAACTTCAAGTTGTAGTGTGCATAAACCAAGCATTCTGCTCGATTTTCATTGGGGCAATTTCATTTGAAATTGTGGATGAAGCTATAGGTGCTCCAACACCTCTCTACATAAAAAGTATTAACCACCCATGAAAGCAATTCAACTAGAAATTTTGCCAAAGGTACCCTGGAGCCATACATGTTCCACCATTCAACAAGATCCAATCTATCTCTATCATCGATTGCATGCAAAGTATCAAACATTCCAGTTTTACTGAAGTATTTTCTTAATTCTCTATGCAATCTAGCACACTCCTCCCTGTCAGGGACCAGCTTGTCTAATGCTAGCATGCACCCATTTTGTACCTCTAGATCTGTATGGGGTTTTCTCCTAACCCCACCCCTAGGTGCAGGTTTGGCCAACCAAGATGGAGAGTAGTATTTTGGTGTAAGGACATAAGCCAAGGCATGGAGCAGAACATTAATGCCATCCCACCTTTTGATCACATGTTTGTGAATATGAACATACAAGATGGCATCTTTCAGCTTAACAATATCTTTGACTTTCCCCAGCATGCTATCCATCTACTCATACACCTCCCTAATCACTAATGCATATGTATCTGCAAAATGAGTCATGTTATAGGTGGCCTTGGTGCACTACAAATACTTTGATGAAATATGTAACTACGTTCAGTCTTCATAATGACATGTAATCATGATTTTATGTATTTAATGTAAAAAGAAAAATAATTTATTATTGTTGTTCTTGAGGCATGGGTTTCATGCTCAAGGGAAATTTATTTTTAGGTCAAGCACCCATTGAGTGCTTCTAGGGCTTGTCATTGAGTCTACAAGTCAATTGAGTCATCGTCATGTATTAAAGACCCATTTGGGCATGTTACGTATTGAAAAAAAAATTACGAGTCAAAAGACCCTCCAAGACCTCGTCATGGTGCAAAGATCAAGTCAGCCTACATGAAGGGACAAGTTAGCCTAAGGATAGCAATTTGTACCCCTCAAAAGCTTATAAATAAGAAGGAACACGATCTCATTTGGGAAGACTCTCAAGTAAGTTCGATCTCCTCAAGATAGACGCTGGAAAAGGACAAAAAAGAAGAAGAAGAGCAAGATCGAAGTTTTGGGCCTCTCTCTCTCTCATGTTAGGCTTTCTACAGTTGTTGGGCAAGTCGAAGTGTTGGAAAAACTGTTGGGCTAGTCGAAGCGTTGGAAAGTTGTTGGGCTAGTCGAAGTGTTGGAAAGTTGTTGGGCTAGTCAAATTGTTGGAAAGTTGTTGGGCAAGTCAAAGTTGCAGAAGAATCTGATGGGTCAAATTTGTAGAAGAATTTGTTGGGTCTAAGTTGCAAAAGAATCTACTAGATCGAAGTTGCAAAAAAATATGTTGGGTCAAAGTTGCAAAATAATTTGTTGGAGGTCGAAATTGCAGAAGTTGTTGAAAGGAAAGGTTTGACTTGGTCTTGGAGGGTCTTCGTCAAGGGTCATAGGTCTTGGAATTCGTCAATTGAAGTTCTATAAGAAGAGAAGAATTCTTGTGGGTTTTCCTCTCAAGTGGAGAGGTTTTGGCCCTGGATGATCGCCTACATCTTGTGTCCTCTTGTCTCATTGCTCTTTATGATTTGGTAGTTGTTTGATGATAAAGAACACTAAATATAATCAAGAGAAAGAATAAGTTAATTAAGTTAAGTGAACATCACAAGCAGTTATCAAAGTAAGAGAAATCACCTAATCTAGCTTCCCTATATTTCTCAACATACTTCACACTTGCCCAAAACTGACCATCAAGAACGGTAACCTCCACCTCTTGAAAATATTCCCTATTAGATGTGGTTGCAACCTTGTCCTTTAATACCTGCCATGAATCACTTGATACCATGCTATCCAATGCCCCTCTTACGTTCAAAACGCGCCTGAAGGTGAGGTAATAGCTAACAAATCTAGTATTTGCAATCTTCAATAGCTCCAACCTTGAGTGACTGTGGAAAAGGCCATGGGAATTGTTATGATAGGTAATAAATCTTATAATGTACTTACCTCTCTTGTACAATGAACCAATCCATTTGTATTCAGGTTCCTTTATCTTAATAATGTCATGCATCAAAAGATTCATTGTATGAACCAAACAACCAAACCAAAATATGTTGGGATATCTATCCTCAATGATTGCTCTTGTTACCTTATAATTAGAAGCATTATCAGTAATGACCTGGATGATTTTGTACGGCCCAATAGTTTCAATTGTTTGAATTAATGGTTTTGCAATGTTGAGGTCAGTCTTGAACTTATTTGAGTAGTAACATCAAAGGAAGATTGCACCAGTAGCAGACACACCAAGAACACTTATAAATGGCTTGCCTATTACATTTCTCCAACCATCAAATAGAATGGATACCTCATATTCATTCCAAACATTTGCGAATTTACCCAAAGCATTTTTTATTTTGGCCTTTTCCCGATCAAGTCCCACAATTTTAGCTTGGTCATATCCAAGGCTCTTGTATCCTTTAGGGGCATCATTGATGACAGTAATCATTTCATGCCAATAAGGTGAGCAAAGAAAATTAAATGATATGTCACATGCAAAGAGAAACCAATAAACTTTTGCATCCACGTCATCCCTACAGCCTTAATCAAGGAGTTCTGATATTGTTCTACGCCTTAAAGGGATGTTTGTGCCTGTGGCTATGAATCCACTAGCATGGTTGGATGGAGCTATTGTTCAACCACTAAATGCTCTATGCGTGCTAGTGACCTCATGTTCAGACTTTGATGTTTTTTATTTCCATTATGCTTCCTCCTCTTCCCTTATATATTTGGATGTTTGTTGTGTTGACACATTTGCACAAGTTTTGATTCCTATTGGCTTATTTCCATCCCATGGCATTTTCCCACATAGATGCTTATGAACTTGTGTAAGTATATTTGCAATGGGGGCATACAAATTTAGTGGTTCCAAGGGTGTTTGGTCTATTATGGTTTTCTTTCCATCATCATCTTCACTCCCATTATCCTCCTCCTCCTCTTCCTCTGCATACCCCCCTACTCTTCTACACAGTATCCTAATCCACCACTACCCACTTCATCATCATCTTCATCATTTATTCCTTTGTTTCCCAACAACACCATCATAGCAGAGTTGCGCGTCCATGGTCGCTTGCTACTTTGCTCCCTTGGCCTCCTGATGAGGGTTCTTTCCCCCTCCCCTATCCCCTTCCCTGTGTTCCCTCTACTCCTGATCCTCGGGTTTGGATTTGCTGCTCTTCATTTGCCAAGCAGCCCAGATGTTTGTGTCGGCCCATGGTGGCTCTCTGGCTACGGAAAGTGCAACCTTCCAACTCCCTAGTTGTTGTGGCCCCTAAGTTCCAAAAGCAAGGTCGATCTCTTTTTGTTAAAATTCCTTATGAGATTCCTAAGATTACCATCAGTGCCCCTCAAGCCCACTTTCGAGCCCTACAACTAGTGGACTAAGGCCTTATTGGTCAGTTCATGGGCCTTTGGCCTTCTCTGCGCCTGGTTTAGTCCCGAATAGAAAAAAACTTGAAGCCACTCATCAAAGGAGAGGTTATGTCGACATTTGTAGGAAGGGATTCTATACCTTCTTCTTTGAAAACAGACTAGACAGAGATTTGGTTTTCAGAAGTGGCCCATACTTCATGGGTTCCTAGGGGGCTTTATTTGGATCAGTGGAGTCCAAACTTCAATTCGGACTGTAATGTTCCTTCCTCAGTCCCAGTCTGGGCGAAGCTACCCAACCTCCCCCTCCACTGCTGGAATGACATAACCTTTCGACTGATAGGAAACTCCTTAGGAAAGTATATAGATTGTGCTGAGCCAAAGGATAGTTTATTCTCTTATGCAAGGATTTGTGTGGAAGTCGACCTTGAAAAAGGACTCCCTGCAGCAATCAATCTATGTATGGACAGTTGGGCACATGTTCAAGAAGTAGACTACCGACCAACTGCCATTCAAATGTAAACTATGTCATGAATATGGACACTGCCAAAAGTTGTCCAAACAACAAGACTCAATTGAAAAGAAGCCATGGGAATCAAATGAACAATGGTAGCAAGTAAAAAGGAAAAAGAGAAACACAAAATAGAGAAACGGGCCAGCAACAACCTCAAACTCCGGTCCACAGAAAGAAGGTCCAAGCCAAAGCAAGCCTTCTCCCCCCAGTGGGGCTGAAACTTTGGAAGGTGAAGTTGGCAAAGAAGAAAACAAGTATGCAGCTTTGGCATTTGTTCAAGAGGATGGCGGTTTTGTTCTAGGCCTTAGTGGTATTGAGGTTGCTCTGCTTTCCTCGACCTTGAAAAAACAAAAAAGTTCCCACAAGCCCATAAACAACCAGCAATGCAGAAGACACCATGGATGAGGAGGAAGAAGAAGGGTTCTTATCCTCCAAAGAAGTAACGGTAATTGCAATATCAGCGAACTCAGCAAACGAGAAATCATAGGGCACAAGAATCAGGGATATGGACAGAAAGACAAGAAGATCGGGACGAAAAAGAACAAAGAAATGAGGAAAGAAAAAACAGAAAAGGACAAGGAGTTGGGATTTCAACACACCATTACACATCAGTTAGTTGACTTGGGATCCAAAGGAGGAAAAAAGGGAAGCACAGCAAGCCCTGCAAAAGGGATTCCAACTACAAAAGGTAAATAATGAATATTATCTCCTAGAATTGTAGGGGTCTAGGTTTTGGAAAAAGAACAATGGAAGTGAAATCACTAATATAAAAGGAAGACCAGTAGTCACCCTCCTCCAGGAGACGAAGTTGAGCGAGATAGAAATCTCCTCCATACACTCCAAACTTTGGGGTTTTAGCAATATGGAAGCGAAAAGCTCGAGAGGTGCTTCGGGAGGCCTTTGCACGATGTAGAATCTAGCAAAATTACAATTGGTAAGCTCAATAAAAAACACACACTGGATTGCAACTTCTTTTAAGATTTTAGAGCTGTAACAAACCTTCTTTGTGATCAATGTATATATGTCTGTCCACTTTAGAGAGAAACAAGAATGTTGGAAGTCATTGATGGAGTTAAAAAACACTGATTATGGGCGCAACTGTATTTTGGGAGGAGATTTCAATACCTCCATGGGTCAAAATGGGAAGAGGGGAGGCTCCACTGTTAGGGATGCCTCTCAGGAGAACAATAAGGACTTAATCCTAAATCTCAATCTTTTTTATGTAAAGCCTCCTAAATTCCTTTATACCTGGAATAATAAGCGCTCAGGCCTGGGTCATATTGCGGCAAGGCTAGGCCGATTCCTCACTTTTGACAACCTTCTCATGTTGAATCTTTGCCTGAAATCCTTTATTCTTCCTTGGTGTGTCCGATACCATCATCCAATCAACCTTCTTATCACACCCTCCCTTAATCTTGGACCTATCTCCTTTCGGTTCTCTCCTCTATGGCTGGACTCTCCTGGATTCTCTGATATGGTCTCTCTTTCATGGATGGTTTGGGTCGAGGGTAGCCCAATCACTATCTGGGAATCCAAAATCAAAAGGCTAAAAGGAGATATTAAACAGTGGTTAAAATCAAATAAATCGGAAAGGCAATATGCAATAAAGGATACGGAGAACCATCTTGCTTCAACTCGAGGGAAAATGGAGACTAACCTGATTAATCCGACAAATTTCCAAAAAGAAGTTGAAACCTTTAAGGCTCTTCATGGACACCTCAGAAGAGAAGAAGAATACTGGAGACTAAAGTCTAGAAACAACTAGCTCTTGGCTGGAGACAGAACCACAAAGTTCTTTCATAAGCAAGAAAAATTTAGAGAAAGCAAGAACATATCTCAGATCCATCATGGGGGACAGACTTTAATTAATTTTGAGGAAATTAAGAAAGTTGTGCTGGACCACTTCAAGAACCTCTATCAGGAAGACCCCTTGAGAGATCTAGAATGTGAAGAATTTTTTCTGGAGAATGCCCCTTCTCTGGTTTCTTTTGGAATGAATGAGGCCTTGACATCCCCTCTGACTTTAGATGAAATTAAATTATTGTGTTCTCCTTTTTGCCTGATAAAGCACCTAGCCCAGATCATTTCTCTACGAACTTCTCCCAAATTTCTGGGAAGTGATCAGCAACAGTTATTCCTTCAAGAGATTTATAATGGGGGGAGGAATCAACTCTTCCTTTTTGGCCTTAATTTCTAAGGAGTACATTGAGATTTGTGGATTGTTGGGGTAGCTTCGAATGTGCTCTAGCTCCCAAACTTTGTGGAGGGACTAGAGTACATGAGATCTCCAAGACCCAGGGAGGAATTTGAGAAATTCCATCCGGTTTAAGAGAATATTAATTAATTAATATTTTTAATTAAGGACCCTAAGTCTAACTTGGGAAAATTAAAATCTTAAAGGTAATTAATTTAAACATGTGACGGAAATGACTTAAATCACACGGATCAAGCTTTCTTTTAATCTTAGCCATCGATTCAAGATTAGATCATGGCTGTTGGTTTCCCAACGAGAAAAGTATAAAGGAAAGTCTTGGGGTTAGTTGGAGAACACACACACGGAGGCAGAGCACTGAGACAAAGCTAAAATTCTAAGGCGGCTTTGCTAAGAATTTCCAGAAGTGTTTCAGCTACAGCGAGGGGTAGTATTGGCTAAGGCGATGATATGATCCCAGCGCCAAGAGTCAGCAAGAGGCAGAGAAGCAGCAACCAGGAGCAGCACAGAGAAACAAAGGCTACGCAGCAGCTATGCAGCGCAGAGGGTTTCAGCCGCTACACAGGTGCTACGTAGGCCTCAAGGTTACGCAGAGGCCAGCAAGGGCAGCGTAAGGATTGCGTCACCCAGTCTGGAGTTACGCAGCCCTCTCCTGAGCAGCGCAGGGGCATCAGCAGGCTAGCAGGGCTGACGCAGAGGACTTCAGAGCAGCACTGGGGTTTCTAGAGGCAGAAAGGGGCTGGGTTCTGTAAATCTCATTTGAATGTGTGAATCAGTCCAATTTTTTGTCTCCGGAACAACAAGTATTGTTGCAAATCTTATATTTCTCTGTCGGGTTAATCAGTAAGGTGCCCAGATTTGTTGTACTTAGAATCTACTTAAGAATATAAACCCTCCAGCAACCAGAAGACCGGTTTTCCCGCATTGGTTTTTTTCCGGGGACAATTGTCCAGAAAATCTTGTGTCACTTTGTCTATGTGCATGTATTTTGTTTAGATATGTATCAGTGAGTACTGTTAATGTGTCTACTTCGATATTAATACTGAAATTTCATATTAATAACTTGATTAAGTAGGAGAAGTATAACCAGATTTAACAGGTGGGTTTCTGCATAAGTAATATTCAGAAATTTTCACATGGTATCAAAGTGATTACAAATCTAGCAAGATCACCAGCAGAAGACTAAAGAATCCTTGCTGCAAAAAGCAACAGCAGCCGCAGAAATCCATACCAGAAGGGGCAACGCAGCAGCATAGGGGAGCAGAGCCACGTAGAGGCCAGAGTGACACAGTCCCTATGCAGGGCCATGTACTTACTACACAGAGGCTGCAATGGGGTTGTCTGCCCACGCAAAAGCTAGCCAGGGTGACGCACTCCTTAAGTTGTTGCTGATTCAGAGTGTCGGAAGCATGGTTACTTTGGAGCGGGAGCGAAAGCGGGGAGTGGGAGACGGAGCGCCATTTTCAAAAGCTCCCTGTCCGCAGCGTTTCGGGAAGATTTTTTTTTTAAATATATATATTTTTTATATTTTTAATATTTTGATGCATATATGTCAACAAAAGCATGTAGAATGATGAATTAGACATAAAAAACATAAAAACATAGATTGAATCATATAACATCAATCATCTAGAAGTTATAATCTTCATCAACCACGCCCACAAGTTGGAAACATACAATATATTGACTCTTGAGTCTCACGAATCATCAATCTGAAGGTTTCAAGCTTTCAAAATTCAATATATAACATTTATCATCATTGATTCATTGATTTCAAATTTCAATATATAACATTTATCATCATTGATATATATCATTTATCATCATTGATTCATTGATTTCAAAATTCAATATATAGAATTTATCATCATTGATTTCAAATTTCAATATATAACATTTATCATCATTGATATATATCATTTATCATCATTGATTCATTGATTTCAAAATTCAATATATAACATTTATCATCATTGATATATAACATTTATCATCATTGATTCATTGATCACCATATACATTTCATGAAGCATCATATTCATAATTCATAATGACTTATAAACATATAAATGCCATCTTCAAAGTTTCACCTTTCAAATTCAAAATTCAAACTTAAATTGTCATTAAATATGAAGAGTCAAGTTTCAACTGTTCAACAATTATAAAAGTTAAAAACTACTAGAAAATAGAAAAGACTAGTAAACAACAAATCTATTTTATCTATTGGCTAGCCCCTTGCCACGCCCACGAGAAATGTCTAATTTGTGAGAACCACGAGGCAATGGTGGTCTTCTAGTACTCTCAAGAGTACCACGACCATGACTAGAAGGCGGAGGGTAACGTGAGGATGTAGGTGGAGGCTGAATCTGCAAAGGAACAATAGTTGGATATCGAGCACTGGCACTGGCACCCGCACTGCTACTGGATGGTGGGGCTGGCCCTGTGTGTGGTGGTGGCATGGCTACTGATGCTTCATCATCATCCCTCAAAAGTTTTGCTTCCAATTCTTCCATATGTATAGTGTCATCCTCCAAATTATCATCCTCTGGGTTGTTGTCCCAAACTTTATATGATTGATCCTCATATGCTCGATCACAGTAATGACTCAACAACCTCAAGTTGTAATGCACATAAACCAACCTTTCAGCTCGGTTTTCATTCAGCCTGTTTCTTCTCACATTATGAATGAAGTTGTACGTGCTCCAACACCTCTCTGCAGAAGAAGTATTCACAACTTGTGAGAGATCTTTTTTTGCCAACTTGGCAGAAGTCCCATGCTGCCATATGCTTCCCACCATGTGAGAGCATCAAATTTGTCTGTCTTCCATTGCATGGAAAGAACCAAAGTTACCAGTGCCACTGAAGTATCTGCCTAATTCAAGGCGCAATCTAGCACACTCCTCCCTGTCGGGGACCAACTTGTCTAATGCCTTCATGTACCCCTCTTGTACCTCTGGATCTGTGTGAGGTTTGATCCTAACGTTACCTCCAAATGCAGGTTGGCCCAACCAAGATGGAGAGTAGTATTTTGGCATAAGGATATATGCCAAGACATGTAGTGGAACATTGAGTTTATTCCACCGTGCACACACACAGTTGTAAATCATTGCATACAAGTTGGGATCATTATCCTTAACAACATCTTTTATTTGCCCCAACATGCTATCCATCTACTCATAAACCTCCCCAATCACTGGTTTATCTGTATCTGAAAAACGAATCATGTGATAAATGGGCTTGGCGAAATTCAAAATTTTCCTCACACGTGCCCAAAACAAAGGATCAAGGGCAGTCTCCTCCACATGTTCAAACCTTTCCTTTCAACTATTATTGCCCTGTCCTTTAATACCTGCCAGTGTGGGCTTGATACCATTGCTGCCAATGACTCTCTTACCTTCAAAAGGCGCCTGAAGGTGAGGTAATAACTAGCAAATCTAGTCTTTGCTATCTTCAACAACTCCAATTTGGAGTGAGTACGAAAAAGCCCATGGGTATTGCTATGATTTGTAATAAACCTTATCATTTTTTTACCTCTCTTGTACAAATCACCAAGCCATTTGAATTGAGGTTGTTTGTTTTTAATGATATCATGCATCAAAAGATTCATTGTGTGAACCAAACACCCAGACCAAAATATGTTGGGGTATTTATCCTCAATAATTGCTCCTACTGCCTTACAGTTAGCAGCATTATCAGTGATGACTTGGATGACATTGTATGGCCCAATACTTTCAATTGTTTCAAGTAATGGTTCTGCAATGTTAATGTTGGTTTTGAATTTGTCTGAATAATCATATGCTGAAAGGAATGTTGCACCACTAATAGACACAGCCAGAACACTTATCAATGGCTTTCCTTTTACATTGGTCCATCCATCAGATACAATAGACACCCCATGCTCATTCGAAGAATTTGTCATTCTAGCCAAAGAATTATTTATTTTAGCTTTTTCATGATTAGGTCCCACGGTTCTGGCCTTGTCATACCCAGGGCTCTTGTATCCTTTGGGGGCATCATTAATGGCAGAAACCATTTCATGCCAATAAGGTGAGCGAAGAACATTGAATGGCATCCCACATGCATATAGAAACCGGAAAATTTTTGAATCCACATCATTCCTACACCCTTCGTCAAGGAAATCGGATATGGTTCTACACCTTAAGGAGATGTTTGGTCCAGGTGTGCCTCCATATCCACTGCCATGGGTGGAAGTTGATGGACTTCTTTGTCCATGATGTGATGGACTTGATGGTGCATAAGAATCAATGAAACCCCTAGATCTTTTAGATCTCTGTAGGGCAGCCTCCTCTTCCTTTCTATATTTCTCTCTCTGTTGTTGGCACACTTACACAAATTTTGATTCCTAGATTTTTCTCTCCATCCCCTGGCATTTTCCCACAAAGGTGCCTTCTGGCACGGGTGTATGAACCTGTGTATTATTTATTGCAATGGGGGCAAAGAAATTTAGTGGTTCCACCACCTTTCCCTCCTTCCTGCCTCTTAACATATTTCCACAATGGTGTTTGACTTTGGTCTTGTCTAGTTGGGGTCTCGGTGGCCTCATGTTCTCCACTCTCCCCTTCCTCCTTAGCATACTCCTCTTCAAGATTTTCATCAAATCCACTATAACCCACTTCTTCATCCTCCTCTTCTCTAATGGGCCTCTTTCTTCTACTCTCCAACACCATTATTACAAAGAAATGAACCAACATGAAGAAAATCCCTAGCCATATGGCCATGATGTTTCAAGTTTCAAGTGTCCAGCCTGCAAAAAAAATGGAGGAATGCCAAATGGGAATAGGAAATGCAACATAGGAAAAAAACAATTCAATTTTTCACTTTTCAACACACTAAAATGCAACATTGAGAAAAAAAATCAAGTTTTCATTTTTGAACAACTTAAAAATGATTCCTAGAAAATAAAAAACTAGATTAGAAGTCCTACCTCTTTGTCCCAACTCCTGACTCTTTCAATCCTCCTCTTGCTCTCTTGCAGCTTGCTCTTTGCTCTCTCCTTGGCACTTCCGCTCTCCGAACTTTCAAGCTCTCTTGCTCTCCACCTTGCTCTCCAACTCTCAAGCTCTTGCTCTCACTCTCAAACTAAAACAATGAAAAACAAATGAGGAGGGTGGGCTTTTATTTACCCAACCCCCTCCCCCTCCCTCCCTCCCAAAAAATTCGGAAATTTGCCATCCAATTTTTTTTTACGCGCCGAGGAGCATTTTTTTTTGTCGGGGAGCGTTCGGGAGCGAACACTCTCCGACTGCTCCCTTCATTAAAAAAACGTTGGGGGAAGCGCTCAGAAAGCGTTCGCTCCCGAGCGCTCCCTGAAACGCTCCCGAAAAAATAGGCAGCGTTTTTTCAAGCTCAGAAGCGCGCTCTCGAAAAAACTCCCCTCAGGAAGCGTTTTTGGGAGCACACTCCCAAAGAGCTCCAGAACGGAGCACGTTTTGGGAGCGGGATCGAGGGGGGGAAGCTTCCCCGCAACCTTGGTCGAAAGCAGTGTTGCAGAACTTCAATAGTTGCTAGTGGGGTTAAATTTTTGAAGTTGTAGAAATTAGCCTGAGCACTAGTTGACAAAGAGCGGGAGGAGAACAGCTTCTCAGAGGATTTCTAGCCAAATAAATCTGAAGATCGATCAGAGGATCGAAGAGATTTGATTCATTGTGTTTGGCAGATTTCCAAGGAGGAAATCAGTTGTCAGAGGGAGCAGAGGGTGCCTTTTCGCCAAGGACCCTAGATCCGAGCTTCAGTTGAGAAGCGGGGAGAGGAAGCTCTGTTCCGACAGAGTAGATCAGAGCAGATGGCACCTCACGAACTACGTGATCAGGATAGGTTGGACAGTCTGTCCAACTTTGCAATCTGGAAGGCCAAAATCCTGGTATTCATGGAGGCATACGATCTGGAGGGAGCATGCAAAAAAAGTCCTGGCCACGCCGACCGATACTCTTCTCCTAGCAAAGCATAATGAAGCAACGACACATTCCAAGCGCTTCATCATGGACCGAGTTAAGAACCATGTAGTACCACACATAGCCGAGAAGAAGACGACTAATGAGATGTGGAAAGCCTTAACCGCACTATATGAGGGAAGATCCGTCCAAAGGAGAATGCTTCTGGAGAATCAGATGCGGTTATTCATGATGGCCAAGGGAGAAGATATCGAGCACTTCCTTTTTCATATTACAGGCGATCAGGGATCAGTTGACTGCAATGGGAGTGAAAGTGGAGGATGATGTGATGGTAAGGACTGCACTCAATGCGGTCATAGAGGACTGGGAAACATTTGTCCAAAGTATCTTGGGCAGCGCAGACCTTCCCAACTAAAACAATATGTGGGCGATCCTCCATCGAGAAGGACTTCGTCGGTTCACCAAGAGACAGCAGAGCACTGGATCAAGTAAGGTGAAGAAGGAAGAGGAAGAAAATGTAGCCTTGGCATCAAAGAGGCAGCAAGGGAGGAAGAAGCGTGATCTATCCAAGATCAAGTGTTTCCAGTGCAGCGAATTGGAACATTTCGCCAACAATTGTCCTTAGAAGCAGAAGTACAAGGAAGCTTCTACGTCCAAGGCTGTTGTGGCAGACGATGGCTCTGAAGATAACGTAGCCATGAGCGCTCATGAACCGCGAAAGTGGGGCGACATGGATCGATAGAGCAACTACAGAGTGGTGGCGGGATCCTTGAGTAGCTCAGCTCTTAGATCACATCTGTGCTACGGGAGCCTTAAGACAGTAGCAGGACAAGTGGAGCAGTTGGTGCAGAGAATACACAGATGGAGCAGAGGCAGAGCTAGATGCTAAGAGGGAGCAACGCAGTGCAGATGCAGCAGCAGCATGGTAGTGCAACACAGAGGGGTTGATGTGACTTCAGCAGCGTAGTGCAGGCTGGCTTATGCAGAGCAGAGCTGCAGCAGCGCAATAGCTTCAGGAGGACAGTGCAAAGCAGCAGCCTAAGGATTTTCAATGATGTGAATGCAGCCCAATTGATTTGTCTATCAATGATCGAGCAGGAGTTTTCAGTTGTTTCTCTCAGCAACAGAGTTGCAGTGCAACAGTTGGCAGCATGATGCAGCGGATTGAGAGGGAGCTACAGTATGGATGTAGTAGTGATGGAGGCAGCGTCATGGGCAGCAGTACAGGAGAGCAGCAGCAGCGCAGTGATGAAAGGCAGCAGGCCAAGCATTAGCGCATAGACGCACACCAGAGATCAGTGCAGAGCTTCGGGGTGAAGCAATGTTGTGCTAGAGCACTTTCCTCGCTAAGAGGGAGTGTTGATATTTGTGGATTGTTGCGGTAGCTTCAGATGTGCTCTAGCTCCCAAACTTTGTGGAGGGACTAGAGTACATGAGATTTCCAAGACCCAGAAAGGGATTTGAGAAATTCTATCCGGTTTAAGAGAAAACTAATTAATTAATATTTTTAATTAAGGACCCTAAGTCTAACTTAGGAAAATTAAAATATTAAAGGTAATTAATTTAAACATGTGATGGAAATTACTTAAATCACACGAATCAAGCTTCCTTTTAATCTTAGCCATCGATTCAAGATTAGATCATGGTCGTTGGTTTCCCAACGAGAAAAGTATAAAGGAAAGGCTTGGGGTCAGTTGGTGAACACACACATGGAGGCAGAACAATGAGACTAAGTTTGAATTCCAGGGCGGGCTTGCTAAGAATTTCTCTAAGTGTTTCAGTTGCAGTGAGGGGTAGTATTGGCTAAGGGGATGATCTGATCCCAGAGCCAAGAGTCATCAAGAGGCAGAGAAGCAGCAACCAGGAGCAACGCAAAGAAGCAGAGACTACGCAACAGTTGCACACCACAGAGGGTTTCAGCCACTATGCAAGTGCTACGCAAGCCTAGAAAGGGCAGCGCAAAGGCAGCAGGGGGCCATCAGGGTTACGCAAAGGCCAGCCAAGGCAGCGTAAGGACTGCGTCACCTAGGCTGGGGTTACGAAGCCCTCCCCTGAGCAATGCAAGGGCATCAGCATGCTAGCAGGATTCAGAGCAACACTGGGGTTTCTAAAGGCAAAAAGGCGCTGAGTTCTGTAAATCTCGTTTGAAGGTGTGAATTAGTCCAATTTTCTATCTTCGGAACAGCAGGTATTAATGCAGATCTTATATTTCTCTGTCAGGTTAACCAGTAAGGTGCCCAGATTTGTTGTACTTACAATCTACTTAATAATATAAACCCTCCAACGGCCAGAAGATTTCTTTTCTTGCATTGGGTTTTTCCGGGGACAATTGTCTAGAAAATCTTGTGTGTCACTTTGTCTGTGTGCATGTATTATGTTTAGATATGTATCAATGAGTACTATTAATGTGTTTACTTCAATATTAATACTGAAATTTCATATTAATAACTTGATTAAGTAGGAGAAGCATAATCAGATTTAATAGTAGGGTTTCTGCATCAGTAATATTAAGAAATTTTCACAGAGTCCAACCTCTCCACCTTCGCTAGATTCCGGCCTATCTCCCTCTGCAATGTCTCGTATAAGGTCATCTCGAAATTGCTTGCCTCCAGACTCAAAAATCTTCTGCCTCTTTTGATCTCTATCAACCAAGTGGGATTTCTACCAGGGCGACAAATCTTTGACAATATAATTTTGCTTCAAGAGGCTATAGATTCGAGTTGGAAAAGAGGGGATCAAGGAATGATAATAAAACTGGATATGGTGAATGCTTTTGATAATGTCAGACGTAGCTTCATGCTGAAAGTTCTGAGAAGGATGGGATTTGATGCAACCTTTATAAAATGGATTGCACTGTGCATCTCTTCTCCTTGGATTGCCCATCTCGTCAATGGTCGGATGGTTGGCTTCTTTAAAGCCTCCAGGGGGTTGCGTCAGGGATGCCCGCTATCCCCTTTTCTCTACATTATCATGGCTGACTCGCTGAGCAGAAGATTGGAGGTTGATCGTGATTCTCACCATCTTCCAGGGATCAGCCATATCATTTTTTTAACCTTTTTTTTCTAATTTTTTTCTAAGTCTTTTTTTTCTTTTAATTCTTTTAATAACCTTTTTTTTCTAGCAATCTCTTTCTTCTTCTTTTTTTAAATGTCCAAGGCCTAACGACAGGATGGAGAAACTCCAAAACTTGTATAGCAAAACGCTCAAATCATGACGCCAACAAAGTTGAAGAACTTTGATGGCCAAAAGCCCAATCAAACTGGCTTTGTGCAGCAGTGGAGTGGCCAGAGGATCGAATAGCTCTGATACCAATGTAACAAACAAGGTTCGTATACTCAAAGTAACACTCTGATACCAATGTAACGAACAAAGTTCGTATACTCAGAGGAATGCTCTGATACCAATGTAACGAACAAGATTTGTATATAAAACAATAATCTTCAGAATACTTCGAAGACAAAAACATCCATTGTAGGACAAGTAATGTATATTAAATATTATAGAAGAATTTGATGAGATGATGTGAATGTTACAAATGATGCTTGCTTAAGCCTTATATACCTAGTCAAGTGCCTCTTCACAGATGGTCATGTCTTTTAAGACATGTCTTTTCAGTACTAATGACTATTTAGTTAACCTTATTATGATTATTATTGTTTACATTGATTTTATTATTTTTATATGAATTATATACATAACAATATCGTTGACAAGAAAATAGCATTGCTTCAGAACCAAGCATTGAACAAGTGAAGATGCAATGGAGATATCTTTGTCCCAATGACGCTACATGGGAGTTGCAACTTGCCCATGAATGAGGCATACCCAATTTTGCTCTGATCTCAAGCTCCACCAAGGCTAGTGTTATCACAAGGGGGAGGGGAACATAATCATTAAGTACAAGTTTAATCGATATGAAATTAGGGTTTATGGTGGGGTTTGGGACTTCTTAGGTGTTAATTTTCTCAAGTTACAATCAAGGGCTACACCCAGACATCCCTTTTTTCGTAGATTACTTGTCAGCGCCCCCTTTCAAACATGAACATTCCCCTTTCCTATAGGTTACTTGTCAACACCACCTTTCAAATAGGAACACTCCCCTTTTTCAAAATGACATTCCCTTTTGTGTTTCCTTGCATCCCTTTCAAATGGGTATGTAAGGAAACACTATAAATGCAATACCCACATACCGAGAGTACAAGGAGCTCACTACTCTTAGGAACAAGTGTTAGAAATCCTACCTAATTGCTTCAAAAGTATCCTCCCAAAATACCTGTCACAATGCAAACCCTCTCATTGCAAATCTAATATGGTGGAGGGCACACGAGAGACGCCTCTAGGTGAGACATATTCACTTGATATAGACAGTAAAAAGTCTGTCTTCAACAACTTGTCTATTTTGAACAAGTTCTATTATGTATATGCTTTTCCCAAAATCAGATGACATTGATGTTCTTAAATTATCAAAAAGTGATTTTTATAAAAGCAATTTTGGTATATTTGGAAAGTGCTTTTAGCACAATTTTGTAGGAATAGTAGACTAGCACACGAGTCTAGAATAGGAGGGTGCAAATCTCAATAAGGCTTGCATGCCTTTGGGGCATATTTCCTACTCTCATATGATTTTCCACGCAAGCTAGGTGCTAGAGGAGATTTAGTCCAACTTGATTCTAACCCACGACCCTTTCCTTCAATTATTAAGAGGACATGGAAGTGAAGTTTAGTATTCACTTTTTGTTAACCTCAAACCATGAAGCAATTTTCAGAGTTGATTGTAGCAAATTTCATTTTCTGATTTAATGGGAAGGAAATAGCAAGTTGGACAATCAGTTCAGCTTTTGTTGTTTGTCATTTTTCAATGTGACAAGTTTCAATTTTGAAGCATAGATCAGATTTCATTTTTTATAGTAGTTTAAAGTTATCTAGTTGTTAGCGTGGTAGAATCTGTGCAGTAAACTATTACCATGAGTTGAAAATTTTAACATGGTATCAAAGAATGCTTTCAGAGATTTTCTAGATCCATGTATGGAGCAAGATGTTGCTTGGAAGAGGGAGTTGTCAAAGGATCTCAATGGGTGTGATGACCTTGCTTCAATGATTGAAGCAAACCGAGACCTTTGATTGATTTTTTTTTTTTCACGAACAAAGTTCACAGGAAACCCAGGCGTACTTCCCCAGAATTTCTGGATGGTACGCGCAGTAAACCGTTCGACGCAATAAGCGGCGTCTGACCCCAAAGACTCAAGGATCGAACCCGTGACCTCCCACAACGGAAAGGACCACGTATTGGCTCACTACCACTTGAGCTAACCCTTGGGGCTTAGACCTTTGATTGATTGTTGGGTGTAATGTCCGAGTTGTTCAAATGATTATGGTTGATCCACACTTATGATAGGTTGCCGATCAGACTTTTCTTCACGCTGATTTGTTTGGTATGTTTTGTTCGAAAAGTTGCAGGAATGACTACTTGGTCTCTATCACATTTTGGAGGATGCTTCCAATTTTGTACCATGGAAGTTCAAGCTGTAGAATCTATTGAATAAGATTGATCTTAGTTTTATGGAAGGAAATCTGACAACCCCTATCAATCCTGCACAACTGGCCAAGCACAACAAGAAGGCAACCAAGGCAAAGAGAACACCCTTCATTTAGTGAAGGACAATTTGATCCCTAACATAGCAAAGAAGAAATTAACAAAGGACATGTTTAATGCCTTAGTCACTCTATACTAAAGTGTGAAGGTTAACTGTTAATTTTGGGCAACTAGGTCCAAACTCCATGTTGTGATGCTCAGATGACGATGCCAATAATTTTATTGGATTCCTCTTTCGGAGAGGTGCAAGATCGATCTAAAGATCATCTTGATCGGATGAGCAAAACATGTATTTTGAATTTATTCCACATGTGCAAGGTCGGCCTGATTTATCCCACATGCATAAAAGATGTGTCACACGCCCCCACAGATGCCTATATATTGGAGAGACTTGAAGTTCATTTTAAACACACACATTTTTGTGGAGGCATTTTCTTCTCTCTGGGATGGTGATGGAGCAGCGTTCTTGGTTTTGCGTTTAAGGCATCTTGGTGCAGTGTCTTGGTGGTGTATTCTTGATGAGACGTCTTAGGGTTGTGTGACACATGTGCGAGGCTGACCTTATGAAGACTTTGTTGGTTGAAGCATCATGCTGATCGCCATAACGCCACCATTCTTTATCTCTATTTTGGCTAGTCTTCCATCGATCTATTGGCATGTTCTATCTACATCTTACTTTCATTGAGCCCTAGAAGTTTAAAGTATTTGCATCTAGCATAGAACATCTTCAGAAATTTAACATGGTATCAGAGCTAGGAGAAGGCAAAGCCCATTCTAGTTGAGAATCTAGGGCAGCGAGATAAGGATTGTTTTCTGGTGACCGAGCTATTGGAAGAAGGCCAAGTGAGGAGACCTCGGCTTCAGGTCCGTTGGGGCTAGTTGGTGCCCTAACCGTCAGTGGAGGCTGAGTGTTGTAAGAGACAACGATTGTTTTTAAGTGGAAAAGCCTTATATAAACAGCGCGAAGAGGTTGTTGAGGGTTTCAAGAAGAACGAAGAGGATTGGGTTTGTTTTGAGTGAATCTATTTGCAGGGCTGAGGAAGCTATGGGTAACTAACACTGGTTTCAGGACAATCTCCGTAGATGTATTGTGGTTTCTTTACATGATTTCCCTCCTCCATATAGACCGATCTCCTTAGACAGGATGCTGAGCAAATATGGGTTAGTTGATTCTTAATATGGGCATTATTAATCCTCTCCCACAGGCTGAGATCCATCATCAAGTCAACCGCATACCTGTGAACAGTTTAGAGCTGCCTGTGTGTGAATCCTCTAGGAAAGGATTGTTGCAACTCCACGGAGGTTGTTTCAAACAGGTCACAGCCCTATAAAGGCCAGATCTGGGGTCACAGTTATGTCGCAGCCATCAAGGAAGTTGCAGACGGTTGAATCTAGCCCTAACCAGTAGTGGAAGGCTATAGATAGAGCCCTAATCAGCCTTAGATTGTGAAATAGTGACTTAAAAAAGTGATTCGCAGACTTGTAATAATGCTTAGAGTGCAAAGGGTTTGTTGTCATAAGACAACAAACCTTAACCAGAACTCAGTTCATATCTAAAGCAAGTGAGAAAAATCTTTGACTACATTTGACCAACAAAATATGATTTGTTGATGTTCAAAGGCAGAAATTTTGGATCATGCATTTGGAGTTACGATTTCTGTCATGTGAAGTTTGCAGAGTCATCCAAGGGAAAGCAAGGCCCCTTCAAGAACGGCAGTGATGACGAGAAGCTCTTCGTCAGCGGGAACGACAGTGAAGGCGAAAGCAATCTCTAGATGTTCTGGAAAAGCATTCGATAGTTCTGGGATTTACTTTTAATATTCTTGATTTCGTGAATTGATGGTCGGATGATAACTGACCTATGCTATCGGGACAGTGAAGTCACATATATCTAAAGTTCTCGGATGGGCTAAACAAAAGCAAAGTTCAGATCTCCAGTATTGAATCAAGTTCGGATGATGTAGACATCAAAGATATGTTTCAAGGGTGATCACAATAAAAGATGAAACTCAGATCTATCCCAGAATTCGGATCACCGAACTTAAGACACGTTAGATGTGTCTCTGAAGTTCGTATGTATGATTGCAGTGACATGAATTCTGATATCTGTCTAGGAAGAAGTCTTATATCAGTAATATAAAGAAGTTGCAAAGATTCAGTGATGACAATAAGATTCAATGCATCACAATTTGGTGATGAGTCCCTGTGGTGACAGTGACATGACAATTTGTCATTACAGATCTGATTTCAAGAACAGAGAAGGTAGGCCGAATTCGTGGGCTGATTTGCTGACAATGCAAGTATAATCTCCCTCTTGGTAAAGCTGCACTTCAGACTTCAGAAAGGGCCAAAATGTCTAACAAGGGTTCATATCAACCCTTAGAGACAGCGAAGGGCATCATCCGATATGACAAGAAAGGCTGCAGAAATGAGGAAGTTTTGGAACAACAATGATTTACAAGAAGCCCTAACCAAACCAAGCTTCATCAATTGCATCCCCTTAGCTCAGGAAGGTACCATTTGATCACTAATGCCAGGATGCCAAATTGCAGTCTTTGATTGGGCCATCTACTTGTTTAGGGCAATGATGTTGGAAATCTACTGTAAGAAGGCAAACAAAAGAAGAGGTATGTAAAATTAATTCTTACATAGAAAGTTTGTCTGTCTAGGAATGTTGTTTAAGGAAATCTGAGATGGTTGGTCGATGAGCCTTAGAACAGTGACAGATGGTAAAGGATATTTGACCTCACTGTATAGGGAAAAATCTATATGAACTTGGTCTGTGAGCCATATGAAAAATCATATATAACCATGAAGTTTGATGTCTTTAGTTCTGTCTGGCAGTGATGAATATGATAAGTGATATGTATGATAATGAGTCATGACAAATATGATACCTGTCAAGATGCATGACAGATATATGGCAGTATATGGCTATGATTCTTGTATGGCCTTGACAGTGGGAGAATAAGATTCAGGCCCATGATTACAAATCCCTTTCCAAGTTGGTGTCTGGGATGCCCGCATTCAAAATAATCATGAAGGCAATTGTCAGGGTTGCAACAAAGGAAAGCATAGGGGACTTTTCCTCATTCCTCAAGTGTCACAAAAACATCTGATACACTCTGACTTATCTGATATGCTGCCTGTGAAATCCTTGAGAGGATGTTCTTATAGATGTCTTCTCTCACAAGAGGAGCTGGCATTAAGAGGGAGACTACAACCGTATATGCTCATGAGCAAATAATGTTGCTGGAAGAAAGAAGAGAAGACCCTCATGGCTCAGAGACATATGGCCCCAAAGGGGGACGTTTCGAGAAAGCAAGAAGCCATATAAATACCAAGGGTATCTAGCTACCATGAATACAATATGAGCCTGGATCATTTGAAGAATTCGTTAAGCATCAAGTCTAGAAGGATGCTATATACAAAGAGCAGGAGTCCATTACGATGTCTGGATATGGTTCCGAGACTGGAGGACAAAGTTGTTGTCACCTCGAAATGGCTCTATAAGATCAAGCATGAATCTGATAGGAGTGTTGAAAAGTACAAGGCAAGATTTGTTGCCCAAGGCTTCTCTCTAAAGAAAGGCGTAGACTATGATGATATACTTGCACCTATGATTACCCTTGCTGCTACGCAAGGATGGAGTCTTCATCAGATGGATGAAAAGACCACCTTTCTGTATGGTTCGATAAAGGAAGAGATGTATGAGGAGCATCCTGTGGGGTTCGAAGTCTGAGATAGAGACTCTCATGTATGCAGGTTGAAGAAAGCCCTCTATGGTTTGAAGCAAGCCCCCAGGGCTTGGTACGAGAGGATAGATAGCTACTTGATGAAGCTGGGCTTCACTCTAAGTAATGTTGATCCGAAGCTTTATTTTAAGGTTGATAGAGAAAGGACTCTCATTTTGGTTCTCTATGTGGACGACCTCTTCCTAACAGGTGTTGACTCTCTCATTCATCAGTGTAAGAGGGAGCTAGCTTCAGTTGAGATGAAGGACCTAGGACTGATTCATTACTTTCTAGGCCTGGAGGTCTGGCAGAGACCTTGCAAGATTTTCCTCTCTCAAGGAAAATATATTGTGAAGTTGCTGGAAAGATTTGGTATGGTGGACTGTAAGCCCGTATCAACACCGATGGAGCTCAACTTTAAGAAGTCGAATGACCGCACTGCTGAGCCTATGCTAGCAAATCCTACTGAGTATTGCCAACTCTTAGGCGCTTATGTCCTTAGGGAACATCCGTCCGAATGTATGTTGTGCAGTGAACACCTTGAGTCAACACATGGTTGATCCTCATAACATTCACTGGGTTGGTGCCAAGAAACTCTTGAGATATCTCTGAGGCACGATAGACCATGGGCTGAGATACACTGCCGAGAGTTTGAGACTCCGTGTATATGTTGATGTCGACTAGGCTGGCAGTGTCGTGGATCGAAAGAGCACATTTGGATGTTGCTTCACTCTTGGGTCTGCTTCAAGTAGGAAGCAGAAGTCAGTAGCTTTAAGCACCGCTGAGGCTGAATACATTGCAGCGTGTATGGCCTGTTGTGAAGCCACTTGATTGCGAAAGCTCTTCAGTGAGTTGTTCGAGCATGTGCTTGATGCCACCATTATCCTTTGTGATAACCAGAGGGGGATTCGTTTGTCAGAGAATCCCATGTTCCACGATCGATCCAAGCACGTTGATGTCTGGTACCATTTTATCTGAGATATGGTACAGCGAGGCGCCGTAAGGCTCGATCATATAGGAACTGATGAGCAAGTTGTGGATATTCTCACAAAGCCCTTGGGGAAGCTCATGTTCCTAACCTTCTGTGAGAATCTTGGAATCGTGGAACGACCCTATTTGGAGGGTCCTGTTGGACGATGAGCTTTGGGAGCTCCAAGGGGGCTTTGGGGATAACTTCTTGGAGCTATAAGCAACCACAGGGCTAGGCTTGTCGAACTTTGTTGGTGTGCTTCCGCCTCACCATGATGATATTGAGTTGGTTTACCTCTCTCTGATATGTGCCCCATATGCATCCTACCCATGGAGTTTCGGACTCATGCGAAGTACCTCTCATTTGGCCAAGGAGGTGGGAAATGTGAATAGAAACCATAGCAAGACCAATGGACGCATAAGAGATTGTCGTACTCTCTATATCTAGGATGGCACGTGTCCAACCACTTGATCTGGGATCAAGTCTAGAGAGGTTTCGGACCTCCAACTGACTTCGAGTTAGTATATGACTCTCTTGAGTCCAAGTGAGGTTTCAGACCTCCAACTGACTTCGGGTCAGTTAAACCAACTTCGGGTTGGTATGTGACTCCTTTGAGACCTATAGAGGTTTCGGACCTCTAAGCCGATTTTGTCAGCCGGGAGTGATGTCTTTGTGACTCACCTTTTTGTTCTGAAATAAAGAGCCAGCAAAACAAGTTACGGCGGGATGACGCACGATGTTTGATGGCACTGGTGGATGGAGTTCTCCCTAGTTGAGAGGGAGTGTTAATTTTGGGAAACTAGGTCCAAACTCCATGTTGTGATGCTCAGATGACAATGCCAATAATTTTATTGGATTCCTCTTTCGGAGAGGAGCAAGATCGATCTAAAGATCATCTTGATCGGATGAGCAGAACATGTATTTGAATTTATTCCACATGTGCAAGGTCGACTTGATTTATCCCACATACATAAGAGATGTGTCACACACCCCATAGATGCCTATATATTGGAGAGACTTGGAGTTCATTTTAAACACACATTTTTGTGGAGGCATTTTCTTCTCTCTGGGATGGTGATGGAGCAGCCTTCTTGGTTCTGCGTTTAGGGCATCTTGGTGCAGCGTCTTGGTGGTGTATTCTTGATGAGATGTCTTAGGGTTGTGTGACACATGTGGGAGGCTGACCTTATGAAGACTTTGTTGGTTGAAGCATCCTGCTGATCGTCGTAACGCCACCATTCTTTATCTCTGTTTTGGCTTGTCTTCCATCGATCTATTGGTATGTTGTATCTGCATCTTACTTTCATTGAGCCCTAGAAGTTTAAAGTATTTGCATCTAGCATAGAACATCTTCAGAAATTTAACATTAACCAAAAGATGTTATTGAAGAAACAAGCTCAATAGCACTCACAAGTGTCACAAATACAGTGGCCCACTACCTAATAAAGATCATCGAGCTTCGAGATCAACGCACAGTTATTGAGGTCAAGGTGGAGGATGAGAAGCTAGTGCCCATAGCACCAAATGGGTTCCATCCATCTAAGGACATGTTTATTCTTGGTATCTATGCTTGAGAGAAGCTTCCTACATTTCAAAGGCTTTGGATGATTTCATCCAAGAGAAGACCAAACTAAAGTCCATCTACCCAAAATAAAACAAATCAAGAACTTAGCCCTCATCGAAAATATACGAGGCATGAAAGGAGGAACTAGGGAGGGTCAAAACTCAGAAGGGAAAGGATGAAGAATCGTATTCTTCAGACTAGGGAAAGAAAGACTCAAGTTACATGAAGTTTTTCAAGTGCCAAATGTGAGCCACTATGCATCTCAATGTGCCAAGTGGGAGAAAGCTACATAATAGCGAAGGCAATTTGTGAGAAGAGTAGAAGCTTTCGCCAAAGCGCATGAGTTATCATCCAAACTTAACACAGGCTTTTCATGGTATCATGTCTTTCTATTCATATAAGTTCTGATGTAGGGTTGTATGTGAATAGTGGACAATCTAGACAAGTGACCTTCAATGAGAAAGCATTTTAACAGACTTCAAGAATAGGTGGATAGCATACAAGTGGAGTTGAGAAATGATGCCACTTGTTTAGTTATTGAATTGTGATTTCATAGATAAGAATTCATAATAACATTACATGTGGGTCAATGGGTCTAACAACTCTAACTTGAGCGGTTGAGGGATGGAGTGTTATCCTTCCCATCCAGGTTCTATTCTTGTTAGTGACATGTTAAGCTCAAAATGAGTATATTGTTGTAACAACTTTGATCCCTATTGTTGACTGAACCTTGTGCCCTGAAGAATCTAGTGTTTACCCTAGGTATCATCCTTGGAATGAGGGCAAGTGCCTGAGGGTTCTCCTCCAAATATGTTGCCTAGAAAAAATAATATTACATGTTTATTATGATATAACAAGGTACACATCAATCAATGACAAGATACAAATACAAATTTGTAACAAAGATGTTACCATCAATTTTTTCTAACATATTAAAGACTGTTCATAAATTCAAAGCATTTTGAGGATGGATTGCTAGGTATAATTAACACAATACTCTTCCAATGCAATTTAAATACAACAGTTCTAGTTACCCACTTATTATATAGCATAGCTTTTCCTAACCTTACTTTTGCCTTCTACATCTTTTTGGAAAACCTAACCTAAAAGAATTCGTTCACTTAACAAACTCGATCCAAGAAAATATTTACAAATAAAATTTGAGATCCATCTACCTGCCACTCCTTTCCCATGGTCTGCATAGGAGTCTAAGACAGCCAAAAAAGCCATAATTGTTGATCCAGCTTAAGACACAGTAGATTTTTGACAATAGAACTTGAACAGCCTTCATACAAACTTCCACAATTGTACTGAAATTTTTACCTTCTTGAACCTATGGATTGATAAACGTTTGTCTTTTGGGGAAAGAAGCCAAGACGTTCATCAATGTGCTATCTTGCTTATCCATCCAAATATCAAACATGAGAATTGAATCATTCACCAAAATTCCGAATTGCAATTAGAAAATCTTGGTAAGACATGTTTGCTTAAACAATATGCTCTGTCCAGTAAAAGAACGAGCTATAACTCTACATGATTATTTCTTTCCGATTTCCAAATGCCCTTCAAGGATTCTTGAGACTAGGAGTATGACTAAAGACACAGAGATGGGAAAACTTCAGAAAACAAAGAAGATGGATCCCTGGAACTCATTCTTCCGCACAATTTTTCCCAAGTATCACCATAAGGAGAGGAGGAAGATGGGGCATTAAAGCTCGTAACTTTGTAAATTTTTCGCAAATATCACCATAAGGAGAGGAGGCAGAAGGGGCATTAAAGCTCCTAACTTTGTAACGAAAAATATATGTGTAGCCTAACTCTTCTTGTTGGTATTCACAGAAAGTACACTTGTTTTCCTCCTTGGACACATTGATGCCTTAACATAACTTCGTTTTCTTACCTTTGATTTCACCACTTGTGAGCAGACAAAAAGATAAAGATTTGCTGTTTCAGCATGTTCTCATTGCTGCCAATCATCAAGGTAACGTGAACTTTAGATGCAACAATGATTCACACAAACCCCCAAATGCACTGTTGTCTTGCTGCGAACTGAAGCTAAGAAGACGGCCTTGCAATTGCTTCGTATCATGAAGTATGTTTATCAAAAGCTTAACAAGGAGTGAATATCAAGTTCAACAAACTAACTAGAAGAACAAGATGAAGTATCGCTGGAGGACTGAGTAAAGCACAAACAAGAAGTGAATCAAGAAACTAATTGTAAAAAAGGAACAAAATATGAAAATCCCATGTCCAGATGAATACCTGTGAAAATTTAAGATGAAAACATAAGGTTGCCACATAGACTAAACAGTGACTAAATCATAAATGTATACATACCAAACAACAGTACATACTGTACAGTTGTATTGATCCACAATAATAGCGAGTATTGGAAGAGAAATCCATTGTGATCTTTCCAGGAATAAAACCTAGGGTGCCAATAGCATGCATGCAATGACAGTGAATCATGCAGAAATCATAACCACCTAAAATCTAGAAATTCTAAAAGTGACCAGATGACTCAGTTGAAACTAGAGAATGCAAAATATCCCAGTAGATAAAAAAAACACAGATATCAAAGCATCAATTTCTTATGAGATATAGTTAATAGACAAACTGCATTTGTAGGTCAAAATACAGGTGCACATGGACACTTGGAGTTTGAATGAACACTGCACAAAAAAAGAGTGGGGGGAGGATAAACAGACAGTACCTCCACAAATCCAGTCATTGCGAACCCAGGCTGATTCTCATTAATAGCTGACCGGCGCCGGAATGACCTCTGTCTGATACCTTCAGAATTTGGCCTCGTAGATCTTTCTTGAGGACCTCTCACTGAAGTAGACCTGTCAAACATTGAGCTGTCAAAAAAGTTCAAAGGATTGACATTATGTGCCGATGCAAGAGATGGTAGAGGATGTGTTTCCTGAGGGGTGGGCCTTGTTAATGGTAAAGATATAGAATCAGTTGACAGTGTTTCTTCCCTGCTGTAACGTATTTCAGAAGGGAGTGGAGGTGGTCTTAAGGATGGCAAACTAGAAACTATAGATGTGTTATTGTTGATTTCATCCCCTATTAAAAGATTATACAAACTAGCTGATTCCATACTTCTGCTGATTCTATTCTCCATCTCCAGTGAACCAACTAACCTTCTGCTTGGCATTTCGCTTGATATGTTTCTTTCAATTCTCCTAATATACCTATTCGTTGTAATTTGTCCAGAAGAGTTGGCTGCCCCAAATGAAGTATCAGTTCTTCTTTGCAAAGGCCCACTAGAATTTCTCCCTCTCAAAGACGGAGAATTGAAACTCCTGTCTCTACTGAGAGGGTTTGAAATCCGATTGCTTAGATGTAAAACAGTGCCATTACTAAGGTTTGGAAGTTCTAATTCCAAATCAGGTTCTTCTCCAATTAGTTCAACAGAACAACCTGTAGCAGATTCCATTGCAGTAATTGGCCTTCTGAAAGATTGATGAGGCAAACCTCTGTCCGCTGAGTTCCAATGAGCAGGAGGTAATGCAGGTCCATTGTGCATGTTCCTCTGGGGTATAGCCGCAATTGTATTGTTTGCAAGTGATCCTTCAGCCAACATTGGCACTCTATGTGACTCTTGTCCATAAATAGTACTCCTGGTCTGATTGGGCATACCATTCCATGGATTCTCCAATGCATGGCCAATATATGAAGAAAAACAAGATTGGGGTGAATCAGACACTAACGTATGCCTCGAACTGCTGGTATTGTGCCTTTCAGTGCTTGTACTAGCTTCTACCAACGACCACCCATTATAAACGTTTATCGATCCATACCCTGCAGATAAATCTTGAGAATATTTTTGGCTAGCGAATTGGTTTGCAGTTTGTGATATGGAGCCCTTACATTTAAATCCTGGAGACCTGGAAACATTTACCACCTCCCCCTGACCCACAGGAGATTTGTCACTGTGGTCAGCTACTTTCCTATTCAAACTTACATGCTCCTGAGTCACTTGATTTACACTTGAATGAAATAAAGAATCACTGTTATAAGCTCCGACTGGTTCAATCAGATCTTCAGCCATTCTATCAACACCAACAGGGGAGATGTTTTCAAAGCTGGTCTCAACACCTCTACCTCTAGTTTCTACATCAATAAGTTGCCTGTCTGATTCATTGATGAGCATAGTTTCCATTGGATATAAGGAAGATCCTACTCCAAAATGATTGAATTCCTCGTGTTCTATGCCAGTCCGAACAGAATGCCTCCCATTCTTTTGCAATAAATCTGACAATCTGATCCTTTCATTGAGTTCATGTAAGCTACTCCCATTATGCTCCCCATTCAAAACTCTTCCCAAAAGTGCCTCAGGATCTGGCTTTTCATCACTTGAATTAATACTAAAAAGCTGATTGCTTTGGGAAAGACTTGATGTTTCTCGAAGAAAAACAAAATTCATTTGTCTTTCTGAAGCTGTCAAGTTGGATGTTTCTGACAGGCCCAGACGATGGCTGCTGCCTGGACTATAGGCAACTCCTCTTTGGCATGTTGGACTACTCGGTCGCAACTGAGCCAAACCAGCAGAGGAGTTTTGTGCTGAGCTCCATTGCCCTAAAGTAACAGAATTTTGCTGCATCCGGCATGTCCTCCTTGAGGTTAATGAGCTAGAAGAACCCAATTTAGGGGATATTGGAGCTGATTTTTGCAATATTGACTTGCTGCTTGAGGGATGCACACTAGCCCTGGAGGATTCCCCCTGCTCTCGATATTCAATAGAATCATTCCTAGCAGCAGTCACACTCGTACCACCTGTCCCAACAAACGACAGACTCCTCCTTGGATGATGATTTGGATCTCCTGAAAGAAGACAAAATCCCCTGCTACTAAGACCTATAAGAGGTGCAGCCCTTTGATTGGGTTGGTCATCCATGTGAAGCAGATGCTTGCAACAAGATGTTGATAAAATGAAAAAGGAAAGAAAAATATCACGACTGTAAACGTATATGCTCCTTAACTATGTGCTCCTCTCCCTCTAGCCTCTGAATCTCTAGAAACACCATTGTTCTCCTACAAACAAAGTAATTGCGGTCAGGTACTGTTAACAAAATGATGTAACCAAATCCACAAGAATTTGAAGATTACTCACTAGTATCAGATAATTATCTAAATTGTGTACAGCCAAACTGAATGCATGAAGTTATCATAATCAGGAAGGTTTAGATAGAAAGATAAGAAAAAGACATAGTCAGATGCCTATGATTCTCTTGTAACCTTTGATTTATCGAGATCAAACCATTGAAAAGGAAAATAATACCATGACTTGTGGAATATGTATAGAAAATCCTGTCAAAGAAAAATGCTCAATGGCAAACTAATAAATAGAAACCAAATCCAATGTAAAATTTGTTATCTAGCTGTCAATTGGATGTAGCTCAGGTTGTTGGGAGAAATGCTGTTATCCTTCCCACCTAGATTCAATTCCCACATGCGACATGTTTAAGCTTATAATGAGTATATGCTTGTAATGGCTTCGAGCCTTGTTGTCTAAGAGTCCCTCAAGGACCAGAACATGTATATTCCTCATATGGAATATAAATATATTTTCTTTGAAGGAACCCCAAAAATAAAATTGTTATCTAGAAATAATGAATAGAAAACCACCGAATTTTCATTCTTGCAGACCTTTACTCCAAAAGAAAATTAAATGTTATAAATATTTATCGACACCCCAATTATGTGATAAAAGTTTAAAACATATCCCTAAAACATTAACTCAGAGAATTACCTCAGATTCCACTGAACATATTCTATCATGAACTAGAATAAACAAACCCTAAGCAAATATAATATGATTGTAGCACACCACTTAGCAAGTTAAAGAATCTTGGAAGTTTGCCTAAGTGTGCCCAGAGTTCATGTTTCAAAAGGCTATAAATCAAAAAGATAATTTACAGAAATATTAGTCCTATGACAATTTCCAGGATTGCATCAGAAGCAAATATCTTTAAGTTATTCTCTTTACTTATCGTTCTTATAACAGCCTTGTTCTGTCATTTCTACTGATGTCATTGTGCGCAAAACCTCATTTTTTTCCATTTTTCATGTGTAAGAATGATTGTCCCTTTGGTTTATTGTCTTCTTCTCCTTGATTGTCCATCCTTCCACTTGTAATCAGGATAATACCTGACTTTATTCATTTTAAGATGAAGTTTTTCCCTAACTTCTAAACCAGCTAGCCAGCCATGAAAGAGCTCATATTTTGCATAATATATTGATAAATATTGACTTCGTATAATTATCATTTTTACTTCTCCATAATCATTTATCCTACATCCTTGTCAGATTTTTGTATATCTTGTTAGAATTTGAACACACTCACAGGTACAAACATCTTAAGAACAACACGAAATAGATGTTAGACAAGAACACTATGTGCATAGTGGAAAAAACCCCAAAGGGAAAAACTCCACTGTGAAATAACCAGCATAGATCCATCTTAACTTTGGATCTAGCAAGCACCAAGAGAAATCAAATCTCAAGATGCAAACATCTTTTTGAGTGCAAAACTTGAGGAAAAGCTTGCACCTCGAGAGATTTGATTCCTCTAGGCGATTGGTAGACCTAGAGTTAAGATGGATCAATGCTAGTTCTTAATAATATTATTTATATTTATATAAATTTCACATCTCAATATGTAGAAATATTCTTATTTTTAATTTTATTAAAACCCTAATAATACATATAGTTACATATATATACAACATTTTTCTTTGACATATTTTATAATTTAATTTTTTAATGTGATATACATAGCAATGATGATATATATAGATAGATAGATAACTTTGAAAAAAAAAATATTGTAAATATTGAATTTTATATGTTTATTAATTAAATTTATATATGAAGTTCTGAAATATAATAGTTACGAATATGAATAGCCCCAAGGGTTAGTTCAAGTGGTCTAGAGTCAAACATGAAGTTCTTTAAAATTGATGCTAGTTCTTGCTGATCACAGGTTCGACTCTCTTCGATTCCCTTGGGGTGAGGCCCCATAATTAGGGACCCCGCTTATCATCCACGAAATGTGGGGAAGTACTTCGAGGTTTCCCGTACTTTCATTCCAAGTAAACAAAGAAAAAGAAAAAGAAAAATTACGAATATGAATCGTTATTTTATTTATATAGTCAAATGGATACATATATAACAATTCTATAGATAGAAATATTTTTATTTTTTATTATACATTTATTAATTAAATTTATTAAGTGTTTTTTATGTTTATTAATTATATGTTTTGAAATATCATGGATACGAATATGAATCATTATTGTTTGCATCTATTTTAATATGATATGTATTAAATTTTCGCGAAACTCTGCAACTACGTAGATGAATAACTGAGAATTGAAATCTAGTTTACTTTCACCAAGATACAGAGTTACTTAACAATTCGTAAGTAGCGGAATAAAAACACATCACACCAATATTTATTATTGACACACTTGCTTTCTTAGGAAACCCAACAGGGAAAACCTGTTTGCTTGATGTGGTATTTTATTGATTCATTCGTTTGGTTTCAATCCTTACTCAAGCTATTTCAAGGCTATCATTGCTCACTTGGTCTTTTTATAACAGAGAAGTGTTGACCCCTATTTTGTCCTCCTTTGGCTCATCCCTTGTTCTTGAGTTGTCCTCATTGTTTGTATTTCCAGATGAGTTGTTGCCTCCCCTCTTCTTTGGTTGGTTCTGGTTTTCAGCCTCTTGCTTTTCCTTAGATGTTGCAACTCTTTTGTCCAACTCTTCCAATTCAGCAATAGCCTTTTTGTTCAACTCTTTCAATTTCGCAAAAGATGCCTTAATTTTACCATATACCGACGAAGATGTTATCCTAACTTGTGTATGTCTTTCTTTAATGGTCAAAGTAGATACTCTAGATTGCACAAAAGGAGAAGAATCCCCTCTTTGACCCATGGTCATCAGAGGCATTGCCTGAAATGTGCCAAATGGTTTGGTTTGAGATGTAGTGACCAGAAGTCGATATCAGTTGTTGGCTCAACTGCATTTGAGCAGTTATAGTTTGCATGGTTTTTTCCCGAGCCCCCTTCTGCCAAATTTTCCATTGAAATTTTCCCTAAAGAACTTGTTCAGTGACATCAACTCAACTGCACATAGGCTGGCAATGTGAGCCAGGTCTGATTGATCTGTAAACTATCGTGGATATTCCACTGGATAGTTCGTCACAACAGATCTAATAAAATTATATTGAACGTATGAAATTTTACACTATTACAGTTTTATTAAATTTCTAGATCTATACATGTTACTGTAAATAGTGCATGCATGTGAATGGAAATTATGCAGAAATATAGAACGGAAAAATAAATGCTCACACACACATAAGACACAATATTTTCTCTGGGAAACCCTTTCGGGAAAAAAACCCAGCTAGAAGGTGAGGCTACTCTGCTCTCTTTCTCTTTCTAGAAATATGGTTGCGAGTACAAAGAAGTATGGCATGTGGCCCGTGGGTTGCTACAGTGCACAAATCCTCTCTGTGTACTCTACCTCCTACCCCTCTTGGCTATTTTTGCTCAGCTATCGAACAAATGCACTCGAAAGAATGGAATGCCTCTTCCTCCCAGTGGCTCGGTTATAACACAACCCAATAGCCTACCAGTGGTTAAGTTTGACTACCTCAACTCTTAACCAAAGTTCCAATATCGACTCTTCTAGAGTCTTTTACATCGTAATCACATGGCTGGCCCCTTTTCCATGAATATTGGGGGTTGACGTGGCATCTTCTCAAATTATGGTGGTGGTGAAAATAGAAAGGTCAACTTCTGAATGGCATAACTTTCGCATACAGACTCTGATTAACGCACTTCTTGCTTCGTTGGAAATATCTGTGTAGAATAGCACAAAAAGACGTCGCACCAAAGTGGCAAGTTTTACCCCAAAAAAACGTCCTTTGATGCCTCAAAATGCTCCCAAAAGGTTTCAGACCTTGTTTTGCCAAATTGGGTCCTGTGAGTTGATTCCTCCACGTTTTCCACTCCAAATGCATCTAGGTGGATGACAAACAATATAATGATCCAATCCGGATCACACCTCCCCATTTTGGGAGGTTTTGGTCCCCAAAAGCTTCTATTGAATGAGCTGAGGAAATTCTTCCTCCACATTCTCTCTGGTGTACCATTTAGCTTTGCTTGGAAGCTGTCCCTTCAACCCAATCTGCCAAAGGTCATGTTGCCCCTGTCTTGTAGTTTTGGAACTCTTCTGCAAAACTGTATCTTCTATCAACTCTGCCTGAGCATCTGGTATCAAATCCTCCACAAAAGGTAGGACTTGTTCCTCTTATTGATCTAGAATGGAAGGCTCATAGATTCTCTACATTCACAACTGAGTAAATGTGCATATATGGTGGTAAATTGAGTCCATAGGCATTATCACCCACCTTGTCCAATATCTCAAAGGGATGATACCTCAGAGTCTTATTTTCTAACCAAGCCCCTGCAGCCTCTCCTTGTTCAACTGTAGCCATACTCTGTCTCCCACCTTGAACAATTTCTATGTATTGTGTTGATCATGCCTAGTCTTATACTTCTCCTGCGCCTTTTGCAATGTTTCTTGTACCTGTAGATGGATTTGCTAGATCTTCTCTATAAATTTTTCAGCCCTCAAAGTGTCTCCTGTAAGATATTCCCTCGCTCCTCGCTTCTCATATGCAATGTCCAAATGTGAAGGAGACAAATATCCAAAACAGGTTTCAAATGGGGACTTTCCTGTAGAAGTGTGGACTGCTATATTATAAGAATGTTGTATATATAACATATTTTCATCCCAAGTCTTCGAATGCTTTTGGTCATATCTCCTTAGAAGTTGCACCAAAGTCCTGATGACTACTTTTGTCTGCCCATCTATCTGTGGATGGAATGTTGTAGACCTCTTCAACTTCATGTCCATCTTCTCCCACAATGTAGTCTAGAATGCACTAAGAAAACTTGTATCCCTATCTGAAACAATGCTCCTTAATATCTCAAAGTGCACCCAAACTTGTCCAAAGAATAAGTTTGTTGCATCTTTCCCACTGGTGGTCCTTTTACATGGCATCACCACATCTTGTTGAACCTGTCAACTACCACGAACAAGTAGTCATGTCCCTTCCTGGTTGTCAGTAAACCTCCCACAAAATCCATGTAAATGCTTTCCCAAGGACGAGTAGGTACAGATAAGGGATGATATAGACCTAGTTTCTTGTTGCTAGGCTTGTTGGTACAACAAAGCATGCATCCACTTATGAACCTAGCTCCCTGCTCTTACATCTTGGGGATGTTGATTTTTGGTAGCATCGGATGTGCTTTAAGTCTCAAATTTTGCAGGGAAGCTTAGGCACATGTATTCCAAAGAACCCAGAAAGCGTTTTGGGAAATTCCACCTGGATTATGTTTTGTGGAAATAATTAATTATTTTTAATGGGAACCTAACTACGTAGGAGTGGCACAAAGATTGCAAAGAGGCTCATCTCTAGCCCAAATCTCATTGGAAGATTTTCGGATCTTCCAATGACAAGGTGAGATTATTTCACCAGCTCTTTGTTCAATTAGATATCTGTATAGGATTGCCAGTCAGGGCATCCGAAGAATTGTATTCAGAATTATTGCATAATAAACAAACTCTCAGTTGCTGCACTGGTTTTCCCGCATTGGGTTTTTCCGGGAACTGAGTCCAAAAATAACGGTTTCGTGTGTCTACTATTTATTCTTGCTCAAATCTTATTTCCGCACTTATTTATTTTCTGCAGTTTAATGTTGTGAAGGTTGTAGTATATGGGTTCAATATTTACCGTAGAAAACAGTAAATAACTTGTTCAAGTAACTAACAAGTAGAAGAATTCTCATCAGTTGTTGCAGAAGAATTCTGGGTAGCGGAACTTTCACATGGTATCGGAGCTTGTTTAGCAGTGTAGGAGGAGAAAGAGATCAGACCAGAAGGATCCAATGTTGAAGAAGAAGCAGCAGATCAAAGAGTTGTGTAAGCAGCAGATCGATTTCCCTAGTGATTGCGCAGTCCAAGCCAGGAGGGCTAGATCTACAAGGAAATCTCTCTCTGAGTGAGCCAACAGAGAGATAGAATTTTCTAGTTTGCAGTTTGTTAGAGACAAAAGGAGCAGCGGAGCAGATTCAGCGCAGATCAGCAAGCTGGTGGGACACAGTTTTCTTATAGCAGCAATTGTTGATGCAGAAAGCATCAGAAGAGAGTAATAGAAGACATTTTGGGGGATTTCTAACCTCAAAGAGTTTCTTGCCTAAGAAACTTTGATTTACTGTGCAGAAGCAGCGTGTTCGTGATTTATTTGGCTTGCTCCAGTAGGGAGTGCATAGAACCAGTTGTGCAGAGGGTTAGAGGCAGCAGATCGACAGTGATTGGGTGAGATGGCAGCTAGTGGGTTGCGTGGCCAAGAGTGGTTGGAGGATGCCTTCAACTACATAATCTGGAAGGCAAGGATCTCCTTCCTTCTAGATGAGCATGACCTCAAGACTTTCATCGACAATACATTAGCTAGACTAGTAGATGTCGCACCATTTAGAGCCTTCAAGAAGAACATGGCAAAAGCCAAATGGTTGATTCTCGATGGGGTGAAGGATCATATTGTTTCACACATTTCTGGCAAAGGGACAGTCAAGGAAATGTTGGATGCGTTGGCCACGCTATATCAAGGGTCTTCCGAGCAGTGGAAGATGTTTTTGGAGGAAAAGATGCAGACTACCAGCAGAAGGGAGAACAAGTTGAATCGTTCCTTGCAATGCTTCAGGAGGTCCAAGATTAGCTGGAAGTTGTGGGAGCAACTCCTCAAGCCACAGAGATGGCAGACTTGCCTTGAATTCTGTGTCCGAAGACTATCAGGTCTTTGTCCAGAGCATCCTGGGCAGAGAGAAGTTGTCGGACTGGGAAGGAATGTGGGTAGCTCTTCAGCAGGAAGAGATGAGGAGAGATCTACTCAAGTGCAAACTTGATGGTGGCCGGCCGGCAATGGGACAAAGCCCCGAGGAGGAGAGGAATGCGACCCCTTGCATCAAAGGGCGGCGGGGAGCAACGGAGATGAAATAAGGACGTCTCAAAGATCAAGTGCTTCCGGTGTGGCGAGATGGGACATTACACTACACAATGTCCTCTCAAGAAGGACAAAGATGAGAAGCAAGATCTGCAAATTGCAGTTGCGAAGATCGAGGAGGAGGAATTCGCCATGATTGCCCATATATCGCCAAGGGAGCATTAGGGTGATCCGGAGTTGTAGTTCAGCAAAACTACAATTGGGCAGGATCCTTGAGGAATCCACCTCTCAGATCATCACCTTGCTACGAGAGCCCAAATCAAAAGTAGCATGATGGACAAGTTTTCAGTTGGTGCAAAGGAGTGCAGAAGTGAGAGGGCAGTGGCTAGAGAGCGCCAGAGTCTAAGGAACAGAGCAGAGTAGGCAGCAGTGCAAGGAGGCACAGTGCAGAGTCAGCATTAGCTCAGCAGCTTCAGAGGGACAGCGCAGAGACTAGCAACAGTCAGATCTTCAATACAAGATGTGTCCTATTGAACACTTAGTTTTAGTTCAGATTTTGGATGTTTTCCTGCTGCAGTGAGCAACAGAGTTGCAGTCCAGTGGCAGTTGGCAGCAGTACGCAGGGTCAACAGCAGCACGGATGCAGCAGTGCAGTGTTGGTGGGCAGCAGTGTCAGACATCAGCAGTGTAGAGGGAGATGTTGTAGAATCAAAGCAGTGCTTCAGCTAGATGTATTGCTAGAGCACATTCCTCGCTAAGAGGGAGTGTTGATTTTTGGTAGCATCAGATGTGCTCTAAGTCTCAAATTTTGCAGGGAGGCTTAGGCACATGTATTCCAAAGAACCCAGAAAGCGTTTTGGGAAATTCCACCCAGATTATGTTTTATGGAAATAATTAATTATTTTTAATGGGACCCCAAGTCTAAACTTAGGAAATTAAAATAATTAAAGGATATTAATTAAAAAAGGGTGCGAGTGTTCTAGAAAATAAAGAGATCAAGTCAATTTAATATTACTCATTGATTAACGATTTAATCTCGACCGTTGAAGTCTCAACGAGAAGATTATAAGGACTTGAAGGGGCATTTGGAAAATACACTAAGAGACCGACAGAGTCTAGAGATCGAATTTCTCAAATGAGCAATGCTCAAGAGAAGTTAGATCGAGTTGATTCTTGCAGAGAGGGGCAGAGGTAATTTCCAGTTGAAGATCTTTCCTAATCTGGAGAGTACAAGGCGGAGAGGGCAAAGAGCAGTTCGAAGAGGCAGCGCAAATCCATCCACGCAGAGGCTGCGTAGAGCTTCAGAGGGAGTCTGTATTTCTGTTGTGGGACAGTCAAGATCTAGTGCCGAAGCCAGGGTGTGAGACTAAGAGGCTAGAGGGCTAAAGTTTCGAGTTGGCAGAGAGACCAAAGGAGGTGCAACCAGTCCCTTGAGCAGTGACACAGTAACTCCATAGGAGTGACGCAATACTGCACAGAGACAACACAGAGGCTCATCTCCAGCACAGATCAGTGTCGAATCTTCCAATGATGAGGTGAGATTATTTCACCAACTCTTTGTTCAATTAGGTCTTTGTATAGGATTGCCAGTCAGGGCATCCGAAGAATTGTATTCATAATTACTGGGATTTTCTGGGGACTTAGTCCAAAAATAACGGTGTTGCGTCTACTGTTTATTCTTGCTCAGATCTTGTTTTCGCACTTATTTATTTTCTGTAGTTTAATGTTGTGAAGGTTGTAGTGTATGGGTTTCAATATTTGTCGTATAAAACAGTAAATAACTTATTCAAGTAATTAACAAGTAGAAGAATTCTCATCAGTTGCTGCAATAGGATTCCGAGTAGCGGAATTTTCACAGGGGCCAATACACATATCTCTGCAAGTTGGCCACTGTCTTCACTACACCAAAGCGCCCTACAACCTTCGAAGTGTGAGCCTCTCTAATCAGCTGCAACGCTCGCCTTTAGGAACACATAGCTTATCCAACCTATACTGTAACCCATCTTGGAGATGATAGTTAATGGTGGTGTCTCCATCGTGCACATGAATCTGACTCTACAATTGTCAATACACCTCTTTGAAGTCCCCATCTTATGAATATGCCTCTCTATATGCATCATGGGTAAATGGATCCATGTGCAAATGTAAAATTGTGTAGATGTTCTATGCTTGATGCAACTTTACTTTTCACTATAGCAATCACATAAAAAATCAAGTAAAATGTTGATAGAACATACCAGTGGATCTATAGAAGACAAACCAGAAACAGAAAAATGTGGTGGTGCGTTACGGCGGTCAATAGGATGCTTCAACCGGCAAAGTCTCCTTGGTCGACCAACCCGACACATGTCACAACAACCCTCAAACGGCCACTCGGTCATCTCAAAGTCAACCCGGAAAAGTCAAGACTGAACGAGCGCGAAAGAATTCAAATCCAAACGACGACGATTAGAATCCCAATGTAGCTCGGTCTTTGGTCAACCTTTAACCTCGGTTCTTGTGCCAAAATGTATGACCTTCCAAAATCGAAGTCTCCACCAAAAATCAACGCCTTTGGACCATGCGTTGACCAAAGTCAACGGTCATCAATGCGTGGAAACCCTAGCTACGACGAAAAAAATAGAAATTTCTTTCCCACGTGTGAACCGAAACTGCCTCCAAGGAGCTCGAACAAATCAGAAGAGGAGAGATGATGTGAGAGGATGAGTTGATGAAATGTCCTCCAACGTTCACTCTATTTATATCAATCTCTGAGGTGTGTGACACATTTGTTGGGGGTGTAAAACCTTAAGGCCGACCTGCACATATTTTAAAAGTATTAAAAATAAATTCAAAATAAAATGCTCTGCTCATCGGATCAAGATGATCTTTAAATCGATCTTGCACCTCTTCGAAAGAGAAACCCAATAAAATATTGGTGTCTTCATCTGAGCATCACAACATGGAGTTTGGACCTAGTTGTCCAATTTTAACACTCCCTCTCAATTGGGAGAACTTCATCCCTGATTCTGCCTAAACATCGTCGTCATCCTATAGTAGAACTCCTATAGTAACTTGCTTTGTTGGCCTCTTTTATTCATAACGAAGTGGGTCGATCACAAAGACATCATTCCCGGTACAATGATTGCTTCGGAAGTTGAAACCTCTATAGGACTCACCACAGTCTCACCAACCGAAGTTGGTTTATCGACCGAAAGTCGGTGGGAAGTGCTGACCTCACTAGACTTGATCAGAGATCAAGTGGTTGGGCCGTGCCAAGACATAGAGAGGTATGGCAATCTCTGATGCGTCCATCAGTCTTTGCTACTAGTCTCTAGCTTTTCCCACCTCACTGGCCAAGTGAGAGGTACTTCCCATGAGCCCTGAACTCAATGGGTAGGATGCATACGGGACACAGATAATGAGAGGTGAACCAACTCAAACATCATAACGGTGGGGCAGAAGCACCACAAGGTTCGGCAAGCCTAGCCCCGTGAGTGCTTCTAGCTCCGAGAAGCTATCCCCAAAGCCCCCCAGAGCTCCCAGAGCTCATCGTCCAACGGGACCCACATCATAGGGTCGTTCCACAATACCAGGACTCTCACGGAAGGTTAGAAACTTGACCTTCCCCAGGGGCTTTGTGAGAATATCCGCGACTTGCTCATCAGTTCCTATATGATCGAGCCTTACGGCGCCTCGCTGTACCATATCTAGGATAAAGTGGTACCTGATATCAATATGCTTGGATCGATCGTGGAATACGGGATTCTCGGACAAGTGAATCCCACTCTGGTTATCACATTGTATCACGGTGGTATCTAGCACATGTCCGAACAACTCACTAAAAAGTTGTGACAAGTAACTTCACAACAAGCCATACTCGGCGCAATGTATTCGGCCCCTGCTGCCGATGCTCAGCTACGAGCTTACTGCTTCTGCTCATCCATGATATCGAAGCAAGCGAGATTGAACGGCATCTGGATGTGCTCTTATGATCACCACACTGGCCCGTGATCGGCAATAGGCCTGTCAGAGGTGTCACGCTCCCAGAAAAGCGATTGTATCTCAGCCCATGGTTTATCGTGCCCCGAAGGTATCTCAGAAGATTCCTGGCACCAACCCAGTGAAAGTGATGAGGCTCAACCATCTATTGACTCAAAGTGTTCACTGCAAAACATATATCTGGACGGGTGTTCACTAAGAACATCAGGGCCCCTACGAGTTGACGATACTCAGTAGGATTTGCCAATACGGGCCCAGCAGCGCTGCCACTCAACTTCTTGAAGTTGAGCTTCATTGGTGTCGACACGGACTTGCAATCCACCATACTAAATCTTTCTAGAAGCTTCACAATGTATTTTCCTTCAGAAAGGAAAATCTCACCAGGTCTCTGCCAGACCTCTAGGCCTAGGAAATAGAGCATCAGTCCTAGGTCCTTCATCTTGAACTCAGCAGCAAGCTCCCTCTTGCACTGATGAACGAGAGGGTCAGCACCTGTCAAGAAGAGGTCATCCACATACAGCACCAGAATGAGAGGCTTCTCCTTGACAACCTTGAAGTAAAGGTTCAGATCAGCATTACTACGAGTGAAGCTCAGCTTCATCAGGTAGCTATCTATCCTCTCATACCAAGCTCTGGGTGCTTGCTTCAGCCCATAGAGGGCTTTCTTCAACCTGCAGACATGGGTGTCCTGATCCTGGACTTCGAACCCCAGAGGTTGCTCCACATATACCTCTTCCTTTATCGCACCATGCAGAAATGCGGTCTTCACATCCATCTGATGAAGACTCCATCCTTGCGTAGCAGCAAGGGCTATAATAGATCGAATGGTGGTATATCGGGCCACAGGTGCAAATATGTCATCATAATCTATGCCTTCCTTTTGAGAGAAACCACGGGCAACAAATCTTGCCTTGAACTTTTCAGCACTTCCATCAGATCCATGCTTGATCTTGTAGAGCCATTTCGAGGTGACAACTGCTTTGTCCTTTGGTCTTGGAACCACATCCTAGACATCATTCTTCATAATGGACTCATACTCTTCGTGCATAGCATCCTTCCAGACTTGATGCTTTACGACTTCCTCAAAGGATCCAGGCTCAGATTGTACAATAGTACTCATGGCTGCTAGATACCCTTGGTATCTATTCGGCTTCTTGCTTTCATGGAATGTCCCCCTTGGGGTAGCATGTCCCTCAACATCCTTGAGAGTGTCCCTGAGCCATGATGGTCTCTTTCCTAGTGAAGGAGGTGGATCAATTGGGTCCATCGGTCCTTCAACATCAGGCATTGTTTCATCCTTTGGTTCCTCTTGATTTCCAGGCCTTGCTTCATTATCTTCCTCAGATCTCGGAAGATTGACTACTTTCCTCAGGGAAGTATCTTCGTCAAAGGTGACATCGTGGCATATCTCCACTTCCTTTTGACTAGGCACATAGACTCTATAGGCCTTCGAAGTTTCACTATAGCCCACAAACATTCCTTTCTTCCCAGAAGCATCCAACTTGCTCCTCTTTTCTTTCGGCACATGAAAGTAAACAGGACATCCAAAAACTCTAAAATGTGAGACGTCAGGTTTCTTACCAGAGAAAACCTCTTCGGGAGTTTTGGTTCTAGAGCGGAATGCGGGCATCGATTTTGTATGTACACAGCAGTGTTCGCAGCTTCTCCCCACAGAAACTTAGACAGACCTTGGTCACATAGCATGGCACGGGCAGCTTCCACAATGGTCATGTTCTTTCGTTCTGCAACACCATTTTTCTCGGGAGTATAGACAGTTGTGGTCTCCCTCTTAATGCTAGCTTCTCTGCAAAAGTCCTTGAACTCGTTTGTCTCATATTCAGTGCCATTATCAGTTCTCAAAATCTTGATCTTCTTCCCTGTCATATTTTCCACCAAGGCTTTGAAGGTACGGAACCACATGAAAGCCTCATCCTTCTTCTTTAAGAAGTATATCTAGGTTTTGCGAGAGAAGTCATCTATGAACGTCATATAATATGAACATCCTCCCAAGGATGTCACGGGCAACATACCAGATAGATCAGAATGGATCAATTGCAAGACATCAGATGTCTTTGTGACACTTGAGGGGAAAGGTCCCCTTGTATGCTTTCCTTCGGCACAACCCTTACATACACCTTCATGATTATTTGAAAACTCGGGCATCCCTGTCACCACCTTCCTTGCTTCGGGAAGGGCCTTGTAGTGAAGGTGTCCAAACCTCTGGTGCCATAGTTCAGTCTGTCGAATAGTATCACATGTCATCGCTCCCAGTGGACTTCCTCCAACCTGGTAGAGTGTATCAACTCTAAACCCAATCGTGATAGCTTCCTTGAAGCTCTTCTTCCACATGCGCACCTTTCCATCAGTGAATGCCACATTGAAACCTTTGTCTTCCATGGCTGATATAGACACAAGGTTCTTCTTCAAATTAGGTACATATAGTACATCCTGCAAGCAGAGGACTTAACCTTGAGACAAGTGGAGGGTCGCAGTCCCTATCCCTTTCATGGGATATGTGGCATTATCTCCAAGGATAATTTCCAGATTAGTATCCTTCTCAACCATGTCAGAGAGTACTTCCTTGAACCCAGTGATGCGCCTTGAGGCACCACTATCTATCAACCAGACATCCATAGTGTCGGGTGGAGATGCAACAAAGAGGGCAGATACAAGAATGTATTCATTTCTTTTGTCAACAACATTTGATTCCTCATACCTGGAGTTTCTTGACCTTTTGAAAGGTTGATCATTTCCGCCGGAGGAAGCCTTCCTCTTTCCCTTAAACTTGTTGTTCCTTTGATTTCCATTCCTCCAGTTGTTGTTATCACCATCGTGAGAATCCTTCTTGAAAGGACATTCTCTAGCATAGTGACTTGTCCTATGACAAGTGAAACACTTGCCTTTCTTTCCTTGGGCCCCTGCTTTTCCTTTGTTCTTTGGACCACCAAAGTTCTTCTTCCTAGAATGAGCAGCGTAGGCAGCGTTTCTTTCATTTCCATACTCCTTCATTCTAGTCTCTTCTTGAATGCATCTCAATAGTACTTCGTCAAAGTCAGGGATCACATTATTATTTAGAATGGTAGCGTTGAACACAGGCCATTCGGATGGGAGCCCTCCAAGTGTGGTGAGTACCATCTATCGATCAACTATTGTCTCCCCAATAGCCAGCAGATTATTCCTGATCTCAGTCAGCTTCAGAAAGTATGATTGGACAGACTCATCCCTGCCTTTCTTCAGATTCTTCAATTGATTCTAGAAGAATAGTACTTGATTTGCATTGTTGGCTTTGAACATAAGGATCAACTTATCATATATCTCTTTGGATGTGCTCAGCTCAAAGATGTAGGCCACCAGACTCTTATGAATGGATTCCCTGATCATCAGCTTTGCTTTGATCTTGCCCTTCTTGTACTTTGTTTTGGCAGCAGCAATAGCAGTGGATGGAGGTTCTTGGATTTTACCCTGCACATAGTCCATGACATCTTGGTCTTCCAATTTAAGTTCCAATATCATCTTCCAAGCATGGGAGTCATCCTTCCCAGTCAATTTGTCATCCTCCTTGAAGCCATAGTTTGTGGAACCCATTTCCTTCTTCGGTTATTGCTATAAATAGGGCTTGCTTCACCTCAGCGCTGATACCATGTAAAATTGTGTATATGTTCTATGCTTGATGCAGCTTTACTTTTCACTACAGCAATCACATAAACAATCAAGTAAAATGTTGATAGAACATACCAGTGGATCTATAGAAGACAAACCAAAAACAGAGAAATGTGGTGTTACTTTACGGCGGTCAACAGGATGCTTCAACCAGCAAAGTCTCCTTGGTCAGCCAACCCAGCATGTGTCACAACAACCCTCAAAACAGCCACTCGGTCAACTCAAAGTCAACCCCAGAAAAGTCAACGCTGCCCAAAAAAGTCAACGCAAAACAGCAACAAGTAAAAGTTAACGCAGCTCGGTCTTCAGTCAACCTTTGCCCTGGGTTCTTGTGCCAAAATGTACGGCCTTCCAAAATCGAAGTCTCCACCAAAAATCAGCTCCTTTGGACCATGCGTTGACCAAAGTGAACGCTGGTCAAACTTGCGGGGAAACCCTAGCTGCAGCAGATTTCTCTTCGTCCTTCTTTCCCACTTGGGAACCGAAACTACCTCCAAGAAGCTCGAACCAATCAGAAGAGGAGAGATGATGTGAGAGGATGAGATGCATGAAATGTCCTCCAACGTTTACTCTATTTATATCCATCATTGAGGTGTGTGACACATTTGCTGGGGGTGTAAAACCTTAGGGTCGACCTACACATATTTTGAAAGTATTAAAAATAAATTCAAAATAATTGTTCTGCTCATCGGATATAGATGATCTTTAGATCGATCTTGCACCTCTTCGAAAGAGGAACCCAATAAAAATATTGGTGTCTTTATCTGAGCATCACAACATGGAGTTTGGACCTAGTTGTCCAATTTTAACAGCAAAAGAGTCCCCAAATTTGTGATCTTTGATGTGGGTGGCCTTGAATCTATGTTGGCCAACTTGTTTGTGTTGCCCTTCTTGTAATTGATCACCAAATGAAACTGTTGTAGAAACCACATCCACTTGTAATGTCTGGTCTGCTGTAGCTTACTCTAGGCCTACAAGTACTATAGCGGCTGGTGATTTGCGTGAATTATGTCTCCTTTCCCATCAAATAGTGGTTCCACTTCTTCACAGCTTGCACTATCGCATAGAGCTCATTGTCATAGGTAGGGTAGTTAAGAACTGCCCCATGAAATACTTCAGAATGGTAGCATACAGGCCTTCCTCCCCGCATCAAGACAGCTCTCATAGCATACCCACTTGCATATGTCTCCTCTTCAAAGGGTCAATGCGAGTTTGGTAATGCCAAAACTGGTGCTTGACTGATCTTGTTCTTTAGCTCCTCAAAAGCCTTATGCTGACCTTTTCCCCGCTATAAACTCTTGCCACTTGTTATTATGGCATGGAGCGTGTTGCTACCACTGAAAATGAGGCTATGAATTTCCTTAGGTATTGTGTTTCCCCAATGAATCTAATGGCCTTAGAAACATTAGTAAGCACCGGCCATTTCACAATGGCCTCCATCTTGGAAGGATCTACCTTCAGTTCACCTCCACCTGTCACATACCCCAAATACACCAAACGTTGTTGCGCAAACTCACACTTCATAAGATTTGCTAGCAATTGGTGCTTCTTTAATGTTTCCAGCACCTACGTCAAATGTGAGATGTGCTCCTCCCAAGTAGTAGCACTTAATACCAATATATCATCCAAATAGACAATAACAAATGAATCTATAAAAGGGCACAATACATCATTCATTAATCTCATAAACGTAGTTGGGGCATTACATAGACCAAATGGCATGACTAACCACTCATACAAACCTTGTTTAGTTTTGAAGGTGGTCTTCCATGTATCTTCTTCTTTGACTTGAACCTGGTGATAACTAGACTTTAAGCCCAACTTGGTGAAGTATTTTGTTTGTTGCAACTGATCCAACAAATCATCTATCCTGGCCAAGGGGGTATCTGTTCTTGAGCATGATTTTGTTCAACGCCTTACAATCTATACACATCTGCCAAGTCTTGTCCTTCTTTGGCACAATGATGATGGGTGACCAACATGGTGATGTACTCGGCCGAATGACACCATGTTTCAGTAGTTGTTGCAACTGTTTCTTCACCTCACTTGCTTCTATAACAGACTGCCTATACAGCCCAATGTTTGGCAATGGGGAGTCCGACAATAGCTGGATCTCATGCTCCAATTTCCTCTTAGGTGGTAACCCTTTAGGGTCTCGGAACACATCCCTGTATGCCTACAACAACTCTTCCAATTGTTTTTTCGGTTTCTTAGTACACCCCTCCAAGGATGCCTTGCCTCTTACTGACTCCTCTATAGTCTGACTTTCTCTTAAAAACAATAAAACATACTTCATGCAGGGACTGATCAATTTCTTGACTTGGTTGGCACTTACCAATGAAATTTTTGACTTGCATATGTGCACGTTGATGATGAACGATTTTCCATCCTTGACGAGCCAGTACGGGTTGGCCCTCCGCATGAATATTGCATGTCGTATGTGTTACCCACCACCTATGGATAGTATATCTAGGAGAAAAAATTCCCCTAGATGGTCATCAGCCGATAGCCAACAACCCCTTGCAGCAACCAAATAACTTGATGTGCCATTACTCCGCCACCTGAGCCAGCCATGTGGTCCCTTGCCCACTTGTTATGACTGTATGTTTGAAGGTGGACCCCCCAGTTCCTATGGGCCTTAAATGATCCCCCTCCATCAATAAGGAACCCATGGTTGTCCCAACCCCTAGTGGGCAATGAACTGCCCAACCTTAAGGGGTGTCCACTGTTATATACTAGACATCATGTTGTCATCCCCTAGAACTCCAAGCAGTTATGAAGATAAATCAATCAAAGGAAAAAGGCATATGAAGAAGGGTGGAAAAACAAAGGTTGGGGTAACTCATGTTCCACGATATGCTCCCTCCTACACTCATATACCCAAGTGTGGGCTTCCCTTATTATAGCTACCCTTGTACCATGACATGTGGCCTAGAGTGTTCCCAAGACCCCCACTTTGTTCCACTATTATATCACTTGCCACCTATCACTTCATGGATGTACCATGGACATGTCACCCGCTTTAAAGGCTGGAACCACCTAATAGGATCCTTGATTAACCCCCTTATTGAGCTTGCAGACACTTGTACATGCCAAAGCCCACTATGGAAGGGCATGCCACCATGAAGTGCCCCATTGATCCCATGATTTGTAAGCTCTTTTACTTGATTATTCTAATAATTTGTTGTAGTGGAGGGCAAGGGGACACATTGGATCTTATGCAGATGAACCAGGTGAATATTGGTGGCCACCCTCCTATTCAACTTGGACCCCCACCATTGTTTCTTTCAGTTTTTTAGTTTCTTAATTGTAGCACAATTTACTATTTTTGGCAGTTTTTCGGGTCCTGAACTTCAGTAGCCCTTTTGATGCCCTAAATGATACTTTTTTGGAAAATGGGCAAACATGAGTTTTTGACTATTGTTTGCAACTGAAAGTTGTAGTCCTCGAATAGATCTTTCTAACGAGGTATTGTGAACGTCAAACGGAGATCGTATGCAAAAGTTACAACCCTTGGAAGTTGATGTACCAATTTACCCCAATTTGGCAATTCATCTCCTAGGATTAGGTTTTTGTATGTTTAGGGTTTTCCATTGTTTCTCAATAATAAATAGGCCTTTGAGCCTCATTGTAATACAGAGGCATGTAGCCGCCACATCTCTTTTTAGAGATAAGCTACCAATGCCCGAGCTAGTTTATTCCATTCTGTATGTAGGCATATTTCAGTTCTTGGATATTAATGAGATGAAGTTTTATTTTTGTTGCATATTTGTGTTTATGTTTATATATGTATTTTATTGCATCTTGCATAAGTCCGGATCAACAAGATTTCAGGTGGGTCTCCATTTGGGGCTTAGTCTCCCTATACAAGGTCCTAGCCCTCCAAAGGGCCACATTGGCACTTCTAGGGTGAGCATTGAGAGCCATGGGCCTCCACCATAGCAGAGAGTACTTCATGGATCCTCAACACCGCTCGTTGATTGCTTGTGTTCCACCTTTTGGACGAGGATGATGCACTTGGTTCACCATTGCCCAGCCAACACCACACTTGCACCATACACTTGGCAGATGTTTCAAGGTTCAAATGAGGGTTTGTCTCGTGGTGGGACACAAAGGGAGGGCTTATGTCATCATCCTAGCCCTTATAGATGGTTTGCAGGTGTTTTCAATCCACTTGGAGACCCATGAGGATGTCCTTGTGCCCCCACACCCACTTGGGAGCACCACAGGTACTTGCTTGGAAAACAAGAGACCAACCCCATGTCCACTATGTTTGGAGTCCATTTTCACATCGTGGCACTCTTTGGACTTCACTAGGCCTTCTCAATGGCCCAGCGACTCATATTGATCAGTTTGCCCTATTGAGAGGCTTATTCTTATGTTATTGAGCTATCTTGGTGGGCTTGTCACCAAGGATGTTATTATTGCACATTATTTTATTATTTGGGGCTTAATTAGGCCAAGTTAGGCAAATCGAACACATTAGAGATTGTATAAATACATGAAAGGTGATTCACTCTCTCATCATCACTTGGATTGGGATATAGTAGTTATTTGAGAATTTGGCATTCCCTTTTGGAGGACGAGTTTGGATTACATCAATGAATTTTGATGTTTGGATCTATTTCTCTCGTCTTGGAGCTTCATTATTGACATAATTTGATGATTGGATATACTCATTTGTACATGTAAGTAATATTTTTCATGCTTACTCTTGTATTTACTTTGTCACATGAAATGTTGTTGGGATTTTTGCTATACAAGTCTGAAATTTATTGCTTTTCTATTGCGAAGTTGTGGAAATTTTGATCTTTTGTAGCATTGCATCATTGCATGGGCCATGTATGAATTGGTGAATGTTCCTAAAGATTATTGTAATTGATTACATCTCGATAAGTCAAAAATTATTGCATATCGAAGTATAAAGACTTTGAATAGCTTCTCTCCTGCCTTAATGCCATGCGAAGTTGCTTGAAGGCCTCCTTGATTGGGTAAATCTTTTCCAAACAATAAATTCTCTTTGACTCCATCTCTCCAAAGGATAAGGCACTAATACTTCCATAAGTGATCATTTTTAAATAATATTTCTCTCACCTTTGCTTCTCTTTCTAGGCCTAGCCTCCATAGGTCACCTAGGGCATCATTTTTCTCCCATTGTAGCCATCAAAAAAGTTTGATCTCTTGTCCATAACTGCACTAGATTTTTCTCTAGAGGCCCTCCAAATTTCAAGAGATTCCGACGATGGGATCTTGAGATATAGAAAGCCCTAGCTCAAGGATCGTTTCTTGCCCTAGGTTTCCCTTGGCTAGTTTCCTCATTTGGATCATTGCATTCAATTCTCAAAAGAAAATTAGTCCTTTGATCCTCTTCTCTTCCATAATTAGGTCAAGTCCCTCCTTGTCTGATCAACTCCACATCCTTAACCTAATTCCGGGTCCACTTGGTCACATGTGGTCCCGCAACCTTACAACTCTAATTCCACAAAGATCACATAAAGACCAATTCTCCATAGGGATTTTCGAGTCTAGGAACCTACTTGACAAAACACATTCCCAAAACCTTAGCCTCAAAGATCCTCTTATCCCTTCCTATAGAACTTATCACCTTGCTTTTTGAGCAAGAAAGCCCTACAATTAAGTCTCTCTTGTGAATAAGCTTTGGGAATCACCCTTCATCCTTTCATTGAGATATTCATTATTGTGATTCCTCTCATACCGAGTCTCCTCCCATCGATGAAAATCTGTAAAGAGCAAGTAGCTTTAGTTGAGGTGACAGTGGGCTATCACTCCATTGTTTCCCTTGACCTAGTAGTTGATCTATAGGATCCCCTCCTGGGACCCTTGCTAGTTTGAGTGGTAACAACATATACATGTAGGGACTCCCAAACACGACTCCACATACATCAAGGGTAACCACATATAGTTCTACTTCATCAATAAAATCAACACTGATAACGAATCTAATTTTGCACGGTTTTATTACCTTTAGCTTTGCATCCTTATTACCCATCCCAATGGATATGGATTTGGATGATCACGAACTTCCAGCCCCAACTTCTTGACCAGCTCTACTACAATGAGATTCGCCTGCGATCCTGTGTCAAACAAACCATCCATCTTTGTCTTCTTGACTTGTATCTTTATACGGAATAGTTTGTTCATTTCTTTCTCTTCCTGTTGTTGAAGGCTACTCGGATTCACCTCCTTCTGCATTGATGTACAGACGATCTTCTCATCCATGTCCGAATTGCTTTCAACTTGGTTGATCGAATATATGGCCATGAGATTCTTCTTCTTATTCTCTTTCTTTTTGTTCTTTAGGTTCAACTCTGGATGCAACTTCCAACACTTCTCCTCTGTATGGCCATCAATGTTGCAGTTGTTGCAGTGATTGCTGGGATTTTTGCACTGATGTGTTGTGGTTGTCGTCTTTTTATATTTTCCCCCTTTTTGCTTCTTCTTCCCCTCCTTAGAAGTGTCCTTTTGCTCCTTCTGCTTTGATCCACTTGATTGTGCTTTCTTCAGGCCTATGTTATCCAGGTACTGTGTTTGCACACAAGCCTCGTCCACCAATTTTGGGCTTGAACAGCATCACTTGCTCACACAGATGGCGGTGCAAACCCCCAAAATACTTGAGAAGTACATTGGGTTCTTTGGGGAGATACCCAGCATTATGGCCATCTTTCTGAACTCTATCGTGTACTCCTACACGCTTTGGCCCAGCTTTTGCCTGAAATAGTGCCACCAGATCCACTGGTCCTCTACGTACCCAATAGGGTAAAATTGTGACTTAATGAGGGTTTTGAAGTCCTCCAACTTAGTCACTTGAGGCTCTCCCTCCAACCTCAGGGTCTCTGTGTGGCTCTCCCACCACGTTAGTGCATGGCCCTCTAATTTCAGCCACGCAAATGAGATCTTTTGTCCTTCCTCAATTTGATGGACGCTGAAATAAACTTCCAGTTGTTGCAACCAGTGATCCAACTTCGGAGCATCGATCTCGCCATGGTATGGCTTGATATCAACCTTCCCTTCCATTTTAAATAGGGACTGTGATTGGCTCACGACACTCGAACTGAGTTGATATTTTTTTCTTCGGTTGGTTCTTCGTTTCTTCCTAATCTCCTGATCCCCATTCTGATTTGTCATCTGCATTTGAACCCCCATCATCTCCAAATATCCCAAGCTTATTGCTCAAGACTACCATGAGGAGGTTTAAATTGCGATTTATATCGGCAACTTGTTGTTCCAACCGCAAAAACCTCACCTTTGTAGGATCGCAAGGGTCATTTACAGATTCGTCGGCCATGATTAGGGTTTTACGATTTTTGAACCCACCAATCTAGATGCCCTATAAATCTCCACAAAATACCTAAAGAAACATGCTCTAATATCAATATGAGTCGTAAACTATAGTGGGTATTCCACTAGACAGTTCATCACAACAGATCTAATAATATTATATTAAAAATCTGAAATTCTACATTATTACACTTATTAAATTTCTAGATCTATAGAATTTATTGTAAATATTGCATGCATGCGAATGGAAATTATGCAGAAAATAGATAACAGCAAAATAAAATCTCACACACATAAGACACAATATTTGCTCTAGGAAACCCTTATGGGAGAAAAACACAGCTGGAAGGTGAGGTCACTCTGCTCTCTTTCTCTGTCTGGAATATGGTTGCGAGTACAAAGAAGTATGGCATGTGGCCCGTGGGCTGCTACAGTGCACAAATCCTCTCTCTGTGTTCTACCTCTTATCCCTCTTGGTTATTTTTTCTTAGCTATCGAACAAATGCACTTGAAAGAATCGAATGCCTCTTCCTCCTAGTGGTCCGATTATAACATAGCCCGATAGCCTACTAGTGGTTAAGTTTGACTACCTCAACTTTTAACCAGAGTTACAATATAGACTCTTCTAGAGTATTTTACATCATAATCATGTGGCTAGCCCCTTTACCATGAATAATGGGGGCTGACGTGGCATCCTCTCAAATTATGGTCTTGAAAACAGCAAGGTCAACTTCTAAGTGGCATAACTTTCAAATACGGACTGTGATTGACACGCTTCTTGTGTCGTTGGAAATATCTTTATGTGTAGAATAGCTTGAAAAGGCATCACGCTAGAGCAGCAAAATTTTACCCCCAAAAACGTCATTTGATGACTCAAAACGCTCCCATAAGGTTTCAAACCCTATTTGCCAAACTAGGTCCCGAAGGTAAAAATGGCCCCGTAAGTTGATTCCTCCACTTTTTCCACTCTGAATGCATCGAGATGGATGACAAACAATATAATGATCCAATCTAGATCACTGATTTCACTATAATGTCCTAGGGTAATTTTTCTTCCTACGGTTTCTTATTCCATCTAGGGTTTCTAGCAGAAATTCAATGTATGTTCATGCATTCACACAACAATAGGCATCTCTTCATAAAACACAAATTATTCAATGCAATAGTAATCTAGCCAACAATTACTCAATTTCACAATGCAGAGAATTGATTCTTAAATAACCATAATGTGCTCAACCAATACTTTACAATATTGTCTACCAAATAAATCAAAAGTTACCAACTCAATTGGATTCCACTACAACGTATAGAACATGTACTTATGTGGCCAGTCTGCAGATGTATTCTTGCTTCACTGAACTCTCAGGAAAGATTCCACCGAATTTTACCCTCAACAATACATGAGTTGCTTCAGAAATGTGGTCGAGTTTTCACAAAGATTGACCAATTCCCTCGAATGTGCCTCAAGCAACCGCAAATTAGTTCAACCCAAAGTACCTTCAAATAGTCATCCACACTGCCTCAGGACGTAGTCGAATTGCATCAGCTTGGCCACTAAACAAGCATCGAACAACCCTAGGGAAGAGCACCAGTTTTGCCTCCGTCCACACTATCTCAAAGAATTCGTCCAGCACTGCCTCAGAAGATAGTCGAATTACCTCAGCTTGGCCTCATGACAAGGATCGAACAACCTCAAAGTAAGAAACCAAACTCAGCCGAAATGCCTTAGGATGACCAAAGTGTCCCAGAGCTGCTCACCAAAAATGCTAGGATACCCCCTCCCCCCAATGCTGCCACAGAAGACCTGTCTGTCAAAGAGGAGAAAGCACCCAAAATGCCCCTAAACAGTCCAACAAATTTGAGTTCTAATACTTGATTTGCCACGGAACTTTGATGTCTCCAGATAGATAGATTCCCTGCTTTCCAGAACAAAACAGAAGATAAAAGGAGGTTTACTAACTAAGGTGGAACCTTTCACAACCGAAATTATAAGAGGAAAGGGGTCTTAAAATCCTCAGAGCCACAACTTAAGAAAACAAATGAAATTGGTCCAATTCAATGATGATAATTCTATTCCAACTCTCCTCTACTTATAACAGATTTCTCCATGGGCTCCCAAATGTGAGGGGTTGTGAGTGCAAATCCCAATTTTGGGTCTTTTTGCCCTAGACGATCCAACTTTTGCAAAATGTTGCCCCAACATTGGAACAATTGGGTTTTATCCATTTATCAAAACTATAGCCTACGGTGTTGGATAGGCGATTTTGTCCTTCTGTGGGAAATTAATTCATAAGGGACATTACAATGTCGTGTCTTTGGTGGGTGGTGTAGATGGCTCAAACCAGGGTTGGCGACAGTTGTCGAGTGACCATGCGGTGGTATCTCAATCCGAGAACGAGATTTTTGGCCTGGCGGATGTGGCTCGAACTTAGGGCGCTTCGTAAATCTTCCTTCTCACAGCCCGTCGGTGGTTTGGTCTTCAGGTTTGGAGGCAACTTGGTCCTTGGATTGCCTGGTTTCACAAGCATACTCCCAAAGGTTTCCCCCCTCTACAGTTTTCTCGATTGGAGGTTTTTGCAGTGGATAATTTTCTAGTAGACTCGTTGGCGTGCACAGGATACACACTCTCGGCGGATGGGGGGTTAAGCCATGCCGCATTTGGTTTTTGTCTCAGCATCATATGTAACAAGTACTGAAACCCTCCCAAGCAACTTTAATAGCTCTACTCCAGGGCTCAGAGATGTGACAGGCCCAATGGTGCAACCTGGAATTAGGGTTTTTGTGTAGTTGTCGCCACCCACAAGAATAGAGAATAGGGGTGGAGAAAATCAAACCCTAGAAACCTGACCTAGAGAGAAGAATTCTCAGTGTGCCATCCTGGAAAAAGGGAGGGCACAAAATGGTGTTGGGTGGTGATATTCAGATGCACGAGCTTGAATCGAATTCTAAGTTAGCTGTGGTGGGTCGAGCCAGGGGTCGTCCTTTCCGCATTTCTTCTCTCAAGACCTAGACAAAGCAAACTTGGGGACAATAAATTGACCTAATGCCTTCAGTCTCGTCTTTAGCAAGGGGGTGGTTTTGTTTCAAGTTCTTTTCTAGGGAGAATGTGGCCTGGGTCTCGTTAAAAAACTGCGAAATGGACTCAACCCCAATTTTATTTAAAAAGTGGACGCCACTCTTTGATGCAAAGAAAGAAATCTTGGAGAAATTGCCCATTTGGGTTTGTTTTTCAATGTAGCCCATGCAATTCTGGGCTTGGGAGGCTTTCAAAGAAATCGGGAATTATTTGGGGGAATTTTGTGATGCATGCATGTTATTCCATTCGACAGGGACTATGACAGTCGTCTATGTACTGGTTAATATTGATACTAGGGAATAATTTGTTGCAGAGCTGGAAATTGTGAGGCCAGATTAACCTCGCCTTCATATTTTGGAGTATGAGAGGATCCCTTTTCGATGTAGGCAATACCATAAGACTGGGAACATCATGAAGGATTGCTCGTTTCCTTTCCATGGGCACAATGGAATCAAGGACAACCCTCTCTCTAAAAAAAGAAATACCCCTCGGGAAGATTCGATTACAGGAGAGGAAGTCAATTCTACCAGTCAGAAGGAGTATATAGTTGGCCCCCTTACAAGTTCCATGGTTTGTGATGAAGCATTTGGTCGCCTCGAGGAGGAAAAGAGATCTAAGCCACCCCTTCCAACCCCCATTTCAGTGGCATCTGCTTTGTTGGAAGCATCATTGTTGGGTAATTTTCCTGTTTCAACTCCTTTATCATCATTAGTTGATTCATTTGTTGATCTAGGAAAAGGATGGGATTGCTCAACTAGTTGTAACACCGGCATTTCTTCTTCTCGAGACATTCCCCTTTCCTCCTCTTCCCCATGTATTTTCCCCCCAGCATCATTAAATACCTCATTGGTTATTGTTGAATCAGAGACAGCCATAGTTTTTTTTACTCAAACTTGTCTTCTAGATATTGTCTTTGTCCAAGGATAGCTCAGACCTCAATGAACCCTCCCTCTCTTGGACTTGGAAAATCTTGTCCAGTCTTAGAGGGGAAAGGTAGGGGTATAAAATCTCACTTGGAAAAATACCAAGTCCAAGATAATCTGGATGTGGTTGTTGGGAAGCACAAATCCATCATTGGGGTGCTTGAAGCAGTGAAGGACCTAGGTGGGGTGCCCCAATGATTATCCAATCCTTCAACTGTAGGAGATGGGCCAACCCCTCTAAAATATTGGCCTTGCAAAGGGATGTGGATTTATTCTCCCCGTACATTCTTTTACTTCACGAAACTTTGGGGAACAAGGCCCTTGTTACAAAAGTGTTGGAGGAATTGTTAAGAGGATGGATATTTTTCTATTCAAACACGTGTGGGGGATCGAGTAGTCTAGCCATTAGATGGAACCCCCGAAAAATCAAAGTTTTAAACCAATGGGGGATGGAGTCGGTGTTGGTTATGGACTTTATTGATTCAAAACTAGATATGGAATTTAGGGTGGTCAACATGTATGGGTCATTCTTGAAGCAACCACCTTTTTAGGAATCCCTTCTTCAGAAACATCTGTTCTCCTTCAAGAACTTGATTTTGGGAGGGGATCTCAACTTCTCACTGGGGATGGCTGAAGTCTGGTGCCCCCACACAAGACCTAACCCCCTTACAAACTTTTTCGAGCATCTTTTCATTGATAAAAAGTTGATACATGTGGAAATGACAAAAGCCTGTCCAACAAGGAGAAATTATAGAACAAGGGGATGCTAGAGTGGCCAAAATACTTTACCATTTTCTTCTATTGAAATCTTTGGTGGAAATAATGCCTTTAATGCGGAAATGGGTCAGACATGGGGGTGAATCTGATCATTACTCTATAATCTTGAAAATCAAAGGGATGGGGAAAAAACCAGTGAGCCCCTTCAAATTTAATGCAATGTGGCTTAAAGAAGAAGAATACTTAAGACTAGTAAAATCTACTTGGGTTCCTTTTGATCCCGAGTCTAGACTCTCTACGGGAGTTTAATTTTCTAAGAACATTGCCCAAGTTAAAAAGGCCACGATTAACTAGGTTTCTCTCAAGAGAAGACAAGACGATCAAGAATTTAAGGATATTGAGAAGGAATTAGAGGACTTGGGCAAATTTGAGTTAGGGCAATACCTCAGTGATGATTTGAAGGCTAGGTTGCTTCTTCCTGAAGCTTGAAAAAGGAATTAATGGAGAAAAAAGAAGTTAAATGGAGGCTCAAGAGCAGAGCCATTTGGTTGGATACGGGGGACAAAAACACAAAATTCTTCCAATCCTATGTGAAGGGGAGGAAAATGGCCAACACCATTTGGAAATTAGATAATCGGGAAGGAGGTTGTGCCTCCACCTTTGAGGAGCTAGAAAATCTAGGCAAGAAACACTTTGGAAACCTCTTCAAGACTGACGAGAGAGCATCCATTGTTGAGGTGATCAGGATGGCCCAATTTTCCCTAGATTTGTTGAGGAAGAGGATAATCAAAGGTTAATGGAGGAAGATTTTGAGGATGAATTACAAGTGGTTCTCCACAGTTTCCAAAAGGACAAGAGCCCAAGTCCAGATGGGTGGTTGGTAGAGTTCTTCCTGGGCCTCTATGATTTCCTAGGGAATAATCTGTTGAAGGTAGTGGAGGAATCCAGGTAAACAGGGAGGGTGCTTGCCCCTTTCAATACTACTTTTATTGCACTAATTCGAGGATAGCCCCAACTCCTTTAATAACTTGAGGCCTATCTCTCTTTGCAATTGCATTTATAATATCATTGCAAAAATCATTGCTCGACAAATAAAAATCGTTTTCTCAAGATTCATTTGCAGAGAGCAATTTGGTTTTTTGGAAGGTCGTCAGATTCATGAGGCAACACAATGGCACAAGAAGGCCTTCATAGTCTTAAAACCAAGAAGCTTACAGTTACCATTCTAAAGATCGACCTTTCAAAAGCTTATGATCGTGTCAGCTGGATCTATCTTTGCCTTCCTTTTAACATGAGATTTTGTGGTGCCTTTCATCACTTAGGTCATCAATTGTCTCTCTTCTACTTCCTTTGTTGTTCTGATCAATGGCTCTGCTTCCCCTTTCTTTCATGCTCAAAGAGGGTTGTGCAAAGGATTCCCCATTTCTCCCTTGTTGTTTTTCCTTGTGGCTGAAGGTCTCAATCAGCTACTATCAAATGCCAGGCAGAGAAGGTTGTTTCAGGGCAATGTGGTGGCCAATAATATGGTAATCACTCATTTACTATTTATCGACGACATCCTAGTTTTCTGTGATGGCTAGAGAAGAGCACTAGATTTTCTACAACAAGCTTTGTCCTTATTCAGAAGAGCCATGTGCATGGAAATCAATATTGCAAAAGCATCTTGGATGAGTCATATGTTGGATGAGATGGAGCTCCAATTCACTCAAAAATTTGTCTTTTGATTCCACTCCTTTTGATAATGGTTTAAAATATTTGGGTTTCCATTTGGAACCTAACAATTACAAGAAAGAGGATTGGTTTTGGTTGCTAGAAAAACTTGAAAATCGATTGAAATCTTGGAGTGTGAGATGGTTATCTCGAACAGGGAGACTGGTGCTCATTAAATCAGTGTTGGAAGCAATCCCTATCTACTGGATGGCCCCCACATGGTGTTGATTTCTGGTAGCATCGGATGTGCTCTAAGCCTCAAAATTTGCATGGAGGCTAGGACACACGTATTCCAGAATACCCAGCAATTGTTTTGGGAAATTCCCCCTGGAAGAGGTTTTATTAAAAAAATTAATTATTTTTAATGGATGCCTAAGTCTAAACTTAGGGAATTAAAATAATTAAAGGGTATTAATAGAACTAGGAGTGAATCTTCTAGAAAAAGACGAAGATCAAATCAATATGATTTGAGCCATTGATTAGAATCTAATTTAGGTCGTTGATTTCTCAAGGAGAAGATTAAAAGAAGGACTTCGACGGGCATTTGGAAATACACAAGGCAGATCCTTAGTTGCCTGAGCAGATTGATTTTCTCACTGGCTTAAGTTCGGCAAGAGAAAATTGAATCAGAGGGAGAGTTGCAGGTGGGAGAGAGAGGGTATCAGTAATAGTCGGTAATGTAGGAACAGACTGGAAGAAGCAGTGCAAAGAAGGAACAGTGCAAAGGCAGTGACGTAGTGGAGCCAGCGTGAGGGCAACAGGTCCTCTCCCAGGTCAGAATTTCACTGTGGAGAGTGAGAAATTTGTCTGTAAAATTTCTCACAGTGATTCCTCTTCTATTACGCTGTTTGTATCTTGTACATGAGATTTTGCTGAAGAATAATAAAGAAATCGTCATTTGTTGCACTAGTTTTCTCACATTGGGTTTTTCCAGGGACGATTGTCCAAAAATAATTGTCACTTTGATTGTACTTGTGTTAGTATCTTTCCTCGCATTTACTTTCCGTAGTATTTTTAATTGTGAAGGCTGCGGTAGAATTTATTTCGATATTTACTGTGTAACACCGTAAATAACTTGTTTTTGAATTAGTAAGTAGAAGAAATAATATCAGTTGCTGCAGTAGGAATTCTATCTAGGAATTTTCACATGGTATCAGAGCGCAGGTGAAGCAAGAAGAGCAGAACCGGAAGAGCCAACGCCGAGCAGAAGAGGGAGATCGAAGAGTTGCATAGGCAGCAGATTGAATCCCCAGAGGGATTGCGCAGTCCAGTCTAGAAAGGCAAGATTTTAGTGGAAAAATCTCTCTCTGAGTGAGTCGACAGAGAGAAAGATTTCCAAATCAAAATTTGCGAGTGACAAAGGGAGCAACGCAGCAGTTTCACCTAGAGCAGTCTTCTGGTGGGACGCAGTTTTTGCTGCAGCAATTGCTGGGCAAAAAAGATTTAGAAATTGAAAGGAAAAATAGCACAGATAAGTATGAAAAGTTAAGATGTCTCTGAATTATCTTCCAGATTGGAAGAAGAATTTGCATGCTTCTCAAGTTCAACATCAGCAGGTGTTTGGTATATTGATAGCGGGGCTTCAGCTCACATGACTGGAGTACGAGAATACTTCTCGAGCTATCAGGAAGAGCATATGGACTTCCAGATCACTATGGGAAACAGAACGAAGTGTACTCCTATAGGGAGAGGCACCATAGTGTTTCAGATGGAAGTAGGAACCAGCATCAAAGCCACTAATGTGCTGTATGTGCCCAGGTTAGGATTTGATTTCAATGTCCCGATTATAGGACAAGGGATACGATGTATACTTCATTGGAAGGGAGGTGTATGTCAAACATCCAAGCTAGAAGAAGATGAGACAAATTGGAGCTCAAAGCGAAAAATTGTATAGATTGTAGCTCGAGTCTCCAATGGCACTGATAAGCAGTAACGATTGATGCTAGAAACAGATGGGTTACAAATCCAACTCTTCTTATGTGATCTCTTCAGATTGAGAACAACCATGTACCATTATGAATACCTCCCTAGTTAAGAGGGAGTGTTGAAAAAGTGTAGGTTCGATCTTCATGATGACTTGTAATTATGATTTTATGTAAACAAAGAAGACAAAGAATAACAAATGTAATATGTTACTTGCTTCATGGGTTTCACGAGCAAGGAGTTTTATTATAGGTCAAAGACTTCTTCTTGATGTCTTTTAGGAGTTGTCATCTAGTCATAAATATAATTAAGAAATTCATATATATGAAGTTACGTTCAATGTGGAAAAAGTTAAAGTCGGGATTAAATCGGAAAGGGTCAAAAAATTGAAAAACTCGATATAGTCGGGAGTTTTTTTTAAAAGTCGACAAAATTTTAAAAAAAAAAAATACAAAATTATTCAATTTTTTATTAATTCCTTTTAGCATCTAAAGTATCCACAACATCAAATAAATGCATTTCCACATAAACATGTAAAGAAAGCTAATATAAAATATGTATATGAAGTCTAGTACTACATCACATATCAAAATAGTGAATCAAGTCCTGAGTCTTGAGTCTTGTCTCAGCTCAACTCTCAAGATTCAAAATATCAACAAAAAATAATGTATATCATGAGTCATCTCCATGTCATAAAGTAATCAGTCACTGAGATCCCCTGCCGCTTTTACGGGAATAGGGAATGGCTTTGCCCTTTCCTCTAGAGGAAGAAGGCCCTGCCCCTGGGGATACAAATGGACTCAGTCGTCCTCTAGAAACAAATAAAAGAGGTGGCCTCTGTCCTCTACCGTTGTTGCTGCCCATCCTACATGGTGTCACCCCCTCCTGCTCTGCCTCGTGGCCCTGCTCCTCCTCCTCTACCTCTGGCTCCTCCTCCCCTGCAACAGCGACCTCCTCTGGCGCTAGTGCCTCTAGATCAACACTTAACCAATCAAGGATCGAGTCCATGGCCGGCAGCAGCAAACCGACATCTTCAATCTCCCACATTGAGCAGTGGACAAATCTCCAAATCCACACCACAAATCTTGGACAATGGCAAAGCTCAAGCCTTAATCACCTCCTCTCTCTCCATAGCCCTCAAAAGCAGCAAACAGATTGAAAAATGAGTGAGAAAAATCGATTTTCGGCCTCTTAACCGTGCATTTTGAGAGACAGCAGACTTTTTCAATCGAATCGAGATAAAGTTGGGACTTTTACGATAAAATCGCGACTTTTTCAAGGCTGAAAAAAGTCGGCAAAAAGTCTGCCGATATAATCGACTCAGTGAAAAAGTCGGGACGTTTTGCTGACTTTTTCCACACTGGTTATGTTACACTTGTAAAAAGTTCACTCCAAGATTCTTATCACTATACCCCTTCAAGTCGGCTCAAAGTAAGTGAAGAATTATCCCTTGAAGAAGTCGGCCTACATACACATGATCATGTCGGCCTAAAGCAAAGAGACAGTCTATATATATAAGAGGACTGCGGCCTCATTTGACACCATCCAATTCGGTCATCTTTGCAATAACATAGTGCGGATCTCAGTGCATATTTCAGTGCGAAAGTCAAGGGTTATATAGCAAAGAAGGAGGTCATATTTTTCAGATATATCACCTCTACATTTTCTGTGTAGACCGAAGTAAACTTTAGTATTACCACAGCTTAGTTAAGGGTGCAATCAAGTGCAAATCAGTGTTGGAAGATAGTCGAGGTTAAGAGATAGTTGAAGACCGAAAGAGAAACCTAAAGGATTGTGTCAAGAAGTGAAGGACTAGGAGACCGAGACTCTCTTAATGACGGTGTTGAACAGTGCAAGAAAGAAAGACAACGTATGAAGAGATAGTGACAAGTATCTTGAGTAATTTTGTATTAAAGTCTTTTGTCAAGGGTCTTGGTATTCTCAATTGAAGCATCTATAAGAAGAGATTTGTGGGTTTTCCCCTCAAGAGGAGGAGTTTTGGCCCTAGCTTGTAGCCTACATATTGTATCATTGTTCTTATTGTGTTAGTAATTGTTTGATGTATTGCTTATCGTCATAACAATAATCAAAGAGAAAGAAGATGAAGTATAACACAAGCAGTTATCTAGTTAGAGAATTGAATTAAACACTGCCCTCTTGAATTCTCAACAAATCCCTTGTACCTGTGGGATTCCCTACAATGGAGAAATTGATCATTCCATTAATCAAAGAATTCAAGAGCATGCAGCAGACATTAAGTACAATCATTCCCATTCCTCAACTTTAGTTGAACATGCGGAGAAATCTAAACACCATGTCTACATTGAGGATTCCCATGTCATCGCAAGGATTGATCACTTCCAGCATAGGAAGCAAAGAGAGGCCATTGAGATTGAGAAGCATGCAATTAATCTCAACAAGGATGATGGTTGGAAATTAAGTAGGAGCTAGGTTCCTACCCTCTCTTCTTTAATGCTTCATGTTTTTTTCTTTTCCCCTTTCTTTTTTTTTATTTTATATATATATATATATATATATATATATATATATATATATATATATATATATATATATATTTCAATTATGTATTTTATTCTCCAATACTTTTTGAGCTTCTCTTTATCCTTATAAAATATTCAATGTTCCACCGAGTACCCTAGAGGTGGGGGCGAGGGAGCTCGGGAGCGGCCTATGCAAAAGCTCCCTACCAATTTTCAGGAAACGTGGGGGGACGTTGAGGTCATAAAAATTATAAAATATAAAAATATATGATATATCATTGAAAATTTGATATTTATAATGTAATTGTCTTTATCTTTATCATTATATAACACTTACACAATGAAGGATAAATGATAAAATTATAAATCGATGAATCATTCAATCATTTAACTGAAACAAATTTAAAACTTAAAACTTAAAACATACATCATACAATCATACTTGTAAGTTTGTAACTTTGTAACTGTATAATGTAACTACTAACAATGTACAATGAAAATAAAGTTTAAGATATCATATTATATCAAGATTCAAAATAAAGTTTAAACTGAAGTCTACAACTTAAGTTTGAAACATAAAACTTAAAAGCAAATAAGTTAATAACATAACATATGAATATCAAATGATGTCATCATAATAATAAATGAGCATAATTGCTCAAGGTAATGCCCCACTAGTCTTTGCATCCAGATGTTGCACTAATATATCAGGATCAACCATGTCACCATTTGAATCAGAATCACTTGGATTCTCAAACATGCTAAGTGGCGCACCAACCAACCCCATTTGTGTCTCATCAAGTCTGTCCTCCATATCAACCTATGCATCATCCTCTGGATCAACATCCCATCATGTTGCTAGTCCCTTCAAATACTGAGGTGTCTTCCTATGCTCAAGACGTAGGGCACTGTGCACAACAACTAACTTCTCAACTCTTTTAGAGGTAAGCATGTTCCTCTTGATAGAGTGGATGAAGCTATATGTGGACCAATTCCTCTCTGCTGCAGAGGAACTAGCAATCTAAGACAACAAACGCATAGCTAGATGTTTGAGCTCTGGAGTACTATCCCCATTCATCCTCTACCAACCAACCAGGACATCTTGGGCTAGATCTATGCGATCTGCCTGAGCACCATGTGTGTTGAAGGGGCCACTAAGGGGCCACTAAGAGATGCAAACTAAACAAATTGTCTTCGGAACTTTGCCCCTCCTCACTGTACATCTTTGTAATTGCATCTAAGAAGCCATTCTTTACCTCTAGATCATCAATAGGAGGCACTCTCCCAGGCCTTTCAACATACCATTTTGGGTTTAATGCATATGTTGCCATGTGCAAAGGTGTGTTCATGCGATTCCACCTACGCTGAATGATGGGTCGAATATGGGATGTATAGAACTCTAATGAGGGCTTCCTCTACTGAATGGTTGTTGTCACACGACCCAACATGTTATCAAAGGTCTCATAGATTTCTCCAAGACTAGGAGAATCTGAATCAGTGTAATGAATGAACTCCACAATAGGGCCCAAGAATGACACCAAATAAGCACAATCCGCCCAACAATCGTTGTCCAACACCTGAAGCCTGACCTTCTTCCCTGAGTCTATCTTTGATTCTGACCACCTTCCCCACTCTGAACACACAACCAAGGATTGTAGTGGTGCTTGTACCTCTAACATCCTCTCCAATAAGAGAAAATAGCTAGCATATCTAGTATCGGTGGGCTTGAGGAATTCCTTTCTCGTGTGAGCCCTGTACATGGGCAAGGAGGTGTGGTGGTTGCAGATAAACATCTGCACATCTCCAGCAATTGTCAGCAAATCTGATATCCATTGAATTTTGCCAATGTCCTTCAATGCATTATTGAGTGAATGCACACAACAAGGAGTCCAAAAAATATGTTGATACCTGCTTTGAATCAATAACCCAGCTAATCCACAAACTGTTGTTGCATCTGTCACAACCTGCACCACACTATCAACACCAACATCCTTTATAGCTTCTCGAAGAAGCTCAAATTGGAAAGATGCATCCTTGCACTTTCCAGAACAGTCAACGGCTTTAAGAAAGAATGGACCTTCTTCAGATGCCACTATGATGTTGATTAGTGGGCATTTTCAGATGTCAGTCCATCCATCCATAACAATAGAGCAACCAAACCTCTACCATGTTTGTCTCATTCTCTCTTTTTTCACATTAATTTTAGACACTTGTCTATCTAAAATTGATGTTCTTAGCTTGTTCTCCAGGTGGTACATATGAAGGCCCTATTTTTGCAATTGCTTGGACCATTTCCTTGTAATAAGGTGAACGAACAACATGGAAGGGAATTTCATTGGCAAAAAGAAATTTTCCAATTGCATCATCTCTGTCATCTCGATCTAGAACATTGTACATCCCAGACACTGTAGCACCCATTCCAGAAGAACAAGATGCACCTATAGAACCTGTAGCACCCTTTGCCTTTTTTGATGAAGCACTGGATGGATCAACATTTCTGCTAGAAAACAATCCTTTTGAAGTGGCTTCCCTTTCTAGCCTCCAAATTTGCTCTCTTAGAGCTGGAGTCATGTGCTTTGAGAGTCACATATTGACTCCTTTACCTGTGATTGCTAAAATATGTTGCTTCACCCTGATATAGCTGCCAACAAAGTGATACCCACAAATATTGCAGACCCAATCACGTGAGCCACCACCAACTTTTGGATTTTTTTCGGAAGTCTAGTTGCATAGATTAGAAGTGGTTTTTGATGATTAAATGTCCCCTTTGCAAATTTTTCCAGATCTCTTGGTGGGCCTTCATAATCTACAGGCCTATTTCCTGCCCTCTTGTGACTGCTTTGAATTTCTTCTTGCGCATCTTCTGACTCAGGTGCTCTCACTGTTACCACTGTGAGTGGACTGACTTTGGCTCATAGTTCAAACTTGTAGGCTGCAATTGCAAATAATTTAATAAATTAAAATTTTCAATTTCGAAATTTAAAAAAAAATAATAATTATTGAAAGAAAGAAAAATTAATTAGTAGTTATTGTGTTACAAATGTTGCAATTTTTTTTTGGCAGTGTTTGTAACACAGTAACTGTGTTCATTGTTATCATTTATAAATTATGCTTGTCATTTTGATTTTTTAAACTAAAAAAAAAAAAAAAATTTAACCTTTCCCCATTGTTGTGAATAGGAGTGATGACATGGGGACATTTACAAAGCATAGCAGCTATATGATAGAGTGAAGGAGAAAAGCACAAACTACAAAGATCGCATTGATGTGTGAAGAAGATTTAGGTGGTTTACAATTAGCAACAAGACCATGGTGCATTTAAGTTAAGGGCACTATCCCAAGGGCATGTTTAGCAAGCTCAATGTGAAGAAGATTAGACCATGTAGGATAAGGAGGTAGTTTGGTGGCAATGCATATTCAATATCGTCCATATTCAATTTCATTGAATTGGGATGAGTACAAAGAAGGAGATCCCATCATAAATGAAGGTGAAGATGTAGAAGAAGAAAGCACGAAAGCATATTCGCATAAATAAATGTCTATGGAAGAAGTTGGATGACATTGAGAAGGTACTGGATGAGAAAGTGATCAAGGCACAAACAACAAAATATAAGCAGTGTTTGCTTAAGTAGAAGAATACGCCAAATACAGATAGTAATGGGATTTCTTAGCAACAATATCAAAATCTTCACAAGGGGAATGTAGTTGAGGCAGAGGAAAAAAGGATGAAGGAGCAACAAAAAACTCCCTTTGTCTAATTTGCAAAGGAAAGTTGATACAAGACCATCCCTGCAAAAGTTGACTATGGAGGCACAAGAAATGAAAGCATGCTTAAATTAGGCACAAAAAGAGATAAAGTGCATGTGTAAGGAAGCAGAAGTGCAAACCATGGTTCAAACGTATGTGAGAAAAGTGTAAGAAAACTTGAAGTGCATTAAAAAATGATGGCACCACAAGTATGACAAGAAGCAAAGCATGCATGTTGAGCACAACAAGTGCAAGTGATAGAGAGCACACCAAAGAAAGATTAAGCTAAAGCAACTTGAAGGCATTTAATAGTTACAGTAGTTACAAAGGATCAAGGTAGATGAAGATTCAAAAATGGTAACTATCATAGTAATTAAAGAGGTTCTTGTAAGACGAACAACTTGTTAGCATAAGAATAAACAGGATAGCGACCAAGAGAATCGAGTTGGCCAAAGCATTGTAGTATAAGGTGTGGACTATAAAGCTAAGGAGACCACCAAGGTACATATCTATAAATTTTTACATGTGTCTACATTTCTAAGTAGTAATAATGAGTAAACAATTTCCACTATATCTGAGATCCCATTCTTATGATCTTTGTGATTGAACAACCCTTCGGATATTTGTAATGTAATTTGGTTTTGACCTAAAGTTGCAAACCATTGCACATAATCTGCCTAGTTCAAGGTTTGGTTGATGTGGGCCCATTAGACCCCCACTTGTGCCAACATGGCCTTACCCACTTGTGTTTTTTGTGGTCAAATCATAATGCCTTGGTATCTATTTTGCTTTTGCAAGAAGATAGAAGCGAATTGAAATTGCGCCATGGATATTCATGGCCATTATTTGTCAATCCCATTTACTCAAGGGCCACCCTTTTGAAAGATAAAAGAATATAAATTCTTAATTTTGGTGTAGTCAAGTTGTTCAAACTTCAAAGTAGAAATTTTGTTATGCAACTTTGTTGTTGTTCAAAGTAGAGATTTTGTTATGGACCTAAATCATTGTTCAAAGTAGATATTTGTTTCATTTCAATAAAACCATAGTAATATTAAATTCAAAAGTAAGATTGATAGAAATTTGTCTTACATTGATAAAGTGACAATCATGAATAATTTCTCTGCAAATTCAGCGCTCAAGTTGGTAGAGTGACCCTAGACTTGGATCATTTAGGCTAGCGATCAGAATATTGGGACAAGATACCATGTAAAATGAGCAAGGTCCTAGCAAACCCATCCAAATCCAAATCATTGGTGACCCTGGTGACCTCAGCATTCTAACTGAGGGTCGAGATCAATGATATCATTTGGTGTGCACACAAAATTTTCAAAGAAGCACAAACTCCTCGTTGGTTAAAGATCCAAGGTTAAGATGGATCCACGTTGATATATTATTGTTATTATTGTTTTATTATTATTACATTACAATATTGGTCATTTTTTCCATTATATACTCCAACTTTATTTCATTTTTTATTTATACATATTACACATAAGACACATATCACTCATATTGGGTTGAAGAATGCACCTTGCTTCTCTCTGTGTAATTAAATATTTGAATAAGAAAAAACTTCATAAATAATAACAACTAACATTGTGTAATCAGTCAATAAGACCAATGACGAAGGATTAACAATACAAAACTTATGCATTTACAATATTTTTAAAATTGTGGGTCATAATCAAAGCTACAATGGCTCATGATAAGAGGCAATAACCACCTATATTCAATGAAATGAGGATCCCAGTAAGACATTGTAATGTGTATGTACTATGAACCCATATGCCTTAAAAAATAGGCACATTTATTGGCAACCATACAAAGGATTTAGTGTAAAAGAGCACTAGGATAACTAGGTAAAATTTATAGGAAGGATTCAAGAAAGAATCCACGATTTCAAAGGTTGATACTGAAGTTTCAAATGACATTTTAAATTTAAGCACGAGCTTTAGGAAAAGAAATTTCAAACAGTGGGATTCGTATCTTTGATAAAGTAATTAGATAGCAATGTCATAGATAAACCCATGAAGCGAGAATTAAGGGCACTTCCTCAAGTATAGTTGGAGGATAAGGGTGGCCACTCTAACAACTTATGAGAAGTCTCTTAATTCAACAATGAACCTTGAGGTTGATGATTAGATGAAGGAAACAATTCAGCTAATTCCCCTGCTACATATAAAATTGATTTGTTATCCAATTGCTTGGAGTAAAACATCAAGAAAAGGGAAGGAGAAACTTGTCGATATCCCAAATGTCAACCAAAAGGGCCTCTGAAGCATAATTTTCTAGAGCACCTACAAGGTAGTTAATATTATTTTTAAAATATAATGATTATAACACTAGTAAATGTAACAATGCAAGAAGGAACCGAATCCAAGATGCCTGAATGTTCTTTGCCAAATAATGATTCAACTTTTACCACCATAAAAGAATAACTAAAAGATGTCCAAATATTAATATTTTTCCATTCCCATAGCAAAAAGGAAGACCCATGAGATGCGGAGATTGGTTGTACAACATTTTTATGAGAAACATGCAAAATTCTAGTGAAGATTGGTCAAAAACACAAATATAAACTATGTTGTCGTCGTTGTATATTTTAAGATAGGGAATTGTTATGATAACAATTTCCCTAAGCGGGAACAAAGGATGTTGAATCTATAAATTCGACACATACGAAACATAGAAGAAATGAGTAAAGATCATTTTAAAGGAGACAAGAAGAAAGAAAAAAGCAATAGAAGTCCTCCAATGTGCAATCCCATCCCATATTAATTAGGTGAAAGATAAAGACTAAAGGATTGTTGAGTACCCCCCCGATCACAAACTAAATCCCTGAAAATGCAATGTTTTTCTTTATCAATAAAAAGCATTTCAAGCATAGGGGGAGGCAGGAGCAGGAGGGGTATTACTCTACCCCAACGAAAAAATTGTGGCAAAATTTGCTTGGGGCCTTGGTCATGCGACAAACAATCAAGCAGAGTTTTTGGCTATGTGGAAAGGCCTGGAAATTACATTGGCAAGAAATGTTAACGGCCTTATGGTTTTTAGCGACTCATTGGTAATATTTTTGCAGGTAGTCAAGGTCGGGAGAGAGACGTGCTATGATCTCCCCCATATTCTCCAAAGGATTCTCTTGCTAACCTCTCAGTTTGAGCACTTGGAATTTGTTCAAGTCTAAAGACAGCTAAACTCAATGGTCAATGCATTGGCAAAAAGAGGCTCGACGCTGGTCCAAGGCCGAATAGAGCTATAATAAGGAAATTTTAAAATCACCCACGTTCCTTAATAATGAAAAGAGCTCCAAGTCGAATGTTTTTGAATTTAAATTTTGATTGATTCGAAAATCCTCCTTGTGAGAGGGATGGGGAATCTTCCTTTCAAATTGAATGGTCTTGGGCTCGTGTTGCAGAGATAAGTGGTATCGGGATATGGAATGTCATTCCTCTCTGGCGTCGATTTTCAAGTCCTTCCTCTAGGTGTCTCTCACACTCACATAGGTGTCTTGAACTCTCTTCCCTCCTCTGCTCAATGAAGCATTTGCATTTATTTCAGTTTATGCGGGCATGGTTGGATATCGATACAGATGTGGTGTTTCTTTCTTCGAGCAATAGGATGGAGTTATTAGCGTCGTCTTGCGCTTTCATTTCCCAGTCTATTCATCGTCCTCCGACAAATTTTGGGTGGGATTTGGAATTATGTCCTCAACTTGGCTCATGGCAATGTTCCAGTCTCGATTATATAGGGGATTATGCAGCCTTCCAGATTTTTCATGGGAATTTTCGCTTGGTTGGCTTGCGGTGTGGGAGAAGCCTGTTGTGTGACAGCGAGACAGGTTCAGTGGTACTTTCTCGAAATTTCAGATCTTCAATCTCTTTCGGAGAGCTGCGATGCTGGTCAATTGCCCGATAAATTTTTGGATTCAGTTGAGGTGCTGCAGGTGGCCAAACAACAAGATGATATGGCTAAGAGACAGCACCAGTCTTCTCAGCTCCTAATGGAAGCCAAATTCCTCCAGCTCCTGAGTAGTTTGGAAATTTCAGTGAATGAACTGCGTGAAGAAGTCATAGCACCCAGTGCTCGAATTGTTGTTCGAGAGAATTGTATAGTTGGCATTGCTCAGGTCGATTATGGTGGTGTCGGCTCTAGTGTTGTTCCCGATAAAAAGAAGACTCGTTGTCCACGAAGGAACGACAATCCTGGAGTTGGTCACTGTTGATGGAGTTTCTTTGGTTAGTTCAGTTAGTTTTTGTTTCAGTCATCCTGTTGTTAAATGTAGCAATGCAAATACATCCTTATTCTAGGAGTTTTTTGTAGAGTTATAAGCAGATACATATTTAGCACAGGGAAAAAATGCAGCCCCAGAACTTGCATAATTTTTGTATGGTCTGGTGAATACTTAAACTGTCTGAAAACAGAAGGATCATGTAAGGGTTGTGGCCCATAACAGAGATTTTGTTCATATAAAACCTCTATCTGTCTCTTTCCAAGAAAAAGCATTTCAATCGTCAAGGGCATAGCTAAGTAGCTCGACTGATCAACTAGAGTAATCATCATAATTAACTCCTCCTGCTTCCATAAATTCAGAAGCAGCAGACTCTACAGAACAGTAAATGAATCAAGAAAAACCAAGGATGAAAGAAAATAGCAGCAAAATGCCTTCTAAAAGGAAATCTGGTGGAAAGAAATGTCAATTGATAATACAAAAGATGCAGGAATTTGAGCATACCATCGAGTCAAAGCATAATTCGTTGGGGATTTGGGTCAAAAGGCATAACGTTTAGATATTATTTTCACAGTAAAAAGACAAGGCGGACATTTAAACCATAATCCTGCTTGCCAGGCAATGTCTCGTAGATCTCGAAGGGTCAAAAAGGTCTGAGATTGTCGGCAATGTCATATCATTTTTAGAATTTAATACGCAGTATAATAAAATTAACAATCCCTTGTATCCCTTCATGAGATCGAGAATAGAAAGGATTCTCTATCCTCGTGAAGGAGATCATAATTAAGACAAGACAGAGACACACAGAGAAGAGATCCAAGCAAAAGCATATTAGTAGAAACGTCTGGCAACCCATACATTCCTTCTTCTAAACTGTAAACTAGTAAGCCTGAACATCGAACCCATATGGAATTCAAACCATTTAAGCACGAAATACCCATAAATCAAACAACTGCAACATATATGTTCTGCATCGGGTTAAATCGGAAGGCTAATCCATGAGCTCAGAACATGTAAATGAATTTGATCAACAGCCAGCAAAATAAAATCTAAATGCGTTAATTCCCAGTGAAAATTAGACCCAAATAAAACATCTACGCACCAGAACGCAAAAGGGAGAAGAGTTTGCAGGTGGGGAGCCCCGAAAAAGAGAATCTGATGGAAAGCTGAGAATTTGAAGCCCGTGTTGAAAGTTCACCCATGACCACGACCGAGATCGAGCTCAGGGTTGTGTGTATCTATGAATTGTGGCAGAGAATCCTATGCAGATGGCGGGCCTTCTTCAATGTAAGGAAATAAAATCATGGGTGAGTAATATTTCATGAATATGTCCATTTGACTGTTTTTTTCCATCATTAAAGCATATGCTAGGCCGGGTGAATTCGTACCCTCAAAGGAAGTATCATTCACTAAATTTGGCGTGTTGCCCAAGGCCGGACCTAAAAAAATTCCTAAAATCCTTACCTTTTTAAGACAACATCGATATGGTACTCTCCGTGCAAGGTGGCTTCCTACCTACCTCGTGAGGAACTGTTAAGGTATTTTCTTATTATTTTTAAGCGTCTTATTCCAACGACAGTTATTGATTTAGGATGTTAAAAAAAAAAATCTGGATTTACTATGGTGAGGAGGAATCTTATTGATTTAGGATGTTTAAAAAAAAACGCTTTATTCCAACTAGAGTTATTGATTTAGGATGTTAAAAAGAAAAAATCTGGATTTACTATGTGTGGGAGGAATCAAATCTTCTTAGGATGGTCAGTGATTTAGGATGTTTTAAAAAAATGGATTTATTAGGAATCAAAGGTAAAATTTTAAAAAATATTTGTATTTTTAAAAATTTAATTATTTTAGATATTTAATAAAAGGGAATTAAAATGAATGTATGTTGATTATTAATAATATTATTTATATTTATATAAATTTCACATATTAATATATAAATTATTTTTAATTTTAATTTTATAAAAAGTATAATAATATTGCTCACAGGAAGTAGAATAAACATTTAAGATGGAAAAGTCACCAATTCAAAACTATTCAATCATGCTAAGTGTTGGTGTGGTTTGGGCTACGAAACAAATAAAAAAAACCTTAGTAATATTATTATATTTCTTTCACATACAAGGCAGGGGAGATGTGTAGGTTTAGTGTAAGAAAGTATGTAAACATTTTTACATGTGGCTCAATACGTTTATATTTCTTTCACATACAAGGCAGTGTAGGGGAGATGTGTAGGTGTAATGTAAGAAAGTATGTAAACATTTTTACATGTAGGCTCAATATGTTGAATTAATATTAAAAACATTTACATGTTGGTTCAATTAATAAGTAGTAGTTATAAGTTAATTATAAGTTAAGGCCCATTTTACCTTATAAAATAAAATAAGTAATAGCTATAAGTTAAGATATATTTTGCCTTATAAATTAAAATAATAATTGTAATAAACTTGTAATATAATAATAATATTTTTAACTACGAGTATTTATAATCACTTTACCATAGATATTATTAACTTGTAAATAGGTTTTGTTACAATACTATGGCTCATCAATACCACATGTCCAAAAATCATTTTTCATTTTAATTGCAATAAACTTATAATATAATAATAATATTTTTAACTACGGGTATTCACAATCACTTTACCATAGATATTATTAACTTGTAGATAGATTTCGTTACAAATGGCTCATCTTCAGGACAAGATGAAGAACTAGATCTTCATCTAGCTATAAATTAAAATCCATTTTACTATAGAAATTAAAATAATATTTTGGTAATCATATTTAAATTTCATTAATAAGCACATAAAAACTTAATACTTACAATATAACAATATTTTAACCATGAATATTCACCCTCACTTTACTTGTAAACATGATTTATTACAATATCACGAGCCAATACCATGGCTCATCGTCTCTCATTTCACAATCAAAATATTTTATAAATATCTTTTCTTTTAATTTATTTTATTACTTATGTTATCTAAACATTGTATATAAATATAAATTATAATTATTAATTAAAACATTTTAACTCCGTGAAATTACATAAAATAAAATAAAATAATTAAACCAACCTAGATTCATCTTAACTCTAGATATATTCGGGAAGGTTGGAGTGGGAGGGGTGCTTTTAAACCTCAAAGAAAAGTTTGAAATAAAGTTTGTTTGGGGTCTCGAAAAGCCACGAACAATCAAGTTGAATCGCTCTCTCTGTAGCAAGACTTGAAGATCATCATCTTCAAGGGCATCAAGAATCTAATCATTGTTGGTGATTCACTGGTGGTTATCCAAAAATGTATGAGCCTTTCCAGAAATAAAGACCTTATTGATTCTTAAACCTCTCCATTATACATTAGGATAGTGTATCTTCTTACAAAAATAGAAGAATTCAAAATCTTCCATGTTAAAAGAGATAATAATCAATTGGCAAGTGTCCAAGCCAATATTGGAGCGAAATTAGAGCAATGATCCTTGCTTATAAATCATCATAGTGATATATGCCATATCCCTTAAATAATTCATTTAATGTAATCATTAGGGATTACAGCTGGAGTACGAGACTTAGCAAGGAAATGCAAGGAATTAAGTATGATAGCATATCAAGAATTCAATGGAGAGCCTCGGTAGAGGGAAATGTTGGATGGAATTTAAATTGTTAAATTTTCGTAGGGCTACATTGACCTTTGCTTTGATAGTTGCATTTCTTCATTAACACATTAAGTTCACCCCACATCATTATATCATTATTCATATTTACACTATTAACCATCAAAATATGCAATTATGTAGAAAGAACAATATCATCATCGTCATCAATGCAACATAACATAATGAAACAAATGGAAGAAAAACATGCACACATAGACACACCATGATTGGTCTAAGACTAGGGGAAAACCTAATGTGGGGAAAACCCTTGCAAATTCTTCTTCATAGATCATCGTCAAATTATTCAAAAAACAAGAGTACAATGATCCATTGATCCACATCTTCATAATGTAGTAAAACAACTAGCACATGCATAATATAACCTTAAACATACTTCTGCTGAAGGATCATGATTCTAAGAATTTGTAATGCATTGTCACTGCCTATAGCACATTATTGAACACTACTGTCACTGAACAAAAACTTCGGAGAACTCTAGATTCATCTTTGAGGACCTACTCTGCCTTCGAAGGCCCTAGCCGCACCCATAACACTTTGTGCATGCGGCTATGGGTCCCTGGCCACTACCATAGCACTCTGTGCTTCCGGCTATGGTAGAGTGCAACCTGATCTGCCTTCTGAGGCCCTAGCCACACCCATAACACTTTGTGTCTATGATTGTGGGTCCCTGGTCCATACCACAACACTTTGTGCTTGCGGCTATGGGTCCCTGGTCCCTGGCTACGACTATAGGTGAGTGCAGCCCAATTTGCCTTTGAAGCCCTAGCCGCTACCACAGGTCAACGTTCCTACGGTTTTAGGTTCCTAGATGCTACCATGCCCATATCAAGCCTACGGTTAGAGCCTGAATCCACCAATTTTGTGTCTGCAACCATAACAGAAACCCTAACCTTTTGTGCGAGCTTCGGACCTTCGCGCGAACTACTTCCATCAAACTTATGCGAGCCAAGACAAAATACAAGAGAAGAAGAGAGCTTAATCAAATGTGTCCAAATGAGCTTGAGTTATCTTCTATTTATAAGTTTCCATGAGGGTCCATTTGGGGTTAAGGCTGACTTTACCAATTCCACATGTGCTTAGGTCGACCCATTCCATTCTACAATAACAAATAAAATAATTCAAAAATCAACTTCCGCTTAACCAAATCGGGTGATCTTTAGATCGATTTTGGTTTTCTCAAAAAAAGGAATCTATTGCAACTATTACCTTCATCATAAGAGTTTTCCAAAGTGGAATTTGACCGTAGTTACATAATTTTAACACTCCGTCTCAACCAAGGAGAATTCCACCTACCAATATATGTTCATCGATCAATATGCCATTCATCACATATCATTACTGATCATCTTTTTCATGTAGTTGCCATGTTGTGATCCTTCATCATTACAAATCATCAATGTACTTCTCATGCTTATTCCAATGTATCTCTTTATTTTTTTTCTCATATGATGAACATTATCGGATCTAGAAGAAGAAGAATTTGTCACTGGAGGGGAGCTTAAGCTACCACCCTTCATTCATCAGGTTACCATTCGGAATCTCTGCCAGCGGGCTACTACCCAGAATATTATCATCAATCATCATTAGAGAGCATATCTTCAAGGATCACAACTCGACCTGTAATAACATCGGAGAGCATATCTCGACCTGGAATCTCATGGGGGAGTTATACATCTACAACCCAATATTGAGCAATAGGATATCAAAATAGTAGGGGATCCCATCTCGACCCCGGGATTACATCGGAGAGCTCAATCTCAACCCGGAACTGCAAAGGGTTATCTCAACCCATCTTATTTCCTATTGATCTTCCCATCGATGATCCTGAATATTTATGTGGTAGAACATCTGCATCATAATCGAATTGGATTGTACACACAAAGTACACTCTCAACCCATTGGCCAAATGAGGAGTGGTATTCCCAACAATCTTTGCTTGTGGGTATGATGCCAACTAGGGTATACTCTGCAAAGACTAGATAGGGGAGCAGCATTCTCCGACAATATGAAGATATGGGGGTAGCATCTATAACCTTGTGGGTAACATATAGGGTCCATACCCTATTATCCAGAGTTCCCTCAACCCCATGAGTCCTCTATCTCAATTCCTCATCCTAGGAGTTCAATCAGGGAGGAAGATTTGGCCAAGTTTCCTCAATCATCGTTGCACTCATAATACTAAAATCTGGTATCTGGTTGTCTCAATAGAAATTAATTCTTGTTCATACATGACATTAAATCAAATATTATGTTAGAACATAAATAATCATATAAAATCACAAATCGATACCATAATCATCCTCCCTCTTAAGGAGGTGTCAATAACAAGCCTAAGCTTGTCTCGAACATCTAAAATGCCTCAATGCATGGAGAAATCTTAGTCTCAACAATATATAAGTATATATATATATATATATATATATATATATATATATATATATATATATATATATATATATATATATATATATATATATATATATATATATGGGATTTTCTGTCATCACAATGTTTTTATGTATTATCCAAATCATGCTCAGACATATCTCTAAGGGGTTTCTACGTCATGCCTCACAGCTAGCGATGCTAGCAATATCATATCCAACCTCAGTCGTGTTATGGACCTTTCATCCAAGGTATCTTGACAGATCTCATATTAAGGCAACATCCAAATGTGTTGATCAATAATAATCTCAAACATCATCAATACATTCGTTCAGCCACATATCATAGGAGAAATATCCCAGCCTTTAAAAATAGAATGCTTCGTGCAGATATTCAAAGGATGTTTGGTGGCAACTCAAAATGAAGTAGCCCAATCATGAATTTAATCATGTTCTATACACATCATATACAGATGGATGTTCCAAAACGAGCATCAATGCTTCAATCAATAGTCAGATTCCATGTCAAATTCAACAACATTTGAACTTTAAATCAAAGTGTCCAATGATTTACATTTCCATTCTACAAAGACACTTTTCAACAGATTTGCATATAGTATTCCTTTCCCAAATTTCAGAAATTGATTCATCATTCCATGATACTTTATTTTGAGCTTCATAAGCCATCTCCCTCTTACTTAGTTCATCAGAGGCTCATCACCTGTCATGGGCAGACCATCAATATGTAAATCCATAATAATAATAAAAACAAGGCCATGCCTTGGAACTCATCATCCTGACTTCTTCAGATAACTGTCAAATATGGACAAATCTAAATCGTGGAGCTTGCATCACACACCACTTTCTGCAATCATAATTCCTTACCAATCCAACATAATCAGCCTTACATAAATCAATTTTGTGTCTACGAATTCATCTCATCAGACTTTAGAAGCCAGACCAAAACTATTATCAAAGACATTGATATCATAGTATCAATTATTTCAACCAGGTGACAGGTAGAGCTCATATCAAGTCTTGACTTCATTTACTGTCAAGCCAACAAGTCTTTCATTTATCATTCCATTACAAGACATTTATGTCACTTGATGAAAATGCATACACCATGTATGAGTCGTTCAGGTTTCATATTCATACAGAATCACAATTATCAATACTTCAACCAATGTGCTAGGAACAAGGAGGCCATTACAAAACCATTTTTCCGAATACTCACATAAGCCACTGAAGGTCACTACGTCCACATATCATTGACATCAGGACAAATCAACAATCGTCAGATTAAGTCATTAGTCATCAGGTCAAGTCCAAATTTGTTATCATAGAGAGATCTATAATCCAAAGACATGTCTCAAGCATCAATTCAAAGTTATAAGTCATTGCTAAACATCATGTAAAAATTCCAAACACAACTCATCTATATCAATCAGCCAAAATATTATAAACTTTTATAGCACAAACTTCAAACATAATGACATATTCATACGAATGTCTCAGTCACCTGCAAACACAAGTTTGGTTCAAACATATGAACTTTTCTTGCTGACAAATCTTACTGACACTTGAAACACATCTGCAGAACTGACATCTTCCAGGTGACCATATGATTTCATGCTCAATCCTTCATTTTTTGTTATCAACAATTTAACCCAACAACTTTAGAAATCAATTTACAATGGCAATACATGTCAGAGATCCCTTGATTCAGAGTACAGGTTGTTTTCAAGTACAAAACTTCAATTTGTGTCTATCAGGCATAGTCGCACCTATGGGCCTTCCTTTGTGCACGTGAGGCTCAGACCTCTATTGTAGATCAACAATGTCAGATATCCATAAATCATAATAGAACATATAATTTCATCTTCATTCATGTCATCAACCTGTCTTTACTAGAGTCATGCAACAACAGGTATGTTAGATCATAAACACATATCTGTCATGATCATTAACATTATTTCATCAATCTTTCATCAAGGGTTAGACTTGTAAGATCAGGGTAGCAGGCAGATGTAACACCATATCTTATGAACACAATAACAATACATTGATTTGGGGCATTTAATTTCACCATATGTCATGACCACGGGTAGTAGGAGATCTAGAATATCAATCTCATAGGTATACCTCTATCATCATGGTTATTAGTACCATGCTTATCATGATCAATAGGATCAAGTTAGGTTATTTAATAAATGTTTACCAAAAGAGTGTCAATCTCTCTTTCTATGTGAAATCCATGATCAATAATATAATCTAATAGAGTCAAGGTGCTAGCCTTCTTCAAATTATCCAAGAGATAAGTGTTAGCCATACATAAAGTATACCATTATGTCCATGATCAATAATAGGTAGCTTTCAATAAGATTCATCATGATCAAAATTTTCAATACCAGGTGCACCATTTCCTCATAGGAAACATAAATCCAAAAACACTTTCATATGCATCCACGAGCCATTTGCGAAGGAGACATTTTCAACATATCATAGGGCTAACCTAGCCATCAATGTTATTGTTGAAATACAACATGCCATGCATACCTTGTAGTATTCAGATACCTGTGCACATTCACATAGGCAACTTGTAGTGCTTGCCACCATTTCATCAAGTGCCTCTTTAACTTTTCCAGATCTAGCGTTTATTTCCAACATCTCAAATGATCCTCAAGAGGAATCCACTTATCATGTCTCATCAAGAAGGTTAGAAACATCCAAGTACTCAAAATATACATGCACGAAGTATAAACAATAATCATCATAATCAGATCCATAAGTCTAAACAAGAGTAAAGTCATAACTTAAGGAATACTTACCTTCAATGAGATATGATCCTCTCCCTCTTGAACCAACCTTCAAGAGTCATCCATAGACCACATAACAGTGTTTCCTTCAATCAAATTTATCAACAACCAGGTCTACTAGAGACTATCCCATTGAGGGATTCATCAAATCAATCCCAAGTGCTTGAGCATCTTCACATAGACCATGTTAGGGTTTTATACATCAAATCTCAAGTCGTTAACATAAACTAGGGTTTCTCTCAAACCCTCACCACAAACCTTTATGCACTAACTACCTACGGTTTTCTTCATGCCCTATAATTCTTTTAGGTATCCACCATCCTCTTCTTGCTTCCATCAAAAGTGTCTCCATGGGAGGGGGTGATCTCCATGGCTTTTCTCCAGGCCAGATTTGATACCATGTTAATTTTTCACAGTGCTACATTGATCTTTGCTTTGATAGTTCCATTTATTCATTAACACATTAAGTTCACCCCATATAATTATATCATTATTCAGATTTACACTATTACTATCAACATATGAACTATGTAGAAAGAGAAATAACATCATCATCATCTATGTAGCGGAACATAAGGAAACAAATGGAAGAAAAGAATGAACACATAGAAACACTGGGATTGGTCCGAGACTAGGGAAAAACTCACTGTGGGGAAAACCCTTGCAAATTATTCTTCTTAGATCATCATCAAATGATTCAACAAACAAGAGTACAATGATCCATTGATCCATATATTCATAATGCAATAAAACAACTAGCACATGCATAATATAACCTTAAACATACTTCTGTTGAAGGATCCTAATTATGAGAATTTGTAATGCATTTTCATTGCCTGTAGGATACTGTTGAACACTACTGTCACCGAGTGGAAACTTTGGATAATTGTAGATTCCTCTTTGAGGGTCTGGTATGCCTTCTAAGGCCCTAGCCGCACCCATAACACTTTGTGCATGTGATTATGGGTCTTTGGCTGCTACCATAGCATTATGTGCCTAAGGCTATGGGAGAGCACAACCCAATATGCCTTCTGAGGCCCTAGCCACACCCATAACACTTTGTTCCTGCATTTATGGGTCCCTCATCATTACCACAACACTTTGTGCCTACGGCTATGGGTCCCTGGCCGCTACCATAGAACTCAGTGCCTGCAGCTATAGGTGAGCACAACTTGATCTATCTCTAAAGCCCTAACCACTACCACAAGTCAGCATGCTCATGTTTTTAGGTTCCTAATCACTACCACAAGTCAGCATGCTCGTGCTTTTAGGTTCCTAACCACTACCATTCCCATTCCCATAGAAAGCATGTGGATAGAGCCCAAATCCACCATTTTTGTGTCTGCAGGTAGAACAAAAACCCTAATCTTTTGTGTGAGCTTCGAACCTCTGATTTCAGACCTTCATGTGAACTCCTTCTGTCAAACCTGTGCGAGCTAAGACAAAATATAAGAGAAGGAGAGAGCTTGATAAAATGTGTCCAGATGAGCTTGAGGTCTCTTCTATTTATAGGTTTTCCTGAGGATCCACTCGTGGTCAAGTCCAACTTAACCAATTCCACATGTTCTTAGGCCAACCCATTCATTATACATTAAAAAATAAAATAATTGAAAAATTAACTAGGGTGATATTTAGATCAATTTTGGTCCTTTCGAAAAGAGGAATCTATTGAAATTATTATCTTCATCATATGAGCTATCCAAAGTGGAATTTGACCGTACTTGAATAATTTTAATATAAAGCACAAGTGGGTGTGCGGTAGAAAGGTGGCCATGAATCATGACAAGTGGGCACTCTACCCTTGGTTATTAATTTGGTTAATAAATAAGAGATCAAGCGATTACAAGAATTGTACCATTGCAGTTTGAGTCAAGCAGAAATCGACGATGATGGAGAGGTAGGAAAGTGGCCTGGCATTGTTGCAGAAATGAAATGCATTTATGTTTGACAAGATGGGAAGGAATGTTGGAAATAATCATCTGCTTATTTATAGTTGGTGGATGAATAAAATAAATCATCATATTTCTATGGTGTAGGGGAGAATAGCCAGGAAAATGGATTCTACAAGTAATGGAAGTGGTAATGACGTTGAGGAGACTGGGCGCAGCGGGAGTCGACTGTAAATTGTTAACAACTCTTGTAAGCAGGTTGTCAAAGAGATTGTCAAGGAGATAAATGAAAATATGGTTGTTGTGTATGCTTGGTTATCTGGCCTCAGGAAGGACATGGAGGTGATCCAAAAATCCATGGAACATTTGAATATTGGTGTTATGAATATGAGACATAAAGTGGAGAATATTGAATTGCAGGTGGAGACGACCACTGTGGGTGTTCTAAAGGAGGTCTTCGAGATCGTTGATGACTCTGCTCCTTTAGAAAAGGGAAACGTTGGCACTACAAACCGAGAACTGGATCTTGGTGCAGGTTGGAGTGAGGAACCGGGTATGTCTGCTGAAGAGGCAAAGGAAGACCTTGAGCCTATAAGTTGCAGTAGCAACTACTTTGTTATTTTCATAATCTTATGTTTTGTCGAATAGAAGTGTATTTTGGAGTTTCTTGGAAGATATATAGTCCGAAATATGTAAAGAGTATATATATGAATAATATAGGTAGCAATAAGGTCTCTTTGCTTGTATATCTTCACAATTCTGAGACTAAGATCTCCATGATTGTAAGGGACCTGGCTCGTTTCTAGATTTATTAATGAAAATTGCTACCCATTTCATTGAAAAAGAAAAAAAAAACTATGGATCTATCAAGCTCTGAGACGGATCAAATCTCTCAAGTTGCAAACATGTCGTCAAGTTTTGCACCAAAAAAATAGGTTTGCACCTCGAGAGATTTGATCCCTCTTGTTACTTGATAGATCCAAAGTTAAGATGGATCTCCACTGGTGATATATATAGGTATATAGATAAATATCTAACTTAAAAAATAATAGTAAATAAATATTGTAAATATTGACTTTTTATATGTTTATTAACCAAATTTAAATATAAATCCCATAGGGCATAGAATAGATGGTGACAAAGTGTTATTTTAAGGCACTCTGTGGTGAAAAGGTCATTGTTTGAAATCTTGTGGGAAAAAATCTAGCCATGCTAAGGGCAAGGTGTGATCCTCTAGTTATTTTGATGGCTTAGATTCCCCTGGGTCCCAACTACTCAACCCACAAGTTAGGTATGTCAACATCAAGACTCACATTAGCTAACAAACAAACAAATAAAAATAAAGACAAAAATGAAACTTTGAAATATAACTCTTATGAATATGAATTAGTATTAGTCAATGCAAGGTAGGACTACAATAATCGATTTTTACCCCTATTAGTTTAGCATTGAATAATGAAAGTTACAATATCTAACTTGAAAAATAAATATTTATTCTTCAATATTATTAAAAAAACTATTTTCAAAACATTTGATTGGACAATAACTTATAACTTAAATCTCTTACTACAATCTTTGCACAATACAATGTCACGTGGATAACTACTTCTCTCCCATAATTTTTGTATATAGTTTGTTATGAGAATCTCAATTCTATAATACGAGACCTCATGTGTGAGAGAAAAATGTATCACCATTATTTATGAAAATACAATCACGCTTAAAGCCTTTTCTGCCATGTATCTTGTCTGTTAAAATTATTATTTTATTTTTCATTTATTATCTTCAATTGGTATGAGAGCTCTTGGGTAAGATAATTTGAGAAATTGTGTGCGTTGAATCGCTGCATTAAATTGTTGGAGATGTGAAATTTAAGTGTTTTTCTCTTCCATAAAATTGTGTGTGGGATCTTGATATTATGAAATTAATGTGCGAGGATATTGTATGTGTTGGAAGCTAGATAAAGCATAAATGAATTTTCTTTGTGGTAGGCTCCTGCTGCAGTATGGATGAGAGTTTATTTAGTCAGGCTTTATTTTGATCTTGGGTATTACTTTGTGGATTTGTTTGAATAGATACATAAATTTATATTGACATTGGTCTATTTATCTGGAAACATTGATTCTACAAGGAAAACGAAAGTGGCCCACTATGTTGCAAATACTAATTCCAAGGTTGCAGTTGTATTATGTAGGATATATTTCCTTTGAGATTGAACCTACAATCTCAAGCTCATGTAATGGCATACATTCGAAGCAACCGTACAAATTACACTCAGATTTGTTTCATGTGGATTATGGATAAACATCGTGTTTTATTGTTAGAATCCATTGAATTTGAAATGCAATCTCTATTTCCCATTCTCAGAGACTTCGGCCAATCTATCCAATTATTTCTAGATTTTATATGTGAATTCTCCATCAATTGAACAAATCTATCAACAAGAATAATTGGATCAAATACCATGTTGATGTATGAAGCGGTAAAATGGTCATTTCATGAATGGTTGGTGAAGGGTATTTCACCAAATTTCTAACAAATTTTTTGCTTAGCTCGACAGATCTTTGGAGTTTATATATATATATATATATATAGTTTTATTTTTTGTTGTCTCGAGATTTATTTGTGGTGTGTTTGCTTTGACATATTATTACACTTGTTGGCTCTCGTGCCTACAACAATATCTATTATATTGCACACTACTAACCACAAAGACAAGCCCATGGATCTCCACAACATTGCAGTTGGCGATAATAGTGGTGTCCTTGAGGCCACGAGAGTGTAGTAACCAACAACATCCCTTCAACATCATTTTTTTTGTTTTTTTTGCTGATTCATTGTGCCTTCAGTGATTAGGGGCTCAATTTTATGCTCAAAAATCAAAGTGCTCAGATTGGCTCAGAACCTAAACAACCACGTAGTGTTCACCGTTCTGAATTCGACGCACTTTATTTCATGAAAAATGGTCTCTGTATGCTCCCGAAAACGAGTTTTGTTCGCTTTGCTAAATAGGCAATTTTTAAAAAAAATGACATTCAAATGCCTAGTCAACAGTCCGTACTGATGACGTGGCATGTTGGTTGTGCAGGGTCATTTGTTTGGCATTTTATTTGGTGAATGGTAAGCTTCCAAGTGGCAGCATGGCACTGGTCGAAATTTTGGGTGATATGGTGAAATTTCATTGGTTAGTTTTTGGGCCAACCGGTTGAGGACACTTGGTGCAGCCTAGGGCTGCCACGTGCCCCCCCCCCAAGGTTGAAAGTCGATGTAAAATTTTTGGGTTAAATCCGGGTGGAGGCGCCGAGGTTCGACCGTGCGACCTCCCACCACACAACACCACGACTTATGGTCTCACCTGACTGACAGTTCTTAACATTAATTGGCAACCATATATATTTATATTAAACTTTGTATTATGGTGGGGGAAGGTGGGGGTCAGCCCCCACTCCACGAGACCACCATACATGACCACCGGCGGAGCTCCAAAACTAATGCAGAGTTTTAAAGACTTAAACCACGATTAATTAACATTAATCCTACTTATGCACCTAATCTAGTTTTTAAGTGCGGAGTAATTTAAAGCGCAAGTTTAGCGCTTAAACTGTGCTTAATTAGCACTAAAATAACACTCAACATTAATGACATATTAATATAGTAGACCCCCAAATTCAATGGAGACTACTAGTTTAGTTGCAGTCAGCTAGTTTAGGGACTGAAATAGTAGGGAAAATGTAAATGGTCATAACTTTTGAAGTTTTCGGCCAATTCAGATGCAGAAAGAGGCTAGATGACCATTTTGAGCCATTCTGGACTCAATGGAGTAGGTCACAAGAGAAAAATAGCATTTTAAACATGCCAATTTGACAATTGGAGCATAATATAGAGGTCCAAGCCATGGAAGTTGTACCAAGGATATGTATCCCAAGAGGGGTGAACTCCTTCATCAAATACCTGTGTTGATGTTAAATATGGTGATGTTTTGTACTTTATTTGCTGTTGTTCAGCCTTTTTTTAATGCTAAATTGTTCACTAAATTGACATGAAAAACACTCATAAGACTTGATAATTTGCAAGAGAACTTGAACCCTTAAGCACACATAAGACATTGAATTCATAATTTGAAAGAGTAATTAGAACAACAACACTAACATACTCCATTTAGATCATTTTTGATATCAAAGCTCAAGTTCTTTAGGTTTTTTTTGTGTAATAAGGGATCTAATTGTTTGCAAGTTTGTGTCATGCTAACAAGGTTAAAACTCAAAAGAGGAGAATGGAAGATGGTTGAGAGCCCTGTAGTTGGGTCAAGAGGAAGAAGGGAAAGGTTTCCAAAGTCTTCAGCACCAGCACATCCTCAAGTTGAAGTTGAGTCTTCAGTGAGAAATTCTCATGAAGGAGAACCTATCATGACAGAAGACGAGAGAGCATTTAGGAAGGAATTCTTTGATATGACTGAGATGGTTAAAGTCATATATGAGGAGAGGAATGTAAGGATGAAAGGAGAGAGTTAAAGGCCTCCAAGAGGAGAGGGTTATTCAGGAGGAGGAGGCCATGGAGATGGTAAGAAGCCATAATCCACTCCACCATCTTCACCTTCCTCGTCATCATCTTCCACTGCCACAACTATTCCATCTGTTCATACACATACTTCAAAAGGAGCTGGTAAATCACCCTTACTTAAACTTGATGTTAAATTTGAGCTTCAAATGTATAATGGCAAAGTGAATGCAAAGAAGCTAGATAATTCGGTTCTTCAATTGGAGGTTTATTGCAGAATTCAGAACCTTCAAGAAGATGGCATAAATATTCAATTGGATTCCTTGAGAATGGAGGGTTCATCACTTGTATGGTGGGAAGAAAAGACACAAGAGGAGATTAAGAAAAATAGTAAGATCTAAATGTCTTGGTCAAATTTTATCGTTGCCATTAAAAGGAAATTCTATCCTCTAGCTTACATGCAAAAAGTTATTATGAGTTGGAAAATTTTTAGACAATTGAAAGGTCAAAGTATGCAATATTACACACATGAATTTAGGAGAAGGGATCTTATGTTAGGAGTTGATTTGCATAGCTAAGAAACTTTGTTAAAGTAAATAGGTGGTTTGCATAGTTACCTGAAACATACCATCCTCATGTTTAATCACACTATTCTAGATGAGGTCTGTGTGCAAGCTACACACCTTGAAGCAAGAGGGAAAAATGTACAAGATGAGGGTAAAAAGAAACCATTCAAGGGTGGTGAAAAATGAAAGGGTTTCAAGGGTAACAAAAATAATAATGCATACATTAAGAAAGAAGGGGATAAAACCACATGTGCTTATTTTTCCAAAGAGGGTCATGATGAAGCCTGTTGGCTTGTGGTTTTTGTGAATAGATAAGGCAACATCAGAGTTAAGCAAATGAAGAGTGGGAGCGGCTAAAGTGAAGGAAAAAAACTTCAAGCACGGGTCGGGAGGACGCCCTGCAGTCAAAAGATGAAAGAGCTCTTATCATTTACCTTTTCCCATCGTCAACCTCTCCACTCAACGCAAATCACACATCGTAGGTTTTAACATTTACCTCTTGCTTCTCATATGTAAAACTTCCTGATTATGATTTGCGATATGAACTTGAGCCCCACCTATGTCATGCCACATCATCTTCCACTCACCGCAATCACACTTGGAAATTTGCAGAGTATAACATTTACCCTTCGCTGCTCATATGTAAAACTTGCGATTTGCGGTGTGCAGGCGGCCCCACCTCCGTCCTGCCACGTCAGCCCTCTGCTCATCGCACTTAGCACATTGCAAATATTACCACTTACCTCCCACTTCTCATATGTAAAACTTCCCGATTTCGAATTGCAATATGAAATTGGGCCCCACCTCTGTCATGCTACGTCATCTTCCACTCACTGCAATTGCACTTCGCACTTCATAGATTATAACCTTTACCCTTCGCTGCTCATATGTAAAACTTGCGATTTGCGATATGAATTTGGGCCCCACATCTATGCCATGTCATCAAAGGCCCCCATGACCTCAGTCCAACTCTTTTTAGTGTTAAACATCACCGCTAAACCTCTTCCATCTTCCCCTCATCTCCGCTCCCTATCACACATCCGACAGCTCATGATCTATTTCACCCACCCCCCCCCCCCCCACCTTCCGAAGGTTAACGCCGGGGGGGGGGGGTGTTCGGAAACCTCCTCTAGTGCTACGTGTTAGCCCACGGTGATTTCACACCCCCCCCCCCCCCCAACAATCCAATACCACAAACCGAGCAGGCCCCCCTCTGAAATCGGGTCTCCGGTTTTGCAAATCCTACACAACACGGGTTTTTGGGTGGAACAAGCGTAATTATGGTTTGTTCAGTTGCCCAAGAACTCCTCGCCAAAGAGTGAGGGACGTGCAACATGACTGCTCGTTCTGTAATGGTTAGTGGAAATCATGAGAAAAAGGGTGTGGAGGCTTTCCACAGCAGGTGGAATCAGGTGATGGAAGCCAGACTGCCCACTTGTTCACAACCACTCCTCGCTGCCCCATTTTGGAGATTCCAGGATTTGGCCTCTGTGGCCAACTATTTTTTCTCTTTTACTATTTGATTATGATTTTTTGCTGGTGAAATCTCGATTTCACTTGATTCTGTTTTGATTTTATGATTACAGGAGTGATTTTCTGATGCACGGTCTGTGAGTTAGTTAGGATATTTTGATTTCACATGTGTGGCCCGATCATGAATGTTTACTCGATCGTAGACCCTCAAAGGGAACTCTATATGTAGAGATTTCAGAGATGAAAGAATGGCTCTAAATTTTGGAGAAATTTTGCTGTAGTTTTGTATGAATGTGCTCTTTATGCTCTGAGACACATGTTTGTGAGAGCTTTTTTGAACATAATATGATAATACAATGCGGTTTATTTGGATTCTAGATAGAGCAATGAGTAGTATGTCTCTGTATTCTCTTGTTTATCAGTCATCTCCTGTTTATGTATAATCATCTTTCAATGTTATGTTGCTTTGATGATTTGAGTAATGTAGATGCCAGTGGTAATCATTTTTATCCATGAATTCGTGTATGTATAACACTCAAGTGTTAAATTTGTTGTTCTCCCTTAATTCGCCCTCCACGAATCTCTGTTGTTGGTCATATTTCACTTGCATCCGCTTCTTCTGAGTTCATGGGAGACAGATTCTTAAGACTTTTAAGCCTGTATCTCAGGGGTTCCTCCTACTTCGTTCCTTCTCAACACCTCTGCATATTTTGAAAGCCTTTGCTCATTGTTTCATACTTGGCCCACTTGAATAGCCACTCAGCCATACAACCTCCTGAGCCCTCTCGCAATATAGGGTAATTCATAGGAATCAAACTCCAAATTCTTCACCATTCGTGAACCACCACAATCATTATTCTCCTTATCAATATTATGTCAGAGGCACCCTTAAAATCGTCTACATCTAACCTCTGATTTCAAGATCTCCTAGGCACTGGTCTTTTGCAACTCAAGGCTATCTCTAGGAGCTACAACATATTTTTGGCGCTGTTTTCGGGGACGAATTAGAAAATATTTTCCCCGGGATACGGCATTATCTTCACCCTTAAATCAAGTGAGCACGAAGGGTTGAGAGTTGCATGCCCCTCACCTTAGCGAATCCACTATTATCAAAGTTCAAATCTGTTGTAATCCTAGCTTACAAAAGGCCTCATACTTGATCAGATACTTCCCAGCAGAGTACCCCTTTTGTATTCGATCCCGAAAATATCATATTTTAAGAGAATATGGAAGGAGAAGCAACCCAGCTAGGCTGACCTACCCTCATTTTCTCTAGAATATTCACCTTCCTCATCTCATAAAGTTTACATCTATGGTCCTGGATCCACAGCCCGTGTACTTGGGTATTCTCCAGAAGCCTCTACTTTAGCTAGTTCAACCATAAAAGATGAAGCCGAATCCACTGATACTTCCCTACCTCCCTTGCACCCTACTCTCGAGGCTGAAGAAGTTAAAGAAGTTGGAGCACTCCAAAGCTTTTTACAAACAAATATCCAAACCTCTACTCACCACATACTTGTTATACATCATCCAAATCATCCTCATAATTTACCACCACCAACCCTCGTGGTTGTACCTGGTTTCCTCCTCAAAAATTATGCTCCATTATCTCTACCTCAAATACTGAATGACATGCCACAAGATTATCAAAATCTCCTGCCTCGGTTCACCCGGGAAGATAATACTTCGGCGCAAAGACATATTGAAAACTTCTGCGCCTATGCTGAGAATGTGAATGTAGAACGTTTAGATGCGGTGTTAAGGCTTTTCGTCTAATCCTTGGATGGAGAAGCTCAGAAGTGGTTCAAGTCTCTAGCCGATAATACAATTCACACTTAGGAAGAAATAGAGAATTTATTCACATTAAAATGGGGAGAAAAGAGGGACCATGGATATGTTCTCACCGAGTTCAATGCTTTAAAAAAGAGACATAATGAGGATGTGACATAATTCATAAAGATGTTCAATAAACTCTATAATAATATTCTTGCTGAAATAAAGCCTCCCCAAGCAGCTGCTAAGGTGGTCTTCGCAGGAACTTTCGAACCAGAGTTTGGGTTCAACCTAAGAGAAAGAAAATCCACACCTCTAGATTAGATCCATACTGATGCATTGGAGGTAGAAAAAAACTTTGCTTCTAATGGTAAATTCAAGGGGACGATAGAACATGAAGCTAGAAGAAAGAACAGGGAGGAGGCTTCTACTTCAAATCAGGAGAGGGAATCACAATAGTATAGAATTGAAGAAATGAATAAGCTAATCAAGAACCTTTCAAATAAGTTGATTAAGCTTGAATTGGAGGCCAAGAATTCCCCTCCTCGTCCCAACCAAATGATTCCTAACTCAGGGTTTAATTGCCAGTATTGAAAGCCCCTCTACGGATGTTGCGGCGGGAAAGGAAGGAACAACAAGATCACATCCAACCTCCTCTATACTTGGAAGAAGAGTTGGAGGAACAAGCCGAGGAAGTCACAGACAGCCAAGAGAATCAATTCCTCGCTTACTCCGATGATGAGGAGGGTGAAATCACCCTGCAATGGGAGCAAGAAGAGAATGAAGTTTCTTCAGAAGACCAAAATATTGGCAATTACTGCAGGCATTTCCTGGATATCATGCAAGCTCAACTCCACAAGAAGTATGATCTTAGGTCCTCCAGGAAGAGAACCAGACTGAAAGAACAAAATGAAGAGTCAATATCAAGAGAACAAGGCCCTCCTAGTTTTTCCAATAAGGGAAAAAATCCATTAGAAGAGTCAGCCCCTCATAAAGATATTGCATCCACTTCCAAAAAACAAGGCTGTGATCCTCCAACAAATGAGAAATCTCCATCTGCACCCTTGGACCTGACTGACCCTCCTAAAGAACAGTTCAAGGAAGCCACTGTAGAAAAAGGGCCCACATCCTTTAATCTCCAGAAAGAATTAGAGAAGGTCAAGATCCTGGTCCCCCTGATCGAGCTCCTGAAACAACCTTCATACAAAGCTTAAGTGTCTCAATTCATGCAGCCCCATGGTGTAAACCTAATGCTTGACAACCTCTACCTCCAAGAAGAATGGCCCATGGTAGTTTTTGGACCTCATGTAGAAGAAAAGGACTCAGCCACTCCCCCGTTCTATGTGACTCTAGTGATACATGACCTATTGTTGCACAATTGCATGCTGGATTCCAGGGCTTCACATAATCTGTTGCCTTTGTCTGTGATGGAGAAATTTGGGTTGCAGATTACAAGGCCTTATAAAGACCTGTATTCTTTTGATTCCGAGAGGGTGAAGTGCTTGGGTATGATAAAATATCTGGTAGTAAATTTAGCCCAGATTCCGGCCAAAAGTGTGGTAATCGACATTGTTGTAGCTGATATCCTAGCTAGGTTTGGAATGTTGTTGTCCAGATCCTGGGGTTCCAAGATTCGGGGATCAATAAAACTTGACCTCACCTACGCCACTAATCCAGTGTTCGGTGGGGAGGAAAGAAGATTATACCGTGAATCCAGGTTTGTGAAGATGGTCACCAAAGCCGATGGTTCAATAAATTCTCCGGTATATGGTAAGGAGGGTGAATTATCTTGTCTTATGCTCGAGGAGGATAAAAATTTCCTGCAGGAAACAAATTTTTGTCCTCTAATACAGGAGAATCCCATAATTAGAATGGAGGAAAAAATTTGGACCTTACAGTTTGATGGAGCTTATTCACGAGAAGGAAACGGAGCCGGGGTACTCCTAATATCACCGGAAGGATGCTTAGTACGTCTCCCTTTCAATCTGGAATTTGATGCCACAAACAACGTGGCTGAATATGAAGCCCTGTTGCTGGGACTACATGCAACGCAGAATATGAACATACATAATCTCAAGGTGTTTGGAGATTCAGAGCTAATAGTGAGGCAATTCATGAGCCAATGCCAAGCTAAGAACCCACGGCTTAGAGCTTATAAGAACGAGGTATGGGATTTGGTTAAGAGCTTCTTCGCGAATTGTAACATTCGGTTCATGCTGAGGGATAAGAACAGAATGGCAGACTCACTAGCTGTGGTTGCTAGCAATTTCCGCCCTCCGCAAAATCTGTTGCTAAGATATGAGGTGGAAGTGAGATATCGCCCCTCCATTCCAGACAATGTAAAACGTTGGCAGGTCTTCGAAGACGAAGATAAATTCAAGCATTTTACGAAGATGGTGGGCAAATTCTCGAATTTGGTGATCGACTCAGTGACAGAAGATGATAGTGAAGAGATGAAAACCAGATGGGAGGAGACACTAGATGGCCACTGAGTCTTGCAATTAAAGGGAAATGTTATTCCCAGGGTTCTTGTGCCATTGGAGAGACTGTTTGATAAAAATGATATCTCGGTGAACCCCAGCAAACCGACCCCCGACGAGCCAATCAGGGATTTGAACATCGAGACAGAGGAAGACCCGAAGGTGGTGAAGCCGTCGAAAGGAGTCCCTGAAGAATATCAAGGACAATACCTAAAGCTCTTTCGATCATATAAAGACGTCTTCACTTGGTCATACCAGGACTTGAAGACATTGATATTGATTTAATATAGCATAAGATACCCCTAAAAGAAGACTCTAAGCCGCATAAGCAGAAGCTGAGGCAGACCAACCCTCTTCTTCTCTCAGCTATTAAAAAAGAAATAAAGAAGATGTGGCAGGAAAATATCATTGTCCCTCTGAGGTACTTCAAATGGGTGGCAAACCTGGTGCCTATAAGGAAGAAAAACAGCGAGATGAGGCTTTGCGTGGATTTCTGAAATCTAAACAGAGCCTCACTCAAATATAACTATCCCCTCCCGAAGATGGACCACATCTTGCAAAAGGTGGTGGGATCCTCCCGGATGTCCATGATGGACGGTTTCTCAGGATATAATCAGGTGGCAGTGCTCCCGAAAGACCAAAATAAGATGACATTCACTACATCTTGGGGAACCTTATGTACGCCTGAATGCCTTTCAGCCTGATAAACATCGGGGCCACATTCCAGTGTGCTATGGACATCGCTTTCATAGGAGACCGAGATAATTTTGTGGTGATTTACCTGGACGACATCACCGTCTTCTCGAAGTTAAACGCTAAGCATATAGAGCATCTTCGATGAACTTTTGACAAATGTCAAAGGTATGGTCTGTCTCTTAACCCCCAAAAATTCATGTTTGCCCTAGAAGAAGGAAAGCTATTAGGGAATATAGTAACCAAAGAAGGGGTAAACATTGACCCGAATCGGGTGGAGGTGATAAACAACATTTCCCTACCAAGAAACAAGAAGGAAGTACAGGTATTCCTGGGAAGAATAAATTTCCTCAGAAGGTTCATCCCAAACTATGCCGCGATCGTCCAGAACATCACCAAAATGCTGAAGAAGAATAGTGAAGTAAAATGGACTCCTGAATCCAGGGATTCTTTTAACAAGATCAAGTAGGACTTTGCAGAAGCTCTAGTGCTGGTGGGTCCAGATTATGGAAATCCATTCATGATTTTTTCTTTCGCCTCCCCTCACACAATAGTTGCGGTGCTGCTACAAAAAAATGATGAAGGGCATGAACAACCTATTGTGTTCTTCATCCAGGTCCTTCGAGATGCCGAAATAAAATATAACATTATAGAAAAGCAAGCATATGCTTTGGTCAAGTCACTTAAGGCATTTCGAGTGTACATGTTACAGGTTGTCATAACAGCTTACATATCTACTGCAGTAGTGAAGGATATTCTGGTGTAGGGTGACAGTGAAGGAAAAAGGGGCAAATAGATAGCTAAGATTTAGGAGTACGAGATGGGGATAAAGCCTACCAAACTCATTAAAGGCCAAGGGCTAGAAAAAATTATATCTGAATCCAACTGTCAAGCTCTAGGGATAAATCTGTCTATGACAGGAGGAGAAGCACATGAGGATACAGGTGCACATCAGGGCATAGAATCTTCCACACAAAAGACACATGTAAAGTACCTTCTATTCTTATGGTATAAAGATATAGTGGAGTACTTGTTAACCCTGAGGTGCTCCCCTAACTATGACAATACCAAGTATCGCACTTTAAGATTAAGATATCAAAAGTATACTGTGGCAAACTGGCAACTGTATTGGAGAGACCCGGCTGGGATTTTACTACTATGTTTAACAGAGAAAGAGGTTGACGAAGTGATGACAGAGTTACATGAAGGAATATATGGTGGGCACATTACAGCTGGCGATCCACTGCTCACAAGATCCTGAGAGCAGGCTTCTTTTGGCCCAAGTTTTTTGGTGATGTACATGCTCGCGTTCGGGCCTGCGAAAAGTGTCAAACATTCGCCAAAAAGCAAAGGTTCGCATCTCTCCCATTGATCCCAGTTCATGTTGAAGAGCCATTCAAACAGTTGGGAATCGACTTCATAGGTGAGATTCACCATGCTTTTAGCAACCAAAATCGATGGATCCTCGTCGCCACGGATTACTTCACTAAATGGGTTGAGGTCATGCCTGCAAGGAATGCCACAGACGTGGTGGTGATCAAGTTCTTGGAGGAAAACATAATAGCTAGGTTTGGATGCCCTGCTAAAATAATAACAAATAATGCCCATGATTTTAAGTCGATTAGGTTCGCAGAATTTTGTCAGCATTATAATATCAGTCTGGGGCACTCCACTGCATATTACCCACAGGGGAATGGGCTGGCAGAGTCATCTAACAAGACATTGGTGAGGATCTTGAAAAATACTATCAACAGAAGCCAAAATAACTGGGATTCCCAGCCCAAGTTTTCACTATGGGAGAATCACATCACCACTAAAAGAGCCACAGGGAAGTCCCCTTATGAGCTCGTGTATGACATAGCAGCAGTCTTTCTTATTCAGCTCGCATTACCCATGGCTCTATTCTTACAAGAGAGCGAGGAAGAGCTAAACGGCCTTATCAGGAGAATGAACCAATTGTTAGAGCTAAGTGAAACACGAGAACAGGTAAGCCTCAGACTAGCGGAGGACCAGAAAAATATGAAAGGTTTATTTGATAAAAGAGCTAAAGACAAGGAAATCCAAGTAGGGGATTTGGTGCTATGATGGGATGTCATGCAGTTAGACAAAGGGAAACATGGGAAGTTCGATCCCCTTTGGTTTGGTCCATTCAGGGTGGTAGAGGTCAAAGGCAACAATAATTTTGCGTTGGAGAATTTGGAAGGGAACACACTCGAGATGCCTGTCAATGGACGGTTTCTCAAGATTTACTTCCATCACTGACAGTAGACTACGGCGACCCATTGTACATATCCGCAAATTTTATATATGTCATTTTTTATTTCCGCATGAATTCTTGTTTTGTTTTTGGTTAAATCTACTTGAAAATGTTTCTAACGATGATCCCAGGCACATTAAGAAGAACACAAGAAAGTGGTCTGCAAGTTCTCGACACACTTGAAAGAATGCATCGTCCCCAATGGAGCCAATGTTGGCTTGTGGTTTTTGTGAACGAACATGGCAGCATCAGAGTTAAGCAAATGAAGAGCGGGAGCGACTAAAGTGAAGGCCAAACACTTCAAGCATGGGTCGGGAGGATGCCCCGCAGTCAAAAGATGAAAGAGCTATTACCATTTACCTTTTCACATCGCCAACCTCTTCGCTCATCGCAAATCGCACATCGCAGGTTTTAACATTTACTCGCTTCTCATATGTAAAACTTCCCGATTGTGATTTGCGATATGAGCTTGGGCACCACCTCTGTCATGCCACGTCATCCTCCAATCACCGCAATCGCACTTCATAATTCACAGATTATAACCTTTACCCTTCGCTGCACAGATATAAAACTTGTGATTTGCGATGTGCGGGCGGCCCCACCTCCGTCCTGCCATGTCACCCCTGCGCTCATCTCACTTCGCACATCAAAACTCTTACCACTTACATCCCACTTCTCATATGTAAAACTTCCCGATTGCGATTTGTGATATGAACTTGGGCCCCACCTCTGTCATGCCATGTCATCTTCCACTCACCGTAATCACACTTCGCACTTCGCATATTATAACCTTTACCCTTCGCTGCTCATATGTAAAACTTGCGATTTGGGATATGAATTTGGGCCCCACCTCCATGCCACGTCATCAAAGTCCCCCCACGACCTCGGTCCCATTATTTTTAGTGTTAACCATCACTGCTAAACCGATGCCATCTTCCCATCATCTCCGCTCCATATCACGCATCCAACGATTCATGATCTATTTCGCACCCCCCCCCCCCCACACACCTTCCGAAGGTTAACGCTGGGGGAGGGGGGGGGGGGAGTTTGAAATGGCCGGTTTCAGAAACCTCCTCTGGTGCTACGTGTCAGCCCCCCCCCCTCCCCCTCACACACCTTTCGAATGTTAACGTTGGGTGGGGGGGGGGGGGGTCTGAAATGGTCTTTTTTAGAAAACCTCCTTAGGTGCTACATGTAAGCCCACAGCGATTTCACACCCTCCCATCCAATACCACAAATAGGATAGGCCCCCTCTGAAATTCGGTCTCTAGTTTTGCAAATCCTACACAACATGGGTTTTTGGGTGGAACAAGTACAGTTATGGTTTATTCAGTTTCCCAAGAACTCCCTGTCAAAGAGCGAGGCACGCGCAGCATAACTGGTCGTTCCGTAACAATTAGTGGAAATCATGAGAACAAGGGAGTGGAGGCTTTCCACAGAAGGTGGAATCAGGTGATGGAAGCCAGACTGCCCACTTGTTCACAGCCACTCCTCGCCACCCCATTTTGAATATTCCAGGATTTGGCCTCTGTGGGAAACTATTTTTTCTATTTTATTGTTTTATTATGATGTTTTTCTAGTGAAATCTCGATTTCACCCGATTCTTTTTTGGTTTTCTGATTACAGGAGTGATTTCTTAATGCACGCTCTGTGAGTTAGTTAGGATATTTTGATTTCACATGTGTGGGCCGATCATGGATGTTTATTCGATCATATACCCTCAGAGGGAACTATATATGTATAGTGTTCATAGATGAAAGAAAGGTTTTAAATTTTGCAGAAATTTTGCTGTAGTTATGTATGACTGTGCTCTTTATGCTCTGAGACACATATTTGGGAGAGTTGTTTTGAACATAATATGATTACAATGATGTTTATTTGGATTCCAGATGGAGCAATGAGTAGTATGTATCTGTATTCTCTTGTTTATTAGTAATCTCCTCTTTATATATAATCATCTTTCAATGTTCTGTTGCTTTGATGATTTGTGTAATGTAGCTGCCGGTGGTAATTATTTTTATCCATGAATTCATGTATATATAACGCTCATGTGTTAAATTTGTTGTGCTCCCTTAATTTGCGCTCCACGAATCTCTGTTTTTGGTCATATTTCACTTGCATCTGCTTCTTCTGAGTTCATGGGAAACAGATTCTTAAGACTTTTAAGCCTGTCCCTTGCGGGTTCCTCCTCCTTTGTTCCTTCTAAACACCTCTACATATTTTGAAATTTTCTGCTCATTGTTTCATACTTGGCCCACTTGAATAGCCATCGAGCCATACAACCTCATGAGCCCTCTCGCAGTATATGGTAATTCACATGAATCAAACTCCAAAGTCTTCACCATTCCTGAACCACCATAATCATTATTCTCCTTATGAATATTCCATCAGAGGCACCCTTAAAATCGTCTACATCTAACCTCTGATTTCAAGATGTCCTAGGCACTGGTCTTTTTCAACTCAAGGTTGTCTCTAGGAGCTACAACAAAGCCCACTGTTGGAAAATTCATCCATAATTGAGGCCTAAGAAATTCACCAATAAGGGGAAACAAAAGACAAATGCTACCGCACAACAGGATCTTGGATCCGATTTAGGAGATGAGACTAAAAATTGTAGCCATGGTCACAAGGGGAAAATAATCCATAGCAAGTACTAGTTCCTCAAATTGTCACAATAACACTCCAAATGAAGAAGCAAGAATAGAGTTGTTTCATGTAAGAGTGATCTCAAAACATACAAAAATTGACACATTATTTGATAGTGGGTCTCAAGCAAAATTAATCTATGAATACTTAGTCAAGAAGTTGAATCTTGAAACCTTACCTCATCATAATCCATACCCATTGGGTTGGATAACCAAAGATACAAACCTACAAGTAACAAGAAAATGCATTTTCTCGTTTGCAATTACCGCAAATTTTATTGATGAAGTTGAGTTAGATGTTATACCATTTGACATATCTAGAATTGTTTTGGGTAGCCCATATCTCCATCACAAGAAAGAAATCTTATATCGCCATGAGAACTCTTGAAAGTCAACAAGAAAATGCAACACACACACTAGTGTTGGATCGTGGGATCATGGGTCCTAGTGATACATTAGTGTGAAAGCCAATTTATTTAATAAATTGGTGCAGTGTCTAATTTAATTTTCCCTTAATTAAATTGGACAATAAATTGTAATCTTCTCTTGAAATCACTTTTAAAAGTTAACTGAGTGTGATAAACTCAGTTAGCTCATGAATTTCGAGTTGAGGGTGGTTGGTGAGGCATGCAGAGTGATTCTATTAGTTATGGAATTCAAGTTTCAGTTAGTGCATTAGTTTAATGCATGAGAAATCAGTTAACTCAATCTAGGTGAGTTAAAGTCAGTTGAACTAGTTTTAAATGTTTGTTTCACTAGTGAGAGATCAAGTGAATTAAATCATATTTAATTCACAATCAGTGATCTTCTATGCAAATGTTGATTTACTATTAATAACTACATGCATGTCACTTCCAGTGGAGACCCAGTTGAGACAAAGGTTAAAGGGATATTAAATATCAGTTGTATCATTAGTAGGTTTCCCACATGCAGCTAGACATACATTGGATTTCCCATGATGCTTGCCCAATTTTGGAAGGCCAAAATTCCTAAAGAATAGGGATTTCATTCATCGTGGAATCGACAAGCAAGGCAAGCCGATTAGAGGTAGGAAATTGGCTAAGTGTTCACGCGATTTTGTCCGGGTCGTTGTGGAGAGTGAAAGAGACTCATAGAGAAGAAAAGAGAATCTTGTGAGAAGAGTGCATCGTAATTGTTTCATGATTCCATGATGAATATAAATAAAATATAGGGGGTTTGAGTAGCAAACTTTCCCCCCGGAAAATATCTATGTTGTGGTTTGATTTTCTTCTTTCTTTACTAGACTGAAATCGTTTATTTTCGCATTTGTAGAAGGATCAAAGATTGTCACATAGTACACTGCGATGATCAACCTATCCATTTATATTCATAATGTTTGTATAATTTCTACATGATATCAAAGCACAAGAAACAACTATAAAGTGGGAGAAGAAATTGAGTTTTGTAATCAATAGAATTCCGAATTCTGCAAAATTATTATTAAGCAAGACAGAGGATTAGATCGAGCGAGATTTTTTTGGCTTGAGATTGGAGTATGCACTCGAGGGCAGTTCCAACTATATTGCGTGGAAAGAAAGGATGGAGGCAGTACTAGAAGGCAATGGGTTGAAATAATTCATTGATAATGACATTCCCAAACCCGCTGCAACAGATGCCGCAAATCTTGATGCTTGGCAAAAGAAGGTTGCAAAGGCGAGGATGATATTACTAGAGGGAGTACGAGACCACATTGTATCAAATTTCCATGGAAAAGTGACACCATATGAAATGTGGAAATATTTGACATATATGTTTCAGAGCAGTAGTGATCATAGAAAATTGGCACTGAAGGGCAAGCTCAGGAAAATCAAAATGGATAAAGGAGACATTATTCCGAAATATTTAACAAAGTTTTTCCAATGTCGGGATGAGCTTGGGAGCATCAATATTACTATCACGGATGATGAATTGGTGAGTCTAACTCCTCTAGGCCTTCCCAAGAGTTTGCATAGTTATCAAGATTCTGTCAATGGGAGGGAGAAGCTGCTAGATTGGGAACGACTTTGGTCAGATTTGGTGCAAGAAGAATTCAGGCAGAATACTAGGGATGGATCTTCATCTAAGAATGATGATGAAGAAAATTGCGCTTTGGCCGCAAAGGGGAAGAAGGGGAAAGGAAATAAATCCTATTCCAAATCTCAGTCCGACAAAGATGGCAAGAAGCGCGACATGTCCAGAGTGAAGTGTTTTCACTGTTACAAGCATGGACATTATGCCACTAATTTTCCACAAAATAAGAAGAACAAGAAGCTTCAAGATCTGAAACTGGTGAGGCTTTGGCCTCGCAATTTGAGATTGACGTCTCGCTCATTGCTTGCATGGTGTCAAGTGTAATGGGATCGGTGTGGTACTTGGATAATGGTGCATCTTTCCACACGACGGGAGACAAATAAATTTTCAGTAGCTTGGAGGAGAAGGACCCCGTATACATATTGGGAATGTGGGTGATGACGGCGTGTATAGCACACGGATTGACACAAATACCTTTCCAGACAATGTAAAACCTTCTGATTAAAATATGTAATGCATGTGCCAGACTTGAATAAAAATTGAGTCTCAATCGCAATGTTGGAGAATAGAGGCTATGATATTGTTTTTAGTGAAGGAAAATATTTCCTTCGACACAAAGCAATAGGACAAGCCAAGAATATTGGGATTCGTGTGAAAAATATTTATAAACTTGATGTAGATGGTTGTGTAGAATTTATGGGTAAGCCAGACAAAGTGGCGAGTCAGGATGAGGGTGAGTTATGGCACAGGAGATTGGACCATCTACACCACGGAGCCTTGAAGGTCATGCAACATATTTCTACAGGTCTTCCCAAGGGTACACTTGCACAGTCAGACACATGCAAGGGATGTACTATGGGGAAGTATGCAAAGGCCACTTTTCACGAGAAGGAGAACCAAGCTTCAGAAATCCTTGAGAGATTTCACTCAGATGTGTGTGTACCATTATCTACGGCTTCGACAGCAAAGCATAAGTACTATGTGACCTTTGTCGATTATTTTTCTAGAAATTGTTGGATCTACTTCATGTAGAAAGATCATAAGTTCTCACCTCGAGTTCAAAGCACTAAGAAATATACGAAGAAGCATGTGAAGGTTTCAGGGAGCGAAAATGGTGGTGAGTAAATCTCCAATGAATTCAAGAACTTCTCAGAAAGAAAAAGGAATTCTCAGAGAAAGTTGATTATGCCTCATAAACCACAAATGCATCGGGGTCGCAAAAAAGAAATAATAGAACAATTGTGGGTTAAGCATAAGCGATGTTGCATGATAAGGGCCTACCGTTGCATCTGTGGGCGGAGGCATGCAACACAATGGTATTTGTGCAAAACCATAGTCCTCATTGGATACTTGGCATGAGTACACCAGAGGAGGATTTTTCTAGTAAGAAACCTGATGTTTCATATTTTAAAATTTTTGGCTCATCTGTTTATGTGCATGTGACCAAAGATGCCAGGAAGAAGCTCGAACCAATAGCTAAGATTGGGATATTTGTGGGGTACACTGATACTTCCCACAACTATCGAGTGTATTTTCCAAACAACGGGATGAATGTTGTGAGACGGGATATAAAATTTGATGAGGAGAAAGCCATGTGATTGTCCCTTAAGAGGGAGCTGGATTTGCATGCAGATGAGGAACTCTTGGTTCGAAAGAATGAACCTCAAGATGTGGAGAAACCACATGTGGAGGATCATGTAGTAGTAGAAAACACTCATGCAGAGCCATCCACTAGACTTGGTAGAAGGCTCACCATAGAAGCTGATATATTGAGACTTGATGTAACAGAGCATGTGGGAGCACCTATTTCACTGCGTAGACAGAGACAGTCTCCAGATAGGTTTAATGGATACATGGCTCTTATGAGCAAGTGTATTGTGACAAAACCATCCTCCTTTGAGGAAGCAGTGCAAAAACCAATTTGGGTTGATTCTATGGTTGAGGAGTATGAATCCATCGTCAAGAACAGTGCATGGGAATTTGTCCCAAGACCAAATTTAAAAACCAAACTTGACTCAGATGGATATATAAGGTTACAGCACCGATGGGAGTGTGGAGAAGTATAAGGCTAGATTTGTAGCCTGGGGATTCTCACAAGTTGAGGGGATTGACTACGAGGAGACTTTTGCACTGGTTGTGAGATACTCATTGATTAGATATATCCTTGCACTCTTAGCGCATATGGGGTGGTAGATACATCAGATGGATGTGAAAATTGTGTTTCTCAATGGAGTTATTGAGGAAGAAGTGTACATAGAGTAGCCATAAGGTTTTGGTATCTTTGACAGTGAGTCACATGTGTGTCGACTCAAGAGAGCCCTGTATGGGCTGAAGCAAGCACCTCATGCTTGGTACACTCAGATTGACAACTATTTCACCAGGTTGGGCTTCACCAAAAGTGAAGCGGATGCAAACCTATACCAGATTGTGGTTGATGGTAAGCTCTCGATTATCATACTTTATGTTGATGATATAATTTTGACAGGTGATGAGAAGTTGATAACTTCTTGCAAGGGAGTTTGAAATGAAGGACATCAGACTCCCTCACTCTTTCCTTGGTTTGGAAATATGGCAGTGGGATGGTGATATATTTGTTTCTCAAGGCAAGTATGCCAAAGATATTCTGGGTAAGTTTCATATGGAGAGTTGTAAACTCATGGAGAATCCTCTTCTAGGAAATTGAAGGAAGAGGGTGCTACTTCAGGAGAAGTAGTGGATTCTACTGTCTACAGGTAGCTAGTGGGTTCACTAATGTACTTGGTGAACACCAGACTAGACATTTGCTATACAGTTAACCACCTGAGTCAAGCTATGGTTAAGCCGACCAAATTATTTTGGAAGGTGGGGAAGCATGTCTTGAGATATCTCTGTGGGCACTCACAGAGTATCGATTATGCCAAGCAAATGGACAAAGGAGTAAAGTCAAGGTTTCACCGATGCAGATTGGGAAGGCGTACCCATAAGACAGAAAGAGCACATCAGAGGGATCTTCAAAGACAGATCAACAAAATTTTCTCGTACAATAGGAAGCAATGATCCGTGGCACCTACCAACAGGTAGAGTACATGGTCGCAAGTCAGGCTACATGTGAGGCCATCTGGATGAGAAAGATCCTTGTTGGTTTGTTTGGTTCTCAGATGGATCCGATAGTGATACATTGTGATAACCAGAGTTGCATTAAAATCTCTGTTGATCCAGTATTCCATGATAGGTCCAAGCACATAGAAATCTGGCACCAAAACCTCAGAGATTATGTTCAGAAGCGCATTATGTTACTTTAGTATATTCCCACGAAGGATCAGCATGCAGATATTCTGACGAAGGCTCTCCCCAGGTGAAAATTTGAATACCACAGAGGGAGGATCGGGGTGGCAGATAATCCCTTTCTTATTGAGAGGGAGTGTTGAAAGTCAACAATAAAATGAAACACACACACTAGTCTAGGATCGTGGGATCATGGGTCCTAGCGATACATTAGTGTGAAATCCAATTTATTTAATAAATTGGTGCAATGTCTATTTTAATTTTCCCTTAATTAAATTGGACAATAAATTGTAATCTTATCTCTAAATCACTTGTAAAAGTTAACTGAGAGTGATAAACTTAGTTAGCTCATGAATTTCGAGTTGAGGGTGGTTGGTGAGGCATGCAGATTGATTCTATTAGTTATGGAATTTGAGTTGTAGTTAGTGCATTAGTTTAATGCATGAGAAATCAATTAACTCAAGTGAATTAAATCATATTTAATTCACAATCAGTGATCTGCCATGCAATTGATGATTTACTATTAATAGCTGCATGCATGTCAGTTCCAGTGGAGACCCAGTTGAGACAAAGGTTAAAGGGATGTTAACTATCAGTTGTATCATTAGTAGGTTGCCCACATGCAACCAGACATACATTAGATTTCCCATGATGCTTGCGCAGTTTTGGAAGGAAAAAATTCCTAAAGAATATGGATCGCATTCATTAGGAATTGCGCAAGAAAGGAAGGCCAATTAGAGGCAGGAAATTGGCTAAGTGTTGGTCGATTGTGAGTGCAGGAGACTCTTGTGAGAAGAGTGCATTGTAATTGTTTCATGATTCCATGGTGAATATACAATAGAAGATAGAGGGGTTCCGACAAGAAATGTTTCCCTGGGAAAATATCTATGTTGTGGTTTGATTTGTTTCTTTATGCACATGTTGTGATGGACGACCATGTTTATTTTCCACAATTGATTTGTAGAAGGATTTAGTATTTAGCTTTAGTACATTGCATGATCGGATTGAATCCATTGATATACATATTGTTTGTATAATTTCTACAAGAAAAAGTACCACTTGTTCAAATATGGGGTGGAATATATTGTGAGAGCTCATCGCAAAAAGCTAAACCTCTCTTTGGTTAATGCTGGGCAAATGAAGAGACTAGTAAACTCAAGAAAAAACTTTGTGCTTCTTATGATCAAACAAAAGAATGATAAGGATTTTGAATCTTTTGAAGGTTGTGATGATAGATTAAAATCTGATTTGTTTGATGTGGTAAGTCAACATGGCGAGATGTTTCAAGAGCCAAAGGGGTTACCTCCCAAGAGGGGAATCCAACATGAGATACAGTTGCAGTAGGATGTTCCACTCCCTAACATTGGCATGTATCGCATGTTGATAATGGAAAGTGCAGAAATCAAGAAGCAAATCCAAGAATTGTTGAATAAAGGTATCCTTCATCCATCTACTTCGCCATGTGGTTCACCAATTGTATTGGTGCCCAAGAAGGATGGAACATGGCACATGTGGATTTCGAACGCCTTTCTGTTGGCCCCTCGTTTTATCAAATTTTACTTATTAAATACACAAAATTTCCATTATATCCAACCATATACCATCCATATACACTCTATTTTGACCAATTTATGCAAATTCAACTATATAAATTATGTTTTTCAATTTTTAGATGTTTTACAAAAATTGGATTTTAAGTGCACTTTTTTGAACGGGACAAAGTTCTTGTATTGGCTTCATTAGTCATGCTTGCGAGTTTCTTACTGAGCCACAGATGAGTGCATATTTAGAAAGCTTGGGAACCAAGGATGGACATGTACCTATTGGTTCAGTCAAACCAAGCTAAAACATGCCCGTCAAAGCTGGTCAAACAAGACCTATCATTCAGGAAATCCTTAGGAAATAGGCCAAAATTAGTATTTTGTGAGATTTTCCAGATTTTGAGTAATTGGATGGATGATATCGACCAAGATAGATGGGATAAGGATAGATATGACTGTTAGAGACATTTTAGTCAAGTTTGTTTCATATTTTTCTATTTAAGCCAAGAACATTGAAGGCATGAACATGTAGAATTTGTATGATTTCACTTTGAGATTTCTGAATATTGTGAGCTAATTGGAGAAACCATTTCTATGTTCTTTTGGTGGTTCAATGTGGTGAATGATTGATTAATTACCAATAGTCGAGAAGTACTTCTAGTGTGAAAGGCAAGGGTGGAGGGCCCTGTTGTGTGGATTAATCCGTCTTGCGGACAAGACCGATCTCCCTAGTACTAAAAGTATCTAGCAACAAACAACCAAATAAACTAATCTTTCTCTAAGAATATATGATCTACGAAAAGCTCTACAGAGGTGTAAGACTTTACCCAGTATGTCCGGCGCTTGTTTGAAGTCGTTATTATCCCTCGCGCGCTTGAAGGAGTTTCCTCGTAAGCACTGCCAGGTCTGACAGAAAAATATTACACCTTTTCGTATGAAAATCATCATAAACCATGATTATCATAGTGATCAAGGAATCTATGAAATAAACCATTAACTGAAAGCTTATTGAGAAAAACGAGTATATTTGTATTAATTTCAAAAGAAGGAAAACCTTACAACCTGAGCCTTGATGTTGCATAGGCCTTCCCGAGGTCCGAAGCAGGAGTCTCCTTTACTTTGATAAGCTCTGCACTCCTCTAACCAAGACGAATAGAGGTATGTAATCTCTCCTCACAAAAGTCTTAGTCAACTGAGTCTAAATCTCAACAACACGTAACTTCAAAAATTCTGAAGCTTGAACTCCCCTTGAGGCTACTCAATGCCTCTTTTTATAGTGGAAAAGAGGAGGTTTTCTGTTCCAAATATGAAGGGATAGAATCCTCCTTCAAAGGGATAGACTCCTCACATCAAGGGGTTAGCTCCATAAGGTAAGGGATACATGCACCTCATAAGAGCGGTTCTATCAGCGCAAGATATTTTCTGGAAGCTTCTAGAATTCATTTTTATTGAGCTTTTTGGAATTTACTTGCGCCTTTTTGATATTACAGGGGTCCACACCCGTAACACAGATAAAGTGTGTTCAGGTACGCAAGAGAGCTAAACATTAGGTGCGGGACCGCAGGCAAGATAGAGAGAAAGTGTGACACCAAAGTTTAGAATATTTTTAGGAACTTTTCTCTGATTTTCAAGGCTTGATATGAGGAACTGATATGTTAGACTTGCAAAGGGAGAAGTATGAGTAATAATGAGCTCATACACATAGAAGAATGTCAGGATGACAATTTTTAGTGTAACAGATTGCCCCCTAAAGTGCAAAGTCTGGAATAGATGAAATTGAAGTCTGTCATATATGAAGAGTGCAATACTTTATCATTTCAAGGATCATCCTGTGGACACCCCAGTCGGAACCTGTAAAAACATTCAATGCAAAATATATATATGTAATCATATCATCGCTGAGGTAGGCATTCCCATACTCAGATAAAAAATAACTAGAAACTGATTCAAACTGTTCTGATACAGGAATGATTTTGAGTACATCACAGTATAGACATGTGTAGACACAGTATGGATGCAGCCATTTGTTTATAAATAGTCCACTGTATAAATAATAACAAAATTCCTTGCAGCCTGGATGGTAGAAACTAGATCCAGGGTCTTGATTTCCGCATCTCGAACTAGTACGATTATATCCATGTGAATGAATGTGTCGAAGTCGAACATGGTAGAAACCACTTGATTACCAGTCAATGATGTAAACTTTTAACAAGTGTGAGAGTAACTACCAGTAATATCAATGGCTCTCAAAGTACCCAGTACAATTCGTGAAATGTGAATGAATGAGCTGAAGCCAAACATATCACGGAATCATTCGATCGAAGGTCAATGATGCAACCTGTCGTCAAAGGCGAGAAACCTGCCATTGAGGCATGCAGATTTCAAGGTACTGACGATTTCTAGAACAACTTCCTAGATAATGAGTTGTCGTCGATAAAAAGTGATCCGTCGTAGGCAAGCCCACAACACGAAATCATAGATCAAGTTTTGAAAATTTATATTGGCAAGGACTGACTCAGGGATAGTCAAAATTGATGACAGATATTTTGCAGATGAATAGTTTTATTTGAACTGTCCTCTTGAACACATAACGACATTGCAAATGGCTTGGTGACAATTGACCCAAAGCTAATACCCAGAAACCGGATGAAGATTTTCAATGAGGTTCGATTAACTGTTAGGCAAAGGATTTCCCAACCCAGGTGAATGAAAGTGTCGTGTTCAAGAGTGGTTGACTGGATTTTCGAAAATTCAAAATACAACAAACAAGTCATTTTTCTCTCTTTTCCCCCACCATTTCTGGCAAGTACCTCTTTATTTTTGACAAGCTTGAGGAGGATAACATTTGCTTGTTTATAAGCTCATCCTTCGGATGAGTCCAAATTAGTTTAAGATTCGAACCCTAAGAAGGAGTGGTTCGTTCCTGTTGAAAATTAAACAGGTCCTTTACTGTTAAATTTTAACGAGTCCAGTATAGGAGAAACTCGGTGTTTTTCAATTTTAGGGAGTCAGAAGAAAAAACTTACGAAAACTCCATGGGTGTACTTTTTCGTAAATTTAGTCTCTCGAGCCCGAAAAAGGATAAAATAATGCGGGAGAGAACTCTATTGACTGTATTTAGTCAACGTATACCTTTTTCGTAAATAGTCCATTTCAGTCCGTAAAAGGGGTAAACTTATACTGAAGGGACGATTATTCATTTACTTTAACGAGTTCGAACAATCAAGTACTCGACAATCTTTTCATGTTTAGAGAGTCTGAAAAGGGCTTAAAAGAGAACTCCAATGTTTCGCTTTTTCATGAATTTTTGAAAGAGTCTGAATAAGTGATAAAAGTATGCTCTTTGTTGAAAAATGATCAATTCTCCTGAAAAATCCAATTTCTGCACAAAAACATGAAACATTACACATACCTGTTTAAGATCAGTAAAAATGCTTCAAAAATACCCTTTTAAAGTGAAAAATAAACAAATTAAAAATTCATCTATTCGAAAAAACTTATAAAAAGGACTTTTTCAATTTCATTTTTACCGTTCAAGTTCAGAGTGAAAAGTAGAAGCTTTTGGGTAAAAAAGTTCTTGTGAAGATTCTGGAAATCCGTCCGACAAAATCGAGAACCGTCAGTCCCAGGTAATCCATGACCTCTTAATATTGCATTTCATCTATTTACAATTCATTTTTAGGCTTTAGATTTTATTTTTAAGGGAAAAATATAGTTTAAGAAATCGCCCGCGGAGGTCTGCAGGTGCCACACATGGGCCCTGCGGACCCCGACTTTTTCCTATGTAGAAAAAAGTTGTGGGTCCGCACTTTTCCCACAGAGCGCGTGCGTTCCAACACACTGTGTACAAAGGGAAAGTGCGGTCCCCAAGTTTTTAAATTTCAAAATCAAATTTCTCATTTGGCTCCCAAAAATTTTCAAATTAGATTGTTCTAACATATCTTTTTATGCATTGTAGGATTAACAAGATGTTGATTTGGAGAGAACGTGAGCATGAGGATGTGGATGACGCCGCAATGCTCCATTTGCCCACAATGCAAGCATTAAGAGCATGCGGTTTATATAAATTCTGGGCCATTTAGGGCATGAGGGCACAGGTAGACCTCCTGACATGGCTAGTAAATAGGTGGAATGTGCAAGACTAGTGTTTCATTATTGGCGACCACCAGCTCGAAATCGAGCTAGAGGATATTTATTTTCTGACTGGTTTGTCCAAGAGGGGCGAACAACTTTCCTTGTTTGGGACTAGGCCAGGTGGCCAGACTGTCGCTAGTCTTCAACAAGAATTTTGTAATGATCAGGCAGACCCCAGGGACAAACGGATTGATATAAAAAATATCATCCGTCCCAAGCTAAAATTTATTGCGTTTACTGTTACCAGACTGTGTGGGAGTGTAGCGCTACATGTAGCTACCGGTTCCCAGATGCACATTGCTGTGGACTGTTTTCGAGGCACCATTTTCAACTGGTGCAAAGCTGTGTTGGCCAATGTAAAAGGCCAACTAACTAGAGCGAAAAATGGAAAACTAAATAAATTTGGATATGGATCCATCATGGTCACTTTTTCTCTAGAGAGGATCCCCATGTTAGCTCCGCAGAGTATTCCTATCGATGCTGGTCAACCTCGAGAACCTAGGATGGTTCGTTGGGTTGCATTGATGGCCCGTCATGGTATTGAGGGCACTGAGATTGTTCGATTTCCTCCTTCATATTTTCGTTGGCTGGATCGCCAACTTTTTGTCATAGAGGACTTTCCATACGCTGGGATAGATTTCCGCGGCGACCAAGAGATGACTCTCCCAGCAGGGGAACAGTGGGATGAAACAGGTAAAATCATTTTCAACAAATTCTAAGTTCTATTTTTTTTTTTTGTATTTTGATCGTCTTGAAAATTAATAACCAAAATTTTTTGAACGCAGATGTGGGCCCACGGCGACCAGCCCATCTCCAACCTTATGAAAGAAGACAACCAGTTGCAGCTGCACCAGCCCTAGCAGGCCAATCAACATAAATCTTGTCTGATTTAGAGCATCACCTAGAGCGTCTGATTCTAGATATTCCAGAGACGGACATAGATGAGATTCCACTCAGATTGCAGAGATACGTGATTGGTGTTCCAGGACCTTTTAGGAGGTTCCTATGTAGGGTGGCCCAGGCAGTGGTCTCTTATCGTGATCACCATCAATGATGGGATGATCGTGTTGTAGACTCATTTTTGACTTTTTGTGTTATCATTTTGCCGATCATAAGGTGTTTCCAACCTATGATCGAAGACGATGTATATTTTTTGAAAACATTTCTATAATATGATATATCACTATTTACCGGCTATCTATGTACATGTTATGAATGTTGTTTTATTTACTGTTTCGATCATTGCAAATGTCGATTTATCATACTAGAAGCAACTACGTCTGCCAATGTATTTAAATGTCTTGGAATATGTTGATATTCAATGTAATCAAATTCACGTTCCAAGAGACGAACTCTTAAAAATAACACTTCTATCATACGCTTATTAAAAATAACCGTAATAACACTGGATTTCTAATGGCATAAACCCTGTTAAGATGTAATACAACAAGTTCAGAATCCAACCTAACAATCAAACTCCGAATTCCAAATGATGTGGATTCAGATAATAACTCAATCACTGCACTATACTCGGCAATGTTATTCGTTGTTTGACCAAGGCTTACCCCATGCATGGATACTAACTCGTCAGAGGGTGAATAGATAACCCAAGCTGCGGAAGAAATGTTCCGTGTACTACGAAAAGCACCATCAGCAAAACCAATATAGGTTTGAAGAGACGTCAACATCTGCAATATCAGGAGTAAAACTTAGATGAGCAGGAATAGTGATAAAAAACACACTTCTAAACTAGGCACACTTTTCTAATCTAAGACACACTCTAATAAAAAATCTCCACACCAAGTTTAAGCATAATATCACTTCAGTTAAAGTCCATTTCTAGGTTTATCTAAAGGGACACTGTCAAAATCTATCAGCTCATAGGCCCCTTTTGCTAGCTTTCGCTTAACAATGAAAGGACCATGCCACATGGGCACGAATTTCCCAGCTCCTAGCTTATCGTTGGCTTGATCATAAACTAAGACTAGGTCTCCTTCTGAAAAATTTCGAGGGGTAACACTTCTATCATACTGGGCTTTTATTCGTTTAACATGAGCCTCGTTTGTTATTGTAGCATTTCGTCAATTCTCATCCAGCTAAGCCAAGTACAAGAAACGTTTCTCCTCTTCAAACGTAGCTGGGAGTAATTCTACGACTAATTTCAGTGACGGAATTTCGCATTCAATCGGCAACACAACTTCCAAACCGTAAACGAGTTGAAAGGGAGTGAAACTAGTTGATGTTTTTACTGAGGTTCGATATGCCCAAAGTGTTGAAAATAACATGGAATGCCAATTCGTTTTGTGAATACCAATAATTCATCTAATCATGCTGACTAAAACTTTATTTATGGCTTCAACCAGACCATTGGCTTGCGGATAATACGGAGTGGAACTATCATGGTGCAGGCCAAGTTGATCTGTCAGTTCAGTCATCATGACATTCCGAAAATGACTTCCATGATCTGTAATAATGGCTTGAGGAACACCAAACCTAGCAATTATGTGATTAAATACGAAAGTCGCAGTAGTCCTGCTGTCAGCCGAAAATGTCAGCATCGCCTCGGCCCACTTAGTAAAATAATCTACTGCTAAGATAATATACGCATGCCCCCCGGCCGAGTGAGGGTTACATGTAATAAAATCGATACCCCATTTCGTGAAAGGACCAACAACAATTATGGGATGAAGAGGAGTGGGTGGCGCGCACATCTTACGATAAAAAAGTTGATAATTGTGGCACTTCCGGATTGCATAAATACAATCTTTGAATAACAACGGCCAGAAATAGCCAGCGCGCAGTATCTTTTGGGTTGTGGCATACACAGACATATAACTGCCACATGCTCCAGAATGGCAGTCATTTAAAACCTTTTCAGCTTCTTCATGAACAAGACAGCGTCGGAAAACAGAATCCGCTCCTCTACGATAAATTGTATCACCAATAATATTGTACTGTTGGGATTGGAAGCATATTTTCCGTTGCTGAGACCGTGAGATTTCAGGTTGAAAAGATTGGGTTTGGAGATAAATAATAATATCTCCATACCATGGATCTAGAGTACTGATAAGAAACAGAGATTCGTCCGCAATGGGTTCTTCTACCACAGTTTCAATATCAGTAGAGGGGAAATCACACATCAGTTCCGCAAATACCAAAGATTTCTTTGCCTTGGATTTTTCAAACTCCAAGTCAAATTCCTGCAGGATGACTATCCATTTGGAATACTTGCCCCCTAGCAGTTGTTTGGTTAAAATGTACATCATAGGGTTGCAATCAGAAATTACTGTGGTTTTACGTAACAAGATGTAGTGTCTAAATCTTTGGACAACTTGAACAACAGCCAAGGCCAATTTCTCCACATGTGTGTATTTGATTTCAGTCGGATGCAGATTTTGACTAAGATAGTAAATCACATGTTCAGTTTTAGATTCGTCTCCCTGAACTAAAACCATCCCAATGGTGGAATGAGAAGCAACGAGGTACAAAATGTAATCATGGTTGTAGTTGGGAGGATGCAATAACGGTGCATGGGTCAACGCGTGTTTAAGTGCATCAAAAGATCGATCAACGATCTCATCCCAAAAGAATGGAATGCTCTGTTTCAGCAACTAGGTAAAACCGTTTGTAAGCTCGGCATAGTTAGGAATGAACCGTCGAAAAAAGTTTGATTTCCCCTGCAAACTTTGGAGTTGGCGTAAATTCGAAGGAGGAGGTAATTTAACAATAGCTTCTATCTTCGAAGGATCGACACGAATACCTGCCTTTGAAACAACAAATCCCAGTAAACGACCCGACTCTACACAAAAAACACATTTGTGTGGATTCAGCCTAATTCGATAATGCCGACATCTCATAACAATGGCTCGTAAGTGAGTGAGATGGTCAGCCCTACGAGATGAATGGGCAGGTAAATCATCGATATATGGCTGCACAATGTGCTTAATGTCATGAAACGCGTAAGACATTGCCCTTTGAAAAGTTTCTCCAACGTTCTTCAATCCAAAGGGTAGCTTACAATAAGCAAACGTCCCCCATGGACAAATAAAAGCTGTTTTTGGCTGATCTGAAGGGAGTATGTTTATTTGATTGTACCCGAAAAAGCCGTCCATAAAGGAAAACATTTCACTGCCGGCACAATCATCAATTATTTGATCGATATAGGGAGTTGGATAATTGTCTTTTGGACAAGCTCGATTAATATCCCTATAATCAATACATACTCGTATCGTTCCTTGTTTTTTAGTCATAGAAACAATATTCGATACCCAATTCGTTAAGGGAATTGGATAAATGAAACCTGCACGAAGTAAATTTTCAACTTCTGCTTTCATAGCAACAACTTTTCTAGGATGCATTTGACGTAGACGTTGACGAATAGGTTTGGCATCCGGGTAAGTATTAATTTCATGTACGACAATGGACGGATCAATTCCTGGCATTTCTTCATAGGACCAGGCAAACACATCACAAAATTATTGAAATAGGGCTTTATAAGTTTGAATTTCATCTTCAGTACAACAAGCACCTATATGAATGTTTTCAATTATTCCTGGTTTTACCGAAATGTCAATTGGAACCGTTCGAGAAATATTTTCCAAATTTAACTCAGAATCAGGATTTTGCAATGGATTCTGGGGTTCTTTGACATATTCAACAGTGAAAATTGAAGTGAAATCATCTTCAAAGTGATACAGTTCAGGTAAAAACGAAGATCGATGATGAAGATCTTCCCATGGTAAATCATCAACGGACAAAAATTCACAAATTTGCTAATCAGTATGAACAAAATCAGGAAATGACGTTGTGGATAAACTGGATATAGAAAGTGATTCCTCATGGATCCCATTCATTGGATCAATTTCGGTTGAAGAGGGGTCGGAAAGTGACTGTACAGCTTGGTATGCAACTTCAAATGGACTCAAAGGCATCATGCCATCAATTGAATCTAACTCGAAGTCGGAAGGTACGATCCAAGGATCATCAAACATAACAGTGTTTGACGAAATCATGTGAATATTTGCAACAGAAGGCGATACGTTAGGAGGAGGAAAGGAAAAAGTTCCTAGTAAACCAGAATCTTTAATCAAACCTACTCCAACATCCTTATATGGGATAGCCACTTTACCAATGTGCTGGATTGTTTCTGTAGAGGCTGGGTCAGAAGAGAAATGAGTTAACTGATCTATTGTAACGATCTTTCCTTGATATGGAAATTTTATGAGTCGAAAGATCGAAGAAACAACAGCAGTCATAGCATAAGTACAACTGCGACCTAGAAGAAGGTTGTAATCTAGAGGGGCATCAACCACTTCCACATATAGATTTACGATTTTACCTTCGACCCCTATGGGTAGATCCTGCAAAATACCAAAAGGATGGAAACCTCGACCATCAAAAGCCTTAAGAATCATCGGAGATTGGTTGAGTGTAGGAGAACCAAGCGATTTCCAACACTGAATTGACATAATACACGTTGAAGCTCCCTCATCAATCACAGTCCGATAAATGGGTCTGTTTTTGACTAACACTGGAATTTGGAAAGCCATTTGATGAGGTAAGCGAGGCGTACTATTTTATAAATTGAAGATTATAATATTAGAATCTTGAATATCTACAGCTCCTATAGCAGACAAAAGCAATTTACGTTGTGCTGGGCATGATTGCAGCACTTCCAAAGCTGACATTGCTGAAGGGGAAATAGCTAATTCTTCAACAATGTTGTAATTATGAGCAGCTTTCACATGTGGATTGAAAGCTGATTTACGAAGAACACCTTTAGCAGGCGGTTTGATTATTAAGTCTGGATTTTGTTTCTTGATCTGTAGCGGACCAGAAACAAGAGGAGGTGTAGTTGATGTATTTGCACTAGAAGATTTTGCTTCTTTACCATGAACATGATTCTTAGTACCATAATCTTGCGATCGCGTCGCAATCCTTACATGAGACATCATAAAAATAGGCTCTTCTAAAGCAATCGAGGAGGAACCAACCATATTGCTATCTTGAGTCGGAAAAGGATCCTTCAAGACAGCAGGTTGTTGTGAAACTTTAACGAATTTTGCAACCTCTGCTCGATGTGGGCATTTCTTAGTAAAGTGATCCTCGTCACAAATGTAACAAGGATAACGAGGTTTGCGCTTTTCGTCATTGGATTCATTTTTATCATTTTTCTCTTTTGAATTCTTTTTGTTTTTATTCTTCCCTTTCTTTTTACCACCGGATTTAGATTTAGCCGTAGATGTCTCTACGACATGAATGTCGGCAGAAACTTCGGGGGAAGATTCTCCTTTCGGGGAATCTGGTAAAGTTATAATAGGAGAAGAATTCTTTGAAGATTTCTTCTTGCTTTTAGTATTGACTGTACCAATCATACCATCAGCGGCATGAGACCCTGAAGGAGCAGCAGCTATTTGACCTTATTTTGGAAGGTCGGGGATTTTTTCGTGTAAAGTACCTGACTGCGTATAAATGAGGTCAAGGTACTGAGCTTGAGAGATCACTTGCTCTTCAGTAACAACACCAGCCTTAGCTACATCTTCAATGATCTTGGGCAATAATGATTTAACAAAACATTCCGCCAAAATTTGATCCGGAATGTAAACTTTCACCAAACGCCTTCTACGTCGCCATTCATGAATATGATCAGAAATATATGTAGATGTAGATTTTTTTAGTGAAGTTAATAACTCCGTGCCATTGTCCTATCTGATAGGCAACTGAAAATGAGTCAAGAAGGCAGTTGCTAACTGACTGAAATTATTAAATGAGCCTCGTGGTGTACCATTTGGCTGCAAGACCAATAAGAGTTCTTTGTAAAAGACGTAAGCGAATCGAATCATAAATGATTGAATTAGACACACATCAGAGGTGATAAGTCATGACGTGATTTGATGGATCCTCTCCTGACTTACCTTCGAATTTTGGTATATCACTGGGAAACTTATGTGGCATTGGCGGCCAGTACGGATAATAGAAAATCAGATCATTCGTAAGGCGCGTCAAATCATGTAAATCCAAAGTTGCAATAAATGGTAACTGATGGTTGGGGTCACGAAAACCTTGAGTAGCCAAAGTAGTTCCAGGAGTTGGATACCCAGGATAACTAAGAATCGGAGTTGCGTTAGGAATTGTGTAACCTCCCGGAAAAGCAGGATTAACCGGACTAAACTGGGGTTGTTGAGGCTGCCGATAAGTATAGCCAGGGTACGGTTGATACTGATAACTTGGATTTTGTGAACTGGGACCAAATTGAGGATATCCCTAGTATGGTTGATATGTGAATTATGGTTGACTTGTGACAACTGTACTTGTACTGGCTTGTCCTGCAAGCATCTGAATTGAAGTCTGAACTGAAGGTCCTGACTGGGGTATAGAGACTTGAGGGATTTGCATGGATGCAGGGATAACCAAACTCGGGGTTACAAATACTACAGAAACAGGTGTTACAGGTTGAACAGACATTGCAGCAGTTTGAGGTGTACTAGGCGCAGACTGCTGAACAAAACTAGGTGCAGGAGTTTGAATAGTAGGCTGGACAGGTTGCTGGGTTGGACCAAAAACCAAAGGCTGTCCAGGTTGAAAAGGTAACTGCACACTAGGCTACATAGGCTGTTGATATTGGGATGGATCCCACACCATATTCATTCCGGGGTATTGTCCCGCAGAAGGTTGAACGTAAGGACCATAACCTGGTTGAACGTAGGGCTGATAAGTAAGTAGTAAATTTCTGGCTCCTTGAATAGATGACTGACCAGAAGGCTGTTGGTAACCTTGAATTGGGTACTGACCTTGAGGTTGATAACCTTGAGGCGCGTACTGAAGCTGGGGTTGATAAGGACCCTGAGGAGCATATTGAGCTTGGGGTTGACCCTGGGGCATGTACTGTCCTGAAGGTTGATATCCTTGAGGTGTGTACTGTCCTTAGGGTTGTCCCCCAAAATAATATGATTCCACAGTCTGTCCTGGGAAAAAGCTACCTTGAGGTTGACCCCCAAGTGGTAACTGACTTCCTGAAGGTTGCCCCCCAGGCGGTAACTGACTACCTTAAGGTTGCCCCCCAGGCGGTAACTGATTTCCCTGAGATTTCCCTCCAGGCAGTAACTGACTGCCTTGAGGTTGCGGATTTGGAATATTACCAGACATCATAAAGATTTGCTCTGCGTTCGACGTTTCAGTTTTAATTCCACTTAAACCAGATGATAACACTTGTTCAATTGGTTGAGGAGCTGCTCCCGAGAAAGTACCAAACAGAGCCTGATATCCCGAAGGAACAGAAGGACCATCGTGTAAAAATGCTTCTGGTGTCCTGGAAAACATGGATGACTCTCCTTCCATAATGGATGATAGATAGTAACCTCTGGGTGTTGGATGAAATGGAACTCGAGGTGGAGAAAAAGCAAGACCCGGATTCTCTAAAAAATTTGTTAAGGATAAATACCAAGCAGAAGTTCGAATAGGGCTGTAGAAAATTGATTCACGTTCCCTAAGATTTAAAGACTGAGGGGAATCGGGAAGAGATAACTCTTCGTCTGGATTAGTAAGTTCTTCAATAGAAATTAGTCCAGATGGAAGATCGTCAGTGACAATATTTCTTACCCTAGGTGAACTAGGATCGCTAGAAGTTGGTGTAATAAATCCTGAAGATGTTTCCAAAACAGAAGGTTCAGTTTCAGGTTCAGAGATTTCAGGTTCGTCAGCTAGTTCACTGGTAGGAGAAATACTACCAGTAACTTCAGAAACTGAAATCGGCTCTTGAATGTGTTCTGTTATGGGTGTTTGATAATCGGGATGAACAACTATAGATGAAGTCCCAACTTATGTTGATTTAATCCTACCGCTACTAGATGATACCAGAGCACGAAGCCCTTCAAGCTGACTTGGTGTATATTCAGGGGGTTTCCCTTGTAGTCTCTGGGATTGTCTCGGCAATTCCGCCATGATTAAATATTTAACTAATCACACACAAACAAAGAAAATTCAAATGAAAACACCTAAAGTCTCTAAAGAAACAAACAGCTGAATCACACGCTTAAAAATCTAAGAGTTCAAACCACACACAAACAGTAACTTCCCATACTAAAAGCAATAGTTGGTGATGAAATCCAACTTAGTAGAAATTCAATACAGAAAGGGCGGTTGGAACAGTTATCCCGACAACCTGCTTAATGAAACAGACTGGCACAAGTTTCCTCACAAAACCATCTCGTGTGAAGAGAACCCCCCAAAGAGTCCAAGTGAGTCTAGTCGACGTCTGCTCCAGGTACAGTGAGATCTTTCCTTCACCATCACCTTACGAAATAATATTAAGTCTGTAGTCACTAAGGTTACCAACAGTAACAAATATAACTGGGGGAACAGCCTACGATCCGATCCCACGTGCAAGGGTAGAGTAACAAAGCTCAATCCCCTTCAAGGTTCCTCGACATGGTTAATCCGAGGTTTACCGACAAGTGACCCTAGGCTCCTTGACAATGGTTAATCTGAGGTTTACCATTTGTAATGCACGCAAAATCTTCTATCTTCCCCAATGAAACAGAATTGATTGTCTCAAAGGTTCGGATATGATCTCGTGATTGACTTCTTTAAGAGAAGCTTCCCAGATTATACAAATTACAATTGGATTTATTTCCTACCACAAGATTTGTCTACTTGTTTGTTTTTACTACCTTGGAGAGTTAATTACTCCCTACTCCAAGATACTAGCCTAAGCTATGTTGGTGATAAGAGCCCTAGAAAATAAAAAGATTGCTAGATGAATTTTAATTAAGCGTTACTTTTAAGAGCTGTTTCTTAAGTCAATGGGTGCGGACATGAAACTCTGATGGTGTGAAGACTCGACTTCCAAAAACACTAAAAATACACCTAAAAATGATAATCAGATCATTTCCTTTCAATGAAATTCTATTTAAGAAAGAGTTGGAGAATGCAATTCTTTTAATAAACAATTCCTTCTTTAAACATAAAGAACAATTGAAAAAAAATATTTTTGTCTTTTCAACAATAACTCAAAATGAAACAAATTATCAAAGCTCATAAGAAAATCCTTTCACTTTCAAAAACTTGAAGCTACAAAACAAGTTTCCTTCAAAAGAGATCTACAAACTTTTACAAGCACTCAAAACTACAAAACTAATTCTGAGATCTACAAACTTTAATAATCTAATTGAATAAAAGCTTTAAGATTTTTTTGAAGAATGTTTTACTTAGTTATTTAGCAAACTAAGGATCTATTCGTTCATAATAACAAACGGATAAAAAACACTCAAATATGTTTTTTTTTATAAAAAATGAAATTCAAAAACCAATAACAAAGTTTCTTTTCGAAGATTTGCAAAGAAACATGTAGCTCTATTTCTTAATAAAGGATGATTTCACAATCAAGTCAGATTCAGCAAAAAGGCAAAAGACCAATGTAATCTCAGGTACTTCAAATAGTCAATGCTTCAAATCACTACAAAGACCAAGTGAAAAACAATCCAAAACACAAAACTTCTAGAAAATCATCAAAACACCAATACTGCTAAGATTCATTCACAGAAAGCTTTTGACATAAACAATCATCAATCTGGGCAGAAACCAAAAACTCTAAATCAAAATAAAGATAAAATAAATAAAGAAATCTAAATTTTTTCAAAATTTTAACAGGGTCCGCAGGCTTGCAGAAGTAACAGGTACGGTACCGCACTGTTTACTAAAGCAAAAATGCGAAACTGCCCGCACTGTGCAAAGAAGGAAAAGTGCGGTCCTAGAAAAAATTAGAGAAAAACATAAAAGATTTAAAATTTTTCAAAAACAGAGAAAACCTAAGCTACCCAGGCAGATGTCTATCAATCAAAAACTAGGAAAACGTTTCCTCAAATCAAAATAAAAGAGAACAAAAAACAACAAGTTCTTTCCCTAGTGGAGTCGCCAATTTGTTGTGTGGATTAATCCGTCTTGTGGACAAGACCGATCTCCCTAGTACTAAAAGTATCTAGCAACAAACAACCAAATAAACTAATCTTTCTCTAAGCATATATGATATACGAAAAGCTCTACAGAGGTGTAAAAGACTTACCGTATGTCCAGCGCTTGTTTGAAGTCGTTATTATCCCTCGCGCTCTTGAAGGAGTTTTCCTCGTAAACTTGCAGTCACAAACAAGCAAAATATTACATAGCACCTGTATAGAAATCATCATAAACCATGCTTATCATAGTGATCAAGGAATCTATGAAATAAACCATTAACTGAAAGCTTATTGAGAAAAACGAGTATATTTGTATTAATTTCAAAAGAAGGAAAACCTTACAACTTGAGCCTTGATGTTGCACAGGCCTTCCCGGGGTCCGAAGCAGGAGTCTCCTTTACTTTTATAAGCTCTGCACTCCTCCAACCAAGACAAATAGAGGTATGTAATCTCTCCTCACAAAAGTCTTAGTTAACTGAGTCTAAATCTCAACAACACTTAACTTCAAATATTCTAAAGCTTCAACTCCCTTTGAGGCTACTCAATGCCTCTTTTTATAGTGGAAAAGAGGAGGTTTTCTGTTCCAACTATGAAGGGATAGAATCCTCCTTCAAAGGGATAGACTCCTCACATCAAGGGGTTAGCTCCATAAGGTAAGGGATACATGCACCTCATAAGAGCAGTTCTATCAGCGCAAGATATTTTCTGGAAGCTTCTAGAATTCACTTTTATTGAGATTTTTGGAATTTACTTGCGCCTTTTTGATCTTACAGGGGTCCGCACCCGTAACACAGATAAAGTGCATTCAGGTACGCAAGAGAGCTGAACATTAGGTGCGGGACCGTAGGCAAGATAGAGAGAAAGTGCGACACTAAAGTTTAGGAGATTTTTAGGAACTTTTCTCTGATTTTCAAGGCTTGATATGAGGAACTGATATGTTAGACTTGCAAAGGGAGAAGTATGAGTAATAATGAGCTCATACACATAGAAGAATGTCAGGACGACAATTTTTAGTGTAACAGGCCCCCACACCGAGCTAAGTGCACTTTCTGGTTAATTTAAGTTGATTTTCATATATAGTTTTGCTTCAGATTTATTTAGTTGATTAAATGCTTCAGATTTGATTATGTGATAGATGTATGATGATTGAAGATGAATCTTAGTTTAATTTCTAATTTGCATATGAAGAGACAACCCAGTGTTTAAGTTAAACTCTCCTTCTATCCAATATAAGAAAAATAAACTATAATTCATCTTTGTCTTCCTTGTTGAGTGATTTAATTATGCTTATGAATGTTAGTTTAATTTCTAATCTGAATATGAAGGGACAAACCAGTGTTTAAGTTAAACCCTCCTTATATACGATATAAGAATAATAAAATAAAATTCATTTCCTTTCCGGTTTAAAACAATTTCCTGTATTGCTACTCCGAAAAACAATGGTAACCATCATGACTGAATTTGTGAAGAAAGACAACATGGATCTCCTTAGTTAGGAGCCTCTTCTATCACTCTTTATGAGCCATAAGCTATCGTCATCAGCTATTGTGATTTATGTTCATTAAGTAGTACTGTAGAGAAGGTCAACCTGGTTCTCCTAAGTTAGGAGCCTCTTCTTCTACTTATTACATACTACATCAGAAGTTACTTAGTTAAATTTTATATTTGTAATAGGCATTTCCTTTAAATCCAAACAATTTGTCTTCTACAGGATTGACTACCTGATATCCATATATTTTGGACATGCTTCAAAGTTTTACAAACCCGGGTTGATAATAAAATACTTGTGTTAGTTTACCTAGTATATTGCCCCAACATTTTTTGCGTTGTTGCCGGGGAAGCATACATCAACAAAGTTAATTAGGAGATTAAAAAAAAAATCTAAAAAAAAGACAAAAACACAACAAAAACAACAAAAAATTAGTTTTTCATATAGTTATGTTTCTTTATGCGTAGAGATAGAGATCAGACCGGTAGATTCATTAAACAAAACCCCCCAACGATTCAACCATCCACAAGACTAACAACACCAGTTGCTGGGAGACCAACTCTAGCGGAATTAGAAGAAAAAGAAAGATAAGGACAAAGATTGACTCTAATTGAAAGACAAACCTTGTTAGCCTTGGAGGTAAAAAGAAAGCAAACACCAAAAGAAACTCCTTTCATAGGAAGACAACAAGAAACAAGGAAACCATTTGTTGAACAATTAGAACAACCTGTCCTTGAACAAATTAATATAGTTGAGGAAACATCAAATCAACCTCATATTGAAACATTACAAATTTCTGAACAGGAAATGATTGAAGAGGGGGAAGGATCTAATATGACACTTATGACTCCAGAACAAGGGCTTCAATATGAGAGACAACAACAAAAAATGGCAGAGAAAAAGAGAGGAAGAGAGGAGAATAGAATCAGAAAGAAAAATAGAAGAAGATAGAAGAATAGAAGCAGAAAGAAAAAGAGAAGAAGAAACAAAAAGAGAGTATGATAACAAAAGATTACATGATATTGAACAAGACAATGATCAGGAAGCTACCTTTGGCTTCCCAATATTAGACACAAGAGCAATACTAGGAGAAGAAGTGAAAATGAAAAACATTCCGCCTTCTGTTTTGCCCATTTTTTAGGGAATGTCAACAGAAGATCCTAATTCATTTATGTTCAAATTTGATATCTTATGTAGAACTTATGGATACACATATGACACACACAATCTTCGTCTCTTTCCTGCTACTTTGAAATCAACAACACTAAAATGGTTTATGGGTTTAGGAGAACATACCATTGCTTCTTGGGATGACATGAAGATAATTCTTCTTAAAAATAAAAAGTATCAAGCCTATTGTAGGGCTAGAGACTCAAAAGAAGATATTTCCAGAATGACACAACAAGAAGATGAAAGTTTGGAAGAGTACTTAGAAATATTTCTCTATAATCTACAAAAATACAAACAACATTCTCTGAATCTTGATACCATCTGCACAATTTTTCTTAAAGGCATCAAAGATGAGTACCTAGATATTCTCAATGTGATGGGACAAGGAGATATCTCAAACCTACCATTTTATGAGACTGCTGAATTATGTCAAAAATATTCTAGGGGAAGAGAAAAAAGTGGAAAAAGCGATGTTACATCAAGAGCTTCCAGAATCTGCAACTGGATGAGTAACTAGAGCATAAATAGGAAGTTTGCTAGAAAATTTTAAAACTGATCTTTTAAGCACTTTAGAAACACAAGTTGATGTTTTAAAAGAAAACAAAAAGAAAGAAGAACAAGATAAAATCTTATCAATATTTTGTCCAAAATGTAAGAAGAAACATCCACTTAGAGAATGTCCTCTGGATAGTATACAAGTGTGTGGACTTTGTACAGAGAATCATGCAACTGCAAATTGTTCAAAACTGAAAGAATTGAAAATGGAAGAAGTACAAGGGATAGATTCTCTTTACCATATGGCACCAAGTAGACCTTGGCAACCAAGGATGCCTCAACAAATTCCTCAACAACACCCCCAGAATTATCAGTATCCTCCTCAGAATTCATGGAATACTCCAATGCCATGGCAGGCTTGGCCTCCACAACAATATCAAAACCAACATGCACAAGGTTGGAGAGGATATAGTTATGGAAACCAACCACCTCAACAAATGTATCCTTAGAAATATCAACATCCATATCAACAACCATACCAACATTCATATCCTCAACAACCATTCCAATACCAATAGTTCCAGCAACATTCTCAATCAATGCCATTTCCACCACAAAATCCAACACCATTACTAACACAACCTCAACAACTTCAGTTGCCTTCTAACCAACCAACACCTAGACCAACTCAATTACCAACTCAGCTAGTAGCTAATCCAAGTAACAAAGTGGATAAACCAGCATACAACATGGAAGAAGCAACATGTTGTCCTACATACTCTATTCTTCCCATACAAGATGTCCACTTAAGGTCTGGGAAAGTATTACACAAATATTCTCCAACTATTAGAGAAGAACAAACTGAACAAGGAGAACAAACTGAAAAATTTCATCCAGGAAATCAAATTCAGAAAGGAAAAGCTATTATGACTCAAACGCCACCCTATCTAGAGAGGTTAGTAGCGTAGAAAATTCCAAAGTCTCTTCCTGAATTTGATATATTGGATGAATTAAAGAATGCTTATGTCAAAATTCCTTTGTTATAAGCTATAAAAGATATTCCAATTTATGCAAAAACAATAAAGGAGTTATGCATTAAGAAAACTGACATAAGGAAAAGGGACCCCCCTACAATCCAGGTCATTGGAAAACTAGCCAGTCTCATGTCTACAAAAACAACAATTGAAAAATATATTGATCTTGGGATCCCTATGGTTACCTTCTCGATCAATAATTTTTTAGTTCCAAACACTTTAATAGATTTGGGAGCAAATATAAATGTTATGGCTACAAAAACTATGAAACACTTGAAATTTCACAATGTTATACCTACTACTACAATTTGGGAGCTTGCAGATAGATCTAAAGTTGTAACAGAAGGAATATTAGAAGATATCATTGTTTCTTTGGATTCATGGGAGTATCCTAGAGACTTCCTAATCTTGCAGCCAAAAACAAATTTAGGAGGCCATCCTTTAAGTTTAGGCAGACCATGGTTAGCCACAACAGATGTCTTCATTGGATGCAGATCAGGAAGTATGATTATGACACATGGGGATGAAAGGAAACATGTTACACTCTATCCTCCAACACAATATAATTATTTATTATCATGGCTTGATGAAAAACAACAAAAATAAACTTAATCTGTTCTCAATATTAATCAAGTCTATTATTTTAGAGAGGAGGAAGAAAATGAGGATCTATTAGACCTTTTCATCCCATAACCTGATATTTCGGAGTAGATTAGAATAACACAATATGAAGCTTCAAGTCATCTTTTAAATCAATGTTTCCAGTAAAATTGTACTATTCAATCATTGCAAAATTTATTTGAAAGTATTTTTCCTGTTAACTCAATTACCAATTCACAGAGTAAAATCATCGAAATCAGTCCTGGAAGGAATTTGATATTGGAAATAATTTACAATCATCACAAGAACAAGAGGTAATAGAATTGTTACAAAAATATTCAAAATATTTTTCCTGGGATGACATAGAGATGCAAGGGATTCATCCAAAGACATGTATTCACCACATCTACACAAATGATCATATCAAACTAGTGAGACAACCGCAAAGAAGAATGAATCCTATGATGAAAGAAATAGTGAAAGAGGAACTACAGAAATTATTACAAGTTGGATTCATCTATCCTATTTATGATAGTCAATTTGTTTCTCCCTTAGTTGTGGTGCCAAAGAAAAATGGAAAGTGGAGAATATGTGTAGACTATAGGGAATTGAACAAATCCACATTAAAAGATCATTTCCTGTTACCATTTATTGACCAAGTTCTAGATTCATTAGCTCGGAAGAAATTCTTTTATTTTCTTGATGGATTTAGTGGATACAATCAGATTAAGATAGCATTGGAAGATCAGGATAAAACCACATTTACTTGTCCATAGGGAAGATATGCATGTAATGTTTTGCCTTTCGGGTTATGTAATGCACCTGCTACTTTTCAAAGAGCATTCCTTGCAATCTTTGCTAATCTAATCCATGAATGTGTAGAGATGTACATGGATGATTTAACTGTATATGGAGGAACATTTGATGATTATTTAAAAAATCTTGAAAAAGTTTTGAAAATATGCATAGAGACAAATATATCCCTCAGTAATGAAAAATGCTTCATGATATTAACTAAAGGGATAGTGTTGGGACACCATGTTTCTTCTTCAAGAATCAAGATGGACCCAACAAAAATACAAGTCATTGTGAACTTGATGCCACCTACAACACAAAAAGAACAAAGAAGTTTCTTGGGAAATGCAGGCTATTACAGGAGGTTCATTGAGAATTTTAGTAAAAAAACACTACCTCTATTAAAGTTACTTGCAAAATATGTTGAGTTCCAATGGAAAAATAATTGTCAAAATGCATTTGAAGTATTAAAAGGAAAATTGCCAGTTGCACCCATTCTCCAAAGACCAAATTGGTCATTACCATTTCATATATCTACTAATGCATCTGACACAACTATAGGAGCATCACTTGGACAGAAGGAAAACCAGTTCAATTATGCCATATACTTTATAAGCAAAAACTTAACATCGACAAAAATTAAACTATACAGTCACAGAAAAAGAAATGTTAGCTGTTGTGCATGCAATTAATAATTTTAGGCATTATATAACAAGTTATCAAGTATTCATTCATACTGATCCTTCAACCATAAGATACTTAATGAAGAAAACAATAACAAATGGCAGAATTACTAGATGGCTGTTATTAATGCAAGAATTTAACATCACTGTTCTAGATCGAAGTAGCAAACTTTCTGTCAAGGCTTCATTCACATGTTGATCCAAATCCTGTATCAGATAATTTTCCAGATGAACAATTATTTGCTATAATTGTTAGAACTCCATGGTTTGTAGACGTAGCCAAATATTTATCATCTGGGATACTACCATCCCATTACAGCAATAAACATAAAAGAAAGATAATTAGAGAAAGTGCTAGATATAGTTGGGTCAATGGTGACCTATTTTATACTAGTTCTGATCTATTTATAAGAAATTGTGTTAGAGAACACGAGATTCTAGATATTTTGAAAGGATGTCATGACGAGCCATGTGGTGGTCATTTTGTAGACAAGCGGACATCATACAAGGTGCTCAAACTTGGCTACTACTGGCCAACAATCTTCAAGGATTCCAAAGCCTATGTTTATAGATGTGACAACTACCAAAGAATTGGAATACCGGTGGTATCAAATGAAATTCCATTAAAGCCACAAGTAATCATAGAACCATTTGAGCAATGTGCTCTAGACTTTGTGGGACCAATAAACCCACCTTTAGACAGAAAGAATTGCATACTAGTATGTGCAAATTATGTTACTAAGTAGGTGGAGGCAAAGGCAGTGGCAAGAGAAACAAAAGACATAATAGTCTCATTCCTCTTTGAGGAAATCCTTGTTAGATTTGGAGTCCCGAGACAGATTGTCACAGATCAAGGAGCATAGTTCACTTCCAAACTTGTCCAAGATCTTATAGAGAATTATAATATCAAACATAGAAAATCTACTCGATACCATCCTCAAGAAAATGGACAAGTAGAGTCGACAAATAAAGTGCTAGAAAATATCATGATGAAAACAGTGCAAATGAACAGAAAGGATTGGTCAGAAAAGTTAAGAGATGCATTGTGGGTGTACAGAATTACATGGAAGAACACAACTGGATTTAGTCCATACCAGTTGGTATATGGTAAGGAAGTTCTGTCACCCATTGAATTTCAAATTCATACATATAAACTTGCAACAAAATTGGGAATGGAACTATCTGAAGCACAACAACAATGAGTGGTGAAATTGAATGAATTAAATGAAATAAGACAACAACCAGTAGAGCATACATTTCTAGTGCAACAACAAAGAATAAAGTGGCATGACAAATTCATTAAAAATAAAATTTTTCATAAAGGAGATTGGGCACTATTGTTTGACTCCAAGTTTAAAGATTTCAAAGCAAAGTTTACAACTCATTGGCTTGGGCCATATGAGATAGAAGAGATATTTGACAATGTAGCAGTAAAAAAAAAACAATCGATAAAGCGTAAATTTCATTTTTAGTTAATGGACATAGGTTTAAAGTCTAAAATAAGCCTATAAATAAAGATGATTTTCTGAAAATAATTTCAATAGAAACTGATATGGAAATAATGGAAGAACATAGTGATATGCCTTCCTTACTTCTAGAATTAAAAAAATAAAAAAAATAAAAAATAAAAAATACAAACTCCAGGAGACCGACACAATACAAACTTGAATTCAGATCGGAAAACCAACTTGTTTGGCCAATATGAATTCTTCACTTTGTTTTGTTTTTAATTTAGTTTGATTTTGCAGAAGAAAAAAAAATTCCTCCAAGAAATGCAAGACTTGAGGACAAAACTTAACATAAGCAAGGGGGAAGTTCATAATAAAACTATGCATATAGTTTGAACAACTACATTACATAAGGGACCTGAATTACATATAAGAAGGGACCTGAAACATTATCACTGCAGAAGGGACCTGAAGTACATGTCAGAAGGGACCTGAAACATCATTTACAAATTACAGAAGGGACTTGAACAAAATCACAAAAACATGAAAGAAAAAATAAGTCTCAACATTTCATTAGAATTTATTTTTGAAGAACCATCATTACGATCATGAGGACATCATTAACCATAAACCAATATTTTGATCAAAGAACATCATTAACGAGTATTGACATCAAGCTATTTTATGGGAGTACAAGTATAGTAAGCGTAAAAAAATTTGCTCTTAAAATCTCGATTTTACTTTTTTTTTTTTTTTTAGAAATTGTTAAAACTAATCTAGCTTGATATGTATTCCATTACACTTACCACATGACATTTTACCTATATTATACCTAGATTCCACATAAAACAAAACACTATCTTCATTATCCTACCCATCCTAATTATATTTCATTCATTATAATCCTATTATTCCCTACAAATATTCCTATTCATTATCCTTTCCTACATTAACCCCATTCCTATTCATCTTTCCATATACCATTACATTAATCCAAAACATTTTTTTTTAAGCATTTGGATAAAAAATAAAGGGCTCAATATTTGAATTCTTGTTGACCTACAAAAACAACAAGGTTAGTGTCATAACGGAAAATTTAATTTAAAAAAAGACCATTCTAGGGTCATTTTAAAATTTAATTAAGTAACAAAAAGATGAAAGCTAAATTATAAGTGCAATATGCAAATATATCATATGAAAAAACCTAAGGTATGGAATGAACGCAATGTGCAAACGACAAAACCTAAGTTTGAAAATGAAAATACAATGCAACGAAGCACATGAAATTATGATGCAAGGTGTGGGCATGCAACATAATGAGGGTGGCTATGAATGAAAAGCGAAATGACAAGGAACATGGGGATGTCGTGAGAAGACGTGTATAGACACCGTGGAGAAAGGACAGTGTAAAGACAGAGAAAATTAAACTGAGAGAGATAAGCATGAGGAATAGCGAAGAAGTGTGGAGAAACAAGAAGGTTGTGCATTGATTTTAACGAAGATTGAAGGCTGAGATCTCTGTTCGCCGAGTTGATTGAATGCTCCAGCAAACTTCAGAAATCCCATGAAAATAATAGGTAAGGATTGACTCCGGATTTTCTTCATTGCTGAACGTATTTTAGGGATAGTAAATCTCAGGATCATGTTGTTGAACAATGAGTCAAAACTCTAGTTATAAATTTGGGTCTTTGCCACCATTAAGCCCGACTTTGCCACCTATGAAACATGTGAATCTTTAGATGTCAAAGAGGAGTTTTAACATAAGTAGTATTGTGTAAACGCAAGAGCACGAGGTTCAACTCAGAGAAATCACCGGGATTTCTCTAGATCAGGTAAAACGAAATCGAAATCCTCCACACATAGCCACAAAATTGTCACATAAAAAAACATAGTTTTACGCAGTGTGTGATTTTTCAAAAACATAGTGAGCTATTTGTTGTTGTTTCACGCAAACAGTGAGCCAAACTTGTTTCAATTTCAAAAGAACAATGAAAATTTGTCTTTGTAGAAGAAGGATCGAGCATGAATTCATGAGAATTAGGACATTGTAGAATAATTTTTGATGAATATTACACAGTGAATTTCATTTTAGAGGTAGAGAATTCATTTCTACACCAAAAACAAAGGAGGATTTTTTTGTTAAGAATTTGATAAAATAGAGATTGAAAAATGGGAGATAGAGCAATAAAAACATTTTAACAATGTTTTTATGATCTTTATACATAAATAAAATATGTTTTAATCAATTTTTGAAAGAAATGAGCTCATTCTTGCAGTAGAACAAAGGTTGAAGAGGTTCACAAGTCAAATAATTCCATTTCTTTTGAGGAGATTCAGAGAAGAGGTAACCATAATTGACATGAATAAAATGCATGAATAAATTGACAGAGATATATACATGTGCATGAATTTTTATTTACGATGATAATGTCAATAGTACAAGGGCATAGAAATTGGTTTATAGAGCATATGGCCACCAAAATAGAGCCAAATGAATTCTGGATAGAGAATTGGGAAAAGGAGACTATAGAAAAACTATATCAGGTTGGATTGATAGGCTTCCTACAAAAAAATAATGCGCAAAATGAAAGTATCACTAAGGAATTCATAAAAAAATATGCACAGGAACAAATCATGGTGGGGAACCTATCTATTCCATTAAGCCTAAAATTCATTTCTCAGGCTCTAGATCTTCCACTTTCAGGAGAACAATACCATAAGGGCTTACACTTCAAAGACAAAGGGTGGAATTTCTTCTTAGAAAAACATATAAAATGATCATTTGATAGGACAAAGGGAATCCCAAGAGAGTGGTTCAATGATCCATGGGAAAAATTGGTATTATTCATATAGATATTTTTCACATGTGATACCAGGTACAATGTAGTATACCTTTACCACATCAGACTACTCTAGCACATAAAGGGAGAAGTAAAAATCAATATACCATACTTTTTCTCCAAGAACTTGGTTAAAATGATAGAGAGTGTGAAAAATGAGACTAAAAACAAAGAAACATAGATCTACCACTAGGGGCTTATTATAATTCTTGTAGAATATCAAATTAAAAGCAAGGGTTTAGTGTGGGAGGAATTTTTAGCCCAGCATCATTTCGAGGAACAAATAATAGAGGAAAAATTGAAGCCAGTTCATGAGACAAAAAGCATAATGAACTCTCCCCTCTATCCTAGGAAAAGGTCCAAGAAACAACATGATGTTATCATGGTTGAGAGGTAAACATATTTGCTATCTATTCCTAGGAGACATAGGGGGAAAAGTCAAGAAGAAACAAGTAGCAAAGAGAAAGATCCTGAAATACAAGTTATTGAAACACCTCCCACAAAAAAAAAATTGATGAAATCATTGAGAAAATGCAAAGAGAAGCCTATGAGGAGCAATTGGAGAAAGATTCATACTTTGATAATGTTAAAGTAGGAGCCACCTCATTTGCCAAAGACACAAGAGAAGAGGAGAGAGAGTTGCACCTTAGCAAGATAAAAGAGTTAATAGATAAATTGGAGGTCAGTAGGATTCTAGAAAGGCATTTGAAAAAGTAAAACAATATGTACAAGAAAAACAATGAAAAACTGATCAAAGAAGATTAAAAATTGAATGAGAAAGTTGGGAAACTAGAAACAATGAATACTCTTCTTTCCAAGCAAGCTTATAGGTGGCTTAATGAAAAAAACACATGGAAGTACAAGTATGAGAGACAAAAAGTCATGGCTACAATTTAAAAGGGAGAATAATACAAAGGAATTGATTGTATTCTACAAGAATCACAACAAGAGGCATCAGGATCAGGTAAAATGGCTACATCAAAGCCCAAAAGGTCCAAGAGGAGGAAGCAAGCATGAGGACATGCTTGCAAATCAACAAGGGGGAGATGTTGGCCCTCATTTTTTTATTATCAAATTTTTCTTATTAAATACACCTAATTTCCATTATATCCAACCATATACCACCCATATACACATTATTTTGACCAATTTATGCATATTTAGGTATATAAATTATGTTTTTCAATTTTTAGATGTTTTTACAAAAGTTGGATTTTAAGTGCATTTTTGGACAGGACTAAAAATTCCCGCAGTGGCTTCATTGAAGTCATACTTGCAGGACACCTGGGCATGAGATGAGAACATATTTAGAAATCTTGGAAACCAAGGATGAATGTGTACCTACTGGTTCGGTCAAACCGAGCTAAAATAGGCCTGGTCAAAGTTGCTCAAACAAGGCCTGTCATTTAGGAAATCCTTAGAAAATAGGCCAAAATTAGTATTCTATGGATTTTCCAGATTTTGTGTGATTGGATGGACGAGATCGACCAAGATATATGGGATAGGGATATTTATGGCTGTTAGAGACATTTTAGTCAAGTTTGTTTCATATTTTTCTATTTAAGCCAAGAACATTGAAGGCATGCACATATAAAATTTGTATGATTTCACTTTGAGATTTCTGAATATTCTGAGCTAATTGGAGAAACCAGTTCTATCTTATTTCTATTGTTCAATGTGGTGGATTATTTATTGAGTACCAGTAGATGAGAAGTAATTTTAGTGTGCAAGGCAAGGGTGGAGGGCCCCCACACCGAGCTAAGTGCACTTTCTGGTTAATTTATCTTGATTTTCATATATAGTTTTGCTTCAGATTTATTTAGTTGATTAAATGCTTCAGATTTGTTTAGTATATTAGAAGTATGATGATTGATGATGAGTCTTAGTTTAATTTATAATCTGCATATGAAGGGACAACCCAGTGCTTAAGTTAAACCCTCCTTCTATCTTATATAAGAACAATCAACTAGTATTCATCTTTCTCTTCCTTGTCGAGTGATTTGCTTATGCTTATGAATGTTAGTTTAATTTCTAATCTGAATATGAAGGGAAAAACCAGTGTTTAAGTTAAAACCTCCTTCTATACGGTATAATAACAATAAACTAAAATTCATTTCCTTTCCAGTTTAAAACAATTTTCTAAATTCCTAGTCTTGAAAACAATGGTAACCATGATGACTGAATTTGTGAAGTAGGACAACATGGATCTCCTTAGTTAGGAGCCTCTTCTATCACTCTTTATGCATCATAAGCTATCATCATCAGTTATTGTGATTTCTGTTCATTAATTAGTACTATAGAGAAGGTCAACCTCGGTCTCCTAAGTTAGGATCCTCTTCTTTTACTTATTACATATTGCATAAGAAGTTACTTAGTTAAATTTTATATTTGTAATATGCATTTCCTTTAAATATAAAAATTTTGTCTTCTACAAGATTGACTACCTGATATCCCTATATTTTGGACATGCTTCCAAGTTTTACTAACCCGAATTGGTAATAAAATACTTATTTTATTTTACCTAGTAAATTTACCCAACACACTCAACAAAATCACGATAAAGATTCGTTATTTGCTTCCAAGGATTGATGATTTGATTGATCAATTGAGGTATGTAAAGTATTTCACTAATTTATATTTCAGAAGTGGTTATCATCAAGTTAGAATAGTTGAAGAGGACATATGGAAGACCGCATTTAAAACTAAACAAGGATTGTTTGAGTGGCTTGTTATTCCTTTTGGTCTTTGCAATGTTCTAGCTACTTTCACGAGAGTTATGAATGATGTATTAAGACCATTTCAAGATAAGTTTTTAATTGTATACTTAAATGATATTTTGATATTTGACAAATCACGAGAAGAACATGTCATTCATGTGAACAATGTGCTTGATGTCTTGAGAAAAGAATAATTGTTTTTGAAGATGTCGAAATGTGAATTTGGTAAAACTTCCTTAGTGTATTTGGGACATTTTGTTGGAGGAGGTGAGCTTAAGATAGACCCCTATAAAGTTGAGGTCATTGTGAATTGGCCTACACCCAAGTCAGTCACGAAGGTAAGAAGTTTTCCAGGAGCAGCACAGTATTTGAGGAAGTTCATTGCTATTTTTTCCTCTATTTTAGATCTATTACATGCATTGGCGAGTGTTAATAAAGTCTTCCAATGGGGAGGAAACTAGCAAAAATCATTTGATGCTTTAAAGAAGAAGATCAATTCAACTCCAGTATTAGCATTATCGGACTTGAGACAACCCTTTGAGATTCAAAGATATGCAAGTGACTATGCCATGGGCACAGTCATCTTACAACATGGTAAGCATATTTCATTCAACTCAGAAATGTTTAATGGTGCAATGATAAATTATCCTACATATGACAAGGACATATATGTGTTGGTACAAAGTGTGAAGAAATGGAAACATTATTTGATGGCAAAGGAGACCATCATTCACACCGATCACCAACCATTGCAATACTTGCAATCACAAACTAAATTGCAGCAGTGAAGGCATTTTCTATGGATGGAATTCTTGCAACAATTCCAGTTGGTCATCAGGGATAAGAACGGTATATAAAACAAGGTTGCTGATATGATTTCTAGGCATATTATTAATGGAACTAATTTACTCAAGAATACTTATGTTTCACATTAAATTTACACTAAGCAACATGCATTTGACAATGAATTTCAAGATGTTTATGCAAACTTGCGTCAAGGTCGCCAAGTTGAGGAATTAGATTAACATGTTCATAATAACTTGTTGTATCATATGGGCAAGCTTTGTATTCCACAGGGTGAGAGAGTGAATGCCATAAGGGAAGCACACACTTCTCTTATTGCGAGAAATTTTGGTGTAATCAAAACAGTGGAATATTAAGAGGTATTGTTATTGTCCTTGTATGCTTGAAAGTGTGTCACATTTGATTAAAGGTTGTTCTTTATGTGCAGTCCATAAGCCTAGTAATAGGAAGCTAGGATTGTACACACCACTCCCGGTTCCTTCACGTCCATGGGAGAGTATCTCTATGGATTTTGTAGGAGGTCTTCCTTTGTCTAAAATAGGTGATGATTGTTTGTATGTAGTTGTGGATAGGTTCAGAAAAATGTGTATTTTGATGCCCTGTAAAAGACAATTTACAGCTGAACAAACAAATCATCTTTTATTTCAAAATGTTTGGGTTCATTTTGGGTTGCCTACATCTATTGTAAGCGAGCTAGATTCTCGAGTTGTTGGGAATTTTTGGTCAAGTTTGTGGGACTTGATGGACGCTAAGTTCAAGAAAATTACAACCTTTCATCCGCAAACAGATGGTCAAACTGAGGTGGTTAATAGAACTGTTGTAGCTCCTAGAGACGGCCCTGAGTTGTTAAATACCAGTGCCTAGGACATCTTAAACAGTAGAGAGTATAAAATACATTTCAGATCTATTATCAGCTTCAGACTCTCTCTACCTTTTCAACTTACGTAAAACGTCATCATATGGATGGGACCAAACAACCTTCAGATTGTAGCAAGCTATAAAGACTCTGTAAAGACAAGAAGGGAATCTTCAACACATATATACTCCAGACAACTTAGAGACAACTTTCATCATAGAGGGCCAGTTTCTCAACAACATATAGGTACTCTAAACAAAAGATATTTGAAGCGCAGAAAATAATAAGGGAGTACTAACTATCAGTGAAATGATGCTCGGAAAACCTAATTCAACATGATATGGGCTTAGGGATTAAGAATCCATACATATCCATCAGTTTAGTAAGAGTAACATTTCACGACACTTAATACAGAGGAAATGTGAATGATATGTTAAGTGGAACGACATATCGTGTATGAGCCATATTTAAAGCAACATATACCAGTAAAGCACGAGTATCAAACAGCGATAAATTCATACCCCAAATGGCAAGTTACTCGCATTCCAAGACACGATAAAAAGGAATTGAAAACAGTAGAGAGAACAATGATACAATATCACAAAGAAAGGTTTACAAACTATACAACATCAAGACTGGAATCCTCATATATAATTAGAACTTCTCTTCGCTGAAACCCCACGGGCTTTGTGTATTTGCATTGATGATTCACAACAAGTATACAAAAAGCTTTTACACTGCAATTTTCTTCCGGAAATCTGGAACCTGTTTTTCTCATTGGATTTACCTTATATAGGCTTCTTTCCATCTCAGCGAGAAGATATTTTTTGGAAAAATATCTTCTTCGCATAAACAAAATTTGTTAAATGTCATTTTCAAAACAACAAAATTCATGATGAGGAATCAAGCTTCCCATCATGTATAATCAGGCCCTCGGCTGTTTTTTAAAAACAGAAGATTAAACAATAGTTTGGTGAAAAAGTATAATGCAGGAGTGGGGAAAACAACCCACTCAAAACTTAAAAGAAACTAACTGAGTAAAAAGTAAAATAGGCCGTTAAGGCCGAATCATGTGTTGACAAAGAATCACAGGTGCGGCAGAGTGGAGGCAGTTGCTGATTCTGGCGGGGGCACATTTGCAGATGAACTGGCATACTAGCTCGTGAACTGCGTGCACCTCTGCTGACTGTCCACAGCTGGCTCGGGCATTGCTGAGAACCCCTCCACCTCGACAAAGGCCTCAGTGAGGGTGTGGAAACCTGCCCCAGTAGGAAGCTTGTGTTTAATCAAGTGGAGAAGGTTGAACTCTTTTCGTAGGGATGAAACATTCGTGTCGGCTTTGAGCTGAGCTGCTTTACCCGTCTGAAGGTCAGTTCGGTCTCTTTCTTCTTGCAAGCGTGCTGTGTATTGGGCCAAAGGCAAGAGCATGGCAGGGGTGGTCGGGTCCCAGCAGGAAGGGAGTCCAGCTGTCATGATCTCACCCCATACCTCGTCGAATCATCCAACGTTGGCGACCACCTGTTGGAGAGCTTTTGAAGCTGTGACTCGGGCCATTTCTTTGTTGATAATTTTGTGACACTCAATAGCCTCAGTGAATCGGCTAGGAATACCGTGCTTCTCCATGTCATTTGATCCCATCTCGTTGAGGAACGAAATGTACTCTTTGGCTTGTTGGGCCCTGTTAGACAGATCAAGGTCTGCTTCCTGCAGTTTCCTACTGAGATAGGGTATAGCAGACTTATGCTCCCCCATCGTCCTTAAGAAGCCCCATTGCTCGGTGACAGCTGAGATTATATCAGACCAGATTATACTAGCCTCAAGAAGGGTGAGATTTCCCTTTGCACGACTTTTCATGTCGGCAATAGTTTTTTGTTGATCTGCCGTCGTCTTCTTTTCCTGCTCTATTTCTCTCTGCAATCCTTCGACTATTCTGGTGCTCTCGGCTAGAGAGTTTTCCAGGTTTGTGATCCTTTGCCTTGCTGTAGACGCTTGCTTTTCGAATATCTCATTCTCAGCTCTTGCTGTGGACAATTGCTCAGACAACGAGCTAGTTCCACTTGACACCACAGTCGGCTGACAGCTGTGTGAGTCCCATCTAGCTTGCAGCTCTGTTGCCTTGTTCTATAGCATGTTGATTGTTTCAGCCATCTTTTCTTTCTCCTCCCTTTCTTTTGATAGCCTAGCGGACAATTCTGCCTTCTCTCGCTCCACTTGCACCAGTTCGGTTGTCTGGACATGACGGGAGGCTGGTATACGAGCCTGAATTTTTGCCGATGCGACTTCCTTCTGCAGCTGTTCAATCAGAGCTGCCTGGGTATTTGTTTCTCCCTTATCTTTCCCCTTGATCAGGTCCTGGAGGAAACACACCTGATTTTCTCAGGCGCGGCAGCTAACTTGTTCGCTTATCAGGGTAGCCCTCAACTGGTCGTGTTTCTGCTCTAATTTCTTCAGCGTGAGGGTGACCCACATGAGTTCATCTTTGATCATATCGCATACCGTCTGGAACAGGTTGCACATGTCGTTGGCTGGTACCTTCTTCATATCGATGGCATACTCGAGCACCCGATAGCTAGTGACATCTGAATTAGGATCCAGGATAGCTTCTACCATAGATAGTACTAGGCTTTTGGTATCCGCGTTGATGGAGGCGGAGAGCCTGGTATGATACTTCTCAATGTATCCTCCCAGCTCAGCTTTATATTTGTCGCGGATTGCTCTATTCGCCTGATCCCTTTCGATTGCCCTTGGCGAGGTATGCTCTATGATGGCCTGTGTGACCTCTGTGAAATCAGAAGAAGTGGTACTGTCTCTTAGCACCATTATCCCTGCCTTTCCTTTATCCAATTTACCGTACACCGTGAAGGGTTCCAGCAGTTGCTCCTCTCCTATGACTTCTGCCTCACTAGAGGCTGTTCTTTGTCTTTTGGGAGGGGGCGCTTCCCCTGAGGTACCTTCTTCTTCTCCTCCTTCTCCGCCTGTGCCTCTGTTGACATTCTCTTCCTCCCCTGTAGCAGATGAATCTGTCTCCATCTGCAAAAACAAGGGCCAAATTTCGAGGTTAGGCCTCCATTACATAAATGGCCTCGGCTCATGTATGTAGGGTGCAGACCTGTTCCTTTTCCTTTTGTTCGAGACAATTTCTCGAGGGTCATAAGCCCAAATTTTCCCCAGCCTTAGGTCCAGACCTTGCAGCATTTTCTCAACGATCGGGAGGGCATGTCTCGAGTTTACCACGAAGGGGTCGATTTCAATGGGAAGCCTTAGGATGTAGCCCTTCTTGGTAGGAACAAAATGGAGCTGATCGACCTTGAGGGCTCGCCGAATGTATTCAAGTGCATAAACTCGTTGGACAGGGAACACTGGCAGCTGGTAGGGGGCAACTTCGGCTCCGTAGACCCGAATTTTGGTGTAGTCCTCGAATAGAAACCAATCTCCGGTACTCTGGGATTTTCCGACTTGCAGCCAGCTTTTCATTTCTGGAAAGACCCTAGGGGAAGGCGAGTCATGAATAATGGTATAGGCAATAGACATGAAACTATTCACAAAACTGGAGTAGCCCTCCCCCTTAGGTAATTGACGCACAGAGAAATTCCAGTCGAAGACTGGTCTGGGTTGGGAATTCTCAAGATAAACTTTGTCTAACCCCAAACCCTCAAACTTATCGGCATGCTGGTACAAGAAGAGATAAAAAACCATTGAACATAAACGGAACTGACAGGTTTGTGGAAGCTCCTGGAATTGGGTTTGAATGGCTGTGGAGAGGAAACCAGGAATATCTAATACCACCCCTTTTTGGGACATGAGCCATAAGAAATGAACGCACACCGTGGAAATGTCTTCCGGACTCCCCACCCCTAAAAGGCCAGCAATCAGAGAGAGAATGGGCCGAACCTCTTCAATGAACAGAATTAATGGGAACGGCTCTATGGTGGGAAGAGAAGTAGCCTGGTCGCCGGTTATAGAGGAGATGAAGGCTCGCCGGGCCTCCCGCGGCTGTTTGATGAACTGGGCTGCCAAGGCCGCGTCGTTGAAACTAACATATGTGGCGCTGGTAGGGAAGCGGAGGGCTTGTTTGATAACATCGGGAGAAAGGGAAAGAACCCTGTTCCCCTGAGGGGAAGTGAAGGTGCCTCGATGCTCGTCGAAAACATCTCTGAGCCAGGTGATGAAATCAACCACAGAATGAACTTGAGGGGCAATTTGATGGTATAGGCCCGACACGACTACCCGGTGGCGGTCTGTGTTCTTAATATGACGACTGAAAAGCAAGGGTTTAATGCTGCGGATATCGAAAGGATATTTGGGGTCACAAATACCAGCTTGCAAGTCAAGGAGAGGATCGAAACCGGGGGGATTCCTAGATTCACGGACCTGGGGGGTCTCTGGTTCACTCTTCTTTGGCGTTACCCTTCCCATGGCCGACATTCAAGAATTTGAAAAAGCGAAAGGAAAATAGAGGGAGAATGAATAATGGAATACCTGAATGGAAGGTAAGTCTGCTCGGGAAAGCGACGCAGGGAACTCTGACAATGATTGGGGTAGACCAGGCGCTCTTTCCTACTTGGTATATGCCATAGACGGGAACCTGCGACCTTTTACTGGAGCAAAATACGGAGGGAATGTTATCTCTGGACTGGGTAATTTGAGGTAAAAAGACGGATGGGTAAAACGAATGAAGGCAAGTGTCCTAAGGACACTGACAGTGAGGCACGCGACACATAAGGATTGGGTGTGTCAGAGTGCAGGTGGGTGCCTCGTGCCGGGTTTAATACTGGTACGGGTCTTAGTACCAGCTGACCTAAAGGACTTTACCTTACCTTTTTACCGTATGCGTTGTATAACTCCTGAAACATATGAGCCCGTATGCAGATTAAATATATAACCTACCCATCGTGAGGGTCCACCTTTCGATCCGCCACGTCACCACCACACGGCATACTCCTGCCACCTCCTTCTAACATTGAGTCCCCACCACGTCATGCGTTCACAATTCCACGGGGGTATGGGTCTCCTCCTTCCCTCGCTGCTCGACCCCCTCGGAATTTCCCTCGTGCATCTTCACGTGGCGGCATTTTCTTTTAATGCATAGGTTTTGTGTTTAGTGCAGAGTTCCATGGCCTTTTATATTTCATTTTAGCTTTATGGCTTTACACTCCATTCCTTTCGTGTTAATTCCGCCATTGGCTTTAACGCATGTGGCCTTTGTTGCTTTGTCTCCTTTCGACCCCCTTTTGAAATATTTCGCCCTTTGGTACAAACTTTAATACACGACTTGTCAACCTTTTAATGCGCCAGCGACTAATGTAAAAGATTAAACAACAAGAACAATAATTCATCTTCTTAGAGGATATTGCAGTAAACATCCTAATTTGTCGGATAAACATTTGCATTACATGCAACACGTTTACAACTGTGCAAAACATTCTTCTACTTAAACATCACCATCTGAGGCATGTCTTGGTTACTTGCCAAAGTCGCTATTGGATTTCATCTTTGGAAAAGATGTAGCTATCAATGGACATATTGACATAGATAAAGCAAAGAAATTCATAGAGAAAATTCAAGGCAAGTACAAAGTGAGGCATGACAAACATCGGGTGGATCATAAGTTTCAAGTTGGCGACGAAGTTTGGCTTCACATTAGCAAGGGAAAGCTTCAAAGAGAAGGTAAAAAGCTGAATCCAATCTGTTATGGCCCTTTCAAAATTCTGGAAAAGATTGGTAACAATGCCTTCAAGCTTGATTTGCCTTCATACATGAAAATTTATTCAGTTGTTAATGTTGAAAATTTGAGATTGTATGAGCCTCCTTTGATTGAAGATCAAGGAGAGAATGTTTAGCTGCCATCTATCGAATATTTTTCTCCCGGTTTATTTTTTGAGCTACAACAAGACACCATACTTGACAGGAGGACAAGGACATCGATAAGAGGAAGTGTCTACTATCTTCGAGTGGGGCTTAAAGGAACAAATCCTTCAAAGGCCAAATTGATTGAAATTGGGAAGGTGAGGGAATTGTACCCTCACTTGTTCAGCAACTGAATATGATCTTAGCTTCCACTGGGAAGGAATTATCAGGGGCTTAGTTTTATTCTCAAAAATCAAAGCTCTCAGATTGGCTCGGAACCTGAACGACCGTGTAGTGCTCGCCGTTCAGAATCTGGCGCGCTTCGTTTCACGAAAATGGTCTCTATATGCTTCCAGAAATGAGTTCCGTTCGTATTCCATATTGATGACATGGCATGTTGACTATGTAGGGTCATTTTTTGGCCATTTTCTTCAGTGAATGGTAAGCTAGCAAGTGGTAGCATGGAACTGGTCGAAATTCTGGGTGATATGGTGAAATTTCATTGGTTATTTTTCAGGCGAACAAGGTGAGGACATGTGGTGCAACCTAGGGCCGCCATGTGCCCCCCCCCAAGGTTGAAAGGCGGTGTAAGTTTTTTGGATTAAGTATCGGTGGAGGCATCGGGGTTCGACCCCATGACCTCCCACCACATAGCACCATGGCTTACCGTTCGGCCTGCCTGATAGTTCTTAACATTCATTGGTGGCCATATATATTTATATTAAACCTTGTATTATGGCAGGGGAAGGCGGAGGCCAGCCCTCGGTCCATAAGACCACCATACATGACCACCAATGGAGCACCAAAACTAATGCAGAGTTTTAAATACTTAAACCAGGATTAATTAACATTAATCTTGCTTATGTGCCTAATCTAGTTTTTAAGTGTGGATTAGTTTAAAGCACTGTTTAGTGCTTAAATTGTGCTTAATTAGCACTAAAATAACACTTAGCATTAATGAAAAATTAATATAGCGGACACCCAAATTCGGCAGAGACTGCCAGTTTAGTTGCAGTTAGCTAGTTTAGGGCCTGAAATAGTGGGAAAAATGTAAATGGTCATAAATTTTGAAGTTTTCGACCAATTCAGGTGCATAAAGAGTCTAAATAACCATTTTGAGCCATTTTAGACTCATTGGAGTAGGTTACAAGAGAAAAAGAGCACTGTAAACAGGTCAATTTGACAATTGGAGCATAATATAGAGACCCAAGCCATGGAAGTTGGACCAAGGAGATGTAGCCCAGGAGGGGTGAACTCCTTCATCAAATACCTGTGTTGATGTTATGTATGGTGATGTTATTTACTTTATTTGTTGTTGTTTTTCCTTTGTTTTTATGTTAAATTGTTCACTAAATTAACATGAAAAACACTCATGAGACTTGAAAATTTGCAGGAAAACTTGAACCCTTAAGCACACATAAGACATTGAATTCATAATATGAAAGAGTAATTAGCAAAACAACAATAACATACTCCATTCAAATCATTCAACAAACCCATGAATCAATCCATATTTTGGTTCGGTATAACCCCAAATTATCAATTGACTCTGCCTGTTGGAAACCCGAGAACAAATTGTGTAAGCTTAACAATCCAAAACTGCATAAAATGTACAGATTCTCCCTCTCCAACAATTTTTTTTAAGATCAATTTGCAGGTGTGAGCAACTTCATTGTGGATTGGTGAGACCACAATTCAGCCCTCTTCGGGTAGCAAAGGTTGTGTATACCAATGTAAATATATGTGAGACAACTCGGTAGAATTTGTGTAGTGCAGCTAGACCTTGTGTGGAAATCAAACGTGCCAAAACAAGATCTACCATGGTGTAGAAGTGGCGTGCATGTGGATCGTTGGGGTTTTGAATGCACGGAAGAACAAATACAACGTAAGTTGAACACATATGAATAATATAGTATTTTGGTATAAATATGATGATAACACATGTTAATGGGAGGCATAAGTGTTTTAAAAAGAGCACATATGTTTTATGGGATACATAAGTGATTAAAAATAGAAAAAATATGTATTTTTTTACATTTTTTAATTATGGGAGACATAAGGGTTAGCAATATTTTGTGGGAAATATGTATAAAAAATAATCTATAAAAATATTCATTGAAGGGATGGAGTGATGAGTTAGGATAATGTTATTTTAGACTAAAATGTGAGGGATATTTTTCTTACGTTGGTGGTAAATATATTTCTATATAAATATTTTAGATACTCATTTTCTGAGTAATTTTTTTTAGTAGAGATGTGAGAACATTTTAAAAAGAAGAAGAGAATTTTGTATTCCAACTTGCTTGAAATTGGATAAGGAGTTAAACTGAGTAATCAAAGTCAAGACATTGTAATCATTAACTTGGGTGCATTTTCAGTGGTACCCGACACTCTAAGGTGACATAAAAATCGAGTGAGCATGATAATCAAGCGAGCGTGTTAAAGACTGAGATGGGTAAAGGAGGAAAGTGCTTGCAAAATGCATCTCAAGAAATTAAAGAATTGTAAGAGTGTAATCATGAATTGCACAAAAAAATCGAAGTACTTGAGTGGTAGATAAAACAAAATTAAAACATAATTAATCAAATGACTAGCACATTAGAAGCAACAAAATATCTTCAAAATGAACTAGATATGAGAGAACAACTCATTAATGCACTCCAGATAAAATTGAGGCAAAAAAAATATCTACTTGATGTAAGACGTACATAAAAGATAGATACAGTCTGTGACACAGAAGACCTCATCCAAACAACAAATGAAATTTATAAAACATATGACCTCATTCAACGTGTTGATGAAAGTTGATACAAAAATGATCCAATCACCAGGTTGATGAAATTTGTGACACGTATGATCTCATCTAACAAGTTGTGCTACTAAATAAAAATGATGCAACTAGTTGTACTAAAGATCTAATTGAAAATTTTGATGCAATATGCGATATATATGAATTGTTAATAGATATGATTGATGCTTAGTGTGATACAGATGACTTAATGAATCAAGCACAAAATATCAACATCAATAGAAAGTGTGAAGAACAACAAGAAAATGGTATTTCCAAGATGTTGATCAAACCTTGGGAAGAAATTTAATTCAACAAAGATCGACTTGGCTTTGGATACAACAAAGAAAATAATTTTTATGTTCCAGATTTCTCAAAACCAATTCAGTTTGTAAGTGCAGGTTTTATAGAAAATACCCATAATCTTGTTGAGTGTAACCATTGTAAAATAAATGGTCATATGGAGAGTAAATGTTTTGACCTCCATCCTTGTCTTCATTGTGAAAAGACAAATAATCTATTAGAGAAATGTCAAATGCAGAAGAATACTAAAAAGACAGTTAATTATGGATGGATAAACTCTTGGAGATAGAATCTAGAAGTAAAGAAGATGCATAAGTACTACAATCTACTCAAGAAAGAGGTAAAGATAAGTTTTCTCGAAGAATTGAATAAGAGAAACTCTCCTACACCTTAAGGGGGGAGTTCAAAAATCAAATATAGATGATCAATGGTCAAATAAAAACCACTTGTTATCTCTCCTTTCAGATGACAAAGGGGGGAAATGATAATGGAATTGAAGATGGTTATCACACTAAAGGTTTCGACAAACTCAACAAATCTGCAGTGGGCATCATAAAATTTGCTAGTGGGCCTCAACAAATATGGCAGTGGGCATCTTCAAATTTTCTAGATGGGCATGCAAACTTTAAGTTTTTAACATCCAGTTTTAGTGGTTTTTCAGTAGTTCTTCTGCAGCTTAACACATAGGAGTTTCAAAATGAAGGATTGGAGATGGTACCAGGTTCTTACTCTAGACTTGTGAGTGAGGGGGGAAATGTTAGCCTCATACTCACATAAACAATCAATAAGTTCGAGTATTCAAAAAATATTGAAAATACGAAATTATGAAATTATTAATCATGAAAGTACACTTACTCTAGAGGTCTACGTATGAGAAAAGACAAGGATAATGAGAGACATTAGGGATGGACATCACACAAAATCAGCTAAGATATTTGTGGAGATATTCATGGAGATTTGTGGATATAGTTGTGGGGGAGGTTAAACCAGTTAGCCAAATTGGTAATTTGTTATGAGAACCTCAATACTATAATTTGAGGCCTCGTGTGTGAGAGAAAAACGTATCATCATTATTTGTGAATATACAATTAGGCTCAAAGCCTTTTCCAGCATGTATCTTGTCCCTTGATATTATTATTTTGTTTTTCATTTATATAAATATCGGAAAATAGCTCATTGGGTGAGAGGCACTCTCGATCTTAGTATGGGAGAGATGTTGTAATGTTTAACATTTTTACTAAGTCAAAATAAAATAAAATAAAAAGCACAAAATTCTCGAGCCCATAGTTTTTTTCCCATGGTATTCTTAATCCATGACTTTTTCTCATGGTATTCTTATTTAATGTGGCCTATTTGAAGGCTAATATTTAAATCAACCTAGATCCATCTTAACTCCTGATCTACCAAGTGCCAAAAGGGAGAGATTTGATCTTTCATAATGCTTGGTAGATCTAGAGTTAAGATGAATATAAGTAAATACTAGCAATTGCACCATATGTTGCAAAGGAAACACTGTAAAACAATAACACAGGAAAGAGTAGTATAGAGGAAATGCTCTCACATGAATCATTCAGATAACTACAACTAAAGAGATTGAACAACAAAATTGAGCTATTTCAACTAAATATGTTAATATCATTTTTATCTATTCAACTATATAATTTGGTTACAACTACATATGTTAATATCATTTATAGCTGATAAGTATCATTTCTTTGGTCCTAAATTAAGTAGCAAGTTGGGAGAGCATTTAATTAAACTTTTTAATTAAATATTAAATAAAATTTAAAAAATATAATTAAAAAAATCAAAACATACAACTTTTAAACTAAAAAAACTATATTCTAAAATGAAAAAAGATATACAATATATATACAAAAATGTATGCTCTTAAAAGTATGCTCTTGCTTGTAAAAATATTTAGCTTGAATTAATATTAGTGAAATCTCCAAGATTTAGATGATCAAAATGATTTTAGTGATGATCTTAATTGATCTCAGAGGTAGTATTTATGTTAGTATAAATGGTTTCACATTGAATTTATTAGTGCAATTAATTCAAAAATTGCTTAATAATTTTGGACCATTTTCTATTTTTTTTGCCTTAAATAATAGTATCTACAAAATTAATTTTCTTCATGAATAATAGCATTCCTTGTATAATTTTCTTCTTGATATTCTATTTTTCTTTACCATTACAAACCATGTAAAGATTTTTGAAGTTTTACCATTTTGTTATTCCGCTGACCAATTCTAAAACCCTTAAAGTTAAATTGTTTATGGCATTTGTGACCCCAAAAAAACAAATATAGAATATTTTTCACTATTTTTTATTGCCTTGACTAATTACTAACCTAAAATTAAACTATTATATGGCATTAGAAAAAAATATATTATTATATGACATTTCTTGAAAGCATGGCTTTCATAAGTCTCATAAATCTGGCTTTCTTGAAAGCATAAGATAAAATAAAAAGGTCATGTTATATAAATTAAGATATATATATATATATATATATTGCCTAAATCAATTAAGATAAAATATTATTATACTATGTAAACATTTTGACTAAATAAATTAAGATAAAATAAAAAATAAAATATTTTGACTAGATCAATTAAGATAAAATAAAAAAGTAAAATATTTTGACTAGGTCAATTAAGATAAAAAAAGAAAGAAAGTAAAACTAATAATTTACCATTAATTGGATTCCCTAAATCTCCATTCTCTAAGTCTCCTAAGTGTCTAGCTATTGATAAGTCTGGCTTTCTTGAAAGCATAATATAAAATAAAAAAAGTATGTTATATTATGTAAACATTTTGATTAGATAAATTATAATAAAATAAAAAGTAAAATATTTTGACTAAATCAATTAAGATAAAATATTGTTATATTATGTAAACAATAAATTATGATAAAATAAAAAATAAAATATTTTGGATAGATCAATTAGGATAAAATAAAAAATAAAATATTTTGACTAGGTCAATTAAGATAAAATAAAAAAGTAAAACTAATAATTTACCATTGATTGGATTCTCTAAGTCTCTTAAGTGTCTAATTTTCATAAGTCCGCCTTTCTTGAAAGCATGGCTTTCATAAGTATAGCTTTAATTTACCATTAATTGTTTTCATAAGTGTGGCTTTCATAAAGCTTTCCTGTCTTTACTATTAATTGTTTAAGTCCATAGTAATATTTAACTTTAATATTTTTAATAATTAATTCAATTTTTCATAATAACCAATTTCCTCCCATTCTATTTATTATCCTCACACGCCTATTTATTCACTCCTCCCCTCAAAGCTTTTAAAAATTTAAATTATTTATTTATCTAAAAAAATTATTTATAAGTTATAAATTCATTGATTTGTGTAGATTTTTATTAAATTATCAATCCAGATTTTAAGAGAGATTAAGGATAAAATTTCTCAAAAAAAAACAAAAAGTCCCAAGCATCGAAAATAAATAATGTCTCATGAACATTGAAGCTGAACCCCACAACTGAAAACATTCCACTCAGATGAATATACGCTGATTGTTTTATTAAAAAAAAACTAAAATAATATAAATATTAATTTAATATTTCTGAATTTTAAAATTCTCTCATTGAAAACTATAAACATCCCAGAAAAATTATGGACAATTTCTCACGAATGTATAGTTTTAGCTCTGGATGCTTTACTGGAAAGTTGCATCATGATAATAAGTTTAACTGTTCTTATTTACTTGCATGTGTTTCCGGACTATGGCCAGGTATGGCTGATATTCTGCGGCCGTTCCTAGATTAACCTTAATACTACTTAGTTTTGGTTCTGAGTATTATATATATATATATAATTTTTACATGCATTGAAAATTTTCTATGGATTGTTAGGTTTTTTTTTTTTTTTTTTTTATAATTTCAAATATTACATTTACCCTAGGCTAAGTTTGTCACTATAATTTTGTTAGGAAGTACACGACTTGCTTTTTTGAAATATATATATAAACTCCACATTTACACTGCGACCATTGGACCAACACTGAACTTCTCATTTAGTTAGCAAAAGAAACCTGCTAATACAAACTTACAAACTTGATCACAGTATATGGTAAATTAGTCACGATTTTTGAAGCTTTCGATACATATATTTAATTATCGTATTTCATAGAATACTTACATTTCAACATTGGTAATATTAAATATAGCTAACATTATAAATACTTATCATCCTCATCTTTAAATTCATCCACTAACCACACCACCCAACCGAACTACCTAACCAAAAAAAAGAAATTACATCGTTTTCTCTTGCCAGAACAACTATTTTCTTCAGTACCCCAAAACCTCCTAGGTTCAATCCCGAGTCAAAATAGAGCTTGAGGTTTCCAATTGCCCTTTTTCCAGTTCAGGAATACCTCACCTTCCTCCCAATATCCACCTGTGCAATTTTTGAATCCAATTATTTCCCGTGTTTCCTCTTACTTTCGTTAACTTCCTTATTTGGATTTCTCCTTGAAAGCCCAAAACGAAAAAGAGGTAACTCATTCTTTCAATTTTTTGGTAAAAAGAGCGTTTTGTGTTTTAACGTGTTTATCGAGATGAATTTCAAGGTTCTCTTAACTACTATTTGCTAAAAGGAACAATAATATGATCATAAACTTAAACCTCCACTTAGCCTTCTTCTAACTTCGATACTTTACATTCATGGTCAAAATTCGAGCATCAATGACAGCACAACCATTACTCTGATCAGAAGAAAAACAACTGTATTAAGAGACAACTCATTGAATACTATTTCTTATCCGAATTTCCTGTATCAAGACACATTCAAACTCATGATTGGATTTGAAAAAGGAAAAGACCAGTGCCTTGTGCAATCTTGCTGGGAAAATCTATTCATATTTATGAAATTTCAGAACTGGTTACAACTTCCTTTAAATATCACATGCACACTCGTTCATACCAGCTGTTAAAACATGGCACGATCATTAACTCACATAAGAAAAAAAGTTCTCAATAAATTAACATCATCTGCTTAGTATGAACAGTCGCCATCAAGTAACCAAGAAACGCTGTTTCAAAATGGAAACGTGTAATTATATAGTATTACATTGTTGGGTAGTTCGAGTAAACTTGATTTTGTCGATGTGATATTTATTAAACAAAAGTTAAATCAATCTTGATATTAAACAGAAACCAAATTCTGGCTAATGATTACATTGTTACAGTAGTTTGAGTAAAATTGACTCTGTTGATGTGATACTAACCTCCACATAAAAAGACACATTAAACAGAAACCAGATCAATGTTCACATTAAACAGAAACCAAAATCTTGACTAACAATTACATTGTTAGGATAGTTTGAAAAAACTTGATTCTGTTGATACTAACCTCCACCTAGGAGGTCACATTAAACAGAAACCAAATCCTGGCTAATGAGCAATGGTTTCTGTTTAATCAAGCACATGTGGGGAACTAAGCAACATAAGAGAAATCTACTCATATTTTTATATTCATATACATTAATTGAAAAAGTAGCTAAAAGTGGGGGGTTGAAAATACTAATGGCGCTTATCGGAACCTTGAACCACAGAAATGGAATCTAGAGGCAGCTCTTAAAGGAGGTATGCAGGGCTTCTGTCTGATGATAACGTTATAGCACGGGTGGGAAAAACGGATGCCGTAAGGCCTTCTATCTGATGCATCGTTTAGGAGAGTTGTTCCTCTGGTGCAATTGCAGAGAACTATCAAGCAGGTGAGGATGATTCCCTGTGCTGTGAAATCCAAAAGAATAAACATGCGGATCTAATGAACTAGACGAGACGTTGTTCATCAGGAGAGGATTCGAAACTGAATCTCTCTGGGTATTTAACAGGAAATTCGTTGATCTGAAAAAAGTTCAAAGCTTTTTTCACACTCTAATGCTCTTCAAAATACAATATGGTTTTCTGCTTTTGTTGGTTTGTGTGAGACAGTGTTTATGCTGCGCCAACAGGATAGCTATCGCATAATGTGTACAGTTCGGAGGATGAACTTGATTATTTCTAAAACAAAAAACTGTAATTGATTAATAACAACCATATTTAATCCTAAGGTTCATACTTTTTGAATCGTCTAACATAAACATCAACGGTACATAATGGTACATGTGGCACTTTAGGTGAGTTGTTTTCAAATAAAAACACTTTACAGCGTAATTATATTTACCATTAGTTATTGTTAATCATAAAATTTTGTATAAAAAACTTATAGGAATAAGATGTAAATAAATAAACTTACCATGTGCTATTGTCCACTATTATTTATGTGTTCTTCAACACTTTAATAAGTAGGCCTAAGTTTCCATGTAATACTTGTTTTAATTTATATGGTCAAATGTGCCTTAATTTGTAGCTATTAAATATATTTTGTATATATTTCGCATTTATATATCTATAAATTTTGTTTATTTGTAATTATATATTTATTAATTAAATTTATTAAGTTTTTATATGTTTATTAAATATATATTATATGAAATATTATGTGTACAATCTGAATCAATGTTATTTAAATTTGATATGTATATTATGATTTTTCCCCCAAAAGCATTGTTTGTAATTTTATTAATAAAAACAATTTTACAATATAACAAATAGAACTGAATGAATTCATTATTTTTACTACTTTTTTTAATTGAATGGACATATATTTTTTAATTTAATGCTCTATTTTATTTATCGGCGACCCGTAGTTAAAGCACCTTTGCTATTGAGATGTCACAGGTTCAATTCTCTCGACATCCTCGAGATCAGGCTCCTTGGTTGAGATGTTCCTTTGCTATTGAGAGGTCATGGGTTCAATTCTTATGACACCCTCAGGATAAGGCTTTGTGGTTGAGCTGACAGGAAGTGATCCCTTTGGGTGGATCTACCTAGTACAAATATTTTGTAGACTGATCTTTGGGGTCTGTGAAACACATTATATATATATATATTCTTTCCTTTTTCTTTTATTTTTTGTGGTTCATTGTACTAAAGATCGATAATAGTCACATCCATTGAAAACTCACCCGTGTCTAGGTGCACCGATTATCTTTCATGTAGAAATTGATCACACAGAGTGACCATGTCGATATCAGTGGGACTAGACCCCGGGTGAGGATGATAATAACAACTCCTCCCTACCATCCAAGCTACACCCACTTGAAATTTATTATTTTAATTTATATAATTAAATTAATATTAATTTATAACATATATATATATATATATATATATATATATATATATATATATATATATTTTGTTTTTTTTTGTTTTTTTTAATATTTTAATTATATATATATATATATATATATATATATATTTGGTTCAATTTTAAAGATTTTTTTTACTGCCTAAGCTCTGCATGATAGCTCGGTTATGAGCATTAGGCTTATGGCGTCTTTGGGAGGAGGGGATCCCAACCCCTCTTCCCCCCTCCAGACTCTGAATCCCTCGAGCACTATCAATCCTCCAAATGATAATGATCCTCCTCTCCCTCACAATCTGACTGCCCATCCTCTGTAGATTGCACAGTCTGGGGATTCTTCCCTCCAATCCACACCTCCTGAGTTTTCCCTTTCCTCCACCACACACACTGGTATTGCTAAATCCTCTGTAATACCCAAGCTCCACATCCCACCCGCTCGTTTAGCCAGCAACATTCAGTTCATGCAGGACCACGCTTTGATAGGAAAATTCATGTGCATTTGCCCATCGGAGACCACTCTCATCGCCTGGATAATGAAAATATGAAATCCCAAAGCTCACAATGAAGTGAAGCTAGGCCCAAAAGGATTTTTTATAGTGGTTTTCGATCACCATGAGGAGCATAAGGCGGTCATGGAAGGAGGCCCGTATTTTCTTAGCTCTACAGGCCCGTTTTTGAGACATTGGATTCCCAAATTCAACCCAAAAAAGGAGGACTACTCTTGGGCTCCACTCTAGATACAATTATACTCTCTACCCTTTAAATATCGAGACCCTGAAACCCTAAAGGACATTGGTAATAAGTTGGGTCATTTTGTATGCTTGTCAGAGCAAACAAAAAATGGTTTCTACTCCTCCTATGCTAGGATATGTGCCTACCTGTGCTAGGTCCCTATATTACTAGTATAGTCCATTATTGTTGTTAGTGTAACCCCCTTATTGTTATTATTGTACCCTTGTAACCCCCATATTGTTATTATTGTGCCCTTAAATTATTATTGTTAGGTCGGCTAGGATTACGTTGTAGCCCCACTAGGATTACATTGTGGCCCCGTGGACTCCTATATATAGAAAGGAGCTTTTGTAATTTGTATCATCTAAGAATTTTTCATTCATGTAATGTATTGGAGGTTTCCCCCTCGAAGTGGCTTATTCATAAGACGTTGATATCTCTTGTATTCTATTTTTGGAGCTGGTTTCACAACATTTGGTATCAGAGCTTTGGATTCTAGGGTTTCGCTTCCCCAAACAGGTCATCGTGGCATTTGCACTATAAATTTTTTTTCTACAAAGGTTAAGAAGCTGAAATTTTGAGAGTGCAAAGCAGAAATTTGGAGGAACATTGTCACAAAATTTCAGAGCTTGGTTTGCAATATTTTTGGAGATATGATCTGTGGAATTTAGGGCTTTTTGCAGGCTCCAGAATTTAACCTAAACAGGTCATCGCGGAATTTGTGCTATAACTTTGTTCTACGAAGTTTCAGAAGCTGAAATTTTTAGAGAGTGAAGCCGAAATACTAAGGAAAATTGTTGCAAAATTTCAGAGCTTGGTTCGCAATATTTTCGGAGATATGATCTGTGGAAGTTAGGTCTTTTTTCAGGCTCCCGAATTTCATCTCAAAGAGGTTATCGTGGGAAAATCTTCATAACTCTCTCTCTGAGCATCGGATTGGAATGATGTAAAACTGGAAGCTAGTACATGGACCATATTTTCTTGTCTATCAATTTTAGAGCCAAAGGAGGAAACAATGACATGTGGCAAGTCGTACAAGTTTTCTATACTGAACCAGTCCATAATTGGGTCATTGTGGGAGATTGGACATAAATTTTCCTTAAAGAATCCAAATCAGGTTAGACCTATGGAATCCAAAAGAAGATTCAGAGTGTTTCTTTAGGGCCAAATTTCAGATATTGAAGATCCAAAATCACAGAGATAATTCAGTTTCAATATTGAGCTCCTCAAAATCAAGAAAAATGTGTGTATTTTTTTCAAATTGCATAAGTCTTGTTTGAAAAATTAATTCTAGTTGATTCCAAAGGCCTATTGAGCATAAATATCAGTATTGGGTTCTAAAATTCCTCCTAAAAATAATTCAACACCCATTAAGCCTTCAGAAGGATCTATTATGACTCATGAAGACGAAGAAATGCAACATGAGATATCAAAAGTCCATGAGCAAGTGCACCAAATTTCGCTATCGCAAAGATAAAAAAAAAATGAAATGGAAGTTTTGAAGAAAGACATGGAAATTAAGATGGATTGTTTGAATAAAGGCGTGGAAGCTAAGATGAATGGTTTGGAAGCTAAGATGGATGGCATGGAAGTTGGCATGGAAGCTAAGATGGATGACATGGAAGCTAAGATCGATGAAAAAATGGAAAACATGAAGAATTATCTAAAAGCAGACATGGAAGGTTTGACAAAGTTGATACAACAAATGTAACTTCCTAATGGTGAAAATATAGTAGAGGAAACTCATGATGAGAAAAAAATAAATGCTAATCGTGATTTCATAAACTCTAATGTTGGCGGGAAGAACCACAATATTCCAAAGATGGATATGAGGAAGTTTGATGGCAAAGATCCCGTAACATAGATACTACAAATGGAGCAATATTTTGATCTCAATAATGTGAAAAACACACAAAAGGTACGCATTGCAACTTTATAACTAGAAAAAAATACATTTTTATGGTATTGATGGCTTTGCTCCCGTAAAAAAAATTGTCACTTGGTCAATTTTTACGGAGGAAATGATAGCACATTATGAGGATACAAAGAGCAACACCTTCTTTAGCCAATTGATAAATCTCAAACAAAAGGGTTTAGTTGGGGAGCACATTGAGGACTTCCAAAAATTGAATATAAGGGTAACTGATATTCCAGAGGAACACAGGATTGATCTCTTCATAGGTACTTTAAAGGATAACATCCAACATGAAGTTCGCGTTTTGGAACCTGATTCATTGGAGAAGGCATTCAGGTTGGCAAGAAAAATTGAATGTAAAATTATGGCGACAAGGAAGCCTACCACTCAATTCTATAAAGAGGGAAGTGTTGCTACTCCTATATTTCCACAACCTACAAGGTTGACACCACAACAATTGGAAGAAAAAAGAGCAAAAGGGCTTTGCTACAGTTGTGATAGAAAATACACTAAAGGTCATAAGTGTGCTGAGAAGAAATTATTTTACATAGATTGTGAAGAGGAAGAAAAAAATGAACAAGAAGAGGATATACACCAGGAACCATCCCTAGAAGAGGAAGAAATGAATCTGACCATATCGTGTAATGCACTGGCAGGAATTACCACTCCTCAAACTCTCAAGATAGAAGGACATATCAAGAAGAAAAAGGTAATAGTGTTGATTGATTCAGGTAGCACCCATAATTTTATTCATTGTAAGGTAGCTAAGGAATTAAATTGTTTCCTATACCCAGCACCAGAATGTCAAGTGATGGTTGCAAATGGAGGAACTATAAATTTCTCTGGAAAATGCCATAATATCAAGCTATCCATGGGGTAATATGTATTGAATAGTCCAATGCTTTCCATCCCAATGGGAGGTGTTGATGTCGTACTAGGAGTACAATGGTTACAATCTTTGGGGACGGTAGCTTTTAATTTTCAAGAAATTTTCTTGAATTTTTTTTTGGAAGGAAAGGAAATCGAATTACGGGGTCTCACAGGGAAGCAAGGAAAGATAATAAGCTCTAATTTCGTGACAAAGCTTCCGAAGAAAGAACAATGAGGCGTAATTGCACAATTATGCTCACTAGAAGTTCCAACATCAAAATCATCTATTTCTCCAGATCTCCAAAGAGTCTTGGACAATCATTCCAATGTGTTTGATACTCCCAAAGGACTCCCACCTATTCGTGATCATGATCATGCTATTCATTTGATTCTAGGAAGTGTTCCTCCAAACATTCGACCTTACAGATATCCTTATGTCCAAAAGAGTGAAATTGAACGTATGATTGCAGAAATGTTAGAGGCCGGTATAATTCAACCTAGTCAAAGTTCTTTCTCTGCTCCTGTAGTATTGGTACACAAGAAGGATGGATCATGGCGCATGTGTCTCGATTATAGGGAGCTCAATAAGCTCACCATTAAAGATAAATTTCCCATTCCTGTGATTGATGAATTATTGGATGAATTACATGGAGCAATTTATTTTACCAAGTTGGATCTTTGTTCAGGGTATCATCAAATTAGAATGAAGACGAAAGATATTCCGAAAACAACATTTCGAACTCATGAGGGTCATTATGAATTTTTGGTCATGCCTTTTGGCCTTACCAATGCACCTTCTACATTTCAAGGGTCGATGAATTCCATTTTCAAACCCTTCTTTAGAAATTTTGTGCTAGTATTTTTTGATGATATACTAATCTACAGCAGGTCTTGGAAGGATCATGTTGAACATGTTGACAGGGTGCTCAAACTATTGCAGGAGAAACAATTATATGCAAAAACGTCCAAATGTTTCTTTGGAGTACAAGAGGTGGAATATCTGGGACATATTGTATCTCACGAGGGTGTTAAAGTAGACCCTAACAAAATTAAAGCCATTAAGGAATGGAAAGTCCCCACAACCATAAAGCAGTTGCGAGGATTTCTCGGGTTAACAGGGTATTATCGCAAGTTTGTTAAGAATTATGGGAGAATAGCAGCACCTCTAACAACATTATTGAAGAAAGATGCATTTTCATGGACTCCTGAAGCAACTAAGGCCTTTGAACATCTTAAAGAGGCAATGTGCCTAGCACCAGCCTTAGCTACGCCAGACTTCACAAAAACCTTTATTGTGGAATGTGATGCCTCAGGAAATGGAATTGGTGTTGTTTTAATGCAAGAAAGAAGACCCATTTCTTTTGAAAGTCGTCTAATCAAAGGAAAGTATTTACAGAAACCTATTTATGAGAAGGAAATGTTAGCAATACTGCATGCACTAAAGAAATGGAGAACTTACCTAATGGGAAGACACTTCAAGGTAAAAACTGATCATGATAATCTTAAACACTTTTTGGAACAAAGACTATATTCAGAAGAGCAGCAAAAATGGGTCACAAAGATGTTGGGTTATGACTTTGAAATAATCTACAAAAAAGGGAAGCTAAATGTTGTTGCAGATGCACTCTCAAGAAATAATGAAGAGGTGAAAGCATTGCTTTGTGCCATTTCTATTATCCAACCAGATTGGATAACCGAAGAAAGAGATGAATGGAAGAAGGACGAAGAAGTGTGGACACTCATTCAAAAGTTGCAGCAAGATCCTAGTACATCTGATACATTTAGTTGGAAAAATGATTCCTTATGATATAAAAATCGCTTATATCTTTGTAATAATTCCCAATTAAAACAAAATATTCTTTTGGAATTGCACACTTCTCCTTTAGGAGGACACTCTGGATTTTAAAAAACTTACCACAGGGTGAAGAAATAATTTTTTTGGGATGGCCTTAAATCTTATATTTAAAAGTTTGTGGCGGAATGGTTGGTTTGCCAGCAGAATAAAGTTGAGACAATTAAGACCCCGGGTCTTCTACAACCTTTATCCATTCCAAGTCAACGTTGGGAGGAGATTTCAATGGATTTTATCACAGGTTTACCTAATTCCAAAGGAAAGAGTGTCATCATGGTGGTAGTTGATAGACTTATCAAGTATGCACACTTTTGTGCATTATCTCATCCATTTAAAGCAAGTTCAGTTGCTACTGCATTTATGGACACAATTCAAAAGCTACATAGAAACCCAAGAGTTATTGTGAGCGACAGAGATCCCACTTTTACTGGAAATTTTTGGACGGAGCTATTTTCTTGTTTGGGTACTCAATTAGCTCATAGCTCATCTTATCATCCTCAATCCGATGGTCAAAATGAGATAGTAAATAAATGTTTGGAAGGATATATTTGTTGTTTTGTATCTGATAAACAAACACAATGGGTCAAGTGGTTACCTCTCGCTGAATGGTGGTATAACACTTCCTTCCATACTGTAGCAAAAATGACCCCATTTATGGCACTTTATGGATATCATCCACCATCTAGTAGTGGAAGATCACATCGAGCATCAACAAGAAGTTCTCCAACTCTTAAAGGACAACCTGAATTTGGCACAAAATCGAATGAAACAATAAGCAGATCAACATCGCAGCGAGAGAAGTTTTGATGTAGGAGACTGGGTATTTTTATGGCTACAACCATACAAAAAAATGTCCCTCAAGTAAGCTAAGAAGGATAATAAATTATCGCCAAAGTACTATGGTCCTTACAAGGTGTTGCAAAAGATTGGTACTATGGCATACAAATTGGAGCTTCCTGCTTCTTCGCGAGTACATCCAGTTTTCCATGTTTCATGCTTAAGAAGGTTATAAGTGAAAATCTTCCAGTTCAAACAATATTTCTAGAACTCGATGAGGAAGGAAAAATCATATTGGAACCTGAAGCGGTCACGGAAACAAGAACTCGACAACTACGGAATCGATCAATTTCAGAGTATCTCATCAAGTGGAAGAACTTACCCACTGAAGATTCTACATGGGAGGATGAGAATTTTATACAGAAGCACCCAGAGCTACTCAAGCGTTGAGGACAACACATTTTTGAAGGAGAGGGGCATGTTAGGTCCCTATATTACTAGTATAGTCCCTTATTGTTGTTAGTGTAACCCCCTTATTATTATTATTGTACCCTTTTAACCCCCATATTGTTATTATTGTGCCCTTAAATTATTATTGTTAGGTCGGCTAGGATTAAATTGTGGCCCCATGGACTCCTATATATAGAAAGGAGGTTTTGTAATTTGTATCATCCAAGAATTGTTCATTCACGTAATGTATTGGAGGTTGCCCCCTCGAAGTGGTTTATTTCTAAGGCGTTGATATCTCTTTTCTTCTATTTTTGGAGCTGGTTTCACAAAACCTAAACATATCAGGCTCGCTCCCTAAGGCCATAGCTCTAGAATATAAAGACAACAACTGGACCAATTCCTAGACTACAAGCATGTTCCCTTCTGCTTTCGCAATTGCCATCAACATGGCCATCTCTACAGAGACTGTCCCTTGAACGCTGCAAGATAGGAAACCTGCCAAGAAAGCAGACAAGAAGAGGAGGGTTTCACCAAAGTTCCCATAAAAAGAAAACCAAACAAGAAAGTCACTACCTCAAGATCAACAAAGTCACAAGCCATTTTGGGCAATAGCTTTGAGGTGATGAGTGAACTCCCATAGGATCAAATGGACCAAGATCAAGAAAAGAAACAACCATCTACCTCGCTCCAAGATCTAGCTCAAAATCCAAAAGGGAAAGGGCTAGTAGAAGATCAAAGTCACCTCTTGAAGCAAGCTAATCCAAAATTTGAGCCCTTGGAAACACAAACTGTTGAAGAAAAAACAATAATGCAGGAGGACTACCTAGAAGAGATAGGGTATTGATATCCTAGACATGGAATAATCTTGCAAGAGGAATACCTTGGATTGTATCCCTGCCAAGCAGATTAATCTTCTAGCATCATCTATTCAGAAAGCCAAGGCATCTCAACGACTTGGGGTTCAAGCAAACACTTCCAGAGATGGCAGGAAGAGCAACAAGGAATTCAAAAATAGGGGTCGCAAAACTACCATGCAGTGAATGGATTTTGTGGGAAGGAACCTTGTTGACTTGGTCCAGTATAAATAGATCACTAAGGTCCACGCCTCCCAAACCACCCCCCATTTATGAAGATAATTTCCTGAAATTTCAGTGTTAGGTCCCTATATTACTAGTGTATCCCTTATTGTTGTTACAATATCCCCATTATTGTTATTGTTGTACCCCTGTAACCCCCATATTGTTATTATTGTGTCCTTACATTATTATTGTTAGGTCGACTAGGATTACATTGTGACCCCATTGACTCCTATATATAGAAGGAGGTTTTGTCATCTGTATCATCCAAGAATTATTCATTTATGTAATTTAAAGGAGGTTTCCCCCTCAAAGTGGATTATTTCTAAGGTGTTGATCTCACTTTTCTTCTATTTTTGGAGCTAGTTTCATAACATTTGGTATTAGAGCTTTGGATTCTACGGTTTCAATGCTCCAAATAGGTCATCGTGGAATTTTCGCTATAAATTTTTTGCTACGAAGGTTCAAAAGTTGAATTTTTTAACACACAAAGTAGAAATCCTAAGGAACTTTGTGTAAAAATTTCAGATCTCGGTTCGCATTATTTTCGGAGATATGATTTGTGGACATTAGGGTTTTTTGCAGCTTCCCAAATTTCATCTAAAAGAGGTGACCTTGGGAAAATAGTCATAACTCTCTCACTGAGCATCGGATTGGAATTATGTAAAAGTGGTCAAAAGTGTAATGATTGAAGTTTTCTGTGTATCAAGTTCAGAGTCGAAGGAGTAAAAAGTGACACGTGGCACACTATACAAGTGCGCTCCATTGAACTAGTCCATAATTAGGTCATCGTGGGAGATTGAGCATAACTTTTCCTTGAAGGATCCAAATCAGGTAAGACCTATGGAATTCAAACGAAGATTCAGAGGACTACTACAGGACCAAATTTCAGATGTTAAAGATCTGAAATCACAGAGATAATTCAGTTTCAATATCGAGCTCCTCAAAAGCAAGAAAAATGTGTGTATTTTTTTTTCGAATTGCATAAGTCTTGTTTGAAAAATTAATTTGAAATGATTCCAAGGGCATAATGAAGCACATATATCAGTATTGGGTTCTAAAATCCCCCCTAAAAATAATTCAACACCCATTAAGCCCTCATAATACTCTACAATGACTCATGACGATGATGAAGTGCAACATGATATATCAAAATTACAAGAGCAAGTGCACCAAATTTCGCTCTCGCAAAGTGCAACAAAAAATGAAATGGAAGTTTTGAAGAAAAGTGTGGAAGCTAAGATGGATGGTTTGAAGAAGGGCATGGAAGCTAATATCGATGGTTTAAAGAAATGCGTGATGGATGGTTTGAATAATGGCATGGGAGACATAGAAGTTAAGATTGAAGAAAAAATGAAAGACAACATGGAAGACATGAAGAATTATCTAAAAGGAGACATGGCAAGTTTGAAGGAAGGTTTGAAAAAGTTGATACAAGAAATGATTCCTAATGGCAAAAATATAGTAGAGGAAACTCATGATGAGAACAAAATAAATATTAATTGTGATTTCATAAACTCGAATGTTGGATGGAAGACCCACCATATTCCTAAGCTCGATATGAGGAAGTTTGATGACAAGGATCTCGTAACATGGATACTACAAATGGAGCAATATTTTGATCTCAATAATGTGAAAAACACATAGAAGGTACGCATTTCAACTTCATATTTAGAAAAAAATACATTTGTATGGTATCGATAGCTTTGCTCTCGTAAAACTATTGTCACTTGGTCAAATTTTATGGAGAAAATGATAGCACATTATGAGGATACAAAGAGCAACACCTTCTTTAGCCAATTGATAAATCTCAAACAAAAGGGTTCAATGGTGGAGCACATTGAGGACTTCCAAAAATTGAATATAAGGGTAACTGATATTCTAGAGGAACATAGGATTGATGTCTTCATAGGGAATTTAAAGGATAACATCCAACATGAGGTCCGCCTTTGGGGACCTCATTCATTGGAGAAGACATTTAGGTTGGAAATAAAAATTGAATGTAAAATTATGGCGACAAGGAAGCCTACCACTCACATCTATAATGATGGAAGTGTTGCTACTCTTAGACTTCCACAACCTACAAGGTCCTACAAGGTTGACACCATAAAAATTGGAATAAAAAAGAGCAAAAGGGCTTTGCTACAATTGTGATATCAAATACACTAAAGGTCATAAGTGTGTTGAGAAGAAATTATTTTACATAGATTGTGAAGAGGAGGAAGAAAATGAACAAGAAAATTCAAAAGAAGATGATATACACTAGGAACCAACCCTAGAGAAAGAAGAAATGAGCCCGACCATTTCGTGTAATGCATTGGAAGGCATTACCACTCCTCAAACTCTCAAAATAGAAGGACATATCAAGAATAAAAAGGTAATAGTGTTGATTTATTTAGGTAGTAACCATAATTTTATTCATTTTAAGGTAGCCAAGGAATTGAATTGCTTCCTATACCCAACACCAGAATGTCAAGTGATGGTTGAAAATGGAGGTTCTGATATTGTACTAGGAGTACAATAGTTACAATATTTGGGGACGATAGCTTTTAATTTTCAAGAACTTTTCTTGAAATTTTTTTTTTCAGAAGGAAAGGAAGTAAAATTAAGGGGTATCACAGGGAAGTCGGGAAATATAATAAGCTCTAATGTCATGACAAAGCTTCCCAAGAAAGAACAATGAGGTGTAATTGCACAATTATGCTCACTAGAATTTCCAACATCAAAATCATCTATTTCTCCAGATCTCCAAAAATTATTGGACAATCATTCCAAGGGGTTGAAACTCCCAAAGGACTCCCACCTATTCGTGATCATGATCATGCTATTCATTTGATTCCAGGAAGTGTTCTTCCAAAGATCAGGCCTTACATATATCCTTATGTCCAAAAGAGTGTAATTGAACATATGATTGCATAAATGTTAGGTGTTGGTATAATTCAACCTAGTCAAAGTTCTTTCTCTACTCCAGTAGTATTGTTGCACAAGAAGGATGGATCATGGTGTATGTGTTCGGATTACAAGGAGCTCAATAAGCTCACTATTAAAGATAAATTTCCCATTCCTGTGATTGATGAATTATTGGATGAATTACATGGAGCAATTTATTTTATAAAGTTGGATTTTCGTTCAGGATATCATCAAATTAGAATGAAGACTGAAGATATTCCAAAAACAACATTTCGAACTCATGAGGGTCATTATGAATTTTTGGCCATGCCTTTTGGCCTTAGCAATGCACCTTCTACATTTCAAGGGTTGATGAATTCCATTTTCAAACCCTTCCTTAGAAAATTTGTGTTAGTATTTTTTGATGATATACTAATCTACAACTGGTCTTGGAAGGATCATGTTCAACATGTTGACAAGGTGCTCAAACTACTGGAGGAGAAAAAATTATACGCAAAAACCTCCAAATGTTTCTTTTGAGTACAAGAGGTGGAACATATGGGTCATATTGTATCCCACGAGGGTGTTAAGGTAGACCCTAACAAAATTAAAGACATTAAGGAATGGAAAGTCCCCACAACCATAAAGTAGTTGCGAGGATTTCTCGGGTTAACAGGGTATTACCACAAGTTTGTTAATAATTGTGGGAGAATAATAACACCTCTAACAACATTATTGAATAAAGATGCATTTTCATGGACTCCTGAAGCAGCTAAGGCCTTTGAACATCTTAAAGAGGCAATGTGCCTAGCACCGGTCTTAGCTACGCCAGACTTCACAAAAACCTTTATTGTGGAATGTAATACCTCATGAAATGGAATTGGTGCTGTTTTAATGTAAGAAAGAAGACCCATTGCTTTTGAAAGTCATCTGATCAAAGGAAAGTATTTACAAAAAGCTATTTATGAGAAGGAAATGTTGGCAATACTACATGCACTAAAGAAATGGTGACCTTACCTAATGGGAAGACACTTCAAGGTAAAAACTGGTCATGATATTCTTAAACACTTTTTGGAAAAAATACTATCTTCAGAAGAGTAGCAAAAATGGGTCACAAAGATGTTGGGTTATGAATTTGAAACCATCTACAAAAAAGGGAAGCTAAATGTTGTTGCAGATGCACTCTCAGGAAAGGATGACAAGTTGGAAGAATTGCTTTGTGCCATTTCTATTATCCAACTATATTGGATAATCTAAGCCAGGGATGAATGGAAGAAGGAAGAAGAAGTGTGGACACTCATTCAAAAGTTGTAGCAAGGTCCTAGTACATATGATACATTTAGTTGGATAAATAATTCCTTATGGTACAAAGATCGCTTATATCTTTGTAAGAATTCAAATTTAAGACAAAATATTCCTTTGGAATTGCACACTTCTCCTTTAGGAGGACACTCAGGATTTTTAAAAACTTACCGTAGGGCAAAGAAATATTTTTTTTGGGATGGCCTTAAATATAATGTTCAAAATTTTGTGGCGGAATGTTTGGTTTTCCAGCAAGATAAATTTAAGACAATTAAGACCTCGGGTCTTCTAGAACCTTTATCCATTCCAAGTCAACGTTGGGAGGAGATTTCAATGGATTTTATCAGAGGTTTACCTAAGTCCGAAGGAAAGAGTGTCATCATGGTGGTAGTTGATAGAATTACCAAGTATGCATACTTTTGTGCACTATCTCATTCATTTAAAGCAGGTACAGTTGCTACTGCATTTATGGAAATAATTCAAAAGCTACATGGAAACCCAAAGATTATTGTAAGTGAAAGAGATCCCATTTTTACTATAAATTTTTGGACGTAATTATTTACTTGTTTGGGTACTCAAATAGCTCATAGATCATCTTATCATCCTCAATCCGATGGTCAAACTGAGATAGTGAAAAAATGTTTGGAAGGATATTTTCGTTGTTTTGTATCTGATAAACGAACACAATGGGTCAAGGTTACCTCTGGATGAATGGTGGTATAACGATTCCTTGCATACTGCAGCAAAAATGACCCCATTTATGGAAATTTATGGATATCATCCACTGTCCATCACATCATATTTAAGAGAAAATTCTAAGGTTCAAGCAGTGGAAAATCACATCGAGCATCAACAAAAGTTCTCCAAATCTTAAAGGATATCCGAAATTTGGCTCAAAATCAAATGAAACAACAGGGAGATCATCATCATAGTGAGAGAAGTTTTGATGTAGGAGATAGGGTATTTTTACGGCTATAACCATACAAAAAAATTTCCCTTAAGCAAGATAATAAGGATAATAAATTATCGCCAACGCACTGTGGTCCTTACAAGGTGTTGCAAAAGATTGGTACTATGGCATACAAATTGGAGCGTCCTGCTTCTTCGCGAGTGCATCCAATTTTCCATGTTTCATGCTTAAAGAAGGTTATAGGTGACAAAATTCTAGTTCAAACAATATTTCCAGAACTTGATGAGGAAGGAAAAATCATTTTGGAACTTGAAGCAGTCACGGAAAAAAGAACACAACAACTATGAAATTGATCAGTTTCAGAGTATCTCATCAAATGGAAGAACTTACCCACTCAATATTCTACATAGGAGGATGATAATTTTATATAGAAGCATCCAGAGCTACTCAAGCATTGAGGACAACACTTTTTTGAAGGAGAGGGGCATGTTAGGTCCCTATATTACTAGTGTAGTCCCTTATTGTTGTTAGTGTAGCCTCCTTATTGTTATTGTTAAACCCCTGTAACCCCCATATTGTTATTATTGTGCCCTTACATTATTATTGTTAGGTCGGGTAGGATTATATTGTGACCCCATGGAATCCTATATATAGAAGGAGGTTTTGTCATTTGTATCATCCAATAATTGTTCATTTATGTAATGTAAAGGAGGTTGCCCCCTCGGAGTGGCTTATTTCTAAGGCATAGATCTCTCTTTTCTTATATTTTTGGAGATGGTTTCATAACAATCAGGGAATTGAATGTTCCCTCAAAGAATTACATTCTTCGTTGGAAAGTGCAACAAACTCTTCCAACAATACTTCTAATACAAGAAACAAAGTTTCGAGTCAATGATTTTGACCTCTACATGAGGAAAATATGGAAGCAAGCCCACACATTAGCTATAAGCATTGAATGATCCTGAGGAGGGCTTGGACTGGCATGGAAATCACACTTCATTCAAGTTGAGCTGCATGATATACACCCAAATGCATTTATAGTAAAAAATTCCACATTCTTGGCACATATCAACATGGCTACTTGACCAATATCTATGGTCCCAATATTACCTCAAAAAAACATGATATGATACAATTTTTAGAAAACCTTTGTGGCACCCTCAACCCCATTCAATGGATCATAGGAGGGGATTTTAATCTAATCCTATCTTTGAGGGAAAAGTAGGGAGGTCGCATGCACTTGGAGCCAGAAGTAGAGGAGTTGCAAACATTCATAAAGGAATCCAATCTGGTGGATATTAAGACTTCCAATGGTATTTACACCTGGAAAAACAGGAGGGGAGATGCTGCCCAGATATTATGTAGGCTCGATAATTTCCTGGTGACTGAGCCATGTGTTGGGTACCAGATTTGTATACTTTTCGCTCCCATTTTCGCCCACCTTTCCATCCCTTTGTGTCATTATTATTCTTAAACACACAAGGTAAACCCCTTTCTCTTATTTTACATGGGATATTTGGTTAATGAAGTAATAGTCAAGAAGGTTTTACCTTTTGCAAATGTTAACTCCGATATTTTCACAGATTCGGCAAAAGCGGGAAGGTTACAGTTGTGAGTCGTGGAGCGGCTCCTAATTTCCAGCATTACCTTCACTTGCTACTATAACGCAAAAAATTATGTTTCACCCCAACAACATTTCAAGTTTTTTCATGGTTTCCTTTTGGAAATTAGGTTGTTGTTGCAACGAATTGTATAATTGTAGATATGTAGTTGTTATAGGAAATCTGTGATTTCCTGAACAATTTTATAAAGAGGGCTTGTGGGCTGTGAATCGGGGTTAAGCCCATTACATACAGATTTTGTAACAGTGTATTCGGAAATTAATTGAATGCACAACACTCTACTGTTTCACCTGTAATTTGTGAGCTTGTCGCAGCCCTGATCAGAGAGTTGGGCCCACTCTTCTGATCAGGTGCTGCGTTACCTTTCTTTTCATTGGTTTCTTTTTTAGTTGGTTTTTTTAATGCTGTTCTAGTATAATTCATAAATTGTTGTGAATGTATTTTAATTCTGCAATCTATTTCAATTGCTGTTACAGTAGTCCGTGTGTCCATTGATTAAACTTGTGATCTAGCAGCAGGTTATGTGATTTCTCTTGCATATACTGTGCCGTTAGTCTTGAAATAACTAATGCCCTCAGGTTGATAGTTTATGTGGAAAAAGGGTTTGAATATTGCTCACATCTGGACACCAACACATTGGCTTACTAGTAGTAGCGATATTGCAGCTGAGATCCTCACCTTAGCAGGATTAGATCATTGTCCGATCTCTTTATCTTGGAGACATTTTGGTAAGCCTCTCAAAAGTCCCTTAAGATTCGAACAATTCTGGCTAACAAACCCATAACTAGTGAGCAAAATCTAGAAATGTGGCAGAGCACGAAAGTCTACGACCCCAAGATATACATTTTCCAACAAAAAATAAAGAGAATAAAAAATATTATTTGTGAATGGAACAAATAATAATTTGACAACATATTCAGGGAAAATATCATCCTAGAAGTGCAACTATCCTTTCTCTATCAGGTCATAATCTCAAGAGGACGCACTGAGGAACTCACAGATCAGGAAGGCTAACTCATGATGAATTTGGAGGAACGCTATAAAAAAGAAGAGATTATTTGGAGTTAAAAGTCTAGAATCTCATGGTTTAAAGAAGGCGAAAGAAACACAACATTCTTTTACCGCTCAACTATCCAACACAGATCCAAAAATCGCATTGCATCAATGCGCCTGGACAATGGGGATATCATGGAAAAGCAGGAAGACATGGAAGCGAATCTGGTCAGACACTTCTCAGACATCCTTTCAAAACCTCAAATCCAAAGAGATGTTAATATCAAGAACATAACTGACCACATCCCTCGTCTTATCTCCCAAGAACACAACACGACTATATTTAGAGAAATTAGGGAGGAAGAGGTCAAGGAAGCTTTATTAAGCATGCTAGAAGAAAAGGACCTGGGGTCGGATGGCTTCACAGTATCCTTCTTCAAAATTTTCTGGCATTTCCTGCATCAGGAAATCACTGAATTGGTAGAAGACTCTCGAGCTTCTCAGTCCATTTTTCATTCTCTCAATGATACCTTCCTTGCTCTAGCCCCAAAGGAAGACAATGCTGCCACTACAATTAAGTACAAGATCATAACGCTATGCAATGTAATTTATAAAATTATATCCAAATTTATAGAAAACTACCTCAAGGTGATGTTGAAGATTGCAACAAGAAACAGTGAAGGAGGCATCCTGAAACATCATTCCTGATCCTAGTTGGAAAATAATCACCTAAACTAGGTGGGGCCCACACAGGTGATTTTTGTCGCAAAGTCTATTTTTAGACATGTCGATCATATTCTATGAGTTACAGGATGCTATTTGTGGATGGTTGGTCAATTTGGAAAAATAGATGGACTTCTATTTTTAGACATATTGGGCGGAATCTATTTTTAGATTGCCAGTCTAAAAATAGATATGTCGAATATTATTAGCTCTTAATAATATTTGGACTCTAAACATTATCTTATTCTCTTGGAGCACTTCAGTTAAGTGCACAAATGTGGCACAATAGCTGACAGAAGGAATTACACTATTCCTAAGGGTTTAGTGGAGCTATTGCATGGAGACTTCAATTAGAACTCATGTGACAGAGTTTGGTGGAGTTGTAGAAGTAGTTGGTGGATTTGTGTTCAGTTTAACTCAGTTAGACACAGTTGAGCTAGTTGTATCTAGTCTAACTGATTGATACACTAGTGAGAGTGGTGTGAATTAATTAATAATTAATTCACTAAATATTAACTCATTAATCAACCGAAGAATACATCAGTTAACTACAGTGCATGGACAGTTCAGTGGAGACCAGTGGAGAGGTAGGTGAAAGAGCAAGTGTGACTATCAGTTGTGACTATAGTGTTGCATTGTTTGCACCACAAATTTAGTGGAGATGCCTTTAAGGATTGTGTGAGCAAGGCTGGAGAAATTCGAGTTCATCCAGAGCCATTCTTCAGCAAGGATTGCGTAGTAGAGGTAGGCTAGAGGCTGGCAAATATCGGTGCATGGATTTGCAAGATCGGGCCTGATTAGTGTGTAGCAATTGGATTGTACTGAGAGCTTGTGATAAGATTTGTATGAGGATTGTTACATGATCTCTATGACATATATTATATACAGATAGTTGGGGTTTTTAGCTTCAGGCTTTCCCGTTAAAACAACTGTGTTAATGTGTGTGAATTTTTATGGTTTCATGTGTGCATTGTAATTGATTTAATTTCCGCATGTGATGATCAATGGTGGAATAGATTCTGTATTGTGCATGAAGTTAAAATAGTGTGTGATCAGGAGAATCTTGGACATATGCATGCATAGTGCATATAATTTCTACAGGTGATCCTCCCGAACCTCATTTCCCTTGAGAAATCAGGTTATGTGGAAGGTAGGCAGATCCTTGATGGAATCGTCCTTGCCCATGAAGCCATTCTCTATTAAATCTCTAAAGCTCCATTGCATGCTCATCAATTTGGACCTTTCCAAAGCTTTCGATAATCTAAACTAGGATTATATAAAACAATTCTTGCTTGATGTCGGGTTCAATCCCCACTGGACCTCCTAGGTAATGTCCTTGATCTCCTCAGTTTTTTTCTCCATCCTAGTCAATGGTTCCACATCGTATACCTTTCAGCCCTCTAGAGGCATCAAGTAGGGAGATCCTCTCTCTCCCTTTCTCCTCATCATTATGGAAGAATGTATGGGTCATGCATTAAAAGCTTCCATCACTCATGGATACCTCTCTAGTATTTCTCTCCATGGAAACTCCCCCCTATCCCACCAACAATTTGTGGATGACACTCTCCTTTTCAAACACTCCTCTGTCAAAGAATTTCTCACCATCAAAAAAATTATGAATTCCTTCTCCATAGCCTCCATAACATCCATCACTATGGACAAATCTCTTATTTTTTTTTTTCACACTTCCCTTGCTACCCAAAAGAACATAAAATTCATTCTTGTATTTTTGACAAGCAATATTCCTTCTAAGTACCTCGGTATTCCCCTATCCACTTCTTCCACCAAGCATCCATCATGGAAATCCCTCCTAGAAATAATGAAATATATATTTAATTTCTGGTCATTTAGACCTCTCAATAGTGTTGCCAGGCTTGTTCTCCTAAAATATGTTCTCCATGCTCTCCCTACCTACCTCTTTTCTATCATAGCTACACCCAAATGGGTCCTCAAAGCTATCAAAATTATTCGGCACAAATTTATGTGGGTAGACTCCAATATCAATAAAAAATGGCCTCTAGTTAAATGGGACACACTCTTCCTATCAAAGAAAGTAGGGTTGTGTCTAAGAGACCTCAGAAAATTTAACAATGTCATGGGGGCAAAGATTTGGTGGAGATGGGTCAAGCACACCACTAAACCATGGGCCAAACTATCGCACTCCAAATACACACACAACACCTACAAGCAAGACCTCATTCGACTGAACTCAACCATCCATGTATCACACATTTGGAAAAGGGAAAATGCTAATAGATCCATGGTCCAAAGTCACAATTTTTGGGAAATAAGAGATGGATGTTCAACACGATTTTGGTCTGACTCTTGCCAGCAAACCCCAAGTCTCACCCAAGAGTTAATTCTCCCCCTCAGTGAACAACATGATCGGGCTTTAAACATAGAGGTAGTCTCACTACACTGGCAAGAAGGCCCTTCCATTGAAATGCGCAGATGGATCCTTCCCACGCTCGCTCAAGAGGAGGACTCATAAATTAATCGATTAGGCTTGAAGGAGGCTCTGGACAATGAAACGATAAAAAATAAAAATTCCCCTAACATATTAAGATGGGGCTACAAAAATTCAGGTGTTTTAATTGTTAAAGAAGCCTATAACATCAGCTTACAGACCCAAAATCAGATTAGGGAAGATTTTTGGTCAAATTTATGGGCTCTGCAACTCTAGTCGAAGATAGGCATATTTACCTAGTTTCTCGTTAGATGACACATCCTTACCTGGGAAAATCTCACTAAGATAGGAATCATTGGCCCTTCTTGGTGCTGCATGTGCCGATACTCACAAGAAACGATTGATCACCTATTCGATGAGTGCCATACAACCAACGAATTACAGAGAAAAATTGAACAAGGATTTGGAAGGCAAGACATGGCCGCGTCCAACATCACTTAGACTCTGAAAAACTGGAACATTAACCCCTTTAAAACTCTGATACTCAACAATATTTTTTCCCTTATACCATTCTTCTTTACCTGGGAAATATGGAAGGAAAGGAATCGCGTAATTTTCGATGGAAAATCTCAGACAACGACATGAATATGGGATTTTCTCCATAAAAATATCAGGGAAATGCTTCACATCCAAAAATGGGAAGGTCAAGACTTCCATGGACCTCAATCAGAGCAACCAATCCTATACTGGTGGCATTTTTCAAGCCTCCAAATCCAATCATCATCAAATCATAACTTTCTTCTGACGAGCCAGATCGCTAGATTTCTTCCCCACCACACTTCACCAAGCTAAACTATGACGGTGCATCAAAAGGTAATCCAGGTCCTGCGAGCATAGGAGGGGCCTTTCCTAGTCTACAAGGAGATGTTATATGTGTGTTCACTGGCTCCATCGGGTGGGGGAGACATAACATGGATGAATTAGAATCTCTCACGTAGGGGTTAGTTATTGAAAAAGCGCTCAATCTCTATCCCCTCATAGCTGAAGGAGACTCGCAGGTAATTAAAAACATAGCTAAAAAAATGTCAAATGGCACCCCTGTGCACAAGTGCTCCAGTTGTTGGTGCATTGACCATGGGGTTCATAAGCTTGCAGTCTCATTGCTGAAGTGTGATTTTTTCTATTTGCACACATCAGAAGAAAGACCAATGGCCTTGTCGATGTCTTAGCAAACAAGGGCGTGAAAGGAAAATCTACTCTAAAAAAGTATACACAGAGCGCTCTTGACAACACCAACTGGTCAGCTCAATGTCGAATCATCATTGAGCAAGAGAAACATCCGAAGGATCCAAAAAATCTTAAATGTTCCATGCTAAAATTAAGCCTCATGGGGATTTTCTTCCTGGTTTTCCCAAGCATGTGATGATTCATGAAAAGCTAAAGCTTCATGGGCACAACCTCACTGGTTCACCCAAGCCTGTAACAATTTTTTTCAATTAATTTGAAATTCCAACTTATATATATATATATATACCACATTTCTATATTTACAAATATTTTTATATGTTTATTAATTAAATTTATTAAGTTTTTTATATGTTTATTAACTATTTGTGTGGTGATTTCTACCTATTATATCTTGTATTTAAATTTAATGAGAAGGGGTTGGGGGTGAGTTAGCACGATTTAAAAATATATTTAAAAAATCATGTTATATTATGGTGAATGGGAAATGGCATTGTGGTTTTTCTCTGGTGCAGCGGCTAGGGTTTGGCCCTAGTTGGTCGCTGCTTCTTCCTTACTCATATTTTTTGTTGAATGGAGGCACTTGTGTCTCTCTTGGTAGCTAATTACTCAATCTCCTCTGCGTCCCCATCCTCTGTCATGCTTCATTCTTGAATCACACCTTCCTCGATGTTTAGAATCATGCATTCTCTTATAGTTTTGAGAAAGAATACGCCTTCTTCCTCTACGGTTGGCTCCATATTTCCCTCAGCTTCAGTTTCCTACGATGTCAAGGGTGTCAAAAAAATCCTATGCATCATTGTTGGTTGGGTCTGTCTTTCCCTCTACTTCTATTACTGGTGGATTGACTGCCGCTCCTCCCTCAAGCTTAGAGGGTTCTCGATAGGAAGCATCCTCCTTTTCCTTTAGTGAAATCGTGAAATAATTTTCTTGCATACCTCCATCAGGGTCACATCCTTCTTCCTCTCATGACATGTTGAACCCTAACTTTGTCTCCCTTGTTATGCGATACCTATTCTTGAAGATCCCATGATTGATATTCCCTTGGTGATTGTGGCTTTATGTGAAGCAATTTTTTTCAGAGGCAGGTTTGATATATAGATTCAATGGCCTATAGTCGAGGCTCGTAAACCTCCATTCATTGATTTATGAGAATTGTAAGCCTTTAATCTACGATGAATTGAACATAAACCCTCTGGAAAGAGGTTTTTTATTGCAATATTTGAAAAAATTGAAGATCATGTGAGGATTTACTATTATGGTTTGTGATTCTGGGGCAATGCAGGATTCTCTTTGAAACCATGGTTCCATCCTTCTACCCTCTTTCAGCTTCAATATCGACTAATCTAGTTTGGTTAAGGCTCCCCAACCTCCCCTTGCATATGTGGAGTGTAGCTACTTTGACTTCAAATGGTAATGCCTTGAGTAGATTCTATTGTCGAGGTGAAGACACAAAATTCTAACTCAGGCACAAATATGGTTTTATTTGTGTGGATATGGATTTCAATAAAGGATTTCCTTTTCAAATTAACCTATCAGGTCCTGGTTATTCTTAGGTGAAAAATTTGGATTAAGAAAACATCCCTTTTCATTGTAGAGCATGCTACGAGACCGGGCATTCCTTAAAAAATTGTCCCAAAGTTGGGAAGAACAAAGCAAAGTAAACTAGTAAAAAACCTAGATGGTGGGAGGGTGTTAACTCTAAGCATTATACAATATCAAAGGAGGATCCCCCTCTAGCTCATCGAAAGGAGGCCTTCTTGCAAAAGGAATCAAAATCATAAGAGTTCAAGATTCATCCTCCTCAAGGACAAGGAGTTTTAGCAGTAATTCAAGCAAAGAAAAGAAACAACGTGGAGGTTTCTGATTCCATAGTTAAAATTAGTAATGAAAATATTTATCAAACGAATTTTATTAAAAAAATACTAATGGGGTTGAACATCAAAATATGGAGATAGAAAGAGTCCAAAGTAAACAAAAACAATTGCACAAAATGGAGACAACCCATCATAAAAATCGATTTTTTCCTTCTAGAATTCATGGAGGAGTTTCCAGTTAACTCTAGGCACCGAATTATAAACAATTCCCGATCGATATATGACATGAATGTGGTTCACACAGGATGAACTATAAGAGAGACTTAGAAAAAGGACATATCCACTATTGTTAACCATGTGGCGAGAGGAGTCGTTTCCACTAGGCTGGAGGACCATGAAAGCCTCCTTCATGTTCTATCTTGAGCTTACCAAGAACCTTGTAGCTATACCAGTGAATATAAAAAAAAAATACATCCACCTAAGAATTGAGAGCTACCATCATAAAACTATGGCATTAAGGTGTCCCTTCGATCGTCCCCAACGACATTTATTCTTTACATGTGTGGTGCCACATTGTAATATGATTGAAATGTGCAAGGGTTATAGCAAGGCTACCCTCCAACCCTTCCTACACTGACATTAATCATGGCAAAGATCCCAAAGGTTCTATTATGTCGACCTGCACCCTGATCGAGGAAAATAAGTATAAACATTTAAATGTAGGTTCAATATGGAAAATATGTTGTAGTGTCTATGAAATGAAGTATTAAATAAATAAATAAATAAATAAAAACATAATGTCAACCTTATTAAAATATAATGAAAATAATATGTAGATTCAATACAACTTGTTATATTGTAACTTTGTTTTTAATAATAAAATTACAAACAATTTTTTAAATGAAAGAATCATAATATACATATCATAATAAAATAAATTTAAACAATAATTGATATTCGTAACCATGATAACATATAATTAAGAAACATTAAAAATTTGATAAGAAACATATAATTAAAAATAGAAATATTTGTAAATACATAAATGTGAAATATATAAATATAAATAGTGGTTATAAATTAATATTTACTTAACTATATAAATTAAAATAATGATTCATATTCCTAAGCTGAGTATAGGGAGGATGTTGCAGTGTCTGTAAATGAGTGTAAACATTTAAATGTAGCCTCAATATGTAAAATATGTTGTAATGTCTATAAAACGAAATATTAAATCAAAATACAATAATAAAACATAACGTGTAATAAAATTAATAAATGGATTCAATACAGCTTGTTATATTGTAATTTTGTTTTTATTAATAAAATTGCAAACAATTTTTTTAAAGGGATATATATATATATATATATATATATATATATATAATGATTCAATATTTTTTTTTTCAAGAAACAAGTAGAGAATATTATATTCCCCGATGGGGGTGAGGAACAACAATGATGGCATTCCCGAGGGAATGCGTAAAAGTAAAAGTTCCAAGACCCATGGATACAATGAACACCACTAGCTCTAATAGTGGATCGTTGGAGCCACTCCTTGCTCCCCAAAGGAACTAGCTTGTCTCTTTAATGCCTTGCGGGAGGAGCCAAGGTGAAAAATTCCATGAATTACTAATGCGGGTGTATATATAACAAATGGCGTGATCCTTCACCTTCCTTATGACTCTTGGACTACCCTAATGATTGTTTCACTTCTCATGACTTTTCAACTTCCTACATGACTCCTCACATTACATGGATGGCTCTTGGACTTCCAATTCACATTACATTTTTCAATATAGAATTTGATAATCCATTAATGATGTGGCACATGATGACTTATGAAGGACATGACATGATATTGATGACATTGATTGCATGATGATGTGGCAGTGCCAAGTTTTCGTTCTTGTTTCTTCTTTATTTTTGTCTTCAATAAGAGATGTATCCAATGATTCATCTTCATGAGAGATATGCTTTGTGTTGAGATTCAACAAGATGACGAGCTTAGTGAAAAGAGTCGCCTTCACTAAGTGGGCCCGCAGGCTATTTTTAGACATGATGATCATATTTTAGAAGTTGCAGGCTACTATTTGTGGATGGTTGATCAAGTTGGAAAAACATATGAAATTCTATTTTTAGAATATTGGGCGAAGTCTATTTATAGATCGCTGATCTAAAAATAGATGCATGTCTATTATTATTAGCTCTTAATAATAATCAGACACTAAACAACAACTTATTCTCTTGGAGCACTTCAGTTCAGTGCACAGATGTGGCACATCAGTGGACTGAGGGAATTACGCAATTCCCAAGGGTTTATTGGAGCTAATGCATGGAGGACTCAGTTAGAACTCAAGTGGCAGAGTTATGACACAGTTGGAAGAAGTAGTTATGGAGTTGTATTCAGTTTAACTCAGTTAGACTCAGTTGAGCTAGTTGTATCTAGTCTAATTGATTGATACACTAGTGAGAGTGGAGTGAATTAATTATTTAATTAATTCACAAATAATAACTCATTAATCAACTGAACAATACAACAGTTAACTACAGTGCATGGCAGTTTCACCTAGTGGAGAGATAGATGAAAGGGCAAGATAGACTATCTGTTGTGACTATAGTGATGCATTGATTGCATCACACACACATTGGAGATGCCAATGAGGATTGCGCAGTCAAGGCAAGGGTAATTCGAATTCATTCAGAGTTATTCTTCAACAGGGATTGCGCAGTGGAGGCAGGCTAGCAGGAGGCAAAGATCGATGCATGGATTTGCAAGATTGGTCCTGATTAGTGTATGACGATTGTACTGTACTGAGAGCTTGTGATAAGCTTTGTATGCTTTGTACGAGATTTTCATATGATCTCCATGTTACATAATATATATTTGGGGTTTTCAACTTCAGGCTTTCCTGGTTAAAAATTGTGTTATGTGCGATTGAATATTTTTTTTTATGCTTCACATGTGTGTGCAATTAATTTTTCCACAAAAGATTAACAAGTGGAATTGATTCAATATTTTTCATAAAGTTAAATAGTGTGAGATTATATGAATCAAGGACATATGCATGCTTAGTGCATATAATTTATACACTTTGTTCTTCATGTCTACCCTCCAAAAGGTTGTGAATAATATGGAGTTTTCATTCGGTCCTGATCTTTGGTCTTCTGTTGTAATCCAACGTTCCTTCGTCTTCTTGTCTGATGCTCATCGTATCTCCTCATCTCCTTATATGTCTTCTAGCATGTCCCCCTTCTCTATCTCATTCTTCATCATATTGCCATAACATGATAGAGTTCCCGCATCTGCAATCCACTCATGACAAGACGAATGACTGAGTCGAAACCAGGTGGTAGGCCAAGGGAGAGGCTCAGTGACTACACATTTGCACAACTCAGGCAGTCAAGGGTCAATATTGAGCCTTGAGACTGTGCAATGTGCAGTTCAGGCACAGTCTCAAGGCTTAGACTGAGAAAAAATATAGAGAAATTAGGGAGTTCAAGGAGCTAGGTCGAGGGCTTGAGCACTAATTTTTCCCATTGCGTAGTTCTGGAGGACAGAGGAGCCCAGGTGATTGTGGAGTTATGCATTTCAAGAGTTAAGGGCTGAGCCTTGAACCTTAAGACTGAGCAATTCATAGTATTGTCTGGGCAGGAGAGAAATTATGCAGTTTTGGGAGTCAGTGAGCCGGACTAAGGGATTTTTCATTGTTTCAGCCAAATGCGTAGTTTTAGGAGGAAAATAAGGCCCGTTGATTGAGCAGTTGGGCAGTTCAAGAGATCATGGTTTGAGCTTGAGCTTAGATATTGCGTAGTGGACAATTGGGGCCATGCTAGAGAGATGAATTACGCAATATTGGAGGCCAAGGCTTAGGCTTGAGCACTGAAACTGCGTAGTGCACAATCTTGGGAGGCGAGAAATATGCATTACATAATTTCAAGAGGTAAGGATGTAGCTTGAGGGTTGGGAAGGCGCAATGTGTAGTTCAGGAAGGTTGGATGTGGCTAAGTTTCTAGTAATTTTCAGAAATTTGGCTAAGTGTGGGATCACTAAAAATAATGTGAACAATGAAAGGACTTGACGATGATCACACACTTATACACTTGAAGACACAACATAGATCATCTGGATCACATGGATACATAATTCCCTTAATGCGGCAACCTTTGTGACAACTTATGACAAGTGCGACACTAAATATACACTTTGCGACGACAATGACAACACTTGTGTGACAATTCCTAAAACTTTGGAAATGAGTGTGATGGATGTATACATGGTAATATCAACTCATTTGCGTAAATATAACCTATTGAAACCACCAAATCACACTTATGTACATCGTCTGACACTTAACATGCAAAAAGACAATTATTGCTACAGTCCGAAATAAACTTGCGATATGTGAATGACAATGAAAGTAGCACATGCCAGGGAAAATATAACATGAAAAAGACACTAATTAGAGTGAAAGAAATTCAAAGCGACAACCGAGAAAATGAAAATGAAACTCACAAAAGAAAAGGTGCGTGAAAGTGACAATTTGAAAAACTTACCGAAATAGAAATACAAATGCAGCTAGAAGTGGGAAATTGTCGATGTCAGTGCGCACTAACTATCAAGATGGATTGGACGTTGCACAAACACAGTCATGATGGACCGTGCTATGCTCGTTCAAGATTGCATAAAATAATGCACTGATGCACTTGTTACAAACTAATCATGTGTGAGAAAGTGACTCTTACACTTCCAATCTAAGAAGGGAGCCCACAAGCATCAATTGAACAAGAAGTGAGTATAGAACGAATGATTAGAAGATCCATAGTAGGCTGTAAAATTCAAGGGTAGGAAGAATTTTGGAGGTTGTTTGTCACTGTGACAACACTAGTATAAATCCAACTTCTCTGCTTTGGTTAATTATTTTGTGCAACGTCTAGTTCTTCAGGGAGTATTGATTCATCGTTGATATTTCCATGGCTTCCCCACTTACCCTGTGCTTAAACATAGTCCCCTTCTTTTTGTTACTCTCTTAAACAGAAGGATGAGATCAATTATCACACAATGTTTTGAGCCAGGATAGGGTAATGATGTTCATGAGCTTTAGGTTTTCAGAGTATAGTTTTTCATCTCTGGTGCTGCTATGATGCCAACATGGCTAGACAATACCCTGACATAGTCACTTCAGGGAAACAAACATTGCTCTGCTACTAGTAGGGCTAGAAAGTAAGCAGACGAAGTTGCTTGCTTCACCTCTCTGTGCATGAAATATTTCTCTTCTTTTACCTTTATTTATTTATTTTATATAGTACTGTGTATCAACACTTATTTCTTTTATAGGCAGAAGAGGGATCCCAAATTAGTTAGAGAATGAGAGGTTGTCCCTTCAAAGAAGCATATATAATACCTCTGATATTTGTTTTCTCGTTTAGATTCTTCCTTTTTACTTTTCTACTTGATTGGATCAGCCTAACAACATCGAAACATAAAAATACGAGTGGAGGGATGTGGTTTCCAGACCAGACATGGAGATCATGGTTGGACATAAGGCTCTCCTAACACAAGGATCATATTTAACCAAAAGATGTAACCAAGACAAGGAAGAAGGAAAAATAGTTAGCCAAATGTTGCAGTGTCACAAAGTCCTTTTCTATTTTGCCACATTACCTTTTTAGCCAACATAACATCTTCATGCAAAGTCTCATGAAAGGAAAGGAAATACAACACACAAAAAGGAAACAAAACCATAAAACAAGACAGAAAGTGGCTAAACCAAAACATAATGTGAAGCCAAAACCAAAAAACACAATAAAAACTATAGGAAACAAAAGCAAGATGAATGTGTAGGTTAACTAAAATGAAACTAGACCTACTCCTAACCTAAGCATCTAGAAGGATAGGTTCACGTATAATGGAATTTCCAATGTAGCCACCGTAATTTTTACTGACCTGCAATCACAAAAATGTGATTGATTAAAAAAATATAAAAAAATGTGCAATGGAAAAGATAAGAGCTTCTATAACTTGCACAAAATAATGAAGGTATAAATTCCTCTAGAAAAAATATATGTCATAGTTACTACTTCTAATAAATTCACATTCTTACCTTCCCGTTGAATATCATAGCTAAACAAACCTTGTAAACTTCTAGCAAATGTATCTTCATCTGCTTCATCCCTTTTAGAAATCATGAGAAAATACCGAAACATGTTATTATAAAAAAGGGCTTTCTAATTAAGATGATTCCAGAAAATGATAGATTGGATCGCGAAACTTGAAACAATTCCTTTGAAAACCTGAAAGACCTCAAAAGATGATTTTTCAACTAGAAGCACAGGGTCGGGATGAGAATCGTGTGAGACACAATTGATCTGATCATATTCATCCTATATGTCAAGACAATGAGGACTCTACATGGCCATCGTTGAAGGCTAAAGTTTCTCAACTACTCGAAAAGTATCCAAATAGTGAGATGTTGAACATGAAGATCAAAGGATATAAAAAAACTATCTTTGAATATGATGATGGGAATGATAAATTGAATGACAGTCATCAGAGACAGAATCATGAGGAGATAGGTGGATTAAAGCATCAGATTCCTAGTTTGTTATAAAAAAATATAAATAAATTTGAATAGCTCTGCAAATTCTCTAAACAATAGAACCAACTTCCTCGCATGTTGAATATGACAAACCATTTTCCTGTAACTGATGATAAATTGTACAAGCATCGTAATCATCAAAATAATTTAAAAGGAATGCCAACACAACAAACACATGAGACTAATCAGGACATAGTGAACGAAGAAGAATATGCTTCGCACAATAACTCGTGCATTCATTATTACTCAAGAGGATTTTTGGCGTGATGAAGGGAAAGATTCACAATATAAAATTCACAAGAAGAACCAAGAACTGACTATTAAGAAATGAATCCGATAGGCATGATTAATTCGGCCAAGGATAGTCTTTGAAATGATCAACTTAATAATTCCATGACTCTACGAGATAAACATATTCCAAACCCAAATTTGATCCAAGAGATTTTCATGATGATGAATGAACTGAAGAAGATTCTTGAATCCAATTAGAAACCGAATTTTGAAAGTTCGAAAGATTACATCCAAAATACCAAACATATTTCAAAAAGAAATGTACATCGAGTGAAACCATGTAAATATAAGGATTGTGTGAGAGATACCATATTTGATTTAGTTCGCGGGGCTTACCAGAGTCGCGAGATCCTGACATAACCATCAACGGAAGTTGAAGTGCTTGGACTCCCTAACAAGTCGTGAAACTTTCAAGGATTGTAAAATCAAAATTTGAAGATTGAACCAAATCGTGCATGATGTGAGATAGATGCTAACACTGGTTTCAGTAAGACCACTGCTCACTGGATGGCAACCATCTCTGTCATTGACTTGACCATTTTTTTCAGCTTTAATAACCAGATTAGTCAAGTTAAAAGAGTCATCTGATCGCAAATATGAAGATGCATGAATCAAATAAATTTCATGAGAAATTTGATTTGGAGAGTTGTCTTCATGCAAGAGAAGATATTATAAGGGCTAGAAAGAGTACTCAATGATTTGATTGCTTTCATTTTCATCATGGATAATCTCACCATCTTGTGTCAATTGAGAAGTTAAATCATCGGATGAATAACTTGAAGAGCATGGATTATCATCGTCACAAGTATATGCATCAAAAACAATAGAGCACAAGGTATAGTGAGATGAAGATGAATTTTAATAAGGACATCTTCTTTGACCAAATCATATTCTAGATCTAAATTGAAGGCTTCATGAAAAACTAAAATATCAAATGATGCACCTAGGTATTCATTTTCGCATACAACAACATAGTCATCATCATCAGAATAATTATTTCCCAAGGCTACAGATTGATCGAAAGAATTGGTTGCATTTGATTCACTACCAATATTAGAAGATTAAAAATCATACAAGAATGGAAGCACATAATCTTCACATGGAGGATTTTAAAAAAGAGAAGAAATATTGAAAGCATTTTCAACTTCCTGCTCCTCTACATGTGTAGTGTGACTTCCTTGTATCTGATCGCAATTTGAACCAACAACTCGAAAATCAAGAGAGTTGAAAACTAGAAGGTGGAGCATATTGATCTGGTGGATCACGGTATAAATATTCATGGCATGTAGATGATATAGGATAACAAAAATTCATATCAGATTTGAGACTAGAGTTATGAATAGTAACATTGTCTTGCGGAATGGGGAAGTTAGTATTCTCCATGGGTTTCGTGAGCCATTCTTGGATTTCCTCCCTTGAATCCGAGTCATGAAAAGAAGAAGAAGAATGAGAAGATGGATTATAAATTTGATCAGAAGATCTCCCAAATTTATTATCATCACAATGAGGCACCTTCAGTGGAACTGGAAAAGGAGAAGGAAAAGGAAAAAAGGAGCAATGAATTCCTCCTCTGAAATTAGAGGTGTCTCATGGTTTACAAGAGTCAAGGAAGCAAAATAATCAGGCGGTTTGGATTCACTGTAAAATAGATATGAACCAAACACTTGAACTGATGTTTAAAGAAATCCCAATCCATATTTTCTCCAGGAAATTCATAGAAAATGTGAAGGAAATGATTAGAGAAATGCTCAACCGATTAATTAAGCTTCATTCTGAGTTGATTAATTCTTTTAAGAACATCTTGGTAATCATAAATATCAAATCCTTTACAAATCTCCTTCACCAGTTGGTCAAATGAATAGATAGAAGTAGCGGGTAATGTATGACACCATTGATTAACACGACCTTCAAATGTGAGGTTGAGTAATATAGACATGACATCCTTGAAATGTATTCCGTTAGAAAGGAAAAAATGCACGACTTGAAACATATGTTCATGGAGAGTTAATTCACCCTCACCATCAAACTTAAATTGGGGTAGGTTATGAATAAATTCCACGAGATGGTAAGATTAATCTCTTTAGAAAAGCATCCCAGGATTATGATTTGGGAAAGAGCCATTTTGAATAAGAGATTCAAAGTAGACTCAACGGGCACACACTGTCGTCTAGCCCTCCTTCTAGTGCCATTTTGTTGACATTACTAGAAATCCATCAACCAAGGGGGTATCCCAGATGTGAAGTCTCAAATAAACCTCACACCATTTGGAATAGGTGCCCCATATGGGATATTGACCCGAATACCATATATTATTGAATATTTTCCTTGGCTCTAGCTGTCAGCAAGAAAGAGGGGTGTAGATGTGTCTTTGAAAAGAAAGTAAGTTTTCCTGGTGAGTTTTTGGTTGTGGATGTGTCAAGGTTATTCTAATACGGAGGGAGAGTGAGAAGTGATCCTATAAGAGAGAGGTAATAGTACCACCGTAGCAGAGACACACACAACCAAGAAGGATCCATCTAACATCCAGGGGAATATTCCACAAAGATGCGACAATCATTACGACCAATGGACAAGAAAAATTCGTCTAATATCCAGCGACATAGTCCACATGGATGTGAAAACTATAAAAACCGTTACAACACATTCTCAACATGATAAGCACTAAAATAACCAAAATAGTTCAACTACTTTAGCACAGGTGAAAGCAAGCATGAATTACAAGCATCCATAGAATAGTCTTACAAATATTCATAATCCATGCATGAAGAACGTTTTGGCCATAAGGCTTCTGATATTAAGTAAAAGTTCAAAGACACATGTATACTAATGAAAAACACTAGCTCTAATAATGGAGAATTGGAGCCACTCCTTGTTCCCCAAAATAACACGATTATCTCTTTAATTCCTTTGAGTGGAGCCAAGGTGAAAAAGTCCTTTGCATGAACAATGAGGGTGTATATATAAAAAATGGGGTGATCCTTCACCTTCCTTATGACTCTTGGAATACCCTCATGGATGTTTAAGTACTTCTCATTACTTTTCAACTTCCTACATGATTCCTCACATCACATAAACGACTCTTAGACTTCCACTTCACATTAAAATTTTCAATATAGAATTACATAATCCAAAAATGGTGTGGCACACGATTACTCGTAACAAGACATGACACGATACTAATGACATGGAATGCATGATGATGTGGTAGTTCCAAGTTTTCCTTCTTTCCACTTCTTTCTTTCTGTCTTCAATAAGATATGTATCCAATGCTTCATCTTCATGAGAGATATGCTTTGTTATTCATGTCTACCCTCCAAAGTGTTGTGAATAAGATGGATTCTTCATTTGGTCATGATATTTGGTCTTCTATTGTAATCCAATGTTCCTTCGTATTCTTATCTGATGATCATCTTATATCCTCATCTCCTTAGATATATTCTAGCATGTCCTACTTGTCCATCTCCTTCTTCATCATCTTTACATAATATAATAGAGTTCTTACATCTGCAATCTACTCATGACAAGATGACATGAGTCCAATAACCCCTAGTCTAAGATGTTGCATGATAATCCATTAAATGAGTTGAAAATAGGTGGTAGGTCGATGGAGAGGATAAATGACTACATAGTTGCACAACTCGAGAAGTCAAGGGTTAGGATTGATCCTTGAGATTGCACAATGCGCAGTTCAGGCTTGGACTGAGAAAAAATATTGCACAATTGGGGAGCTCAGGGAGCCAGGCTAAGGGATTGAGCACTAAGTTTTCCCATTTCATAGTTTTTGAGGACAAATGAGCCTAGGTGATTGCACAATTATGAGGTTCAAGAGCTCAGGGCTAAGCCTTGAGCCTTGAGACTGCACAAGGCACAATACGGACTGGGAAGGAGAGAGAAATTACATATTTTTGGGAGGAAGTGAGCTAGGCTAAGGTATTTTTCACTGTTTCATCCAACTCCACAGTTCTAGAAAGCAAATTAGGCCCGATGATTGTGTAGTTCAAGAGCTTAGGGTTTGATCTTGAGCTTAGATATTACATAGTGCGTATTTGGGGCCATACTGGAGGGCTGAATTACACAATCTTGGAGGCCAAGGCCTGAGCACTGAAACTGCGCAGTGCACAGTCTTGGGAGGTAGGAACTGTGCATTGCGCAGTGTCAAGAGGCAAGGTTGCAACTTGAGGGCTGGGACTATGCTATGCACAGTTCATGTAGGCCAGATGGGGTTAAGTTGCTGAGAATTTTCAAAAATTTGGCTAAGTGTTGGATCAGTGAAATTAATGTGAATAGTGATAGGAATTGACTGTGATCACACACTTAGACAATCTATGAGAAAACATATATCATCCAGAACAAATGAACACATACTTCCCTTAGTGCGACAACCTTTGCGACAACTTATGATAAGTGCGACACTAAAGATGCACTTTGGAATGGTAATGACGACACTTGTGTGACAATGCTTAAAAATTTGGAAATGAGTGCGAAAAATGTATACATGGTAATATCAACTCATTTTCACAAATATAACCTATTGAAACCACCAATAAAAGCTTATGTACATCATGCGACACTCAACATATGAAAATATGACCATTTCTACAGTGTAAATGACACTTTCAATATGTGAACGACAATGAAAGTAAGACATGCCAGAGACAATATAACATAAAAACGAAACTAATTAGAGTGAAAGCAAGCGAAAGCAACAACTGAGAACATGAAAATAACACTTGCGAAAATAAAGGTGCATCAAAGAGACAATTTGTGAAACTCACTGAAATAGAAATACAAATGCAACTAGAAGTGAGAAATTGTCGATGTCAGTGTGCATTGACTATCGACATGGATTGGACATCACACATGCGCAATCTTGATGGACCATGCTATGCTTGTTCAAGCTTACATAAAATAGTGTGCTCATCCACTTGTTACAGACTAATAATGTGTGAGAAAGTGACTTCGACACTTCCAATCCAAGAAGGGAGCCTAAAAGCATCAACTGGCCAAAAAGTGCATATGAAATGACCAATCACAAGATCCACAGTAGGCTCCAAAATTCAAGTGTATGGAAAATTTTGAAGGGTGTTTGTTGTAACGACAACAATTCTATATTGAAAAGATGTTGTAATGTCTGTAAAATGAAGCATTAAATAAAAATAATAATAAAAATAATGTTAGCCTAATTAAAAATAATAGTAGAAGTAATAAACAAATTGAATACAACTTGTTACATTGTAATTTTGTTTTTATTAATAAAATTACAAACAATTTTTTTAAAGAAAAAATCATAACATACATATCAGAATAGAATAAATTTTAATAATAATGATTCATATTCGTAACCATCACATCATATAAAAGTCTCATTATATTTTAGGTGGTACAAAATTATCTGGAAGTGGAAATTCCCTATAAGGATTAGGTTGGCTCTAAATATCAAAATTCTTACCCATGAAAATATATAGAAGAGAGGATGGGTAGGGGCTAGCTGGTGCATACTCTGCAAAAATGAATCAGAGAGTGTGGATCACATTTTCTCATTGTGTACCTTTTCTCTATTAATTTGGTGCAACATACAATTCGATTTGGCTTGCTCAGGAATCTAGGAGGCTTAATCATTAACCGAGTGCCTGAATAAGTGGCTCACCTTGCCTATACTTTCATCCTTTTCCTTTCTTCCATTTTTAGCTATTTGGAACATTTGGATAACAATAAATGGTGTCATATTTGAATATATGGTGGTCAAACTAGCCACAGTGGTCCATAAAATTAAACAAATTTTTATTGAGCTGAAGGACGATCATCGACTAAAGTCAAACCGCATCTCAATGGGACATACAAGCAACCAATGTTTGGCCTGGGATTTTTTTGACATTGCGAAAAGGAACGCCCCCAACAAATGTGGTGTTGGCATTCTTCTTTTTCGCAAACCCGACCACTCATTCTGTATAAAACTAGGTTTATGTTTGGGGTTCAATAACAAAGCTGAGTTTGTGGCCTTATGATACACACTACACTTTTCCCAAAAACACAATATAAAGAGTCTGTAGGTTTTTTGTGATTCCTGTGTAGTCATTAATTCGATAAAAGGTGCAAGCACGATCAATAATATTCATCTTTCACCCTCACAACATAGGATTAAATAGCTACATTAGTTATGTTAAGGTCTATGAATCCAACACATCCATCAAGGACATAATAGTAAGGCTAAATTGCTTTCCAAAAGGGCATTGGTTCTCGTGGTAGGTCAAGGGGAGATCATTGAATCCACTCCCACTAGAACTTATGTGTCCTCATTTTCTATCTACTAATTTTGATCTTTAATTTTTTGGGACACAAATTTTTTGGGGAGTTCTTCCTTTTGAGGACATGTCTTGGAGTTATACCTAACTTGTTATGATCATAATTGTTTATCTTAACTTTCACTATGTATACTTTGATTCAATGAATAACAAGTATGTGTTTTTTTTGTGAGCGCGCGCGCGTGCACACACACCACACATACATATATCTTGTGTTATCCTCCACACTGTCCCAAAGCTAATGAATGGATTTCGATGGAGGTAACCTCAAATCAAGCTTTCATTTTGGTAGCTAGCCCTACCAAACCATAGAGGGCTCTCTTTTTAAAATCACAGCCAAAGGGTTTGAATGGATGAGGAATATATTTTAGGCTATTTAGGTCACCTCTAGGGTTTTGAAAATTCGATAGTTTTTTTCCGGATCAGGGAAGAAAACCAGGTAGCTGGGTCAAATGTATCAAAGGATTACACTTGCAAATATATAAAGGAGCAAGGTAGCAATACTTTAGTGATGGGCTTAGTGTTTTATCGGTTTAGTGTAGGGTTTGAAAGAGTGGAGAGGATATTAATGAGCATGCATCATGAATTTGTAGAAATTTGAATAACTGAGATATTATTCACCAAGATTCTCTTGATCACACACTATTTTAGCTTCATGCATAATACATAATCTCTTCTACCATTTATCATCACATGCGGAAATAAAATCAATTGCATGCACACATTAAAGCCATAAAAATTCACACATATGAACACAATATGTAATGGGAAAGATTAAAGATGAAAACCCCCAACTATCTGTATATTATATATGTCATAGAGATCATGTAACAATCATTATACAAAGCTCCTCACAAGCTCTCAGTATAATCTCCACTTGCTACACACTAATCAGGCCCGATCTTGCAAATCCCATGCACCGATCTTTGCCAGCCTTTAGCCTGCCTCTACTGCGCAATTCCCGCTGAAGAATGCCTCTCGATGAGAATGAATTACCCCAGACTTACTCACGCAGTATTTATAGGCATCTCTACTGAGTGTTGGATGCAAACCATGCATCACTTATAGTCACAACTGATAGTCACACTTGCCCTTTCACCTATCTTTGCACTAGTCTCCACTAAAACTGTCCATGCACTGAAGTTAACTGATGTATTCTTTAGTTGATTAATGGGTTTATAATTAGTGAATTAATTAATAATTAATTCACACCACTCTCACTAATTGTATCAATCAGTTAAACTAGATACAAATAGCTCAACTATGTTTAGATTAGTTAAACTGAACACAACTCCATTAACTTCCTCAATCAACTCCACCAAACTCTCTCACATGAGTTCTAACTGAAGTATCCATGCAATAGATCCACTTAACCCTCAGGAATAGTGTAATTCCTTCTGTCAGCTCCTGTGCCACATCTGTGCACTTAACTGAAGTGCTCCAAGAGAATAAGATAATGTTTAGAGTCCAAATATTATTAAGAGCTAATAATATTCGACATATCTATTTTTAGACTGGAAATTTAAAAATAGATTCCGCCCAATATGTCTAAAAATAGAAGTCCATCTATTTTTCCAACTTGACCAACCATCCACAAATAGCATCCTGCAACTCATAGAATATGATCGACATGTCTAAAAATAGACATAGTCTAAAAATAGACTTTGCGACAAAAATCACCTGTGTGGGCCCCACCTAGTTTTGGTGATCACTTTCCAACTAGGATCAGGAATGATGTTTCAGGATGCCTCCTTCACTGTTTCTTGTTGCAATCTTCAACACTCCCTCTCAACAAGAAAGGACTGTCTTTGCATGCGACATGCAACTCCATGCATTCGCTTTGCAACCTTCACAAGCGCCATGCAACTCCATGCATCTGCTCTGCAACTCCTCTGAAACTTAATAGGCTCCAAACAACTCAATCAATCTGATGCATCTATCATCAAAGTCTTCGAATTCTACTGGGCCCAACTGCACATGTCATCAGGAACCACTGCACTGTTGAACTCTTTCACCCATGCACTCTGCACTTGCTGTCAACTCTGATTCGTGCTCCAGTATCTGACACTGTCACTTTGATATGCCTGCATCAATCCAAATGATCATGCTACTACTGCGGTGTGGGCACCTCGTAGCCAGGTTCAATTCATGAGATCCACACCATCTCATGAATCCTGCCCATAAATCTCCTCTTGGGATTAATCATGCATGTTGCCCCACCTCTCACCTGGTGGTATGGCTGCATGCACTCCCTCTGCCCATCTGGCACGAAATTTCTCTGCATGAGTGGTTTCTCCCACTCCATGATCCTCATCTTGTGGTTGATCCACATCCTGAGGTTCACTCTTACCTGCATGCAAATATAGCTCCCTCTCAAGCATCAATTGCATGGCTTTCTTGCACTTCCCAACAGTAGGAAGCTCCGTAGACATCCCATCTACTTCAAGTCTATAGAGATTCTTTGCTCGAATCCCAACCTTCTTGAATTTTCCTTCCTCATCCACACTAACTCCTACACTCCCAAGCTCATCCTTGCAGTGGACAAACTTTTTCAAGTATACCGGAATAGTGTCATTCTTCTCCATTTTTATTTTCCTGACTTTATCCTAAAACTCAACTGCTTCAATGTTTTGCAATTGCTCCAATGATCAATATCGCTCTGATACCATGTAGAAATTTGAATAACTGATATGTTATCCACCGAGATTCTCCTGATCACACACTATTTTATCTTCATGCACAATACAGAATCTCTTCATTGGTGTTACGTACGGAAGTAAAATCAATTGCATGCAGTAAACCATAAAAATTCTTGTATGAACACGGTATGTAATGGGAAATCTTAAAGCTGAAAAACCCCAACTATACGTATATTATATATGTCATAGAGATCATGTAATAATCATTATACAAAGCTCCCTCACAAGATCTCGTTAATCTCCAATTGCTACACACTAATCAAGCTGCGATCTTGCAAATCCCGCTACGCAGGTCTTTGTGACCTTTGCTTGCCTCTACGCACCTGATATCTTGAATAATGCCTCTTGATGAGAATGAATTACCCCAGCCTTGCTCGTAGGTATTTGTAGGCATCTCTCTTGGGTGTTGGATACAAAACATGCATCTCACTTATAGTCTGGCTTGATAGTCACACTTGCCTTTCACCTATCTTTGCCTTTGGTCTCACTTCTAAAGCGTAATTAGATTTGAATTTAAGCGTGTATAGATTGATTGATTAATGAGTTTATAATTAGTAAGAATTAATTAATAATTAATTCACACCACTCTCACTATTTGTATCAATCGGTTAAACTAGATGCAAATAGCTCAACTATGTTTAGATTAGTTAAACTGAACACAACTCCATTAACTTCCTCAATCAAATCCACCAAACTCTCTCCCATGAGTTCTATTTGAAGTCTCCAATACAATAGCTCACCCAACCATAGAATAGGAGTTCACCACTTGGCTCTCTAACACCCAAATCATGCCATAGCGGTGCTCCAAGAGAATAGATAATGTTTATAGTCCAAATATTATTAAGAGCTAATAATATTCGACATATCTATTTTTAGACTGGAAATCTAAAAATAGATTCCGCCCAATATGTCTAAAAATAGAAATCCATCTATTTTTCCAACTTGACCAGCCATCCACAAATAGTATCCTGCAACTCATAGAATATGATCGACATGTCTAAAAATAGAATTTGCGACAAAAATCACCTGTGCGGCCCCCACCTAGTTTTTGCGATCACTTTCCAACTAGGATTAGGAATGATGTTTCAGGATGCCTCCTTCACTGTTTCTTGTTTCCCTTCTCCTCTTCCTCCATTAGGGTTTCTTTAAGTTTTGCCTTCAATTCTCTAATTTTTGCTTGAGACACTTGATTTTTCTTGTAGTAGTGCATGGCCACGTGTCTCTGAATGTTATTTTTATTTTTGGCCCTCTTCAGGATATTTTCCAAATGTCCATTGACTCTATCTAGCCAATACTCCCTGTCTTGCTCAATGTTTTCTAGTATAAGCTCATCCACTTTCATTTGTGCCTTTTGGTGGAAATGCATATCTTTGCTACTGAAGTGCCCTCTTTAGGCCTCTATTTCTTGGCCTCTTCCTTCAAAAATTCTCTTCATGCTCATATGAATAATCAATATCAACTATTTCTTTTCCCTTTACTACCTCTTTGCTAGCATCAACTTTACGTCTATTCAAAATTAGTTGATTTACCTTCAACTGCATGTTCTCCTTATAAATGAATGAAATCATGAAGTTGGCCCTAGACATGCTGTCCTTTAATTCTCTGATATCAACATATTTCTCCATGATAACATCCTTTGCTAAATTTTTCTCTTCATCCACCTCGAAATCTGCCATGTCAGTATCAAAATGGATAGGCTCCTCATGTGGTGGCGGTGATCTCTGTCCTACTGATGTAGGCTTGGACCCTTCCACAATGTTTGGAGAAAACACAAGCCTCCTACCTCTCTGATATGCCTGAGTCCTCTAAGCCCTAAGTACCCTCTTGAATGAAACTCTGCTAGTTGAGCTAATCTCTCTTTGTATGGATGGTGCTGATGGTGTAGCTGATGATGTATTTGGGCTAGTTGGCTGACTAACAAGAGGTAAAAACACATTTGACTGAATGAAGGTCTCCCAAGTGATATTATTCTCTACAATTTGGTGCAAAACAATTATTTTGATGAGGGCATGGTGAAATAGGCTGGCTTCATGGTGACCCTGTATATGCTGCACCTTTTTTGACATTTAAAAAAAGCTCTTGTAGAGGTAATATGATAGGTTAAGTGGTTTTACCCCTGTAAAGTGCATGAGAAATCTAACATGGTACTTGTACAATCTAGAAAATCTGCCCTCACATGTAAAGTACTTCATAATAACCCTCATCAATGAAGCAAACCTATCCAATAGTTGACCAAAAGGAAACACTTTCTTAATGACATATTTGTAGTGACCTTTGATGAATGATTTGTAGTTTTGCACATCAAGATCAAGGATTTTAAACCATTTTTCACCATTTTTAGGTATCCCTGTAGCTATATCTATGGCTTTAGCTGAGACTGTGAAGCTCACCCCTGCAATTATGACCTTGTCACCTTTAATATTAATGGCAAACAAGCTTGTGAGTATTGCATGGTATTTGACTCTTTGAACTTGCTCACAAAATCTCATACACCCAACATTCTAAAAGCACTACTTTTAAAGTGGAGAGGACATCATATCATGTGTATTGACTGGTTCATATCTTCGCATGTGGCCTCCCTTGTTATAGGGTTTATTTTCTCCTTCCATAATTTACAATTTATGAGGTAAACCCTAGTAGGAAAAAACAAGGGTAGTGAGTGATGGGAAGGGATGACGGGTTTTAGGGAAGGGATATGAGGATGGAAAAATTTAGGTAAGTGGGAAAGGGTTTTAGAGATACTATGGGAAATGGAGCAGGGTGAAATAGGTATAGAGAATGGGCTAGGGAAATTTAACACAATCCAAAACCTAGAATCTGCCCAAAACACAACGTAGAGGTAGGGTTTGGTGTTTGGGACTTGAGAAATGGAAGTATGGGAATGAAAAGGTTATGGGAGTTGTATTTGAGTGTGAGGGAGGGTTTAGTATGCTAGGGATAAGAATTTACACCATGCAATTGTGAAAACAAAGCCTCACCCACAAAAACACAATGTGGGTAAAAATGGAGAATTGCATAACCAAAACAAGGGAAAGAAACTGATAGGAGGAGTGCCAAGCCTTCAACTTACTTGTAGAACAATGTTGGAGACTTGAAATGCCCTGGAGAATCCTTTTAAGCTTTTTTTTTGACTGAGAGAAGGAAAACACAAAGTGCTAGTGAAATCATAGCGTGGCAGCTCCAAAACGCAACGTGGCACCTTGAAACTGCTTCTCTGGAGTCTTCTTTGATGCTTAGAGTTCTGGGGTTGTATTTTTAGGTGAATGAGAGCTCTTTATCAATGGAATTAATGAGATAAATGGATTTTATGGTTCTTTATAGTGTTTTGGAGTCTTTTTCTTCATTGAGGTGTGGTGGCCCACCAAGTGCATTTCACTTATGCTTTTGAAAACTATGCAGCTTTTAACATTAGGAACTTATTACATCTTATTGAAATAAAATTACATTTTGAAACAAAAATTTATTGAGCAAACTCCTATTACTACTCCTTCATTTGTCGATTTTATCAATGAAATGACTGGTGTTGGTGACTAAAACCCTAATGACCTAATGGTGACACTGAGCTGAATGAGACCCATGGTGACTTGACTAATATGAAACTGATGATTTTGTAATGATGACTCATCCAACTGAGAGATGGTAGTGACCAACAATTTTTTTTTTTGAATGGAGTAGTAATAGACCTAGACACCACTAGCTGGTGACCAAATTTTTATTTGAAGGCCTACTGAAACCATAAAAATTTGACTCGACACCCTATTTTTTTTTAGAGAGCCCATTTGATCACTGGTGAAAGGAAGAAATAACTGACACTAACATTGGCTCCAACTTGGGATGGCAGCTCCTTGGAGGTGTCAAGAACACCGTAGACCAAGTAGCCTAATCCATTGGGCATGGAGTCAAAAAAATAGACTCAAAAGATAAAACGAACCGACAAACTAAATTGACTCTGACTGAAACAAAAAATTACTGTATTTAGAACTCAACATCCAATCATGAAAAATTTATGGCCTTCACTTTGGGCTCCAAGCTTTGATGATTAAATCCTTCACACTTCGGCAGAAAAGTAAAATATACAATGGTAGTGAGAGATTTCAAAAATCTGATCAAAATAAGTAGTTCTTGAGAAGCCTACCATTGACTGGTCCTCCTCCCCAATCTTTTCCATTCATTTCCTCCAACAAGTAAGCATGTTTTCCTCTTGAAGCTGAAATATTGTACGGTCCTTTCCATAAATTCTCGAACTTACCATGGTTTACTTTATCTTCATTTCGAGCATCCCAACGGAGGACCACATCACCAATGCTGAAATCATCTGCCTTTGTCTTGCGATCATACACTTTCTTGATTCTTTCTTGAAGCTTGGAAGTGTTTTGAAACACCTCCTCCCTGGTTTGTTGCAAATGGATCATCTGATTTATCTGCCGTTGAACATCATTTGGTTCGTTGCCAATTTCTTGCAACATCTTCATGACTGGAACATCGAGATAAGTAGGAAATAATGTATCAACCCCATACACTAACTCAAAAGGAGACATGCATATGGACTACTTATTACTTACTCTGTCTGCCCACAAGTCATTGATGTGTTTCTTATGCCAAATTTTCTTGTTTACCTCCAACATCTTCTTGATAATGTTGACCAAGGACTTATTCGAAGATTCGACCAAACCATTACCTTGTGGGTAGTATGCAGTCGAATGACCCAATGTGATGTTGTACTTCTCACAAAATTCCACCATATTTTTTTATTTGAATGCAGCTGTGTTATTCATGATGATATTCCATGGACAACCAATTCTGGCCAAGATATTAGATTCCAAAAATTGAATGATAACCAAATCAATTACTTGCCTGGTTTGGATTGCCTCAATTCACTTTGTAAAATAATCTGTAGCTGTCAGAATCCACTTGTGCTGAGGAGATGACGAAGGATTGATCTCACCTATGATATCAAGACCCCGTTGCTAAAATGGTGCCTGGAATGATATGGGTTGCAAACGGAGCATGAGAAACTTCCTATTTCCTTGGAAAATTTGACATTCGTGACAAATCATCACGGTCTTGCACACATCAGCAAAAAGAGTGGGCCAATAGAAACCAACCCTTAACACTTTGTTCGCCGTGGTATTCCAATATAAATGGCCGCCACAATCACCCTTGTGTAAATCACTCATCACTTCCTTTGCTTCACTTTCAATGAGACAATTTAGCAAGACACCTCCCGAGTCTTTCCAATATAACACACTGTCCAAGATACAATATTTCGAATAATCTACCTCTACTTTTAGACACACCCGCTAGAGGATTTAAATGTTGCAGAACATAAACTATATCGACATACCAAGGTGATGAGATAAAAATTTGAGATACCTGTGTCATTGAATCATCAAATTCTTCATTTGAAAGTGCAGAAACCAGATTTATGTCTAGCGCATGTAGATTTGATTCCACCATTAGCTTTGCTAAACCTTTCCCCTTGATAAGCTTTGTTAACTTAATCTACAAATCATACTCAAGCATGGCTGCAATCCATTTTCCTCGCCTCCCTTCTGGATTTGTTTGCATCAACACATATTTTACTGTTGCATTTGGAACATAGGCTAGGATGTGAGAATGTAAAATGTATCCCCAAAAATATTTCAGCGCTTTCACCAATGCTAAGGCTTGCTTCTAAATTATGTTATATCTTAGCACTACATCTCTTATGGTCTGACTGAAAAAGGAAATTGGCTGTTTCGTCTTGGAATATTTTTTTTGAATTAGTACCACAAACAACGAGTGCTTAGAAGCGAATGAAAATATTATGAAATCTAAAGTGTAATAACTAATGATCAATGCGGGAGCACATGTTAAATTTTTTTTTACTGAATTAAATGACTTATTCACATGTTCTAACCATGTTACTTCGATGTCCTTCCTCAACATGTCGGTCATATCTCTAAGGTACTCAGTGAGATTGGGAATGAATCTCCTCAAAAAGTTTAACTTTCCATTGAAAGACTGAATCTCATTATTATTCCATGGGAAATCTAATTGCTGAATTGCTTCGATCCTAGAGGGATCAATGTGAATATCATCCTTTGAAATAATGTGTCCAAGTAATTTACCTTCCTCCATGGAAAATAAAATTTTCTTCAGATTCAACGAGATGCCAAATTTTCTGCATTTCTAAAATACTATCCTCAAATGGTGTGAGTGCTCATCATCTGACTATGAAAATGCTGTGACACCATCAAGGTAAAATACAAGAAACACATCCTTCTCATTCGATAAAGCGATGTCCATAGCCCACTGAAAAGTAGCCCCTACATTCTTGAGCCCAAATGGAATTTTGGCGTACATGAAGGTACCCTATGGCGTGGTGAATTTTGTCTTCTCTTGGCCATCTTCATGCACCAATATTTTGTTGTATCTTGAATATCCGTCAATATGTGACATCCTTGAAGCTCCAAATACCCTCTACAATATGTGATCCATATTTGGCAAATGATAATTGTATGTTAATGACACCTTGTTGATATTTCTGAAATTTATGCAGAGACGAACCTCTCTTGTCTTCTTTCTAACCCAGACAAGATTAGACATCCAATCTAAAAATGGAATAGGAACTATGATACAAGCCTTGTAAATTCTGTTTACCTCTTTTTCAATCTATGGCAACAGCTTGGGATTGATACTCTTCAACTTCTGGCAGAAAGGATTTTGATTCGACTTGATTGGGATGGTATGTTGGGTGATATCTTTGTCGTACACCTTAAAATCTGAATAATACCAAGCAAACACATCAGAAAATTCTTTCCAGAGAGCTGTGTATTTACCTTTCAACTCAGGGGACAAGGATCTTGATAACTTGACCATCTTGGGTTTCTTTGTTGTACCAATGTTCACATCTTCGACACCTGTTTCTGTGGGGGCCATCGTGGGATTTTTGGCCACATCATCATGATAAAACAACTCCTCCAAAGGCACTAAACCTCATGGAATGTTGTTTTCCTTCAACTGCAACACCTCAACTTTAGCAGCCTTAATTACTTGATCATCTTCACTATACACTTCATCCATGTGGGAGTTAGCAAACTCTTCTTCCATCTGCAGAAAATTATTAATCTGTTTGTCATCCAAAAATACTTGCCAATATCTGAGATTTTTAGGGACAGTTGAGCAATGCTTCACATGAATTGCAAACTTCTTAGTGGAATGAATGGGAATCTTAAAATTACTAGTTGCTATGGCATGAATCAACCATGAAATTTTGACTTCTAGGAATCAAAGACAAAGTATATTTTGGAAATTTTTTTAAAACATCAATAACAACATTACAATAAGCTCTCATTCTAGGATGTTTGGCCTGGTATTCCCCTTTTACCTGCTTTATTACCAACTTAGAGTTTCCATATACCGTGATTCTTTTCGCGCCTAGCCTTTCCAAAATTCAAAGACCGGTGATCAAGGCCTCATATTTTGCTTTGTTGTTGGAGCAATCGAAGGCTAGATTGTAAGAACATAATATTACATTCCTTGGGACTTTTACTAACTGATGTATAGGACTACAGATCCATATTTCGATGCCAGCTCGATATTTCCGCAAAGCACTATCGAATCCATGGTCCAAAGACCTTCTTCATCATTGGGAAACTGAAATTCTGTGGGATGAACTTCTTATTCTTTCCGATCGGCTGTCTCAATATGATCTTTAACTTTCTCTAATTAAAATGATCCCTGCTATGAATCTTCTATCTTTTGCTACAATTTTTATGAATTATGATTTCCATTTTCTTCTTTCAAGACTGCTTGTACATTATTTGTTAACTCTGAAATTTCTTCACCTTTTACAAGATGAATATCTGAATCATTAGTACCACTATCATTATACAATATAAATGATTTTAAATCAGTATGTATAGAGTGAATTGGGTGATTCTTAGGCTTATCCTTACTAGTGTTCATGTACTTCATTTTCACCTCTCGGTATATCTTTCTAAGCTAGCCAAATACCAGAATTGTTTCATATGAAAAAATCAAGCTGTAAAGTACCTCTCAATTTGGCTCCCCAAGAACGTGAAAGCAGCATGCCATACCTTGGAGGTATGTCAGCAACTACAACATCCATCAATACATTTTTAGCGGGAATTTGATCCAAGGAAACAACTAAGTGTTTGATAAGACCAAGGCAACAAACTCTATTGGAATCAAAGGAGTAAAGGTGATGATACGGCCGGGTTACGTAAAACCCCAAATTATCATGATAGCTTTCGGCATTAAATTATGTGAAGCCCCAAAATCCAGCATGGCATTATGGACAATGTAATCATGGACTCTCAAACTAATATAAATGGGAGGGACTTCACTATATTTAAGGTTTCCATCTATGACTAGACCAGAAAAAAGTTCAGGATGGTCATCACTAACATGACCATGTCTAAAATGTGGTCTAATTTCAACATCTTGGAAATATGAGATTTATATCTATCATTTTTAACAAGTTCAGTAAGAGGAATAGACACCTTTAACTTAGAAATTTCACTTTGTAAGCTAAACAAGTTGGATTGTTTTTCTACCTCTTTCACGATGTTATCCCACTTTTCAGGCTGCTCTTTTGCTAGAATTTCCTTCCTTTGCGCTTCTTTATCCTTTCTCGATGTACTTGTAGATGCCTCATTATTCTTGCTTTGATTTATGGCAGCAAGCTCCTTCTCCTTCTTTTGACTAACTTGAGGAGTTTGTTTGGGCTGGATATATTTCTGCTGAGATGTCTTCTTTTGAGTTGGAGTGATAGGAACATCTCAGTTTCTCAATGTGTATTTTCACTGCTATGAGCATTTAGATACCCCCTTTGATAGTCCTTGGACTGGACTGCCAACCAATCATTAATTGCAAGGACAAGTTCATGATCATCTGACACAAAAGTTTCTTCGATATACTCATTTTACTATGTAAGATAAGTAGGTCCTTGATATTTTTAAAAGAGAATATTCTCTTCAACAATATCATCATCTTCATCTAGTCCTTGAGCATAATTCTGCTGTAATGGAGTCTGGATTTGTTGTTGAGATTGCTGATACGGAGTTCTCTATTCTCCCTACTTTATTCAAAATTGTGGCTGCTGCTGTTGTCCTTGGAAGTTAAGACTCCAAACTTGATTATCTTGTTGTCTTTTTGAAATTGACATTCTATATACCATCTTATCTACGGTTCTTATCAAACTATCCAACTTTGCTTTAGATGAACTTGATGGCTCTTCTTTTATTGTGACTCTCTTTTCCACTTTACTCTTCGACTTCTTAATAAAAATATTAGCTGCAACGTTGATTGCATTTTTCTGCATCTCCTCCAATGAGCTAGGGTTCCTTTCTCTAAGCTGGTACGCCATGTCCGGGTCAAAGGCATTTGGATAGTGAAATAAGGCCAAATCAGGTGGAGGTTTGATATTAATGGGAATGGAGTTGTATACCTTGTTGAAGCGAGTAGTATAGTCTTTGACCGAATCATTAGGTTGTCTCTTCATTGAGTTATACTTAGAAACAATATAAAGTGGATTTTTCTTTTCCTCCCACTTGGGGAGGAAAATATCCATCAACTAATGTGAATTCTGCACTAAAATAGCTGCCAAAGCTCTGAACCATTTCTTTACTTCGCCTGAGAAACTTTGTGAAATGATTCTCATCTTGGCATCATCATTGCCTACTTCTAAATCAATGAAATCAATAATCTTATCAATTTTTTACCTCGTTGTAACATCAATGGTTCAATCAAAGTGAGGAAGTCTTTGTCCATAATTCTGCGGTAAATCAGTAAGCTAGCCCGACAAAACCAATGGATCAAATCTAGCCATGGTTGTTCCAGAAGGTAAACTTGTAAGTACAACAAGAAGGCTGATACTGAAGGTGTTTGTGCAGGAAGGGAAATATATGGTGTAGGTGCATCGGTATGGATGAATGGGGCTGAAAGAGGACCAATGGAAAAAATATCTCGTTGATACTATATGAAAGCCTTCTTGAAGTTATATTGGAGATGGTTTGCTAATTGAAAGTTTATAGAACTGACTCCAAACCTTTCTATAAAAATTTGAATCTAAATGGGATTCTACGGATGATATACTTTTTTCAAGATTTAGAGAATCAAATACAACCTCATATAATGATGTGACTTCAGACAACCTTAAGGGATCAAATACAATTTCGAACAAGGATGTTTCTGATTTTGATCTAAACATAGATAATTCAATTTCAGATCGAAATTAATATCTTCTAGGGAAAAAAAATTAGTAGACAAAGATGCAGACCTTACCAAATTAGATGAACTCGATTGAATCTCAGAATGCTGAGGTATTTGTTTTCTGATGATTTTTTCAGGATCTTCAACGGGATAATCTGGACTTGGATCAGGATTTGATAGTGTGTGTCTTTTTGGAGCCAGTGTATTCTTGCTTCTGCACTTTGGATCTCTGCAGCTTGAATCAACCTTCATGGAATCTAGAGCCTATCACCACACGCCTGGAATTTGATGAAGAATTATGGTACACCCAGGGAGGATCTGTCACTTTGTTCTTTGACAATGATGCCATAAATTTTAGCCTCCACAATGTCTCAAGGCTGATGAATGGATGTCGAGGAAGGTAAACTAAAACCAAGCTTTCAGTTTGGTAGCTAGCCCTACCAAACTAGAAAGAGCTCTCTCTATAAAATCATAGCCAAAGGGCTTGACTGGATGAGGAATAGATTTTAGGCTAGTTAGGTCAGCTCTAGGGTTTTGAAATTTTGATAGTTTTTTTTTTTCTGGATCAGGGAAGAAAACCAGGTAGCTAGGTTAAATGTATCAAAGGATTACAACTAAAATATATATAGGAGCAAGGTAGAAATGCTTTAGTAACAGGCTTAGGGTTTTTTCGGTGTAGTGTAGGATTTGAAAGAGTGGAGAGGATCTTAATGAGAATGCATCATGAATTCATTAACATTGAAGGAAATAAACATGAAATGATGTTCCCAAACAAAACAGAGTCACGAAATAATTCTGCTTATCAAAATTTTAGGAAGATCACTGAGGAAAGAAAGGCATGGAAAGATAATATATATATATCATTTATAAAATACTATAACAGAGAAAAGAAAACCTCAAAAACTCATTGCACATGAATTCCTAGATAATAGATGCAACTGGTCCATTGAATTTTTGAATAAAAGCTAAAGCACAAGCTACAATGGTCTCAAACCTCTCATGTCCAACCATCAAAATGACTAAGAAAGGCATATATATAGAAATAAATCCACTTCCCCTCTCTCAGGGGTCGAATCCTAGTGTTAAGGAACTGATCACATGATTATCTCACCTAAAACCTAAAGACTAGGGAGTTTAACAAGACTCTCCCCAAGTTAGAAAAACTGATACCTTTGACCAAAAATAACTTTACAAGCATGTATCTACCTCATCTTTACTCTATCCATCATATTTACACATGTTTACATCATAAAAACATCAAAAGTGACTAATTACATCAATGGAGGTCGAAACTGGACCAAGTCAATAGAGAAAATTGACCAACAAGAAAAAACACAATGAATTCAGGCAAAAAAGCAGCGTGCTAGGATAAAAGACATCAAAATTGGGAAAAGTGACTTTTGAAGGCCTTCCCGAGGTCCAAATGTTGATTTGAAATTTGTTGGAGATATCTCTTCCCGTTGGCTACAAAATAGAGTCCTCAAGCACTGAAAATGACTGATTCTTGCCCCTTAAAACTTCATCATCCCGCAGGCACTCAAAAAACGCAACGTGTTGTTCAAAAAGAGGGTAGAAAGGTGTTTTTTGGGCCATTTCACCTGCCAGATCTTGCTGAAACTCTGTTCCCATGGGATAGATGTGATGTAAAACTCATAAGAAATCTAGAAAGGTAAACTTTTTTTCATTTGGTGGCTCCCATCAAAAGTACAGTGTGGCCCACGCTGCGTTTTGGACCTTGTGACTATGTTAAAAACAGTGAATAACTCCAAAATTTGCAAAAATTTCAAAAAAATCTCAATTTGCAGCATGCCATACGTTGGATCTAGCTTTTAATTATCCAGTTACAATACCATGGGAAAATACCATGGCCAGTGGCTTATTAATACCACATGCCCAAAAAGCATAACTTATTTCAAAATCAAAGTATTTTATCAATAATTTATTTTAATTTAATTTTATAACATTTTTTAATTAAATCTAAAAGAAAAAAGGTTATAATTACTTTTGAGATATATCTAAACCCACCATCATCGTGACTATTAAAAATATTCCCATAGAGATTAAATCGAGGTTTTAATAAATAAAAAATGAGAATACTTTTATGATAGAGTAAAGATAGCGCATGCATCTTTTAAGTTTTTTATTATTGTATTTTCTTTGACATGATTGATCCAAAATATAGGTTTAATATTTTACAACAAAATTATGTGTTTATTTTATAATTTATATACTTTCTTAAATAAAATGCAAAGAGAGAAGGGATGAGATAGTAGGAGAGAGGGAGGGAAAGTGAGATGGATTTGGAGGGGGAAAGAGAGGGATGGAAGAAAAAAGACATTGAGAGATATAGGTGGAGAGAGAGAGGGAGTGATAAGGGAGAGATGAAGATGGAATGAGGGAAAGAGGAGATGAGGGAAGGGAGAGAAAAATAGAGGATATAGATAGGGAAATAAGGGGAAGAGAGATACAAGGACACATAGATATGGAGTGGGGAGAGGGGGGGGGAGAGAGAAGGAGAGAGAGAGGGGGAGAGTGAGAAGGAGAGAGAGAGGGAGAGAGATAAGGGGAGAGAAAGAAGGAGAGAGAGATTGAGATAGTGAAAAAGTTGGAGGGTGGAGAGAGAGTGTGTGTGTGATGGGGGGAGAGAGAGGGAGGTGAGAGAGAAAAGGAGAGAGAGGAATGAAAAGAGTGGGGACTTTGGAGAGAGGAGAGAGAGAGAGGGGGAGAGAGAGATGGAGTTGGAAGGGGGGAAGAGAGGGAGGGAAGAAAAAATACATTGAGAGATGGAGGTGGAGAGAGAGAGGGAGTGATAAGAGAGAGATGAAGATGGAATGGGTGAGAGAGGAGACGAGGGAAGGGAGAGAAAATGAGAGGGTATAGATAGGGAAATAAGGGTAAGATAGAGACAAGGAGACATAGATATGGAGGGGGGAGAACGAGAAGGAGAGAGAGAAGGAGATAATGGCATTGTTGGATTGTGGAGAGAGAGAGTATGTGATGAGGGGAGAGAGAGAGGGAGGTGGGAGAGAAAGGGAGAGTCAAGAAGGAAAAGAGAGGGGACTTGAGAGAGAGATGGATTTGGAAGGGGGAAAGAGAGGGAGGGGATAACAAAGACATTGAGAGATATAGGTGGAGAGAGAGAGGGAGTGTTAAGGGAGATATGGATATGGAATGAGGTAGAGAGGAGACGAGGGAAGGGAGAGAAAATGAGAGGATAGAGATAGGGAAATATGGGGAATAGATATACATGGAGACATAGAAATAGAGGGGGGAGAGAGGGGAGAGAGAGAAGGAGAGAGAGAGAGGGAGATAATGACATAGTTGGAGGGTGGAGAGAGAGAGAGTGTGTGTGATGGGGGGAGAGAAAGGGAGAGAGAGGAAGGAAGAAAGAGAGGACTTGAGAGAGAGGAGAGAGAGAGGGGGGGGAGAGAGAGATGGAGTTGGAATGGGAAGAAAGACATAGAGAGAGAAAGGTGGAGAGAGAGAGAGAGAGAGAGAGAGAGAGAGAGAGAGAGAGAGAGAGAGCATGACATGTGTTTAGGGGGCCGAGATAGAGAGACAAATAAGGAGATATGGATGAAGGTATAAATATAGATGGCAGGGGGGAGAGAGAATGAGAGAAATATAGAGAAAGGTAGGGAGAGGTGGAGAGAGAGAGATAAAAGAGAGAGGGAGGGGGAGAGAGATAATGATAGAGGGAGGGATATAGACATAAAATGGAAGGTTGAGAGAGAGGGAAGAAGAAAGAGACCCACAACGACAAATACAACCATAGAAGTTAGATCTAGAAAGTCATGAATATTTTGGTTTTTCACTAAAATAGATGTATTGATTTCAATATAGTTATTGATTTCTAATCCTATTTTATCGCTTGCACTACGTGCATTATTTTTCAGTGTAGATGTTGATTTCTAATCCTATTTAATACCTTACACTAGATGCATTGATTTCAGTGTAGATATTGATTTCTATTCCTATTTGATTGCTTGCACTAGATGCATTGGTTTTAGTGTAGATATTTATTTCTAATTGTATTGATCGCTTGCACTAGATGCATTGATTCTAGTGTAGATGTCAATTTCTAATCCTATTTAATACCTTACACTAGATGCATTGATTTCAATGTAGATGTTGATTTATTGATTTATACTCCTATTTGATTGCTTGCACTGGATGCATTGGTTTCAGTGTAGACATTGATTCCTAATCCTATATGATCGCTTTCACTTGATGCATTGATTTCAGTGTAGATGTCAATTAATAATCCTATTTAATACCTTACAATAGATGCATTGATTTCAGTGTAGATGTTGATTTCTACTCATATTTGATTGCTTGCACTCGATGCATTGGTTTCGGTGTATATATTGATTTCTAATCCTATTTGATTGCTTGCAGTAGATGCATTGATTTTAGTGTAGATGTTGATTTCTAATCCCATTTGATTGTTTTCATTACATGAATTTATTTTAGTGTATATGTTGATTTCTAATCCTATTTGATTGTTTAAACTAGATGCATTGATTTCAATGTAGATGTCAATTTCCAATTTGATGCAACTAGATGTATGATGTACATTAATTTCAAAGTAATTACATTAATAATGTGCATTCATTTCTGTGTAAGCACATATGTGCCCCCTCCATCTATATCTCCATCTCCCATTGTCTCTCCTTCTTTATCTCTCTATCTCACCACCCAAACATATACTCTCTCTCTCTCCATATATATCTATCTCTCTCGCTCTCCATCCCTTTTCCATTCCCTCTCTTTCTCTTTCCCTTCTCCCTCTCTCTCTCTAACACTTCTCTCTCCATATCTATACCTCTTCCTCCCTCCATATCTTTGCCTCTCTCTTCTTCCTATCTCCCCCATTCATCTATATCTCTATTTCACCCCCAAAACACACACAGACACTCTCTCTCTGTGTAAGCACATAAACATTATTCCTGACATAAATTGAATTCTTTGTTACAATAATTAAACCATAAATACAATACTTGATTTTTCATCCTAAATAAAATGTTCACTTACTCGAAACGTCTTCTTCCTGAAACTATAAACTATTTGTAATTAGCTACTGTTGGTGCTAGAATCAACACTTGGACTACAACAAGCGCCTGACGAGACACATCCTAAGCTCTAAGGAAATTTTTATGATTTGATTGGGCTTTTGGAAAGTGGTTGGATCTCAAGCACTCTGAAAGGAATGTTGAACAACTAAAAGTCTCTGACACATATGAGGGCACTGATGTATGATGTGGTAGCAAGGTTGAGTTTGTTCAAAATTCCTTTCAGAGTGCTTGAGATCCAACCACTTTCCAAAAACCCAATCAAATCATAAAAAATTTACTTAGAGCTTAGGATGTGTTTGGTTAGGCACTTGCTGCAGTCCAAGTGCTGATTTCAGCACCAACATATTTTGGTGCGTCTACCGAGAGACGAGGGCCTTGAAACGAAGTATTCTCCCAAGTCTCTTGTTTTAATTGCTGAAAATTGATTCTTGAGTGTGAACATGAATTGATAACTTAAAGAGGACTGTATTTTTTTCACCTGGCTACTCCATTGTTCCGGATCCAGAGGTGACTTCACAAGGATCAAAATATCAGATTTTCAGTGGAAGTTTTTGGATAAACAACTACACCTTTCAGAATTCTGAAAGGGACATCATTGCAGAGGTAGAATTTAAAGTTTTTCCTCATTCAATAGCTGATGATTTAGAGTCTTCTTATAGTGCAGACATTAAATTCTTTGTGAGTATCCCGCGTTGCGATTATTTTCATCATGAGCTGCACTATGTTATGATATGGATTCTTTCATTTCTACCTTTAATATTTAGAATCCATATGAGGTATTTTCAGTTGTTTGAATGGTTGTACAACAAGTTCCATATTGCATGAAAATTTCCATTCAAATTAGATTAGAAGTAGAGGAATGAATAAGCTCGTTTTTTGAGAATTTTTTCAGAATGTTAGATTTCAGTTTTCAGTTTGAATCCAACTTCATTTTGGAGAAATAAGTTGTAGAATTGAAATGATGCTTTTGACTCCATTACCCAATGGCTAGGCATGTTGGTTTTCTTAGTTAATAAGCAAGATCGTTGGTTGGAGAGACAAGGCATTGGAAATACGGTTCTTGATATCCCGCAGGGGGCATATCATTCCTAATTAGAGCCACTGTTAGCACTGGTTTTGACTCCTTTCAAAGCTACCCTCTCCATCATTCTATTTGGCCTCTAGCCCCTTATGCTTCACTTTTTCTTGCTAATTTTTGCTACATCCTCGCCATTCTCCTCGATCCTTTCCTTATTTGCCAAAAATGTTCAAATTCATCCTAATTTAGCTATTTTCATTCAAATCCCGAAAACTCCCTAAACTATTCCTAATTAGCCATTTGCATGTCTAAAATCTACCCAATGATATGCTGTCCTATCTATTCCCTATTCTAGTCAAATATTTTCCAAAAGGGAAAATTGAATTGTATTAATTTTATATTTATATATGAAATTATTATAATTTTAGAAAATAAGAATAAAAATAGGCTTCATTGAGCTCCCTAGCTCTTAGCTCAAATCCTCATCATATAACCAAGTGTCATATAACTGAGAGCTTATTACAAGAGCTAAGTCCAAATCCAAGTCACGAAGGGAGGACACATCACGCCAAGTCCCAAGAAAATGTCACAACATGTATAGCCTCAGGCTCATCGTTGTCAAATATTAAAACTTGACACCTATTTAAACAATCTATGTCTTCCATGCCCGAAAAATGTGGGATTATTCCCATTGAATAGGAGAAAATAGTAAACAAAAGCCAGCCATGCAAGGGCATTCAAGCCGAAGTGCAATATGGGTTTCACCTGGTCAAGAAATTAGAGAGGGTGAGTAGTTTTAATACATACATAAATTATCGATATGGAAAGCTTACCTTCAAATTAGAAAATAAAATCAACGATTTATTGCTCACCCAAAGCTTGGCCGACTTCATCCTCAATGTCCAAAAGCTAAACACGGAGTCCGAGGGTTTTAAGGAACGATTGAAGCATATTGAAGAAATGGGTCAACATATAATTGACAATGTTAATGCCAAAATGACCAATGATGTGACTTCCAATTCTATCATGCTTCATCAAATGAGCACAATTGAGTTGTTTGGGATTTCCATTAACGAGTCAAATGATACTGTAATGGCTGAACAATCCAGCAACTCCAAAATCCACAAAGAGGATATGCTAGAATCTTTAATAAAAAGGGGATCACGTTCTTCCAAAAATAGGAAGGAATTCAGGTCACAATCATATGCGAAACTTGATAACAATGGGGCATTTGTGTTATATTCTTTCCATGACTAATCATGCGCGGTGGGGGGGCACAGGGGGGGGGGGCGGTAGCCCCCCTTGTTGGGGTTTGGGGTAGTACCCCGAAATTTTTTTTTGGTACTTATTTTCCAGTGGGCATACTCGTCCATGGTTTTGTGCATGGGTTTGCACATGGTTTTGGGGCATGATGGTTTTCAACCCTTGATATTTTGTAGATCTGGTCAAGGGAACTATAGTTATGTTCTAATCTAGGGTTAATGGATTGGGGTTTACGAATGCTTCGGCATGTATATATATGTGTTGTAACACTAAAAGGAATATAATGAAAAACCAAGTTGGTCGTCCCGATTTGGGATCCATGGGAAAATCTCTATGTTAATGTGTTTTATGTTTTATGCTCTTGCTATTGTTTATTTTCTGTTTTTAAAATTCGTTTGTAGATAATTTCTGTACAAGGTTAAAACCTACATTTGGTATCAGAGCAGTTTCGGCTTCAAGGGGACGCCTTTGCTGCTGAGGGGTTTTTTGCTTGGGCCTGAGGTAGACCCTGTTTAGTGGGAGATCTGCGGGATCGATTCTTGCGGTGAAAGAAGATGGCGAGTGGTGGGAAGATAGAGATCGAGAAATTTAATGGTCAGAGTTTTTAGTTGTGGAAGCTCAAGATGGAGGATCTGCTGGTGGATAAGGACCAGTGGATCACGGTAGATCTAGGTACTAAACCAACGACAATGTCAAATGAAGATTGGAGGAAGCTAGGTTGGAAGGCAAAGAGCACAATACGATTGTGTGTCTTAAATTCAGTATTTTTGAATGTATTTGGGGAAGCTACGACGAAGACCTTGTGGGACAAGCTAGGGACTTTATACCAATCTAGGTCTTTGTTGAATAAATTGTTCTTGCGGAGAAAGCTGAATAACCTTAGGATGAAGGATGGAGACTCGGTGATAGAGCATCTGAACGCCTTCAATACTGTGGTAAGTCAGCTGTCATATGTTGATATTAAAATCTCAGATGAAGATAAGTGCATCAGTTTTTTGTGCTCTCTACCAGATTCATGGGACAGTCTGGTTATTGCAATAAGTAGCAATACAACTATCTTGAATTTTGATGACATTGTCTCAGCCTTGCTTTCAGAGGAAATGAGATGGAGAAATATGGAGGTTCAGAATGGAGATGCCTTATCTGTACGAGGAAGGTCCCAGAACAGAAACAAGAATAAGGTTTCGAGTGGGAGATTTAAGTCTAGAGGGAGATCTAAATATCCCGGAAAGTTTGTAAAGGTGTGCTGGAAATGCAGAAAGGAAGGGCACTACAAAAAAGACTGTAGATCTAAAGCTCCTGAGAAAGGAAAGGGATCTGATGATGCACCTTCTGCAGAAGCAAAAACCACCTCGGATGAAGGTGGGGATGTGTATTTGGCTTCTTCTTCAAATACACATGTAGATCATGAGTCATGGTTGATTGACTCGGGTGCATCCTTTCACTTCACTCCCCATAGGGAATGGTTCTGCGAGTATGAGAAATAAGATGGCGGTGATGTATTCCTAGGGGATGATAGGAAGGCCAGAATCATCGGACGTGGAAAATTCAAGCTGAAGCTGCAAGGTGGAAGGATTAGAAAACTTCCCGATGTTTTTCACATTCTTGCATTGGCCAGAAATCTAATTTCTGTAAGCAAGATGGATGATGCAGGTGTAAAAACAGTGTACGAGAAAGATACTTGTAAGATGGTTCAGGGAGCACTGGTATTAATGCGGGGAGTTCGTATTGGAATTGTATACATGCTTCAGGGCAGCGATGTTATTGATGTGTGCAACAATTCTGTGTTTCTCGAAAGTGGAGCGGAAAGCCTAGCGGTCTCTGGAGAAAAGACCATGCTATGGCATCAAGGGCTTGGACATATTGGAGAGAAGGGCCTTCGGATACTGCATGGAAATGGTATGGTAGAAGGTATGTCTACTATTTCGGATTTACTGTGAACATAGTGTATATGGGAAGTTGGGGAGGTCGGTGAGTTTTCCTTCGGTGCTAAGAGGGCGAACAAGATATTAGAGCTTGTGCAATAGCATGTATTGACCTCAGATTGCTCCATCATCGGGGTAAGTTCAAGATACTATGTTTCATTCATAGATGACTTCTCAAGGGATACATGGATATATTTCTTGAGGAAGAAATCTGAAGTCTTTGACAGATTTAAAGAATTTAAGGCTCTGGTGGAAAACCAGACAGAGAAGAAGATAAAAGTGCTGAGGACAGATAATGGTGGAGAGTTCTGCAAGAAGGAATTTGAAGAGTTCTGTAAGAAGTGTGGTATAGCACAGAAGAAGACTACTCCATGCACACCTTAGCAAAATGGAGTTGCATAAATAATGAAAAGAACGCTGATGGAAAAGGCAAGAAGCATGCTCAGTGGTACCGGGTTAGGACAATAATTCTGGGCAAAGGCAGTGGAGACTACATGTTACTTGGTTAATAGATCACCTTCATTAGCGTTGGAGGATAAGACCCCACATGAGGTATGGACTGGTAAGAAACCCTCTCTTTCACATATGAGGGTATTTGGATGTGATACATATGTACATGTTCCAAAGGAGAAAAGGACCAAGTTGGATAATAAATCTGAAAGGTGCATCTTTATTGGGTATAAGGATGGTTTAAAGGGTTACAAGCTTTGGAACCCTGAAACAGGGAAGGTTGTGTACAACCGAGATGTGGTGTTTAGAGAGGTGAAAGATGTTGTTAAACATGAATTCCTACCAAAGGAACCTAGAAAGATAGAGTTTGAGCTAAAGGAGGATGAATCAGACTCTACAACAGAAGAATACTTAGAAGAGGAAGAGCCACAAAATACAGCTGTGAGAAGATCAGTTCAGGAAAGAAGACAACTAGAAAGGTATAGTCCATTGCTTTCTATTCAAATTTTTCTTTAAATATAACTGATGATAATCCTAGAACCGTCAGGGAGGTCGTAGATTCAGAGGATGGAAAACTCTGGAAGGAGGCCTTGGTTGATGAAATGGCATCCTTGCATAAAAATGAGGCATGGGATCTAGTGGAGTTGCCGGATGGAAGGAAGCCCATCGAGAGCAAATGGGTGTTTAAGAAGAAGATGAATGTAGAAGGAAAGGTGGAGAAATAAAAAGCTCGGTTGGTAGAAAAAGGTTATTCCTAGGTACCGGGAATTGATTTTGGTGATATTTTTTCTCCTGTTGCCAAAGTTACTTCTATTAGATTACTTTTATCTGTTGCTGCTGCATTTGATTTTGAGGTAGAACAGATGGATGTGAAGACAAAATTTCTTCACGGGGATCTAGAAGAGGAGATCTAGAAGAAACAACCTGAAGGCTTTATTGTGAAGGGGAAGAAGCAAGGAGGATCACTGTGTTAATTTTAAATTAATTGGTGACTGTGTTATTTATTTGGTCTTGTATGTGGATGATATGTTTTTTATTGGAAATGACAAAGAAACTATCCAAGATTTGAAGACCCAACTCTTCTCCAAATTCGACATGAAGGATCTTGGTGTTGCAAACTATATTTTGGGCATGGAAATTAAGAGAGATCGGGAAAAGAGGAAGCTTTGGTTAAACTGGAGGAAGTATGTCGAGACTATATTGCAGAGGTTCAATAATCAGGATAGTAAACTGGTGAATGTTCTGATTCCTGTAGGTACAAAGATGTCTGCTGAACAGTGTCCCAATACACAAGAAGAAGAGGAGGATATGTCCCGTGTTCCATATGCAAGTGCAGTGGGTAGCCTGATGTATGCAATGGTCTGTACTAGACTAGACATTGCACATGCAATGGGAGTATTGAGTAGGTTTATGTAAAACCTAGGGAAGGAGCATTGGACAACAGTGAAGCGGGTTTTCAGTTTTTTGCGTGGCACTAGTGATTATGGCTTGTGCTACATGGGAAGACCAGGATTGGAAAGGTTGTTGGACATTTGTGGTTTTGTTGATGCTGACTGGGCTGGAGATCTGGACAGAAGAAGATATACAAGTGGGTATGTGTTTAGCCTATTTGGAGGTGCAGTTAGTTGGATGAGTAAAAGACAGTCTGTAGTGGCTCTTTCAACTACAGAGGCAGAATACATGGCAGTCACTCATGAAAGAAAGGAAGCCGTTTGGTTGCAGAGATTGTGTTCAAGTATGGGGTTGGTGTAGCAAGTTATAAGGATAGACTGTGATAGCTAAAGTGCAATTTTATTGGCTAAGAACCCTGCTTATCATTCAAATACAAAGCACATTTATGTTTAATATCACTTTGTGAGATATATGGTTGAAGATAAAAGGGTGTTGCTGGTAAAGGTGGACACTTTGAAGAATGTTGCAGATGCATTAACAAAGTCTGTGAGCACTCAGAAGTTCTCTTGGTGTAGAGAAACAATGGGTGTTGCAAAGCTGGGCTAATGACTCAGCTCTCCCGTGGCCCCCTATGGAAAGAAAAAAACAAGTGGGGGAATGTTGGGTTTGTGTTATATTATTTCCACGACTAATCATGTGCGCGGGGGGGGTAAAGGGGGCGATAGCCCCCCTTGTACATTGTGTTGGGTGCAATGTCGGGGGGGTCACAGGGGGGGCGGTAGCCCCCCTTTTTGGGGTCCAGGGCAACGCCTCGTAAAATTTTTTTGGTCCTTATTTTCGGGTGGGTGGACTCGCTCATGGTTTTGTGCATGGGTTTGCACATGGTTTTGGGGCATGATGGTTTTCAACCCCTAGTATTTTGTAGATCCAGTCAAGGGAACTACAGTTATGTTCTAATCCAGGGTTAATGGATTGGGGTTTATGTGTGCTTCGACATGTATATATATGTGTTGTAACACTAAAAGGAATATAATGAAAAATCAAGCTGGTCGTCCCGACTTGGAATCCAGGGGAAAATATCTGTGTTTATGTGTTTTATGTTTTATGCTCTCGCTATTATTTATTTTCTTTTTTTAAATTCGTTTGCAGATAATTTATGTACAGGGTTAAAACCTACAATTTGTAAAAAGTGTAGATGCTGATTTATCAAAAAAGAATGCTTTAGAAGCCATTGCAAACTCTGTCATGTCTCCAGAAAATATCGATCAACCAACAATGTGGCAGTAGAGCAGGGGAAAAGTTGGGCACCAACAAGAATTCTACATTCGATGCGGAGATTCATGATGGGGTTGATGTGTTCTCCATTTTTCTTCCTAATTATTTTCAAGATGTTATGTCCATTGCATCATTCCATGCTGTCCAGATAGGAAAGATAGTTGTCGGTTCTGCTAGAAATGATGGTCCAGATCCATGGACAGTTGAAAATGTGGCACCATGGATAATCACTATGGTAGCAAGCACCATCGATAGACAATATCCTTCATATGCCGTTCTTGGAAACACTAAAAAATATATAGGGCTAAGCCTATCCCAGTTCCAATTGCCAAAGGGGAAAAAATATCCATTGGTATCATCAGCTGATGTTAGAGCTCCACATGAAAAGGAAAATGATGCACAACTTTGCCTCCAAGGAGCTCTAGATCTAGACAAAGTTAAAGTAAAAATTGTTGCCTGCCTGCGTGGTGACAATGACATACTCAAGCCAGATGAAAGTAATTACTAGAAAAGAATTCTCATGTACAGTAGGCCAATATATGATACATGACTTCAACTATCCTTCCATCACTGTCTTAGAACTAAAAGGATATGTGTCTGTGAAAATAACGGTGACAAATGTGGCAAAAGGCCCTACAACTTACAAAGCAAAGGTTGAATATCCTCCTAGTGTTTTAGTTTTAGTGGAACCAGAAAATTTTGAGTTCTATAAGCTTGGGGAAAAGAAATATATCAATGTGATATTAACAGCAAAAAATAGCTCTGGTGGGGAGTATGTGTTTGGATCACTCATATGGGAACATCCTCAGTACTTGGTGGTAAGTTCCATTGTGGTGAATGTAGTAACTGATGAAGTTTTATGTGGTGTACTTGGGAGGACAACATGACGAGAATCTACAACACCAACTGGTAGCTGATTCTTACCATGAAATTATCTTCTACTCATACACCAAAAGCTTGGTTTTGCTGCTACTCTGATGTTGAGAGAAGTTACAATAGGGTTTTTTATGTGTACTTTAAATATCATGTTTTGGTTTTAATTTTTGAAGACAATGCTTCTAACTATACTTTATTATCATGCTTAGTTTGCTATAGAGATTGAGCCTCATAGTTTATTCTGTTGAGAGAATTTTCGTCATTTCTAGGAAATAACTGCCTTTTACAGGAAATCTGGTTTTTTACAACAAACCTAGCAGGTAGCTATTTTCCTAGAAATTCAAATGTAGCAGATTTAGGGGTCGGTTAGGTGGACGATTTGACCCAGATTTCAAGGGAGATCATAAGTAACAGTTCATCAAATACCTTCCAGATTTAAAGGAAATAATTGGTGCAGGTGGCAGACAGTTCCAGATTAAAAGGAAAAATATTGATTAGGTGTCAAACAGTTCCACATTTCAAGGTAACAGTTGAGGACAGGAGGTAAAGGGATTGAGGAAGGTGGAAATCATCATCAATAATTCTCAGCAGTTGCACTTTTGGAGGAAGATTTTCCACAAATCTTGGGACAACCTTCCACATCATCAGCTCAATCTTCATCAACAACAAAATTTCATGTAGTGTTTTGTAAATGTACTATTGTTCATCGAATGTTTTTCTGTTAGATAAGCTTTACTATCTTTAGTAAATTGTAATAAATTTCCAAGAAACAACTTACCTAAAGTTATGGATCTTAGAAGATATGTTAGTTTTGTATAAATATAGAGTAAAGAAATCAGATCAAGGGGGGCAGGAGAGAGGATTGGCAGCATAGGGCTGAGTGCCCTGTTGTTGATTCTCATGTCATTCCTGAACAATGTACTGTTGAACAAATAATACATTCCAATTACACTCTTGAGGATTCACAATAATATAATGTGTATTTTCTTTCTATGTTTCCATATCTCAGATCTTCATTTCCAGATTGTAATATAAATGCCGTCTCATTTTTCTGTTAGCCCTATGATACAACAATACATGATTATCAATTTTTATTAGTCTTGTTCTTCAAGCTTTCTTGATAAGATGTGTATGCAAAATTTGTTCATAAGCATTCCCTGTGACAAAATATTTGAGATGTATGATGAGATTCTTCTAAGTCTTGTGAAAGCCTTCTTTCATTAATGCATTTCAGGTCCAGAATCCTTTGTTATCCTTTCATCTAAGACAATGGACTTCTATCCTATAGACCCATTCTCTTTATTCTATTCTTTTGACTATTTGACTACAAATTCAACCTTTCTACCACATCATACATCAGTGCCCTCATATGTGTCAGATACTTTTGGCTGTTCAACATTCCTTTTAGAGTGCTTGAGATACAACCACTTTCCAAAAACCCAATCAAATCATAAAATTTTCCTTAGAGTAAAATATGTGTTTGGTCAGGCGCTTTCTGCAGTCTAAGTGTTGATTCCAACGCCAACAACTACATTCTTATTATTCCCATTTTCTGTCATTCAACGTTGTTAATCACTTTGCATTCAAACATGGTAATAGAAAATAACTAATAGGTGTGACAATAAGAACAATAGAAGAAAATAGTTTCAGATTGATTGTAGTGAAGATTGTTTGTAATCGACTATAATATTATTATTCACATTTTCTATCATTCAACATTGTTACATTGTCATTTTGCACTTAAATTTTTTATTTCATCATTCAAGTTACTAACAGTCTCTTCATTTCAACAAAGTGAGGTAACTAAGAAAAGTTAAAATTAAATTGACCAAGTTAATCTTAGACATACTTAGCATATTTAAAATGATCAAAATAATTATATGTTGAACAAATCTTGTATGATTGCGCGCCACGAAACCAACTTTGAAACCAACCTAGATCCATCTTAAACTCAGATCTATCAAGCACCCAGAGGGATTAAATCTCTAGAGGTGAAAACCTTTCCTCAAGTTTTGCAATAAAAAAAAAGGTTTTCACCTCGACAGATTTGGTCCCTCTCCCTCAAGTTTTGCCCTCAAAAAAAGGTCTTCACCTCGAGATATTTGGTCCCACTCTACGCTTGATGTAAAATTATGTTACTAAGGTAGATATCGAAACATTTTATTTATGGCCTTAAGAGTGAAATTAAAATATTCTTACCATCTCTCCTTCATATATACTAGGTTGTACTATTAACAATGAACCAAGTGATAATTACCGGGATAATTTGCGAAGGTTTCGAATCTGTCCAATTATGGTTTTGCTCTGTTGGGATGGCAGTTGGGTCGGGTCTCATATTCTAGAGGCATCCCAAGGCCCTTTCGGCTTTAGTCTGGTCCTTGAATGCTGGATAATTATCTTTCGCTTGCGGTCATCCTTGTTCCCTGCTTTCAGACCCAGTGGTTACCGGGATTGTGTTTGGAATTGGGTTTTGGAGTATCTGATCCTCTGTAAATCCGGCATACATGCTGCTTATCCTCGTAGCTTCCCGAAATGGCCTCAAAGGCTTCAAAGGTGCCATGCTCTGTCTTCCTTTTGCACTGTTCTTGCTTATCAGGTGCGCTCGGCCAACCTATCCAGTATGAGGTCGACCCTATTTTTTGTTATCCGACCAGTTCTCTTCAACTGTAGTTTTTGGTATAGGGTTAAGGGGTCTAAGATCCTTTATTTTCCCGGAAGTTATTCTGTCCCTCTGCATTGGTTACCGAATTTGGTCCTGTGGGTCCGTTTTCTTTGCTCTTTAGATAGCAACGTTATGTATTCTCAAAGGGTATAGACGGGAGGTTTAGATACTGTTCCCCATCCCATTACTATTTCATCCTGTCTGTTTGTGTTACTGCATAGGATTCCTCCAACCATGGGGAAGAGACGCTCAGGGTCTGAGTCTGCCAAGGGAAAACAGAAGGTCCAGTTGGAGCATGTCCCTAAGAAACGTGGTCGTAAAACAAACCAGGAGCATCTGGAGACCCTTGCTGCTAATTATGTGATGGGTAATTCTTCAACTGTTCGCCAGGAAATACGTGGCTGGGAAAGGGATATACAGACTGATCCTGAAGATAATGAAGCAGAAGCTGAGATCTTGGACTTCATTATGGACCCTGGCAATACCCATGGTCGCCTTACTCTTTTCAATCAGACTATTCACACATACTGGATAGTCAAATGTCTTATAGCAAAAGCTATGCAGAGTTTTCTTCCTGTCCATGCCAAGGTAGAACAGCCAAAGATAGAACCTCGCCTTCAGGACCTGCTTCAGGACATACAAAACCAATTGCAGCATATTAAGATCACTCAATATCAGGCAACAGATCGCATTAGCAGAATGGATGATCGGGTTGGCCGCGTGGAGAAGATGCTACAGCAGCTGCAGCAAGTTGATATGCCTGGGCCTACTGTGAAGGACCCAGCTCCAATTTCCTCATCAGATGGCTAGTTGTTTTCAGTATTTGGTTTTTTATGCACTTTTTAAATGTACATGAACTCCCTTTATGTCATAAGTATATAGATACTGCAGTAGTAGGACAGATAGCTCATGTGAATTATAGAAGGATGAAACAATTTCAATTTTGGTATGCTTTTCATGCTTTCAGGTGGCCAGCAGACCTGGTTTCCTACGGGCAGGTTGAGGCCAAAGCCTGAATTTTATATTTTGTAGCCTGTCCTATAATTATAAATAGAAAATAGTGCGGTCCCACTAAATTTACAAAAAAAGAAGAAGAAGAACCAAGTGAGTGGAGTTATTAATGTTTTATAGTGATTTTAACTAAAACTAAACAAATATGTAAATTCATTTTTTTCGACCTTTAATTAAAACTAGCTTGTTTTTATTATAGCCAACATTGTTTTTTTTATTTACAATATATTTTGTTTTTATTTTAAAAAGAACACGACTTTTAATTAAAATTAACTTGTTTTTATTATAGCTAACACTATTTTTTTTATTTACAATATATTTTGTTTTTATTTTAAAAAGAACAAATAAGTCCTCATACTAGGTTGTAATAAGTCTCTCTACACAATTATTTATATTATATAAATTTAACACCTCTATATATAGAAGTTTTCTCATTTTTAATTTTATAAAAGCTTCATTTAATTTTTATAGAATATCCACATAATATTTTTAGTAATAATGATGAGAGAGGGTTTCTATATATATCAAAAGTAATTATAATATTTTTTCTTTTAGATTTAATTAAAACCATGGGCGCTTGGTAGATCCAAAGTTATTATGAATCTAGGTTGGTTTAATTTCCCACTTTAAATAGGAAATATTCCACATGAATACCTTGGGTTATCACAACCTTGGAGCTCAAAAACCAAGGTAACTTGACCAAGTCTTCATTTTTACTATTTTTACATGAGATTAAAACATCTCTATCATACTAGTTGGAGAGCACCCCTCAACCCAAAAAGGCTATAAAATTAAATTAAAATAAATATTTATAAATTATTTTGATTGTGAAATGAGTTATGATTTGTGGGCATGGGGTATTGATAAGCCATGGTATTGTAACTAGTGCAACCACATTAAAAATATTAATGTTATTGATATAGCCGAAGAATTCATAAATATAACTTGAGACAAAAAAAGAATTACACGTTTTATTGTAAAATGGACTATTTTGCTAAATAAATTTTGCTTATATAAATGAATGTTATAAATAATAATGAGAAACTTATTAGAATTGGAATAATCTCAAATCCCTAGGAAATTGGTGGGCAAAGAGCCACTTGGCAGTATTTTTTAAATTTATTAAAAGTCAATGCAACTTAACAAATTTTGTAACACACTACAACCCTTTATTCAAACTAATCATATGTTGAGCATATTCCCTTGAGAATTTATGTGTTTATTAATTAAATTTAAATATGGTTACCGAATCATTATTTTAATTTACATGGTAAAATGGATCTTAATTTATAACTACTATTTATATGTTATATATTTTAATGTGATATGTATATTATAAAAACCAAATTACAATATAACAAATTGAATTTTATTATTTGTATTACTTTTGACTATTTATTATTAATTGAGCCAACATATAAATGTTTACACTCATTTATAGACACTTCAACATCTTGGCTCTATATTATTTTTGACCCTTTTATTATTTAATTGGGCCAACATGTAAATGTTTACAAACATTTACACCACTAAAACATTACCCCCTAATATATTGTAGAACCCCCACAATAAAAATATAAAAACTTAATAAATTTGATTAATAAATATATAATTACAAATAAAATTATTTCTAAATATATAAATGTGAAATATATACAAAATATAAATAGAAGCTATAAAATAAGATCCATTTCACCATATAAATTAAAACAAGTGCTATGTGGCAACTTAGTCCTATTTATTAAAGTGTTAAAAAACACATAAATAAAGATGGACAATAATTCATGGTAAGTTTATTTGTTTACATATTATTCCTATACATTTTTTATGCAAAGAGTTGCATAAACTAGTACAACTACATTAAAAATATTAATATGGTTGATATAACAAAAAATATATTACAACAAAAAAACTATTGCGACAAGAAAAATGCCTTACCAATGCACACATTTACCTCATTAACCATGTATAAAAATGTTATGGGTCAACTTTAATTTGAGAAAAAAGAAGGAATTACAAATCTTATTGTAAAATAGACCATGTTGCTAAATAAAATTTTCTTATATATAAATAAATGTTATAAATAATAACGCTGAACTTCTCATGAAGGAACTTATTAGAATTGGAGTAATTTCAATCCCTAGAAAATTGGAGGCCAACAACCACTTGGCACGAATCTATTTTTTAAATTTATTAAAAGTAATGGACCATTTTGCTAAATAAAATTTGTTTATATATAAATGAATGTTATAAATAATAAAGAGGAACATATCATGGATGATCTGAAAATGGGTTGGATAACTTGTTATGCTTCTCAAGAACCTCCCACTCAGTTAAAAAAATAAAATATCTAGCTTATACTTGACTTGTGCAGAATTTTATACTTGAAACATATGTAAGTTTTTTAACTGTTTAAGTGCTTTAAGAAAATTTGTTTTTGCTGATATTAAGTATGTACAACAACCATATAATGCAGAAAACAAACATCAACACATAACAAAAAATTTAATAAAGGAGTTCACCGGAATCTCATGGGCTATGTCTCCTTGAGCTTTTGTCAACTGACTTGACTCTTTGGGATTATGATGAAAATATTACTTTACAAGTTACAAACTCAAATCCAATGGTTATATTAACTGAACCAATGGTTTTATAATACCATCATCCCCCTGTCATGGCTGTCATCACTCTGAAGAAAGATCTAGGTTCCCTTAGACTTGACTCCTTCTGTTGGTGCCCTTAAGCTTCCCCGATCTTCAAAGTGGCAGTAACTCCCACAGAATTATTTTTCTATCCCTGAAACATCACCTACTGTCTCAAGCACATATCATACCTCCAAAATAGACTGACAATTCACTCAAAATGAGCACTGCATCCCAAATGCAGGCCTCCATCCACTGTTGGCCCTAGGCTGCCCAAAAATTCACTGTGGCTCTTCTAATTTTAGAAGTCTTAAAATGGCTTTGAAAATCCTTTGAATGGATTCAGAATGTCTGAAATAGTTAGAATAAAGTATTCATTTTCATAAATTGGCCTTCGGCTACTCCGGTTTCGCCTCCAACACTTGGTGGCACCCCTTGGCTCTAGGGTCACTGAAAACTTCCCTGAAGCATATCGACTTTAAAAAGTCCTCAAGAGCTTCTGAAAACACCATCAATGGAATCCAAAGTATCAAAATAGTCAGAATTGACTATTGTTTTGCTGAGAATGGATACTAGCTGCTCTGGATAGGCCTCATTCTCTTACTGGCATTGGATGGCCCTGGTGGCCCCTGGAACTTATCTGAAGAAGCTTGGCCTTCAAAAGTCCTTTACATGCTCTAAAAACCACACCATTAGTTCCAGAATGTCTGAAACATCCAAAATTGAATATTGGATTGTTGATAAATGCCTTTAGCTGCACTGGCTAGGCCTCAAACTGCTGCTGGCCCGTGGTGGCCCTAATGGCCCCTAGAACTTCTCTGAAGAAAGAACCTGCACAAAATTCCTCTTATGGCTTTGCAACCCTCAGCAACGAGTCTATAATTTTTGAGATAGTCTAAATTGACTATTCACACTCTTAGAATGGACCAATCTAGGTCAAGATAGAGCCTAAACTGATTTTACATAGTGTCCCCTAAAAATCCTCCACTAAATTTGGGGAATTGCACTTAAATACAAATAAAATTGTCAAAATTCTGAAATTTGGTGGCGCGCTCTAGTTTAACCGCCATCATTAACAATAATATTTAATTTTGGGGAGGGGGTGGCCACATGCCAACCCCCTAAAACCCGCGGTCAGTTAACCTTAGAACAGAACCAGTGACGAAAACTGTGGTTGAATGGAGTTAGAACCAGAGTAAACTCATGACCGCACAGAAACCGTGGCATCAAAAATTTAACACCTCGCCATGTGACAGCATAAGAAACAAACCGACGGTTGTAGATAGTGGTTGGGGTTATAGCCCTTGGGCTATGGGCAACGATCATGTGGGGAGGGGTTGGCCCCTCCGAACCCCCAATTCGGATTTCAACCAAACTCAAATAAAACCCAAAGACCATATGGTTAAAAACTAAACCATAGCCTAGGCGGTTAAGGCATGTGCGCACAATGTAGATGGTCATGAGGTTGAATACAGTGGAGTCCAACAAAATTTTAAACCACCGTTCGTGGGCCACGTGGCGGCCTCCGGGCCTACCACGTGGCAGTCTGTGATTGGCCGAAATCCAACCCATGCAATAAAAATGTGACACATGTCACAAAATGACTAGTCCGGAAGGAATATTCCAAGAATTGTCTTTCTCAAACTCACTCAAAAATTTCTGGCAAGAAATTTATAGAAGGTAGTTGAACATCATGTCCTTGATCATCGATCCAAGGTGGCTCAAACAAACATGAGATTACAAAAAAAAAATGCATACATAACTGAAATTTGCATGTGTACAAATGAATGTATGTCTTACTTGGTTAAGAAGTCAAACCATTTCTTATTAAGCCACTTTGATGGTAATTTTTGCTGCTGAAAATCTTCTTCATGTGAAACATCTATTCTCACATCAATGATGGAATCTTTGGTTCCAATTTCGGCAGTCTTTCTATCCTCTTGCCTCATGTGCTTGGGATGATTAGTTGGATGAAATGTCCAACATTGGGAAATAACATTTCCATTTCTCTAGAAATGTGTGCAAGTATTTTGCACCTTCTTTGCAAGTTGCCTTTGCCTCAACCCTTCCTTGTACACCTTCTTCCTCTTCTAGAATTTTGAAACAACATGGTTACACAGACCACAATATGCACAACAACTCTTTCTTCCATTCAAGCATGCAGATTTGTCATGCTTACCAGAAACATAATCAACTTGACTATAGGAAGAATTATACCTCAAATTCTGCTTTACATGTCCATGTTTTTTAGCTTCATGAGGAGATGGACTTGTAGAGGTTCCAACTTTCTCTTGAAGACTAACATCAATATTCATGTCTTGATAGCTTTCCGAACTCTCATGCTCACCATAAGCTGCATGACTACACACATTTTTCTGCAACATAGGCTTCAAACAATGGAAATCAACTTGAAAACAAACTTGACATGTTTGTGGTTTAGAACTTGGAACAAAATTTCTTTTTGAAGTTGTCTCAAATGCCTTCATGGCTTTGGAGTTTTTGCCATAAGATTGAACATAACCAAGACCAAATTTCTTAGGCCTTTCCTCAACCAAAATAGGATCAATTATGCCTTGTGCATGTTTGCCTAAACCCTTGCCTTAATAGCCCATTTTAAGCATTAACTTGGACCCTATACCTCTAGTGTGATTTTCAAATGAACCTACACATATATCTGACGAGGAATTTGAAGACAAATTAGAGTGAATTACCTCTACTTCACACATGTTCCTGGTTAAGGCTTATTGGGCTTGATGGAGCTGCATCTCCATCTCATGCATTCTTTGAAGAATTTATTCTTTCTCTTGCTTCATAGCAACCAATTTCTCATGAATTCTAGTGCTTTCTCTTCCATCTTCATATATAATTTGAACCATATCCTTAAGGATATAGAATTCTTGCTTTATGTCTTCATCGAAGAATCTTGTGAAGGAGGAGGATTTTGAAAGCTCCCTTGATAAAGTTGTCATTATGAAAATAAACTAAATAAATTCAACAAAATTCACAATGATTTAAAAAACAATTGGCAAAGCTTCTGAGCAAAATGGCTATAGAGTCAAGCTCTTCTTCAAGCAGCGTTTTGGAAACAAACCGTTTTGTGCTACAAGGGTTGCCTTGAGGTCCTTTGGGTAAGAAGAATGCCTTTAACTTCCTTCCTTCTTGTCCTATCCTGGACTTCGCTAATAGTAGCTTTCCCTTCACCTCTAGCAAACTTAAACTTGTAAGCAACGGTCAGTTTGCATGCAATCAAATTATTTGCACTGTTAAACACCTTACAAGTCAAACAAGCAAACTAGTGCTTTGTCAATCAATAAATTATGCTTAGATACCAACTTGATCTGAAAATGGGTTGGATAACTTGTTATGCTTTTCAAGAACCTCCCACTCATTTAAAAAAATAAAATATCTAGCTTATACTTGACTTGTGCAAAATTTTATACTTGAAACAGGTGTATGTTTTTTAACTGTTTAAGTGCTTTAATAACATTTGTTTTTGCTGATATTAAGTATGTGCAACAACCATATAATGGGCTACGTCTCCTTGATATTTTGTCAACTGACTTGGCTCTTTGGGATTATGATGAAAAGATTCTTTTACAAGTTACAAAATCAACTCCAATGGTTATCTGAACTGAACCAATGGGTTTATATTACCATCATACCCCTATCATGGCTGTCATCACTCTGAAGAAAGATCTAGGTTCCCTTAGACTTGACTGCTTCTGTCGATTCCTTTAAGCTTCGAAGTGGCACTAACTCCCTCAAAATTATTTTTCTATCCTTGAAACCTCACCTAATGTCTCCAACACATATCAGACCTCCAAAATAGACTGATCATTCACTCAAAATGAGCACTGCATCCCCAATCTAGGCCTCCATCCACTGTTGGCCCTTGGTTGCCCAAAACTTCCCTGTGGCTCTTAGACTTTCGTAAGTCTTCAAATGGCTCTAAAAATCATTTTAATGGATTTATAATGTCTGAAATAGTCAGAATAGACTATTCATTTTCATAAATTGGCCTCTGACTGCTCCGATTTCGCCTCCAACACCTGGTGGCACCCCCTAGCTCTAGGGTCACTGAAAACTTCCCTGAAGCATCTCGGCTTTCAGAAGTCCTCAAAAGATTTTGAAAAATCCATCAAGGGAATCATAAGTATCAAAACAGTAAAAAATGACTATTGTTTTGCTGAGAATGGATACTGGCTGCTCTGGATAGGCCTCATTCTCCTGCTGGCACTGGATGGCCCTAGTGGCCCCTGGAACTTCTCTGAAGAAACTCGGCCTTCAAACGTCCTCTATAGGCTCTACAAACCACACCATTACTTCCATAATGTTTGAAACATCCTAAATTTACTATTTTATTGTTGAGAAAGGCCTTTAGCTACACTGGCTAGGCCTCAAACTGCTGGTGGCCCCTGGTGGCCCTAGTGGCCCCTAGGAACTTATCTGAAGAAAAAACTTGCTAAAAACTCCTCTTATGGCTCTGTAACCCTCACCAATGAGTCTATAATTTCTGCAAAATTTGAAATTGAATACTCATACTCATAGAATGGACCAATCTAGCTCAAGATAGAGCCTAAACTGATTTTTCCCAGTGTCCCCTAAAAATCCTCCACTAAATTTGGGGAACTGCACTTAACTGCAGATAAAATTGGAAAAATTCTGAAATTTTGTGGCATGATCTAGTTTAACCGCCATCTTTAACAATAATATTTAATGTTGGGGAGGGGGTGGCCACATGCCAACCCCTGAAACCCCGCAGTCGGTTAACCTTAGAACAGAACCAATGCCGAAAACCATGGTTGAATGGAGTTAGAACCAGAGTAAAATCCTGACCGCGTGGAAAATATGGAATTAAAAAGTTAACACCTCGCCATGTGACAACATAACCAACAAAGCCGATAGTTGCATATGGTGGTTGGGGTTGTAGCCCTTCGGCTATGGGCAACGGTCATGTGGGGAGGGGCTAGCCCCTCCGAACCCCTAATTCAAATTTCAACCAAACTTAAATAAATCCCAAAGACCATATGGTTAAAAAAAAACCATAGCTCGGGCGGTTAAGGCATGTGCATGCTATGCAAGCAGTCGTGAGGTCGGCTCCGATGGAGTCCAACAAAATTTTAAACCATCGTTCATGGGCCACGTGGTGGCCTCCTGGCCTGCCGCGTGGCAGACTGTGATTGGCCGAAATCAAACCCATGCAATAAAACCGTGACACGTGTCACAAAATGACTGGTTCATGAGGAATATTCTAGGAATATTCCCTAGAATATATATTTTTTTGAATTTCCCAAAATCCAGTCAAACTTGGTCAAAAGCCAGAAATTGCAATTTACTGGACTTTTCAAATCAAGATAACTTCTTCATATGGTGTCAGTTTTTCGAACCGTTCATAGCACCATAATAAGGAAGACGAGATATATCTGGTCGCTTAGGTTCGACAAAATTCCGAACACTTTGAATTTTGAGCTATCACTTAGGTCCTTGATCCAAATATGATCAATGGAGGAGCTTATTAGAATTGGAATAATCTCAAATCCCTAGGAAATTGGTGGGTGGGGAACCATTTGGCACAATATAATTTTTAAAATGTATTAAAAGTCAATGCAACCTAAGAAACTCTATAACACACTACGACCCTTGATAAACATTCGAACGAAGCAAATGCTGAGCACATTCCCTTGAGAATCAATCTAGGTCATCAATTAAAAAAAAAAAATTCAACATATCCTCATCCACTTTAAGTTGAAATAAGAAGCCTTCAAAAATTATGATGGACAATAACTAATGGTCAATATCTTATTTACCTAAATGTGAGTTATTTTCAAGGATTTATGTTTTGGGTGATTTTCCTGCAAAGCTTTGTAATAAAAATTCTCTGCACAAATACCAAAAATCATGGCATGAATATTGCAAATGTATTCATAAATGATGGCAGAAAAATCATGAGGCAATTATCCACATGGCATTGTATAATACAAATAAAAATTCTCTGCGAAAATACCAAAAATCATGGTATGAATATTGCAAATGTATTCATAAATTATGGCATAAAAATCATGGGGAAATTATCCACATAACATTTTATAATACAAAGTCTGTAAGACCTTCAAGTATCCAATAAAATGTTTTTAAAATAGTTTTTTTTTTTAATAATATTGAAAAGTAAATATTTAGTTTTCAAAGTTAAACATTATAACTTGCATTAGTCAATGCTAAACTAATAATGGTCAAAAGAAAAATTGATTGATATAATCCTACCTTGCAAGGACTAATAGTGATTCATATTCATAACATTTTTTTTTTTGGTTCACGAACCCTGAAGATTGGTGGCTGTTGCATCCACAAAATATTTGTACTAGATAGATCCACCTAAAGGGATCACTTCCCGCCAACTCCACCATAGAGCTCGACCCCGAGAGTATCTAGAGAATTGAACTCCTGACCTCTCAATAACAATGGTGCTTTAACGATGAGGACTCGACCAACTAACAATCATGGCTAATTCATATTCACAATAGTTATATTTCAAACTTCATATTTAAATTTAGTTAATAAGAATATAAAAATTCAATATTTACAATAATCTATTTATTTTAAAGTTATATATTTATTTATCTACCTATATTTATCTTTTTTTTTACCATGGAAAAAAATCTTTATTTTATTTAAAAAATAATAGATCCGCCCCTTAGCAGGGTTTTTACATTACTCTTCGAGCTGAATGACCTTAGATGAGTAGTCCGGTTGGGTCTACCTTGAGCTTTTAGAAATACTGAAAAAGAAGAAGAAGAAGAAGAAGAAGAAGAAGAAGAAGAAGAAGAAGAAGAAGAAGCTAATTGTTTGAAGGAGACAGTTTTGGCATCCGTCTTTGGTTAACCTGCATATCGCTGATAGCACCGTAGTCTTCCTTGCTGAACCTTTTATTATTATCACACCATGATGAAAGTGATCTTCCATTATAAACCAACATGCCTATTAATAATATCAGATTCAATCTTGATATAAATGCTGCTATTGATATTACAGCATTAAGTGCACAATATGAAAATTAAAACGTATAAATTTCTTCCAATTTTGAAGAGGAATCCACAATTTTTATAGTGCACGGTGAGAGAGAAAGGGCTTCCTTGGATAAGCCATCAAATTCAACATTTGATTCACGGAATACATGAATGAAAGAGAGGCAATGGAAGCTACGGGCTAATCCTTCAATACCACAAAGGATGGCTTGAAGATGGGGGGAATGAATGTGCGTTTTATGGAGGGCCCAAGCTATGACCATTTTTGAGTCTCCAAAGCACTGGAGAGCATGAATATTTTTTGATTTTTCCACGAAAAGAATGGCCCATAATGCCAATAGTTCTGCCTTATTGTTAGAGCCTTGACCAGGGGCGAAAAGAATGAGAAATTTGGTTAAATGGGGAATGTGAAGAACGGCTCCAGCTCCAGTTAAAGGCGGAGAACCTTGAATAGCTCCATCAAAAAAATCCCAAGCATAACTCCGATCGATATCAGGATCCTTCACCAAACGGATTTTTGGTGATTTTGGGATGGATTTGTACTCCGACGTCCATTGCAAAATAAGTGCTGCATTCAGTTCTTCAGGCATGAGTTTTTCATTGGATGTAGCCATATTACGAGCCCACTAAATGCCATAAGAGAATAAGGCAGGGAAGGATGAGTAGTTTTTTGCCTCTGGCTCATTCCACCATTGCTGTAGGTTTTAAACCTGAACAGAAATTATCTACACACGAATCTTATAACAGAAAAATAAACAATAGCGAGAGCATAAAACATAAAACAGATAAACACAGAGATTTTCCCCTGGATCCCAAATAGGGACGACCAGCTTGATTTTTCATTATGTTCCTTTTAGTGTTACAACACACATATATATACATGTCGAAGCATACATAAACCCCAATCCATAAACCCTGGATTAGAACATAACTGTAGTTCCCTTGACCGGATCTACAAAAATACCAAGGGCCGAAAACCATCGTACCCGAATATCATGTGCAAAACCATGCACAAAACCATGGACGCGGACTACCCCCCTCTTACCCCCCCGCGCGTGCTTAGTCGTGGAAATAATATAACACATACCCAACATTCTCCCACTTGTTGTTTTCTTTCCACGGGGGGCCACACGAGGGCTTAGTTATTGACCCAATTCTTCAACACCCATTGTTTCTCTACACCAAGAGAACTTCTGAGTGCTCACAGACTTTGTCAATGCATCTGCAACATTCTTCAAAGTGTCCACCTTTAATAGCAACACCCTTTTAGCCTCAACCATATCTATAACAAAGTGATATTGAACATCAATGTGCTTTGTCTTTGAATGATAAGCAGGGTTCTTAGCCAAGAAAATTGCACTTTGGCTATCACAGTCTATCCTTATAGCTTGCTGTACCAACCCCATACTCGAACACAATCTCTGCAACCAAACTGCTTCCTTGCTTGCATGAGTGGCTGCTATGTATTCTGCCTCTGTAGTTGAAAGAGCCACTACAGACTGTCTTTTACTCATCCAACCGACTGCACCTCCAAATAGGCTAAACACATACCCACTTGTAGATCTTCTTTGGTCCAGATCTCCAGCCCAGTCCGCATCAACAAAACCACGAATGTCCAACATTCTTTCCAATCCTGGTCTTCCCTGGTAGCACAAGCCATAATCACTAGTGCCACGTAAATATCTGAAAACCCGCTTCACTACTGTCCAATGCTCCTTCCCTGGGTTTGACATAAAATTGCTCAATACTCCCACTGCATGTGCAACGTCTGGTCTAGTACAGACCATTGTATACATCAGGCTACCCACTGCACTTGCATATGGAACACGGGACATATACTCCTCTTCTTCTTGTGTCTTGGGACACTGTTCAGCAGACAACTTTACACCTACAGGAATAGGAACATTCACCGCTTTACTATCCTGCATATTGAACCTCTGCAATATAGTCTCGACATACTTCCTCTGGTTTAACCAGAGCTTCCTCTTTGCCCGATCTCTCTTAATTTCCATGCCCAAAACATAGTTTGCAGCACCAAGATCCTTCATGTCGAATTTGGAGAACAGTTGGGTCTTCAAATCTTGGATAATTTCTTTGTCATTTCCAATCAACAACATATCATCCACATACAAGACCATATATATAACACGATCACCAATTAATTTAAAATAAACACAATGATCTTCCTTGCTTCTGGTGAAGCCAAGTCCCCGTATATAGGTATCAAATTTCTGATACCACATCCTTGGTGACTGTTTTAACCCATACAGAGACTTCTTCAACCCGCATACCAGTTCTTTCTTACCCTTCACCATAAAGCCTTCAGGTTGCTTCATGTAGATCTCCTCTTCTAGATCCCCGTGAAGAAAAGCTGTCTTCACATCCATCTGTTCTATCTCAAAATCAAATGCAGCAGAAACAGATAAAAGTAATCTAATAGAGGTAACCTTGGCAATAGGAGAAAAAATATCACCAAAATCAATTCCCGGCACCTGGGAATAACCTTTCGCTACCAACTGAGCTTTGTATTTCTCCACCTTGCCTTCTACATTCATCTTCTTCTTAAACACCGATTTGCTCCCAATGGGCTTCCTTCCAGTCAGCAACTCCACCAAATCCCATGCATCATTTTTGTGCAAGGATGCCATTTCATCAACCATGGCCTCCTTCCATAGTTTTCCATCCTCTGAATCTACTGCCTCCCTGACAGTTCTGGGTTCATCATCAGTTATAGTTAAGGCAAAACCTGAACAGAAAGAAGATGGAATATACCTTTCTGGTTGCCTTCTTTCCCGAATTGATCTTCTTAAAGTTGGAGTTTGTGGCTCTTCATCTTCTGAGTCTTCTTCTATTGTAGAGTCTGATTCATCCTCCTTAGCTCAAACTCTATCTTCTCAGGTTCCTTTGGTAGGACTTCATGTTTAACAACATCTTTCACTTCTCTAAACACCACATCTTGGCTGTACACAACCTTCCTTGTTTCTGGGTTCCAAAGCTTGTAACCCTTTAAACCATCCTTATACCCAATAAAGATGTAATCTTCGCATTTATTATCCAACTTGGTCCTTTTCTCCTTTGGAACATGTACATATGCATCACATCCAAATACCCTTAGATGTGAAAGAGAAGGTTTCTCTTTACTTCTCGATTCATACCTCATGGGGTCTTATCCTCCAACACCGATGAAGGTGATCTTCGTCAACCGATAGGCATGTAGTCTCCACCGCCCTCGCCTAGAATTCTTGTCCCAACCCTACCACCGAGCATGCTTCTTTCCTTTTCCATCGTTGTTCTATTCATTCTTTCGCAACTCCATTTTGTCGCTGTGTATGGAGTAGTCTTCTGTCGTGCTATACCACACTTCTTATGGAACTCTTCAAATTCCTTCTTGCAGAACTCCCCACCATTATCTGTCCTCAACTCCTTTATCTTCTTCTCTGTCTGGTTTTCCACCAGAGCCTTAAATTCTTTAAATTTGTCAAAGACTTCAGATTTCTTCCTCAAGAAATATATCCATGTATTCCTTGAGAAGTCATTTATGAATGAAACATAGTACACAGACTTTCCCAGTGACGGAACTGACACAGGCCCAAACACATCACTGTGCACAAGTTCTAATATCTTGTTCGCCCTCTTAGCACCAGAGTGAAAACTCACCCGATTCTGCTTCCCATATACATAATGTTCACAGAAATCAAAATCCAGAGAGCAATTAGACATACCTTCTACCATACCATTTCTATGCAGTATCCGAAGGCCCTTCTCTCCAATATGTCCAAGCCTTTGATGCCATAGCATGGTCTTTTCTCCAGACACAGCTAGGCTTTCCGTCCCACTTTCAGTAACCACAGAACTGTTACACCCATCAATAACTGTGCTACCTTGTAGCTTGTACAGAGTTCTAGTCTGAACTCCCCGCATTAATATGAGTGCTCCCCGAACCATCTTGTAGGCATCTTTCTCGAACACTGTTTTTACACCTGCATCATCCATCTTGCTTACAAAAATCAGATTTCTGGCCAATGCAGGAATATGCAAAACACCAGGAAGTGTTCTAATCCTTCCACCTTGCAGCTTCAGCTTGACCTTTCCACGTCCGATGATTCTGGCCCTCCTATCATCCCCTAGGAAGACATCACCACCATCATATTTCTCATACTCGCATAACCACTCCCTATGGGGAGTGAAGTGAAAGGATGCACCTGAGTCAATCAACCATGACTCATGATATACATGTGTATTTGAAGAAGAAGCCAAATACACATCCCCACCTTCATCCGAGGTGGTTTTTGCCTCTGCAGAAGGACCTTCATCAGATCCCTTTCCTTTCTCAGGAGCTTTAGATCCTCATTCCTTTTTGTAGTGTCCTTCCTTTCCGCATTTCCAGCACACCTTTACAAACTTTCCAGGAGATTTAGATCTCCCTCTAGATTTAGATCTCCCACTCGAAACCTTATTCTTGTTTCTGTTTTGGGACCTTCCTCGTATAGATAAGGCATCTCCATTCTGACCCTCCATATTTCTCCGTCTCATTTCCTCCGACAGCAAGGCTGAGACAATATCATCAAAGTTCAAGGTAGTTGTATTGCTACCTATTGCAATAACCAGACTATCCCACGAGTCTGGTAGAGAGCACAATAAACTGATGCACTTATCTTCATCTGAGATTTTAATATCAACAGACGACAACTGACTTACCACAGTATTGAAGGCGTTCAGATGCTCTGTCACCGAGTCTCCATCCTTCATCCTCAGGTTATACATCTTTTTCCGCAGGAACAACTTATTCACCAGAGACTTAGATTGATACAAAGTCCCTAGCTTGTCCCACAAGGTCTTCGCCGTAGCTTCCCCAGATACATTCAACAATACTGAATCTGAGACACACAACCGTATTGTGCTCTTAGCCTTCCGATCCAGTTTCTTCCAGTCTTCATCTAACATTGTCGTTGGTTTAGTACCTGGATCTACCGCGATCCACCGATCTTTATCCACCAGCAGATCCTCCATCTTGAGCTTCCACAACTCAAAACTTTGACCATTAAATTTCTCGATCTCTATCTTCCTGCCGCTCGCCATCTTCTTTCACCACAAGAATTAATCCTGCAGATCTCCCATTGAACTAGGTCTACCCCAGGCCCGAGCAAAAACCCCCGTTGTTAAAGGCGTCCCCTTGAAGCCGAAACAGCTCTGATACCAAATGTAGGTTTTAACCCTGAACAGAAATTATCTACACACGAATATTATAACAGAAAAATAAACAATAGCGAGAGCATAAAACATAAAATAGATAAACACAGAGATTTTCCCCTGGATCCCGAATCGGGATGACCAGCTTGATTTTTTATTATGTTCCTTTTAGTGTTACAACACACATATATATACATGTCGAAGCATACATAAACCCCAATCCATAAACCCTGGATTAGAACATAACCGTAGTTCCCTTGACCGGATCTACAAAAATACCAAGGGCCGAAAACCATCATACTCGAATACCATGTGAAAAACCATGCACAAAACCATGGACGCGGACTACCCCCCTCTTACCCCCCTGCGTGTGCTTAGTCGTGGAAAGAATATAACACATACCCAACAATTGCTTTATCCTATCTTAAAATGTTGTTACCGCGATCTTCTGAGAAGAGCATATCGAGGAAGTGGCGATGTTCAAAACGAAGTCTGCATAAGAACAAAGGAAAAAAATGTATGAGATGGATTCCGCCTCAAGACCACATAGACTATAGCGAATTGGTCCTTCCCAACCACATTGCTGAAGGTTGTCCCAAGACAGAAGGCAATTTTTGAGGAGGAGCCAAAGGATTAGCTTGGATTTTTTCGGGGCTGGTGATTTCCACAAGGGAGTACTCCAGAACGGCTTTTCTTCGATGACAATGACCTCCATCATATCTTTGTACCCGATTTTTGCGGTATATGAACCATTTGTACTATTTTTGGACCACACCAGAGAGTCCTCGACATCCTCTTCTAGATGAATAAAATTGCTTACGAGGAGTGAAATGAAAGAGGACCATTATGGTGCCATAAGGGGCGGAAGGCCTAAGGAGACCGCATCCTTCCATCCATGAGATCCCCATGCCTGAGGCAACACAACAACTGCATCTGCAATAGATCGAATGTTCCTTTATTTAAGTACAGAGTAAAGGTCATCAGAGAGAAAGTAATTATTTCCAGCCCCAATCCAAGGATCGGCCCAAATGCGCACAGAATTTCCATTTCCTATGGTCCAAGCATCCCATTGACCAATGCAGGGGAAGGCCGTTACCATCTCTTTCCATCCGATGGATGCATTCTTATGGGATTTTATAGGATTTCTAAACCAAGAAATGATCGATTGGCCAGAAAAGTATTTGGTGCGCATGATTCTACTCCACAGAGCCTCCAGATTATCTGATAATATCCATAACGAATTTGCAGCAAGAGACATACAGAAATACGTAAGATCTTTTATACCCCATCCCCCTAAATTTTTTGGATGAGCCAGAGTATTCCACTAAACCAGAGGGATTCCTTCCAATTTTTTACTCGCAGTATAGAGGAAAGAAAAAACATTTCTTCCTTATTTTATGAAGAATACCTTTGGGAATTGCAGCTATGGTGGCCCAGTAAACGGGAATGCTTTGAAGAACAGTTTTGAGCAGGACGAGTCGACCTCCTTGAGAAAGAAAGTGATTTGTCCAATGAGAGATACAAATTTCAATCTTCTGATAGAGCCACAACCAGTCTTTGAAACCATAAGAGTTTGGTTTAAGATTGAAACCAAGATATTTAAAACCGGAAGCCCATTTGCTGGAGGGAAAGGGGAAAAAGGACTTGAAATGGGATAAAATGATACTGGGGGTAGAATTATGAATCAGCATAGATTTTTGAGAATTAGTCATCATTTCGGTAGAAGCTTGAAAGAGACTAAGAATATTGTTCAAGGCTTTGGCATTTTTGATGGAAGCGCTGCAAAATAGTAGGATGTCATCTACAAAAATAATATGGGACAGAGACTCCAAACCAGCAATGTTAACTCCTTTTAAACGGCCAGAAGAGATGGCTTGTTTGCATAATCAGCTCAGAGCTTCCACAATTAATAAAAACAGGAACGGGGAAAGGGGACAGCCCTGTCTAAGCCCCCTAGAAGAGCGGAAGAAGGACGAGGGTGATCCATTGATAAGAATGACAAAGGAGGCAGATTGAATACACCCCATAATCCATTCGACAACATCCAAAGCCATGCCAATATGGATTAGTAGAAGTCTCAAGAAAGTCCAACTTACTCTATCGTAAGCTTTTAATAAATCGATTTTGAGAGCGAACGATGGCTTCTTGCTTAGATGAACAGAGTGTAAAGCTTCCTGTCCAATGAAACAACATCGTGAATTTGTCTATTGTTTATAAAACCAAATTTTTCTTCAGAGATAATGAGACTTAAAAATAGGCTTTAATCAGAGGGCAATTGTTTTAGAAATAATCTTGTAAATCAGATTGCAGCACGATATTGGGCAGAAATCATCGAACTCCTTAGGAGCTGATTTTTTAGGAATCAGAGTTATGAATGTTGAGTTTAAAGCACTTAGCACTTTCCCAGACCTCTGCGATTCTTTTAAAACCAACAACAGATCGTCCTTGATGAGATCATAGAAACCGAGATAAAATTCGATCGTGAAACCGTCCGGTCCTGGGCTCTTTCCTCTCTGAAAAATTTTAAGAACAAGATCAAGTTCACTTTCGCACACTTCCTTTGAAAGGGCCTCATTCATATCATCAGTAATCAGATGAGGGAATAACTCCAGAACATTCAGGATCTCTTGAATAGGACAACCCACAGGAGCAGAGAACGTTTTTTTAAAATGAGAGACTCCTGCCTTTGCCTTATCATCAAAGGATTGGACCATCGTTCCATTCTCGTCTTCAATTGCAGTGATGGAGTTATGGTTTCTTTTGTGAGCAACATAATGATGAAAATATTTGGTGTTATTGTCCCCTTTGGAAATCCAAGTTGCTCGGCTCTTAAGATGCCATAATTGTTCCTCTTTCTTCAGAATCTCGTGTCATTTAAGCTCTAAGAGTTTTAGAGACTCTAATTCTAAAGTGGCTAGAATACCTGTTGTATTGTTTTTATATATATCCTCAATCGCTGCTTTCACAATTCTTAATTGAGCTCGTTGGTTTGCAGTGAACGTTTTTGCCCAGGATTTTGTGACTTTCTTAATCACAAATAAATTGTTTGCCCACATCTGCATAAAGGAACGAGACGAGGAGGGGGACAAATGGGACCAAGAGGAATAGACTAAGGCTTTGTACTCAGCCTCCAATAACCATGCAAGATTGACTTTAAAGGGGAAGGGGGCTTGTGCTCGGGAGGAGCCAAGGAAAGCAGAATGGGCCTGTGGTTCGAGATGCCACCCGTCTTAATACTTGTCTGAATCCGCACAAGAGAGACTAACAAAGCTTCAGAGATTAAGAAACGGTCCAGTATTTTTGCAATAACATCCTTATTTTTTCTATTGTTTCGCTATGTTGGTTCCAATTTCGAAGGACAAACATCAACTAAGGAGGCACGTTCAAAACAGGATAGGAAAAAATGAGCAAGAGGGTCAAGTCTGGCTTTGGGCCCCCAGATCTCGTCACGGTAAAGGGTGAGATTCAAATCACCTCCCATAATCACGAGGTCTAATGGCCTGACTTCTGAGCTGATAAAATTCTTCTAGAAAGAGCGTTTATCATTGCTTGGCCCATAAACATTAAAAAGGGAAAGGGATCTATTAAAGTAGGGATCATAAATGATGGTTTTAATATAGGATGAAGAACAAGTAGATGATTGAACAGAGAGTGAAGGGCTAATAGCTGAAAGAATCCCCCCTGCCGACCCTACAACATCCACGTAAAATAAAGACCATCCAACGAGACATTTCAACATAAACTCCTGAGCCCGAAGGTCGGATATCTTCATTTCCTAAATAAAAAAGACGTCGGGAGAGATAGATTGTCTCAGTCATTTGAGGGCTAGCTGGGAAGGGGCGCCCCTAAGATCCCTTGCATTGAAAGAGAGGATGATCATAGAGGGCCCTTCTTGAGGGTGATCCTAGCTCTAAGAGCCCGATGAATTGTATGCTTCTTTCCAGAGGAAATGTCCAAGGATGCTTGGTTCTGGGCTTTAGTCAAGGCCAATTTTCTACCAAGAGTGATTTTGGGCACCGGATCCAATGCCAAACCACCTTTAATGGAATGATCCAAGCTGATGTGAGAAGAAGAGGGGGAACGAAGCTTGGCAGTATAAGGGCTAGTCAAAGGGCGAGTGTAGTTTGACACAAGGGCCCCTTGAGAGAGATCACTTGGGGGGGGGGGGGGGAAGAAACGAGCAAGGGAGCACTAAGAGAAGGAGTGGGATGGATAGAGGGGCAAGGGGCCATAACATTACTATCCAACCTAATGTTATCAAGAGACAAAACAGAGGGGGGAAGGAGGGGGTCCAACCCATTCAAGGGCAAACCTATTGCAGATGAAAAGACTCCAACCTCCAGGTTTTTATGATCAAGCCCTGCGAGAGGGAGGATTCGATGAATCCAAATCCATCTCAACATCATCACTAGGAGGCTCGGGGGGGGGGGGGGGGGGTGGGGCAGGGGGCATGAATCCAACAGGCTCAAGAACACGAATAGATGGCTCGTTTTTCCTCCAAATCTTCTTGAAATGAGGACGAGAGTGATCAGGCAGAGGGAAATCCTGGGCTAAGTGCCCAATCTTACGTCACAGGAAACAAAAAAAAGGCAGCTTCCAGTAGTCCAGTTTTTGGGACCAGGTGCTTCCATACAATTCCAGAACAATATCTTCATAGAGACCTTCTCGCACATCTAATTCGACCTAGATTTTTGCACAGCTTCTGTCAAATTTAGTGTCCCAATCGTCTTCCAAAGAGACAAAAGAGCCTATCTTATTACCTATGGCCTCAAGTATGTTTTTCTGCCAGAAAAATTGGGGGAGGCTAGGGAGAATGACCCATACTTTCTGCAAGTGCTGCGGGGAACGATCAACATTAAAGCTGATGTCCCAATTCTGAAGGATCAGACCTACCGGTCCCCAGTTCCACACTCTGTCCAAGAGCTTGATCCTATCTTAACAAGTTATTACTTTAAACAACAACCATCCATGCGAGAGTTTATGGAACGAAGGAACATAGCCCAGCACCGGTTTTCATTTTTCTTCCATCCATGACTGGATTGCTTCTTTGGATGCCATTCTTCCACATAAACGACCAACCAGATCTTTGTCCAGATATGAGGGAACTTCTGAAAGCGGAATATCAATACCCACGACCAATTTTGCAGCATCTCCTTTTTTTTTTATGCCCTTTCGACGATACGCAGAATGAGAATGCTTTGGCAGATTATCGGCCTCTTTAAGATCATTCTGCTTCTCCATGGAGATGGAGGAGGACGTTTCGATAATGTTAGGTAAAGGAACTGAAACAAGGGGAGGCAATTCATGATCCGGTGTAACAGCATCCGAAGCCCTCTTCATAAAATCATACTGTCTTGGGAGGACCTGTCCCTTCTCCGGGCTGTCCAACAAATCCAGGTCCTCTTCATACATTGCGATGGCTTGTAGATGATAAGGTGGAGAGGGAGATTAATGGCAAAAGAAGAGGGCAACGTACAAAATGAGAAAACATACTCGACCCTAAATGCAAAACTACCCTTCCCACCAATCAAAACTGGGGATTACATTGGCAATCCACGAGGGACCCCACCGCCGAGGAGCGCACTACAGAATCGATGCCTCATCACTGCACCACAGAGCTATCTACCTATATTTATCATCAATGCTATCCATATCAAATTAAATGTTAAATTAAAAAAATATAAAACATGTGAAAGATATGTAATAATATTATTATGGTTTTAATAAACTAGCCTAGATTCATCTCTATTTTGGATCTATCAAGCATCAATAGGGATAAAATATCTCGAGGTGCAAACCTCTTTTTGAGTGCAAAATTGAGGAAAGGTTTGCACCTCGAGAGATTTAATTCCTCTTTGTGCATGATAGATCCAGAGTTGAGATGGATTTAGGACAATTTTAGTCATGTGCAACCACATAAAATTTGTCGAACATATGATTAATATAATCATTTTAAATATACTAAATATGTCTAAGATTAATCTAATGAGTTCCTTCTCTTTTACATTTCATTCACATTGTACCTGTATTTGTACTAAATACCTAAATTCTAGCATATGAATCCTCACACACATGACACATTTAAACTTGAGCTAATTGATAAATCCTATCATAAAATTTTTGATGTACGATATTCATATCAACAAGAGTTACAGGTTGAGCTTGGGCATAAACATATTTTAAAATTATTTCTTTCATAGGATTCTTGTATTATATCTGAGTTGTTTGGATATTGTTTTACTTGTTGATAGGCTCTTTGTTGTTCAACGTTTCATTTCCTTTGTTCTTCATGCTCTTGAGTTGTCATTTCCTTTGCCTTTTTTGGTTGATTTCCTCTTCATTGTGCATTTTCTTGTATTAATTTCTATTAATACTCTTCAATTGTGTTTTTTTTGTCCTTCTTTGTTGATATGCACTTTGATATATTCTTTGTCATTCAATTTGTTTCTTTCATCTAATCTTCTTGTTGTTCAAACGTCATTTGTTGTGACTATCTTTGTTTATCCATTTGTTGTTGACACTCAGTTGTTATTTTTTATGCTTTCCTTTATCAAATTTCTCTTTGTTGTTCATTTCTATTTAAGATGAATATAGGTTGATGATTAACATGGATCTAGGATCTTTCTTGTTCGTTTCAATTTAATATATATCTAGGATGATGATTAATATAACATAGAAATCAATGCATATTGTTAATAACTACCTTGCGCATACAAATAAATTAATGCATTTAATGAAAACAAAAAAAAGGATTATACAATTTCAATGTGAAATATTCATATGAGTGAGAGTTACACGTTGAGCTTAGGCATAAATATCTATTAATTTTTTTTCATAGGATTTTATTTTGCAACTTTTTCTAGATGCTTAAGTTGGTTGAATATTGTTTCCTTTGTTGGTATACTCTTTATTGTTCAAATTTTTGTTTTCTTTGTTCTTCATACTCTTGATTTGTCATTTCATTTTCATTTTTTCATTGATTTCCTCTTCGTTGTGCATTAACTTGTATTATTTTCTCTTGACACTCATTTATTGTCATTTGTTGTGCCCTTCTTTATCGATATAATCTTTTTTTTTTGTAAGCTGTGTAGGACTACATCTTCATCATCATGTCCAAATACATCACCTCGATAGGGGTAGGGAATTGAACCGATGACTTCACATCAAGGAGTTCCTTAATAACTCACCCGATCACTGTCTATCCAAGACCTCGTGGACTTATCAATATGCTATTTGATATACTCTTTGTCATTCAAATTTTCCTTTCATCTTACCTTGTTGTTGTTCAATTGTTAATTGTTGTGATTGTCTTTGTTTCTCCATTTTTTATTGATAGTCCTTGGTTGTAATTTTTTATGCCTTTCTCAGTCAATTTGCTCTTTGTTGTTCATTTCTACTTAAGATTGATTTAGGATGAAAATTAAGATGGATCCAGGATATTTCTTGTTCATTTCTATTTAATTTATATCTGGGTTGATGATTACTATAAAAAAATCAATGCATGTCATCAATAATTACTTTGTGCATATAATGAAATCAATGCACACTAATAGTACGCATAGTCTAACTAATATATGAAACGGATATTTTCAGAGCATTTTTTCTAATCAATTTTCTTCAAAATCCGGTAGATATTTTTAAAAATCATAAGTTTAAGTTGTTTAATTTACAAAGACCAGGAGCCTTGGGGGATTTTCAAGGTGTTGAATCCATTTATGCATTCAAAAGTGTATTTAAAAAAAAAAGAAATCACAATCTTGATAGAAATTGTATTATCGGATTCCAGCCAAAAAGCCGTTTTGTCTATTAGTTAGACTACACCCTATTAATATAGTTACTTTGAAAGCATTGCACTTCATCCATCTATTTTCATTAGGTAAAAAATTAACATGTACATTGAAATAAATGCATCCTCTATTGTCATTTCCTGTGCCTTTCTTTATCAATTTTCTCTTTGTTGTCCATTTATATTTAATATGGATCTAGGCTCTTTGTTGTTAATTTCTATTTAATATGGATATAAGTTGATGATTATTGTAACACATAAACCAATGCACGTGATCAATAATTATTTTGTGCATACAATGAAATCAATGCATTTAATGCAAACAATCAAATAGGTTTAGAAATCAACATTTACATTGAAATCAATGCATTTAGCACAATTAATAAAATATGATCAGAAATAGATAACTACACTAAAATCAATACACCTATTTCAATAAAAAAATAAAATATTTATGTTAGAGTAATCTAAAAATGAATTATAAATTTACATATGTCTTTACTCTTTTAATTTGGCGAGAATGTTTAATATTATAATATGTTCAATATAATATAATATCCCAATGTTATATAATGTAAATATTTTATGTGGTTAATTAGCATTTTGTATTATATTATTATATTAAATTAAATCTAAAATGACAAATTTTTTATTAGTTAGATGAAACCCCTCTCAACTACACTTGCAAATATTATTGACTTATGTAAGAATAATTTATTCGTTCTTAACTTAATAAATAAACCATAGAATAACCTAAAAATATAAATTTATGGTTTAAGAAGAAAATCATGATATTATAAGTGGATCCCATGTAACACATTCCTTATTATTAGAAATTAATTCCAACAAATAAGAAAATCTTTGTAACATATTTAGACACCCACGTCCATCGACTTAAATGTTCATCTTCAATTCTCATTTATATATACTTCTTCGTTATCTAGAACTTAATAAATTATTTTCTTGCTCCTTCTTTAGGAAATCTTTTTCTTATGTAGTGCTCACAAAAACCAAGGGAGCTGAAGGATGAACTTTCCTTTAGAGTAGTTGTAATTATAAGTAATGACATATTTTTTTATTTAGTTGTTAATAATTTTGTCTACTTGAATATTTTTCTTAAAGAAATGGATGAGGGTTGATATTAAATCAAAATCTGGTTTTTGGACCATAACCTTTACAAATTCTTTACAGTTTTAAATGCTTTACCTGCTTAAAAAAACTAAAATTCAAAATTTGTATCTCTCATTAAACTATTTATTGCTATTTTGCAAAGACTAATGTTATAAACTCAGACAAAAACTCTTAACAACACTACAAATCTACATTCCATGACGATATGAAAAGACACTCCAACTTCAGGGAGCCAATGCTTTGTCCTCCAATTCCTTCCTCCATGCCTGAGTCTCATTCTCATTTGTTCACAATTGAGGCTCAAGATGGTTTTGCGTCCTCTTCTTTAGCTAACCTGCCGATCTACGTACATCAACCTGACCGCTCGTGCTTCCCTCCCACTTCTTGGCTTCTAATTTTTTTAGCCTCTTGTCAAGGTCAGTAATGTCATTTTCCAACAAGGTCAGTAATGCCATTTTCCAACATGAGATTTATATTTTCAAATTTCAAATGCATCATCTCATATTTCTTCTCCAATGTCACCACCCGAGCCTTTGATTCCAGTTCTTCTAACACTTGCCTTTGGTTTCACTTATTCATTGTTGCCAGTATTAATTCCACAGAAACAACCAATCTCTCCAATGAAATATTCATATGAGAATGAACATCCTCAACCAATTAAACATGCAAACCATCCACCTCCATTCCTTTTTCGCTGCAATTCCAAGTATGACAAATACTCGTGAGAAGACAATGTAACTACATCATGCCTGTGAATTGAATATCATCTTCTAACCTAATCTTCTTCAATTTAATAAACCAAAGATGATATCCTCTGTTACTTCCGAGGTCTCAGGCCTTTGGCATTAATTTTATTCTCCTTCGCATCCATAATATCAACCTGGGCGATTCCTCTCTGATCACTGCACTAGCAAACTCTGTTACGGAGAGGAATGTCACAATAAAATAGTTTGTATAAATTTATTATCCTCTGTAGGGCTTTAATAGCGTCTCCTTCCCAATCCCATGCGACTCCAACTATCATCACGTATCGTTGCCACCTAGTTTCCCTTATCTAGTCGTCCACATCTTTCCAAGAATCGTCGGGCTGCCAGAAGTGCATTGTTGGTATTATTTCTTGCTGGAACCTTAAGAAATTCATCCGTACGGTATTATAGGTGACTATTGATATCCATGTAGCCTTGAGTCATGGCAACAAAATGTGGATCACAACACCATTTACCATATCCATTAGACCATGGCAACAAAATATGCCGATATATGTTGAAATTTTTTTGTCACTTCAAATTATTGAATCTGAAGAATAATGGGTTGGAAGGGAGACCAAATTTTCATGGGAGTGGTCACTAGTGCTTTCTTTACATGTTTTACTACCACGATTGAATATCATGATCAAGTTAGAGGGATAGACATTCTGTTGGAATTTGGGATCTAGCCATGGGATCTAGTTGTTGCATATACCCGGGGAAATTACTTAGTTCCCTATTAAAAAATAATAATAATGTTTTGAATTTGTTTTGTTATTGCTAACTCAAGTCCTTACCATAAAGCTAAATATTTTGCTTAATTATTTATTGATATGCCTAAACCCTATGCAAATTTAATTTTCATTTGATCATGGAGGTGAAGAATAGCCCCTCCCACTCTTATTGACCTTGTTACTTGAATATTACATATAAAGAGAAATGATATCTATTTTAATTTTAAACATGATTTATACTTTTAAGCCTCAAAATATAGGTAAAGCATGTTAGAGAGAGAGAGAGAGAGAGAGTGGTGGGGGAAGAAATAGGATTGGAGGGAAAAGAGAGAGATAGAGAGAGAAAGAGAGAGAGAGAATTATATGGAAAAGAGAGAGAGAGAGAGAGAGGAAAATATAGAGGAAGGTAGGAGAGAAAGGGAGAGAGAGGAAGGACAAGAGGGAGGACATGGGAGAGAGGAAGAGAGTGATGGGAGAATAGAGAAAATTGGAGGGCAAAGAAAAATAGAGAAAGAGAGAGAGAGAGGGAGAGAGAGGAAGGATGAGAGAGAGGAGAGAGGGAGGGAAGAAGGAATACATAGAGAGTGATAAGTGGAGAGAGAGATGAAGTGACAAGGGAGATATGGAGAGAGTGTGTGTATGTTTTGGGGTGAGAGAAAGAGATAAAGAAGGAGATATGGAGAGAAGGGAGGAGAGAAGGAGAGAGGGAGGGATATAGTAACATAGTTGGAGGGTGGAGAGAGATAGATATATAGATGTGGGAAAGAAATGGAGAGACAGGAAGGAAGAGGGAGGATGTGAGAGAGTGGAGAGAAGAGGGGAAAGATAGATGTAGTTCGAGGGGGGAGATAGGGAAGAAGATTTATTGCACTAGATGAATTGATTTCAGTGTAAACGGTGATTTATAATCCATTTTGATTGTTTGCACTAGATGCATTGATTTTAGTGTAGATGTTGATTTCTAATTATATTTAATTGCTTGCACTAGATGCATTGATTTCAATGCAGATGATTTCTAATCCTACATGATTGCTCGCACTAAAAGCATTGATTTCAATATAGACAGTGATTTCATATGCTATTTGATTGCTTGCACTAGATGCATTAATTTCAGTGTAGACGGTGATTTCATATGCTATTTGATTGCTTGCACTAGATGCATTAATTTCAGCTTATATTTTGATTTCTAATTATATTTGACTGCTTGCACTAGATGCATTAATTTCAATGTAGATGATTTCTAATACTATTTGATTGCTTGCACTAAATGCGTTGATTTCATTGTAGATGGTGATTTCTAATCCTATTTGATTTCTTGGACTAGATGCATTGATATCAGTGTAGATATTGGTTTCTAATCTTATTTTCTTACTTGCACTAGATGCATTGATTTCAGTGTAGATGTTGATTTCTAATCCTATTTGATTACCTGCATTAGAAGCATTGATTTTAGTGTAGATTTTTTTTTCTAATCTTATTTGATTGTTTTCATTAGGTGCATTGATTTCAGTGTAGATGTTGATTTTGGATTTGATGTAATTGGATGTACATTGATGGTACATTAATTTTTAAAGTGATTGGATTAACATTGTGCATTGATTTCAATGTAAGCACACAAAATTATTGACAATGTACATTAATATTTGTGTTATAGTAAATCAACCTATTAATATTGAAGAGCAAGAGAGACAATGTATGATGTTTAGTATAATAGTCCAAGCTAGATATTTAAATGGTTTATGATTTCAAATGTCCTTTTCATATAATCGATATGAAAAGATGACAAAACTAACAAGGGTGACAATAAGAATAGTAAAAGAAAATAATTTGAGATTGATCACAATGAAGACTATTTGTAATTGACTGCATTCTTATTATTTTCATTTTCTATCATTCAACACTATTACATTGTCACTTTGCATTAAAATTTTTTATTTCAACATTAAAGTTATTAACAATATTTATCATCTAAAAAAACTGAGGTAGCTAAGAAAATTTTAAAATTAAAATTACCAGATAAATATCAGACCATATATAAAATGATTATATTCATATTATCTGTATTTACATATTATTGATAAAATTAATCATATGTTCGATAGATTTTCCTTAACTGCACACGAATGAAACCAGCCTAGATCCATGTTAACTCTGGATCTATCAAGTGCTGAGAGGGATTAAATCTCTCAAGGTGCAAACCTTTTCTCAATTTTTGCACTCAAAAAAGAGGTTTGCACCTCGAGAGATTTGATCCCTCTCGGCGCTTGATAGATCCGAAGTTAAGACAGATCTAGGCTGGTTTCATTCGTGTGCGGTCAAGGAAAATCTATCGAACATATGATTAATTTTATCAATAATATGTAAATACAGATAATATAAATATAATCATTTTATATATGGTCTGATATTTATCTGGTAATTTTAATTTAAAATTTGCTTAGTTACCTCCGTTTTTTTAGATGATAAATATTGTTAATAACTTTAATGTTGAAATAAAATTTTTTAATGCAAAGTGACAATGTAACAGTGTTGAATGATAGAAAATGAAAATAATAAGAATGCAGTCAATTACAAATAGTCTTCATTGTGATCAATCTCAAATTATTTTCTTTTACTATTCTAATTGTCACCCTTGTTAGTTTTTGTCTCCCTATCTCCCCCCTCAAACTACATCTCTCTTTCCCTCCTTCTCTCCACTCTCTCACATCCTCCCTCTTCCTTCCTCTCTCTTCATTTCTTTCCCACATCTATATATATCTCTCTCTCCACCCTCCAACTATGTTACTATATCCCTCCCTCTCTCCTCCCTTCTCTCCATATCTCCTTCTTTATCTCTTTCTCTCACCCCAAAGCATACACACACTCTCTCCATATCTCCCTTGTCACTTCATCTCTCTCTCCACTTCTCACTCTCTATGTATTCCTTCTTCCCTCCCTCTCTCCCCCTCCAAATCCATCTCTCTATCCTTCCATCTCTCTGTCTATCTCCCTCCCTCTCTCCTCTCTCTCCCTCTCTCTCTCTCTTTCTCTCTTTTTCTTTTCCATCTAATTTTCTCTATTCTCCCAGCACTCTCTTCCTCTCTCTCATGTCCTCTCTCTTGTCCTTCCTCTCTCTCCCTTTCTCCTACCTTCCTCTATCTTTTCCTGTCTCTCTCTCTTTGCCATCTAATCCTCTCTCTCTCTCTCTCTTTTCCCTCCAATCCTCTTTCTTCCCCCACACTCTCTCTCTCACTCTCTCTCAAAATCTACACTAAAATCAATGCATATAGTAGAAGAAATCAAATAGGATTAGAAATAACCAACCACACTGAAATAAATGCATTGAGTGCAAGAAATCATCTTCCCTCTCTCCCCCCTCCAACTCCATCTCTCTTTCCCTCCCTCTCTCCTCTCTCTCACATCCTCTCTCTCTTCCTTCCCCTCTATCCCATTCTCTTCCACGTCTATCTCTCTATCTATCTCCCTCTCTCTCCCTCTCTTCACCCTCCAACTATGTTACTATATCCCTCCCTCTCTCCTTCTCCCGCCATTCCCTCCATCTCTCTTTATTTTTCTCTTTATCTCACCCCCAAACATGCACATAATCTCTCTATTTCTCCCTTGTCACTCCCTCTCTCTCTCTCCACTTCTCGTTGTCTATGTATTTCTTCTTCCGTCCCTCTCTCTCTTCCTTCCTCTCCTACCTCCCTCTCTCTTCCCCATATCTCCATCTCTCCCTCTCTCTCTTTTTCCTCCAATATAAAATGCAGGAGCAATAGAAAAATATGGTATTTGGCCCAAGGTATTTAGCCCATGGTATTAAAATGGTATTTTCCCCATAGGCTTCACCTAAATAAAACTTTTTTTTGTTTATGGAGTAAATATAAAAAGAGGTTTTATTTACTTACCATGCCCCATAAATAAATTTACATTTCAAATGTTTACTTACATTACATTTATTTACTTACCATACCCTTATTTATTCACCATACTATCGGTAATAAATAAAAATATACCCCCAGTACATTTTAAATATTTACTTACATTACATTTCTCACATTACATCTACACATGTGCCTTATGCTCTGACATATCAAATTTTTACATTACATAAACAAAAAGGTAGAAATAAAATAAAATGTAGGAGCAATAGAAATCAAACCTGAAAATCAATTGTAGCTCATTGACACTGAAATCCTTCCCACAAATATTATTTTCCAAATCAATCCAAATAAGTTCTTTGACATTGAAATCCTTTCCCTCAAATATTATCACTATCACTTTCAAACACAAATATCATTACTATCACTTTCGAACAACTACCGAAATCCTTTCTCACAAATATTATTTCACTGTTTGCAAATATGGTATTATAATATCCAACAGTAAGTTCAGGGGTGTGAGATCTGGTTTCATATTGGCAATGAATACCAACCACTTTTCCAGAAAGCTTGGTGCCAGTGCAACAAAAAATGGATTCAGATGATCTTAGGATTTTCTCTCCATGATCAATAAGCATACCATAATACCATAACTCACTATACAAACAGTTCCAACCACCATCTCTGTGAAAAAATGGGGTTTCCTCAGGCCAGTTGTTGTAGTGACCTGCATCACTTGGACCTCCATTACAACCTTCATTCTTTCCAGCAACTTCGACTGTGGCTCTAAGGTTAGAGATCATAAACTGCAGTACATAGATTCCCAAACTAGTTACTAAATGGGATTTGACCTGAATGGTCTAAAAAATTAAACCCAAATACCAACAATAATATTTTGTGTGCGTGTGTATTAAAAAGGTAATATGCAGATCTACTAAACAGAAGAAAATTTAAAAGATAAAAGTATATACCTTATCATAGCACTGAAAGGCTACAATCCCTAGGAATCTCCATGTACCATGTCTCTCAAGATAGTATGGATATCACAACTCTCCTGCAGGACCCATTCCCACTTGAATTACCTGTGTTATCATGTACAACCAAAAACACATTGCTTGAAACCAGACTCCGATAGATAGATATGGTAGGCATTAGGGCCAATAATATTTGAAGATAAAATAGGCATGGTGATAAAATTCTTACTTAATACAGATTAGGGAGTTTGGACATAAAAAGAATAATCTCATAACTCAGAAGGATTTATGCCTATAATACCATTGTAGAAGGATTTTAACCTACAACATGAATACAAAACAAACCATATTGGTTTGTCCAAGATGGATAGATGCATCATCATATCTTTAGAATTGGGTATATAATAGATCAAGAAAATTACTTCTAGGACATATAAATAAAACCTGTATGGATGTATGGATACATAGAAAAGAAGTCTTGGTCATACAAGTTGGGACCAAAACATGTTATAACATTTTCAACTTAAGGATATGTCATGTACAAAATTCATAAAGACAAATTTTATTATAGTAAACTGTTGATAAACCATCATTTATAGTAGCATGAAAAATAAGGTCTAATCATAAAATATGGGGCTACATAGAAATGCTTGGGCCATCGAATCTCCATGTCAGGATGCGCACCAACAATATGCAATTTATATACTAGAGACAATCTATATCCAACCTTTGGTAAAAATACGGAAGGGGCAAAGAGTAAGAAAACTCTGGTAAAAATGAGGTTGGGGCAAAAATCTATTATAACAATGCAATCATAGGTACAACACGAGGTTGGTGACAAAAAAATCAATATGACAACTGTGTGGTAATAATTGGGTGCAACATGGAGCATATTATAGCTATCTAAGAATCCCATTCAAAGAGTGAGCATGATTGGATCAAGTATATAACCAAAAATTGAGGCCTAGGAAAAATAAACAAAATATGGTTGACAAGGGCTTGATTAGTAGATAAAGCAGGGATATTTCAAACCTAACAATGTCTTCAATTTCCAATAAACAAGTTTTCCAACTCATGGACCATTTTACTTGTTCAAAGAACGGGGCCAAGTACAAATTTTGGGCAAATCTGGTAGATACCTCACTCATTGCTCCTCAATCTCAGGGATATTTTGATTTGAGCTAGTATGGTGATCTTTGTGTGGACAAGCTAGGTTTGAATCTCCCATGAACAAGGTTTAAATATTATCGAGTTTTTCCCATCATGGACAATATTAGTTCAAAGGTAGGTGTAAATCCTATGCAAATTTGGAAGAATAGTCAGGCAATACTCAGAGCCAAGGAGCATAGCCCATATTCCCCTCCAACCTTTTATATGGCTTCGTATTTCTTAGATATCATATGTGCTAATAACCCTTTTTCAGGCATGGGATGGGCATGGAGCATCTCCAACATCCTTGTACATGTATACTGTAAGGATCTGTGGGAGAACAAGTACAAAATACAATATGCAAACATTTGTTATCATTTATTTGCACAAGCCTTTGTCTAGAATCTCATTGCTATTGTGTATTGATTTTATTGATTTAATGGTAACTTCCAACAAAGTTTTGCTAAATTTACTGGGAAAGAAGAACAATGATTGCTAAATTTACTGGGTAATAAGAACAACCATATGAGTGTCTTTATCTCACGCCAAAATAGATGTGGGACAAGTTCAAATTCTAACACCACAACATTTCTATAAAAAAAAAAATTCAAAACACATGGAAATTTATCTAAGCTTAACCAGATTCAAGTTTATTTGAGCTTAACCATATTTTAAATTCGATTCGAGTCAGCCGAGGGCCCAACCCCATTTATTTGTGGCTAGGCCCTCTTATAGTCTACAGTCAGGGATGGCTGTAAGTTCAGCCATGTTCTGCAAGTATAGATTTTAGTAACATAGTACTCAAAATATATGTAAATTTGAACGTGGACATGTCAAATACCTATGATTTCTCATATCCCACAACTGTGCATACCAGTACATGTATACTATAAGGGTTTGTGGGAGAACAAGTACAAAAGACAGTATGAAAAAATTTGTTATCATTTATTTGCATCGGCCTTTGTCCAGATTTTCATTTCTATTGTGTATTGATTTTCTTGATTTAATGGTAACTTCCAACAAAGTTTTTCTAAATTTACTGGGTAAGAAGAACAACGATTTTTAAATTTACTGGGTAAGAAGAAAACCTATATGAGTGCCTTTATCTCACGCCAAAAAAGATGTGGGACAAGTTCAAATTCTAATACCACGACATTTCTTTAAAAAAAAAATTCAAAACAGATGCAAATTTATCTAAGCTAAACCAAATTCAAGTTTATTTGAGATTAACCATATTTTAAATTCGATTCGAGTCATCTGAGGGCCCAACCCTATTTCTTTGTGGCTACTCAGCCTAGCCCCATTTCTTTGTGGCTAGGCCCTCTGATAGTCTACAATCAGGGATGTCTGTAAGTTCAAACATGTCCTGCAAGTATAGGTTTTAGTAACAGAGTACTCAATATATATATAAATTTGAACTTGGACATGTCGTATACCTATAATTTCTCATATTACACAACTGTGCATACCAGTCCAATTGGTTTAAGAAAATTGAAAATAAACAATAAAAAATAAATCATACAACTGTCCATACAAATCCAATTGGTTTAAGAAAACTGATTCTTTCAGATGAAGATAAGAATTAAAAATTGTTGATGAATAAGTGTTCAATTAAAACTCTGTGGGATTAAAAGTAAATTAGATGTTCAACCAAAACTCCATGGGACCAAATTTTTCTACTCAGTTTAAACCTGCCATGACAATAACTCATTTTTACATAAGATGGAAATGGTGCACAGTTTGTGCAAAATGTAATATAACCAAAACAAAGACAAAGATTAATACTAAAACATGTGAGCTTTTGAATAGAATAAACATTGGAGGTTTGATATTACTTCTCCAGTTCCTTGACAAATTTGTCATATAAAGGGTATAAAGGGAAATAAGATGTCCTCCTGTACATGCTGTGAGCGTTTAATAGATTTGAATGGAGTAGAATGAAATGGACCAAAAAAGGCCGAGCACACTAACACTGGAGAATGAAATTGGCAAATTCCACGTGGACTCAATGCATTCGATTGTTCTTTACTGAATAATTCCATTCTCTAAGGTTATAAAATTTCACACCTCTTGGTGGGCATAATTAGCATGCTCCTTAGCTTAGGGTGATTTGGTGAAATGCCAAACACTATGAATGCAAGAGCTCGCAAAGAGGTACTAAGACCGATAGATCGGGGGATAATATTGGGATAATTCCTGTAGTAGACCCAACTCATTTGCTCTCCTGCAGGACCCATTTCCACTTGAATTTCCCGTGTTATCATGGACAACCAAAAACACATTGCTTAAAACCACACTCCGATAGATAGATATGGTAGGCATTAAGGACAATAATATTTGAATCCCTTCAGCACCCAAAAAACCATTGCTGTGGTGAAAAATGTCCTCCAAAGAATATCACTTCACCACCTGAAAAAGGATTCACAACCACCATTTCTCACTATTTTTCTTTTGAAATCATGCTTACTGATATCAAACTACATGTGCACTAATTCTGTGCTATAAGCCATAGTTATTTTCATCATATGTAGGCATAGTCCATGGTTGAGGCTAGTTGAATACACGTCACATCCTTATCTGACATATGTTGAAGGTTAAACCTTGATGCCCTGTAACTTGTAAATTAAGCATACATCCAACAACAGTGTGCATTGCAAATGAAATTTTTATATATCATGTTTCTATTTCTTCTAGTGCAAAGAGCACACCACCAATAGGTGCACAGAAAGTTGCAGCCACCACAGGTAATGAGATCATGCCTATCTCTGCTACAAAACGATGAACTTTTACTCTCTTTGGAGCATTCACCATTTGAGTCCAAATAATAAATGACTTCTGGAAATTCCGCAGACTTTTCCCTACAATGTGATAAGCACCTGAACTGATTTCTATTCTTGCTTGTGCCTGGGTTTTTTAGTGTTTGGTGAATAAGGATCAAACATTTGGCAATAGGACCATTATTCTCTGACCCTAAAATGTTTTCTGCATTTAAAGACACAATTTCTTGAAACTTGGGAAAATCAACATGTAGACAACATACTGTTAGAATTTTGACGTAGCTATGAAAATATTAATAAAACAATAAACGTCCAATTTCATTCCGAAACTATAAGAGTTTTCACTGATATCCTCTTATTCATAAAAACAAAAAAAAATGTATAAAGAAATTTCAAGGCTTTATTCATCTTGATGGTATGGATGTAATAAGGGGACTTTGTTGATACCCCAAAATGTAGATATTTGTTGGATCTGATATATGCAACCACTCATCCAAATTCAGGCAATTGCAGGGCACTTTACCTTCCAGATTCCATGTACCCACAAATACCCTGCTGCGCAAACATACTATCGTAAACTTAATTCTTTAAAGAAGTTGGTTTCTGTTATGAAAAACCATTGTTGAATTCAAAATTACAACACATTTTCAAACACCATTATTTTGCTTTCAATACTTCTAAGAAAAGCAACCCATCACAGAAATGGGTTTTCATATTTGACTATCAAGATGAGATGCGTTTTTTTAAATGGTCAAAATTCTAGACAAGTGGTAACAATTCAATGATTTGACAATGCCGAAGATTTTAAAGCATGAGTTTTTATAACCCCATTTTTGTACACATTTGTTATTTGTATGATGTTTATTTGATACAAGCACATAGCGACAGGATTCCTTGTATTATCACTAATATTTTGGAAGATTTAGAACCTTATTTCCCACCTAATGGTAAATACTTTAAATCTAGCAGATAGATAGCTTAAGTTGGGATAAAATAAAATATTTACACAATTCGCAAACAATAAAACAATCAGATCCATCTTGTATGGAAAACAATATGCACTCAATAGCAGTGCGATAACTACCATAGATTCTTGGATATACATCATTTAATCTAAATGCTTTTAAATTTAACAATGCATATTCTCTATATGGAATTGAATTCCTTACACTTGATTCATGTCACTCACCTGACCTTGAACCAATGAGGACCATCCCAGAGATGTACCCAATTTTATCACATGTAGGTCCCAAGGTCAAGACCTCTTAAAGAGAGGGTAGGACTCATGTGAAAGGGATCCATTTAGATAATTAAAAAACGAAAGGTCAATGGGGTTTGGTTATATGGTAAAGCAGAGGTATTTCATACCATCCAACGCTCAAATCATCATAGACACATTTCATTCCTATGGAACACCTTTTCTACACAACTAGGCATCTCAAGGAGTTGACCCTGGTGCAAGCCCTAGGCAACTTTGGTCAAATACATAGCGCTGGTCATGGATCTTCATAAAGTGGTGTAAGTGGGCTTCACTATATTGTAATAATCCCATATTGGAGAAGGGCATGATGCCGAATCATCATGGAAAAACCAAAAACAAATGACCCTAAGTGGCTTTATTGATGGATCAATCACAGGATAAGGAAAGGAAGAAAGAAGCATACCCTTAAGCATGCATGTGTTTCCTATCCGTTCCGAAGCAAAAATACAATGCCTTTTTTTATGTTTCCTACAATAGATTTCCCTCTTGTTCTTCAACAATTTTATGAGCAACACCACCATCTTCAATATTGCAGTGCTAAGTGCCCAATCAACCAATTACCCATCAGGATCTCTCTCACGCTCCCCATAATTAACAAAATATAAAATCATTTGTCACTAATTTATAACCCACATATCATTGTAAGGGCTTCACTGTATTGTAATAATCCCATATTGGAGAAGGGCATGATTGTCGAAGCATCATGGAAAAACCAAAAACAGATGACCCTAAGTGGCTTTACTGATGGATAAATCACAAAATAAGGAAAGTAAGAAAGAAGCATACCCTTAAGAAAGCATGTGTTTCCTGTCCCTTCTGAAGCAACAATGCAATGGTTTTTTTTTAAAATATATTTCCTGCACTGGATTTCCCTCTTTTTCTTCAACAAATTTATGAGCAACACCACCATATTCAATATGACAGTGCTAATTTCCCAAGAAACCAATTACCCATCAGGATCTCTCTCATGCTCCCCAGAATTAACGAAATATAAAATCAATTGTTACTAATTTATAACCCACAAATCATTGTAAATCGTGACACATCACATATTGGCTAAAATATTTATTACGCAACATATCAAATAGGGAGAAAAACAAAGAACGAGACCCCAATTTGTTTAATTTAGTCTACGTTTCCAACTAACCCTTAAAGTGATGTTAGCCTAAAAATACAATGTTGATTTTTGGCAATAACAAAGAAAGAATGCCATTTTGAAGACATGAAGCCTTTCCCAAGAAAGTCATCCAACATTTTACCCATCTGCCTGTTGCTTGCCTACAAACACAAAACATGAAAGATGTTTATTGAATGGCCAGATATCGAGGGCAATGGAAATGGTAGTCTTCTCTTCACTCAAACGATTCCAATCGGTAAGTCTTATTTCCAATCCTTCTATTTGTGAATGGAATTATATATTAGCATATCATAGAGAAGACAATGAAAAATAAACAATTATGCTTAAGAATGTGCTGCTAAAATTAGTAATATGTGTAACAAGACATTTATCGACATGAGAATTAGAAGTTTATCGCACAGGAAAAAATGTTGGTAGATGGGATATAAGGTGTTTAAGGAGGCGCTTAGGCTCACTGACCAGTGGGAAGGAAAACAGTACAATGAGCGGGAAGGAGAAGGGTTGGCAAACAGGTATGGTAGAGCATGCCATGTATCAGTAGAGATACAGGTAGGGAAAAGGTAGGTTGAAATAAAAGCCGGAGAGATGGAAATTTTTTATTGATCGGAGGTACAAACACATGGTAAAATTTAATTTGTTAGAAGGGAGAAATTCAAGCTCTCTTATTGGCTGGGGTGAATAGTGTTTTCCCACCCAAAGTCAACAAAGAAAACGCCTTTCGACGTAATTATAAAAATTGAATGTAGCAACCAATATGAACCGGGAGAAGACAATGAAGTATATACCATTATTATAATAATAATAATTTACAAACCATTATAGATCCAATGCAAATATAACTTCTTCGGATTCGGTTGTGGTCACAAAAGTTGCTAAACATTTTAGTTCAACCCTTATAAAAAAACATGATTTTACTTATGAATTATTGTCCACAAAGATTTATTATTCTTATTATTGTGGCAATCTAGGGAAGAATGGAAGAATCTTGTGCATATGTGGCAATCCCACCAATACGTATTTTTTATTTTCATTTTAATAAATAACTATTAATGTGGGATCTATCTATAATTTTTGAAAGAAAATCTTGTTGAGTCGGCATGTAAATGTTTACACTCAAATATGAACACTACAACATCTCCCCTATACTAAATTTTTATTGACTATACATTTACATTTTTATACTCATTTACAGATACTACAACATCCCCCCCACACTAGGTTGTAGAGCGTCATAATTAAATAAAATAATATTTATATATCTTGAGATGTGAAATTTATATAAATATAAATAATATTATTAAGAACCAACATATATCCATACGATCTACTGACCTCCTAAAAGAATCAAATCTCTCAATATGCAAACATTTCCTCAAGTTTTTCTTTCAAAAAGATGTTTTCATCTTAAGAGATTTGATTCCTCTCAGGGCTTTTAGAAGCATAAATGCTTGTTTGTAAACATTTACATGTAGGATTGATTAAAAAATAATAAAAGGTTAAAAGTAATATATAGCCTACTATGGGGAAGATGTTATAGTGTCCATAAATGAGTGTGTTAGTGTCAGTATGTGCATACTTCCACCAGGGATCAAAACACATTTTACATGTGCAAGTTAGGTGTCCCACTCTGAAGAATTTTTCAATCATTCCATTAGGTCATGATATAAAATTGTTCCACTGGTGGTTATCCTTGTCAATAAACTTCACTCTCCCTCCGAGATTCACATTGCTGACTCATTCTCATGTCTCCTTGGGCATAACAACACCTATGGAAGTCTCTTTTCACCAAGAAGTCTTTTAAGTCAAAATCTCATTCATGGAAGTCAGGTTATTCAAAGTCTCATTAGGTCATTAGGGTTTTAACTTTCAAGGTCAAAAAATGCACCCTTTCATTTTCACAAGGTCAGAAAAGTATGAGAGTGATCCAAATAATGTCTCTTTACCATGTAAATATGATCTCCAAAATGGTTTCCAAAGTTGTATTTTGATTTCAAGTGTGAGTTTCATTCCAAGATGTAATTTTTATTTGTTCATGTAATTTTATGTCAATTGAAATGTAATAAGTACTCAGTCTCCCAAGGCTGCCAACTCATAGTTCCACATGCCAACACATCAAGTGTCAAATACAAAAAGTGTCTACTTCAGCAATTGATCAAATGTTAAAGGGAGTTGTCTTTTTCCAAGGGTGCCTAAGTCATCATTTTCCACAAGCACTAAACCCTAATTTCTTGTCCCATTGAGCTAGGGTTTGCTATGGAATCAGAGACATATGAGCAGAGAAGGCATAAGGTAGGTCATATTAGTAAGTATGAGGTCATTTCAAACTCACAAACATCATGTCTCCATCATTTTCCAGCAAATCATTGCAAGAGTCAAGCCATTTGCCACTCATAGCGCCAGTTTCTCTTTAAACTATGTTTCCGACCAAAAAGAGATGAATTTGACAAAAGTGAGAGAGGTTTTTGTTCCTAATAGGTCAATAAAGAAAAAAATCCTTCATTTTTTACACAGGTATCATGGTTTGGGAGAAATATAAAAAACACAGGTACCACAGGAGAGTTGTTGCACTTCTAGAGTAACCTTGGGAAAATAAACTTTTGACAAGGCAAATGAACTCCAAACAAAAAAAAAAGGTATATTTGGAAGGTACACAGGATAATATTTCCAACGAGCTATCCTGGGCCCAATTTGGACACAGGAAAGGCCTCCAAATTTGGTCTGCAAAAAGGTGTTGTAGGGGAACTGCACGTTCAGGAATGGCGCTGCGCATTTGGAAGAGGGAGTTGCGCATTTGCATAGAGGCGTTGCACGTTTTCTTAGAAAGTTAAAAAGTCTCTTACAACCTCCCACTCCATCAATTAAGGCTCAATATTTGCAGAGGTTGTCTTCAAAGCTCCATTTATCAGTGAGTAAACCCTAGCATCATCTCATTAATTTATTTTGTGCCTTATAATCATTTGAAACTTTTCCTAAGGAAGAAACCCTAGTTCTCATTTCAAACCTAATCCCTTCAATGTTATATTTTTCCATATCCTCATTCCCTAAATAAATACCATTCCTAATATCCCTCAATCCTAGGGTTTTCACTAACCTAGGTTCCATTCACATTCCCATTCCCTCCATTTTCCAAAACAATTCCTTTCACTTCACATTTCCTCTATTTCATTCCAACACCCTAGGGTTTCTACTTCAATTATGGCTGAGGTTGAGCCATTGCCACATACTTATCAGAGAGGTCATAGGCAGGTGTTGTCCCCACATAATGCGGGAGGGGCCATGTTTTCTTCACCAACAAAGTAGGTACACAAACGCAAGGAAAAGATGGCAGAGGTGGACATACATGGAGAGGAAGGCCTCCATGAGAAAGAGGCAAATTTTGAAACTTGTAAACTTAGACACAATTGATGATGATATTTCCTTGATCATTGAGAGAAAGAAGCCCAGATTAGAAACCTCCAAGCTAATCTTGAAAGGTCCAAGTTTGTCATTAACTTTCTCAAACAAGAGAATCAACAACTGAAGATCAAGCACACCATTGATGAGGTAAGATGCATCAAAGCACAGAGAAGCATGGCTTGAGAGAGTCAAACAAAACTTGGAGCAGGTCTTGGTCAAGGATCAAAAGGACAATGATATTCAGAGGAAAATGGAAAAGCACTACGCCATGAGGAACAAAATTGCAAGAGCCAAGCTCAAATGAGCCCATGCAAAAATTCAAGCTTTGACCAAGAAAAAGGAGAAGGAGAGGTTAGACATACTTGCTGAGGTGTCTCTTCATTCCTCAAGCCCTTGATCAACAATTAAACTTACAATTTTGGCAATTTTTTTGGCACATTTGGCACTTTAGTGCATTTTTGGTTTTTTGAGCAATTTTGGCACACATAAATTTTGCTAAACGTGCAATGCCCTTGGCGCTGCACTCTTTTTTGGAGCATCCAATTGAAAAATGGCCACCACCATCATGTTCAGAATGATGAATACATCAACCCTAGAAAGTTTCATAAAATTTGGAGGAGAAATGGTCCCTCAAAAGTGCAAAAAACCACCAAATTTTCATGTTTCTGCCTCCTTTTTGACCTTGGCATTGCGCATTTACTAGTATTGGGAGATTCACTTTTTGATAAGGCCAATGAGCACCATTTTGAAAAATGGAGGCATATTTGGAAACTAGACTCAGAGATATTTCCAATGAGCTATCTTGGATTTGATTTTGACACCGGGAAGGCCTCCAAAGTTTCTTGCAAAAGAGGCTATTTTTCCTGTCATGGCACCGCGCGTTTGCCAAGAAAATTGCAATTTTCACAGTTTTCAACAATTTTTTGATTTTCACTCCAGTTTGACTTTTTATCTTGGGATATGAGAAATTACTGATGTAAAAGGTCAAGATAAAATTAAATGTCACGTTTTTATTATTATCTAGGGTAGATACATTAGATAAGTCCTCTAGAGGTCAAATGAATCAGTTTCCTCTCTTTTAGAGGCAAATTGTTGGGTCTTCCTAGTCTTCAATTTCTTGTTTGGGAGTAGGTGAAACTGATCCCTATCTCATGGATTCAACTCTCTGAGGCTAGGAAGAGTGGTTTTGAGGTCTATATGATGCATTACCTCAGTCATTGTAATGGTTGGACTCTTTTGGAGGTTTGGCTTCTCAAAGACACAATTTTGTATCAGTTTGGGCCTGGACATTAATCAAATTTGCAACTATTTTTATGAGATCCATGTGGTATTGTGTTTAGTTTCAGTTCTTTTTTTGTGCTCATATGTTAGAATGTTTTGTGTATTTCATCGATCATTTCATTGCTATTAAGTGAATGTTTACAAGTTAGATGGACATAATCCATAATTTCTATGCTTTGTTTTGGGTAAATATTCATAATTTGTAATTTCTTCAGTTTAGAAAGAAACCATGAATTCAACATGCTCTTTCTAGCTCCTCACCTGTCTTTATCATCCCACTCATCGAAACCCTAAATTTCTAAACATTGTACCTACCTTGCCCCATAGAACACCATGCAAATCTTGACCTAATTTCCTTTCCCTAACTGTTTGATTCCTCCTGATCCAGCAAAACTCTACACAATCAAAATCAAAACTCTGAGCTACTATATCTAGCATAATATTTTCTTTCCACAGTCATCTTGGCTGTGATCCTTACGGAGAGAGCCCTCTCTTGGCCAAGTAGGGCTAGCTACTTTTTTAAGCATGGTTTGAGGTTACCTCGGAATTGCCTTTTTTAGCCTGAGGTTCAATCCGAGTGATAATAGAGTGTAAACATTTATATGTTGGAATAATAAAAAAGTGAAAAGTAATAAAATAATAAAATTCAATTTGTTATATTGTAATTTTGTTTTTATTAATAAAATTACCAACAATTTTTTAGATAAAAGAAAATCATAATATATATATATATATATCACATTAGAATATATATCCTATACATAGTAGTTATAAGTTAAGATCCATTGTACCATATAAATAAAATATATGATTATGTAACCATATATAAATTTAATTTATAAGCACATAAAAACTTAAGGCATAATCTATCTTATAGACGAAACAACCTTATTGACCACCATTTTTTCACCGTCTCCATTAATCTTGAAATTGCTTCCACCTTGACTCGTTTCGTTCTCTATTTAAAGCCAACATTAATGGTGCATGGTGGTGGGTTTTTGAATACCCCATAACTCAAATGCCAAATGAAGGATTTTCCCCCTTATTCTCCCCTTTTGCATTTCCTTTCGTCCTTTATTTACAACTTGGCTCCACTGTGGCACAAAAATCTATTAGGATTGATATTCGCCATTCGGTTGTGGGAGAGGAACATTACAAGATTGCATGAGGAATTAAGCAAACTGAACAACATGATAAGAAATTGAAGCACATTATAACCATTTGTGGACCATATCAGAAGAATATTGTTGAAATATAGTAAGAGCACAAAGAGTTGAATGTTGTCAGATATAGGGGCATTAGTCCTATCCTTGATCTTCTGATATGGGATTGGATATCTGGGCACAAATCAATTGAATGCATTATTTTAGTGAAATCATTTTACTTACAATTATGGGGGATGTAAGCTCAAGATAAAAAAGGAGTTGCAAAATGTAAATAATCCTGTTGGATGCAATTGTTTCAGTTGCCAAAGGAGGTTATTAACAAAATTCAATCCTTCATGTCCAATTACATGTGGGTCAGTCTTCCTAAAAAAGGGATGATGCATTTGGTCAAGTGGAATATGATTGCGTGCCTAATCCTAGAGGGTGGATGGGGTATTCAGGATATGAATAATTTTAACAAGTCCCTGCTCATAAAAAATTTCTGGAGGGCGATGTCAGGGGATAGTATATGGGAAAAAATTATCAGAGGCAAATACATAAAGGGGGAACACTTCTCCAAATTGATAAGATCAGGAATGAGACATAAATCGAGCTCTTCTCAAATCTGGAACAACATGATGAGGAATTTACCATGGTTGACTGGTTTTCTAAAATGGGAAGTAGGAGATGGTGTGAAAACAGAGATTGGATTAGATATTATTAAGGGTCTTGTAGGGAATCACACTTTATCTATCCATCTTCTCCATTTTTTACATGACAGAGGCATACACTTTCTCAACGAGATTCATAATACACTAAATCGTGGGACATTCACTCAGCAACGACATAAGGCATAAGAGATGCGTCTCACGAGGGGCATGACGCTAGAATGGGAAGAATATATATCAAAATTAAGGGCAATAGGAGTACATATAAGCACAAGGGGAGACAAGATGGTATGGGAAGGTAAGACAAAGACGGGACCTGCAATAGTTCAGGAAATTTACAGTAGGCTCCCTAGGGTGGGGGCTACTCTAGATAAATTTAAATGGTTCCAACACATTTAAGAATAGGATGTTCCTTGTCCGCTTATATTTTTCAGCTGGTTAGTGATTCATGATAGGATTTTAACGTGGAATAACCTCCTTTGCAAGTGTTTCATTGGCCCTAGCATATGCAAACAGGGACCTGAGGAAGTCAATCATATTTTTCTACGTTACCCATTTGCAGTGGTAGTGTGGGAAGATGTCTTGGATTCTTTGAATATCATTCAGGTATGACACTCTCAATCTTTAGAAAAATGTTTATTATCTTGGTTTAAGTCTCAAAAGGAATTCAGGTCTCTTCCCTTTTCTATATTTTGGTCAATATGGAGGTGCTGAAACTCACATTTATTTGAACAAAAAGAGGTTAATGTTAGAGTTGTCGTCATAAATGCATTGACATATTTCGCAGAAATTGGCCCGGTAAAGAAGCACAAAAAAAAGAGGTAGATAGTGTATAAGGACATTTGGAAGGAACTTTCGGCAAGGCACTTCGATGGGGCATGCAAACAAAGGGGCTGTAGTTGCAAAGCCGTTATGCGTCATCGAGCTAGGAAGATTTTATCACTTTTGGTGGGAGGGACGCAGAGGCACAAACAATAGGGCCGAAATTATTGCTTTGCGGGGGATTTTGTCATGTTCTAGATGGTTGGGGCTGGAGACATTGCATATCTATGGAGACGTAGAAGGCATAATAGAATGGGCCAAGGGGCACTCTCTATTCAACCCACCCTTCTTATCTAATTTGATGAGCTGTATTAGGAACTTGGCAGACTCCTTTCAGAACATTTCATTTGGGCACATATACAAGGGGCAAAATTCGATAGTGGATCTCCTATCTAGAGGGGCATTAGAAAGGAGCTTGGGAAGTTATTTTTGTTGCTTTTGTCAATGACACAATGTGGGAGTATTAGCTTCTCCTAAATTTGGGTTTTATTTATTTATTTTGTTTTATGAGATTAGATAAAATAATTGTCATGTAACACACTTAGAATCAGAAAGACTATAAACTTTAGGAAAATCTTAACTGAAAATAATTGTAATAGTTTATGTAGGCCAAAAGATGGAGTATTTTGTTTTGATCAAAAGTTTAATCTATGATCTTAAGAACAATGAAAAACAAAATGTAAAAGTATGTGGAGAGAAACCATGACATATGTACTCTCTTTTTATTTATAATAAAAAATCGTGTTGAAATGCCAAACTTTAATGATGGAAAAGGTTATTAAAGTAGAAAGGAAAAATTTCAAACAACTAGTACAAAATTTCACGGGCGAGGATGACAACGACAAGTGCGAGAAAAAGAAGAGCAATGAGACATTGGTTACCAAGAAAGCAGTGATGGATCAAACAAAAAAATGTTTCATAGGCCTCATCGGATCTTTCGATGGTTGCTACAAATCCACCCACTAAACCGGCACGAAATGAAATTTGCTCGGCACTGCCATCAACTTTAGTTGATTCATTGCATGGACCAATCAACATTAATGGGATGTGAAACTTGCAACCTATAAAATAAGGGACAACTGGGCAAAACTACACCCACTACGCTAAAATTGTTTGGAGAACAACATCTGACGTTGGATGCGCCATCATAAAATATAACAACGGTGACAGCTTCATCACAACTATGTTGGATAAAGACCATACTGAACTTTGGTGCCCAATTTTTACTATTCACTTTCTGGCCTGGATTTCCAGTTTCCTCTTATTTCTGTTGTGGCAATTGTGACTCCACGCATAACATATATTATCGAATGACATTTATTTCAAGACAAACATATTTCATTATTTCCAATAATAGCGCATAAACTTGTTTGGCATTCATAGGGATGGATTTCTTCCATTGTAACAAAATTTGGGAAAAAAAGGTTGAACATTAGTTGCGGAAGAACGGACCAATAGACCTACTTCATCAAATGGAGATTTAACAACCGAATGTCTTTGGATAAAATTGTTTTCCTATTCCTATTAATCTGGATAAAATTTATATTTGATTAATTGGAAGTTTTTGGTGATTCATAACACAAGTACGTATACATCATAGAAAGTTTGTTTTGAGATGTGGTTCTGAAATTTAGGATTACATAGGATACATTGAAGCCAAAGTTAAAAAGTTGATAAAAAAAAAGGAAGTTAAAAGTTATGGGGTAAATTGTTGTGAAAAGCAAGTTAATATATAATTTTGTGTTGATCTGGTATCAACTCGGATAGAACTCGCTCATTTTGAATAATGCAATGAAACAATATGTAGTATATATTTTTCAAATACAATTAAGTGTCAAATATAAACCAAATAATATGTAAGAGATGATACAGACACATAAAAGGAGCACTACTATCAACTTTAGTTGATTCATTGCACGAACCTATTAACATTGCAAACCAAACTTGCATTCTTAAGCTTTCTTTGTTGATTGCATGGACATTGAATCACACACTAAAGAAGGGGCACTACTATCAACTTTGGTTGATTCATTACACGAACTTATTAACATTGCAAACCAAATTTGCATTCTTAAGTTTTCTTCGTTGATTGAGTGGACATTGAAATTTGGGTTCTATTTTATTGTTATTATTTTATTAGCATCATATTCGTAAGTGTTTTTCAATGGAGGTATATGAGTATTTAGAAGCAAGTAATGATATGATGAACTATGACATGAATATCTACATATCATCCATCTTTCTCTAGAAGCTTATATTTGGATATAACATGTATGCATTGTTTCCATATTCTTATAAAATTTTCTCTCAAAAAAATTTCATTACAATAACCTAAATTATTTATATCCATTAACAACATAATAATGCTTATAACAATGATGCTAACAACTTCAAGTAATGATGCATCATCTAATTTGATAACATTTTATATGAACTATTCAATTTTGTTGCAAAACAATTAATTACGTCCATAACTTCTATTGGTAAACCTAAATGAACTGCATTAAATCTTTTGATATTGAAGCATCTATAGTGAGACACATGCATGAGATATGCAAATGAAAAAACAAACAAGAGAAAAAACAAACATATGATTGATTATGCTATGCAAAACTGTAATACCTCCTTCCCACATCTATCCAAGCAACCGATCAGCTGGGGTAAACATGTGACGAGATGTTACTATAATGAGATTCAACCTCCTAGGTGACCTTAAGGAAGTTGAAATAATGGAAACGTGACAAAAAAAACCTTGTACATTATCAATGACACCCTCTGGAGTTAACCCAACCTTTAAGGCCTCATACCCCTGGGTCACACTGACCTTTTAGCCTCTTTGAGCCATAGCCGCGGGAATGAAACTGCATGCCAGCAGCCAGGAGGCATAGCCACAGGAATAACGCTGCATGCCAGTGACTAGGGCCCTAAATGCTCAGTTATGTGCCCACGAATCCGAGATTTGAGACACCTTTTCAGGCCTAGAGCCCAAGTCGCTGCCGATAACTTCATGAAAGCTTAAGGGATGATAAATAACAATAGGAAAATGATACATAAGCAATCACATCAACAAGAACTCATCTGGACCCCTCCTAACCATGACAGGAATTTTGTAAAACATGTCACAAACATTGAATCTACAGGTGTAAACAATATATTTAAGCATAGTGGTTTCATATTTATCTGAGAATCGCTAAGAAGCATTGCTCCTTTACATCATTAGCTGCAATACAATATATTTGACCATAGATACACTGTGCATTCATTTACAAGTAAAAACATGGATAGAGCCATACATCATCACTGATAAAATACATACTTATAACTAGCACAATAACCACAATAATACAATGGGTACAACAACAATAAAATCCATACATAAACTCGTACATTTTCATACCAAATACCAAATGAATGAATTTCACATTAATGAATATAGAAACCAACCGAAGATGGGACTTCCACGTTCCACCCGACCATAGATTGGCTAAGCCAAATCTCACTTCAGCCAATCACCCTCGTGCCATATTCCAATCATGAATGCGGGATCTCATCAAACACATCAATCACAACCAATCCAGGACTTCCAGAGGCCAAACCATTTCAGTCCTCAACTAGTGGTTCGACCTCATGGTCAGACATCACAACCATCATGGATTGGTCTCTATCCAAGCTATTATAAGGCTCCAGAGTGTTTGTTCCAACCAGGGCTACTAGGACTAGTAAATCAACCCCAATTTTTACAGGGATTCCAAAGCGTTTGTCAAACCATGGCTTCCAGGACTAGTAACTCAACCCACAATTTTCCGTCGGGCTTCCAAAGCGTTTGTTCAACCAAGGCTTCCAAGAACTAATAACTCAGCCCACAGCTAAGGAATCATGCGAAACAACCGGAAAACAATCAATGTAAATTAACCCAAAACACTATGGCTATCTAGGAAATGGAAAGGCTAGGAAAATCCACATGCATACACCATGCATGCCAAACTAATGAGGAAAACATACATGCAACTCGGTTTTTGTAATCAAAACCCGATGTAGCTTCTGATCCCGATGACTGCTTGCACTTTCTTGCTCTTCCTTTGCCTTCTTTCTCCAAATCACCAAGTATCCATACTCTCCAAGTGTGATCCAAGAAAAAATCTAAGTATCCAAGAGTATGAGAGAGACAGAGAGAGAATAATGGGAGAGCTCCAAAAATGCACTGATCAAAGCTTACCAACTGATCCTCGGAATCGTTTTTATTAACAAGCCCTCTATTTTCTTCATTTTTTATTATTTTACTTCATTTTCCTCGTCAAATGCAACTTGCGACCTTTCACCTCTCCTTTCTCCTAATTTCCATGATTTTCATAAATAAATGCCAATAAATTCCACTTTTCCTTTCTAAATCCTTTGCCATTGCCTTTTCCAATTTCCTTTAGCCATAATAACCAAGATGAATACCCTCTAGGATGTTTAACCCACCATTCAAATTGGAATATGTGTCCCATCAACCGTGGTATTATATATTTTTTTACATGGATTTTTACCAGTGCTGTTATAGAACCCTTCCCCTTGGGGGAACACCATCCTCTGTGTTCAATGACACCTACAAACCAAAAAACTGATAAAAACAAAACATACTGCCTATGGAGCTTTATAACATAGCTTGTTGCATAATTACAATAACCAATGCTGAAAACATGACAAACACACCATTTACTCAAGCTTTATAACACAACTCATTACAATATTTACAATAACAACCACATATACTCATGTAAATTTTATTCAACCATCAAATAACCATACTGTCCGTGGAGCTTTACAAACCAGCTCGATACAATATTTACAATGATATACACATATACACATATGTACATTTTCTCAACCAAAAAATAAAAGGATACAATGGACGTATCAATAATCAAGGGGATCCATAGGCTCACACCTCCATCCTCAAAAGTAGTACCAGGATTCACTTCCTTACCACGAATTCCAGAATCCACTGTCAAAGCTGCATCCAATTTTCGACGCTACAATCCTGTGTCACTTGTCCTCTCAGTGAACAATTACTAGCTCATTGTTCTAGGGCACACTCCTAATGTGCATCTGATTCCATCTAGCAATGCTAATGACCAAAAAAATCCATCCCCGACCTTCACTTCTCTGCTACATAGTCCCTCAAGCAATCTAGTCACCCCCTTCCTTGCAGTCACACACCTTCTCGGTTAGTCCATCCCTTGGCAAGGCTTCCTCGCATCGGAAGATAATAAAACCAAGGCATATACCTACCTAAAAACCATCATACCGGTCATATCATGCTCATGGAAATCAATGGACACTATTGGGTACCAGTGTCCCACGATGGCCCTGGTCCTAAAGTGATTTACCAACATACTGATGCATGTTCCAAGTCCTTTTGCTACTACTGCTAATTCCTGCAGTCAATTTCAACCACCTAACCAAGCATTTCCATGCCTTTTGTAACAAGAACATAACCCCATTAGACTCAAAATAAATTGAAATAAATTCACATCATACCTCATTGGTAGCTCGTCAATAAGGGACACTTGCAATCCTGTTCACTTCTTTCCACAACAAGTCAAACTAATTGTTTAATCAAATCATCATATATAAACATATCACATCTGGTTAGCTCAAAATGCAACCATCATAAATTAAAATCGTTAATCGCATGAAACCACCATAAACCATAATCATAAATCACATGTAACCATCATAAGCCAGAATCATAGATTATATGCATAATAGAGATGAAAATAAAATACTGATACTTATCTTTCATCGGTCCTTACTTATGTCTTTGTTCTTTTGTACACACATCGGATTGGTTGCCACACTTGGCAAACACCTAGTGCCTTTTCTTCTCTTCAATCGCGTACACATACACACAGTGTACATCACAACACGTACACCCACAATATACGACATACAACACCATACAATACATGCACCCACACTAGCATACGACACATACACCCACACTTGGTATACAATATAACATAATACATACACCTACACCGACATACAACACATACACCTACACCCGCTGTACAATAAAACACAATACCTATACATATAAAAGGTACAACAGAATGAATACACATGTCAGGATACCATGACTACAACATGTACGACATGCGCATAATACCACATGTATACCAGTACCATATGTACGACATGTACACAATACCACTTGTACATAACACTACCTGCACAACGTGTGTACAACATCACATGTACATGACACCACTTGCACAATGTGTACACAACACCAAATGTACATCAAACCACATGTACAATGTGCACACAATACCACATGTACATAGCACCACATGCGTGACATGTACACGACACCACATGTACACAGTGCCACATGCACGACATGTATACGACAGCACCTGCACACAAGACGACATGTACAGAAGACCACATGCACACAACACCACATGTAAAAGCATGCATACAACACCATATGTACAACACACAAACAACACCATATGTAAAAAATACTGCATACACAACATGTAAATAGCACCATACATTACAACACCGCATATCCAACATGCGCACAACACCACATATCCAACATGTGCACAATTTGAAATGTACACATCACCGCATATCCAATATGTACATAACACCATCTATACCTAGCACTACATATGCAATATACACACAACATCATATATACAACAAACATAAAACATCATCAACACTACGTTTTCTACATGTACATATCACCATAGTTACAATCATTGAATATAAAACATGCACAACATATACACAACATTAGTACTACAAATCCATAGACCACACACTAACCCCATAAGAAACCTTGCTTCTAGTGTCTTTCCACTATCTATGTTGAATATCCTAGCATGCCGTAGATCAACCTACTTTCACTTCTATGATGTACCCCTCAACATTACCTATTCATAACATAAACATACACATAGTACAAGCATATAATATCAATTCATGTTCACATGATACTGACCTCATAGATCTGTCAGGGTTACTCTTCCCACTTGATTCCTCATAAGACCAAGAACCTCTTCATGTCATTCACCTGCATAAGAAATCATTCCTCCACAAGAATGATCCTTCAGAACCCTGTCATATAGTGACATAGATACATACATACATATATATAATCATTAGCATAAACCAATCATGATCCTGTTAGACAACGACATACATACACACATATATACATATAAGCATTAGCATTTAAACAATAATGATTCATGATAACCTTGTTAGACACGACATACATACATACATACATGTATACAGATATAAACATCCACATAATCATGATCACAACACAATTGATAGATATCATAAGGTCAAGGTTAAGAGAACGCTCTTTATCCATGTGCAACATACACAACATTGAGAACAACAATTCCCAACATAGCCAATGCATCTGATGCCTCAAATCCACTTACTTTACCTTTTCTATTACCTTCCTCATAAATTCTCTTCCACCATCCATTTACCATAATGGACCCATCTAGTCCAATCGACTATCATACTCTTACAATCAGTTGCACTTACTCATGCTTTGAGATCCATTAACTTTACTCTTTCCCAAACCAATTCCCAAGACTCAAAACATAAAAGGAAAGAACAATACCAAGCAAGAAGAAGGCCATGAAAAACCAAAAGAAATATGAAACTGAAATAAAGTGGCAAGGCCTTGCACCAGACATAAACACAACCACAAATCAAGCAAAAACAAATCATAAAAGACTAAAATCACAAGACTAGCAACAAACACCATGACTCAACCCCATGGTTCCCAATGCTTCAAAAGGAAATATCAACCCGAGCCTTCTTCAAGATTTCAGGGCAGTCTCTTTTGCCATGCAATCCCCTGCATCATACTACCATAAACACATAACTATCAGCGCATAAATAAATATAACAATGTACTAGTTATCTTATATTGTTGTGCCAAGCACTCTGACCTGTAACTGAACACGCTTGTCATCCATATGCACCAAAGATCAAGATAACATATCTATCATGTTGAAATTTGCAACAAAAAATATTGAAATTGACATACAAAAACAAAATCCAGAAAATAGCACCCATAATTGGCTACCATTTGAGGCTTTTGATTTATTATCCCTTAATTAAATTGAAAGTAAATTGTAATTTCATCTCATAACAACTTGTATCAATTAACTAAGTGAGATAGACTTAGTTAGCTCAAGAATTTTGAGTTGAGGGTCAATCGTGAGGCATGTAGAGTGATTCTATTATTTTTCAGGGTCTAGTTGTAGTTAATGCACTAGTGTGGTGTGAGTGTAATCAGTTAACTCAAATTAATTGAGTTAACCTCAGTTTAACTAGTTCTAATTGAGTGATGAGATAGTGAGAGGTAAAGTGAATTAAATTATATTTAATTCACAAGTAGTGATCTATCAATTCACTGATGATTCACTATTATTAGCTGCATGCATGTCAATTCTGTTGACGACCCAGTTGAGACAGAGGTTAAAGGGAGGTTAACTATCAGTTGTATTATTAGCGAATTTCCTGGGCGCAATTATAAAGTCAGAGGGAGGATCCATAGGGATTGCACAGTCAAGGAAGGTTGATTATCCTATTTAATAGGGATTAATTGCCTAGGGATTGCATGAGCAAGGCTGGGCTAAGCAGGGGTTGAGAATTGGCTAAGTGTTGGTCAATTTTTCCTAAGAATTTCTAGTAAGTTTTGAGCAGGAATAGGGTGAGACGATCGGTAGAGTGAGAGATTTTCTTGGTGTGAGAAAGCATTGTATTGTTTCATGATTCTTTGAAATTTTACAATATATAATAGAGGGGTTTTGAGCAGGTTCTTTCCCCAAGAAAATCATGAGTTGTGTGATTGATTTACTTTTTTCCCTTACTTGAAATTGATTGAGCGGTCGTGTTTTATATTCCACAAATATAGTATAAGGATTGTGTATCTTGTTTTAGTACATTACATGATTAGATTGAATCCATTGGTATAGAATTTTTATATAATTTATACATGACATCGAAGTTGTGTTAGATATTTTCTACACGGTATCAGAGTTGTGTTAGATATTTTCTACATGGTATCAGAGCGCCAGGAATCACAAGAGTGGAGAAGAAATTGAGTTTGTATTGAAAAGTTTCAAATTTGTAGATTTATTCTTCAAGGTCTAGCAGCAGATCAAGATGTATTTCAATGGATTGAGACTTGAATATGAACTTTAGGTCAATTCGAATTATACTGCATGGAAGGATAGGATGGAGGCAATGTTGGAGGACAACGGATTGAAGGAATTCATAGGTACTGATATTCCCAAGCCCACAGCTGTAGATGCCCAAATTCTTGATTCATGGTAGAAGAAGGTAGCAAAGGCGAGAATGATCTTGTTAGAGGGAGTTCAAGATCATATTGTCTTGAGTCTCCATGGGAAGTCAACTCCATATGCTATGTGGAAGGCCTTGATATATCTGTTTCAGAACAACATCGACCAAAGGAATTTGGCGTTGAAGGAAAAGCTCAGAAAATATCAATAAGGAGGAGGGTGAGACGACACCAACATACTTGGAAAATTTCACTCAATGTCGAGATGAGTTTGGAAGTGTTGGTGTGACTATAGACGATGATGGCTTGGTGATCGTAGCACTTCTAGGCCTTTCCAAGAGATGGAATAGTTATCAGGACTCTCTGAATGGGAGGGAGAAGTTACCGGATTGGGAGCCACTATGGTCGGATTTGGTAATAAGGCGGAGCACCAGAGACAGGACCTCCGACACCAACAAAGAATAATATTGTGCATTAGTGGGAAAACAAAATAAGGCCAAGGGAAATAAATCCCCAGGCGAAGAGGGCAAGAGAGACTCGTCCAAGATAATATGTTTTCACTGTCACGAGCATGGGAAATGTGCTTTGAATTGTCCATATAAGAAGGAAAGAAATAAGGAGCCTGCAGTTGCAATGGGTGAAGCTTTGGCTTCACATTTCGAGCTTGATTTTACTCTCATTGCATGCATGGCCACCATTATAATGGGATGCATGTGGTATCTAGACAACGGTGCCTTGTTCCATATGACGGGTAATAGAGACCTCTTCAGTGACTTGGAGGAGAAGGACCTCTAGCAGAACATAGAGTTTGGAGATGACGGGACGTATAGTGCAACCGACATAGGAACAATTAACTTTCAGAGAGAGTCTGGCTCCCCTCTCAGACTAGCAGATGTTTTGTATGTTCTAGGCCTAAGGAAGAATCTTGTCTCTGTAGCGGTATTGGAAGACCATGGTTATGAGGTGATGTTTAGAAAAGGAAAGGTGTTCCTTAAATACATAGCCATGGGATAGGTGAAGTAGATCAGTTCGAGATTCAAGAACCTGTATGCTCTCAAGGTTGAGGATACATGCAAGGATTTGAGGAGCAAAGAAATGGTTAATGAATTGGTGGTTGAGAGGGAGAAATTTTCTCTCAACATGCAGCCTTAGAAGCAGTCTCAGAAGGTTGTGGAGCAGCCACAATTGGAGAAGGAGAGAGGAGATCGAGTGCAAGAGACCACTCAAGAAAAGACCTCCAAAAGGGGAAATTTCGAGCCAAATGGGAAGAGGGAGTAAATGCAGCTATACCTCTAGGTGAGAGGTGGGGCGATGTGCAAAATTAATCCCAAGAATGAATTTGGTTAGGGTCCATTGAGATGGTGTGTCTCATGGATTGAACTTGGCTACGAGGAGCGCACAATACAACCGTAACATGAAGGATCAGTTTGATTGATGCAGTCAGATGTGAGGAGAACAAAAATCAGAGTGACAGATGTCAGATACTGGAGCACATATCAAAGTTGGCAGTAGTGTAGAGTGCATGGATGCAGATGTCAACAACAACGCAGATATTCCAGTAGACATGTGCAGTAGGATCCAACAATCAGAAGACTCTGATGACGGATGCATTATACTAATTCAGTTGTTTGGAGGCTATTTAGTTTCAGGAGAGTTGCATGTACAAACAACACTAGAGAAGTTTTGCATGCAAGAACATTACAAAGGTACTGGATCAAGATAGATTGATTCCTTTCTTGTTAATAGGGAGTGTTGAAATTTGCAACAAGAAATAGTGAAATTAGCATCCATAAACAAAATCTAGAAAATGGCACCCAGAAATGGCTACCATGTGAGGCCTTTGATTTAATTGTCCCTTAATTAAATTGAAAGTAAATTGCAGTTTCATCTCATAACAACTTGTATAAGTTAACTAAGTGAGATATACTTAGTTAGCTCAAGAATTTCGAGTTGAGGGTAAATGGTGAGGCATGTAGAGTGATTCTATTATTTTCAGGGTCTAGTTTTAGTTAATGCACTAGTGTGGTGTGAGTGTAATTAGTTAAATTAAATTAATTGAGTTAAAATCAGTTTAACTAGTTCTAACTGAGTGATGAGCTAGTGAGAGGTCAAGTGAATTAAATTAGATTTAATTCACAAGTAGTGATCTATCAATTAACTGATGATTCATTATTATTAACTGCATGCATGTCAATTCTGATGATGACCCAGTTGAGATAGAGGTTAAAGGGAAGTTAACTATCAATTGTATTATTAGAAAATTGCCCAGGCACAATTATAAAGTCAGAGGAAGGCTCCATAGGGATTTTGCAGTCAAGGAAGGTTGATTATCATATTTAATAGGGATTAATTTCCTAGGGAATGCGTTAGCAAGGGTAGGCTAATCAGGGGTTTAGAATTGGCTAAGTGTTGGTCAATTTTACCTAAGAATTTCTAGTCAATTTCGAGCAGGATTAGGGTGAGACGATCGGTAGGGTGCAAGAGTCTCTCGGTGTGAGAAAACATTGTATTGTTTCATGATTCTTTGACATTGTACAATATATGATAGAGGGGTTTTGAGCAGGTGCTTTCCCCAAGACTCAATATTTTGTTGTGTGATTGATTTACTTCCTTCTCTTACTTGCATGTGATTGATCAATTGTGCTTTATATTCCAAAAATACAGTATAAGGATTCAATATCTTGTTTTGGTACATTACATGATCAGATTGAATCCATTGGTATAATTTTTCTATATAATTTCTACATGGTATCATAGATGTGTTAGAGATTTTCTACATATCTATTTGAAATCAACTTTTACCAATACTAACAACGATGTCATAATCAACAATCAATCACATTCATATGTCAAAATACATAATGCTACAATTATCACCTACTTACACTCAAGTATATACCGATTGTATCAACACATATGTGTTAGTACAATCATTTTAAAATAAGATCATTACTTCATGAAATCTTATAGGCACATTCTCATATCATGCAATTAATCGAACATTCAAACAAATTGCAAACATACCATGTTAAATAAATCAACTAGATGACGTAATATACACCAAATCAATCAAGCACCAAATAGACAACATAGTCAAACAATCACGCACCAAGTAGATGAATTAAGCAAACTCATACCTTAATGTATCTTAGGGGAGGCTATCTTGTCTACACAATCAATCTATATTAGCACGATATAACTTCACAAAACATCAACTCAACCTAAATAAGGTCATGATACCCATAATAGTGGCTAGCTAACATGTTCACATCATAGAATCATAAAAAAATATATTCATGCATAAAAATCACATATGAAAAATCAGCCTATATTAGTATGACATAACATCACAAATAAGTCTACTCATACTTGAATGTCAAAACTCTAACCATCTGCATAAGCCAATCTAATTTAGCATGATACATATGAAATCAAGTTCTTAATGCAATAACACTAATCATCAAGTTGACTAACATATAGAAACAATGAGTTAACATTTACCATGCTCATCGACAACATATAACCTAATCATCAAGTTATATAGCATAAAAAAACAATAGCAATGCATACAACCACATGTTACTATCATTCATGACTATCTAGCACATGTGCATATGACTACACTGATTAAATAGCATTTATCATGTATGCAATCATAACATCAATAGAATGAAAGGCATACACATAACCATAATGCATATGACTACACTGGTCAACCAACATTTATCATACATGTAACCATAATAACAATAGAATGACAAACATATAAGTAACCCTAATTCTTATAACAACCATGAATCACATAACTGCATGCCAAACATGCACACTTGTATGACGATTTGCTCTTACCCTACAGTCCATTATTGCAAATTCAATTTAATGATATGTATCTCCTACTCTATCACATCAAACACATTAGCATCATAACATGCCAATATCATCATGATGACATAATTTCATACAATGAACTTATGCACAACAAACTCAATCAAACCAATGCAAAATTGACCATATGTACCCACTTGACATGTATAACCAATCATGAATGACCAATGCATGTTCAACATATAATATCACACAAGCAAGCATACACGGATAACACCGAGCATGACCAATATGTAACCCTAACATAAGAAAGCAATGCATGTACAATATGTAACAATATTTAAGCAAGCATGCACGAACTATACAGAAGCATGAAAAAACATAACCTATCATAAAATAATGACAACATGTTGACAACAACATCATCAACACTTCCATGGTGACACCACTACCGCCATGGCTAACAAAACACAGATGCAACAATCACATATATACCACAAGCACACTAAACACATATGCCACCAACATAAATGCATGACCAACACACTGTCCATCTAGTCCAAGGGTTGAACCATGCTTTGATACCACTCTGTAACACCCCCTTCCCACATCTACCCAAGTAACTGGCCAACTAGGGTAAACATGGGATGAGAGGATACTATAATGAGATTCAACCTCTTAGGTGACCTTAAGGAAGTAGAACTGATGAAAACACGACAAACAGACCTTGTACATCATTAATGACACCCCCAAGAGCTAACCTAAATTTTAAGGCCTTGTACCACTGGGTCACACTGACCTTTTGACCTCTTTGAGCCATATCCATAGGAATGACACTACATGCTAGTGGCCAAGAAGCTATAGCCGTAGGCATAACACTGCATGTCAGCGGCTAGGGCCCCAAATGCTCATTTTTGTTCCTGTGAATTCGATATTTGAGCCACCTTTTCATGTCCAGAGCCCAGGTCATTGCCCAAAAATTCATGAAAACTTAAGGGATGATAAATAACAATAAGAAAATGATACATAAGTAATCACATCAACAAGAACTCATCTAGACCCCTCCTAGCCATGATAGGAATTTTGTCAAACATGTCACAAACATTGAATCTACAGGTGTAAACATTAGATTTAAGCATAGGGGTCTCATAATTATCTAAGAATTGCTAAGAAGAAATTATCCCTTACATAATTAGCTTCAATACAATATATTTGACCATCGATACATGTGCATTCATTTACAAGTAAAAAGATGGATAGAGACATGCATCATCATTGATCAAATGCATGCTTATAACCAGCACAATAACCACAAAAATACAATGGGTACAACAACAATATAATCCATACATAAACCAATACATTTGCATACCAAATACCAAAGGAAATAATTTCTCATTAATGAATGTAGAAACCAACTAGAGATGGGACTTCCACATTCCACTCGACCATAGATTGGCTGAGCCAAATCTCACTTCAGCCAATCACCCCCGTGCCATATTCCAAGCATGAATATGGGATCTCATCATAAACATCAATCATAACCAATCCAGGGCTTCCATATGCCAAACCACCTAAACCATCAACTAGTGATTCCACCTCACGGTCGGACATCACAAACATCATGAATTGGTCTCTATCCACGTTGTTCCAGACGCCATAGTGTTTGTTCATACCAGGACTTCCAGGACTAGTAACTCAACCGAAATTGTTACATGTCTTCCAGAGTGTTTGTGCAACGAGGGCTTCCAGGACTAGTAACTCAAGCCACCTAGGGCTTCTAGGGCGTTTGTCCAACCAAGGCTTCTAAGACTAGTAACTCAACCCATAGTTTTCCGCCGAGCTTATAGATCATTTTTCCAACCAAGGGTTCCAAGAAATACTAAATCAACCAACAACTGAGGAATCATGAGAACCAACCAGAAAAAAAATCAACAAAAATAAACCCACAACACCATGTCTATCCAGGAAATGGAAAGGCTAGGAAAATCCACATGGATACACCATGCATGCCAAAACTAATGAGGAAAACATACATGCAACTCGGTACCTGCTATCAAAACCCACTGTAGTGGTTGATCTCGATGACTGCTTGCACTTTATTGCTATTCCTTTTCCTTATTGCTCCAAATCACCAAGTATCCACACTCTCCAAGAATGCTCCAAGAAAAACTCTAAGTATCCAAGAGTATGAGAGAGAGAGAGAGAATAATGGGAGAGCTCCAAAAATGCACTGACCAAAGCTTACCAATTGATCCTAAGAAGCCTTTTTATTAATGAGTCCTCTATTTTCTTCATTTAACATTATTTTCCTTCATTTTCCTCCTCACATGTAACCAATGACCTTTCACCTCCCTTTTCTCCTAATTTCCATTATTTCCAGAAATAAATTTGAAGAAATGTCACTTTTCCTTTCTAAATCCTTTTCCATTGCCTCTTCCAATTTACTTTAGCCATAATAACTGAGATGAACATCCTCTAGGATGTTTAGCCCACCATTCAGCTTGGAATGCATGTCCCATCAATCGTGGTCTTATATATATATTTTTACATGGATTTTTACTGGGATGTTACAGAAAATTTAGCAAGCTATGCAATATCCTAGTTTTTGTACACTATTTTCACCTCTTGAATTTCATATAGTTAGAAGAAACTCTGATCTTCAAAGAGGTAGCTCCTTACATCATAAAAAATTCACATGTTTCATTCGTCAGATCATCAAAGAGATTATCCATATGACCCATCCCTGGAAAGATATATTGTGAATGGGTTGGACTTGAAAGTGGATGGACAAGGTGTATTCTTGGTGCCTCCACCTCTTCCCAGCTAAAATTTCTAGGTATGTGCACCGAATCATCAAATAGTTTTTTCACAACATCTGGATAGAAATAATTTGTTTTTTCCATCAGATCATGATAGATATTATCTATGTAAGTCATCCCTGGAAATATATCATGTGTAGCGGTTGGGCATGATTGTGAACGAGTGGGATAGGTTCTTGGTGTCTCCACTTCTTTGCATCTAAATTTTATAGGTCCTGTTATCACTTCACCAGATTTCTAAGGTTGAGGAAGAAATCCCAACAGAGGTAATCACGAGGCAACATTTTAACTTGGTAACTAGCCCTACCAAGTCGGAGAGGGCTCTCTCCACAAAAGAAAGCCTAGGAGGCTGAATGGATTAGGATTTTAGGCTAGGTGTGAGTTCAAGGGTTTTGATAATTTATTTTTGTCGAGCTGCTGGATGAAAGTATGGTCAAGGGAGCTAGGTCAGGGAAAATAAGATAGGGTTGCAGAGATTCAATGGGGCAAGGTAGGCATAAGGCTTAACACTTCAAGATGATTTTTATGAGATGATTTTAAGACTGACGAGGAGCTAGGAAGAGCATGGGAGATGTATTCTTCCTAAACATAAGAAAATGGACAAATTATGATAACTTTCCCTAAACAAAGCATGAGAAAGCATGTATTCTGCCTATCAAATTGAAAGAGATCATACAACGGAGATGTAATTAACATGAATAAAACACATTATGACATATAAAACTAAAGGAAAAAAAATGATAAACATCATTCCACGTCACCACATGTATCCCAAAAAATATCTGCAACTCTTCTTTATTAATTAGCCAAACTGAGTACAATAGTTCTTGATCAATGAGCTAGCATCCAAACTGATTCCAACACTTACTAAGAGTTAAGAAAGGGAATAAATAAAAATAAAAACAACATTAAATCATCCTCAGGGGTTTAATTCATGAGGTGAGGAATAGATCCACAAAATTCTAAACTGAAAGCTGGAGTATAGGGAGCTCTAAGTGACTGATACTTAAATACATTCAAACTGATTCATTTGAATTAATGGCAACTTTTACCTAATGAATCTACCCCTAGGTAACCTATCTATAACATAATTACATTTACCATCCTCAATTACATAGGTGGAAACATAAATTTCTGAGATAAAGTCAAAATTACAGTGAAATTTAAAAAAAAATCAGCAATTGGTCAAATTCGCCATTTTTCTTTCAAGTGCGCCCTCACTGTGTAAAGTTCACCCTACCTGTTCAAGGCTGATTTTTACTGACTTGTAGGTGTCCAAATCAGGACCAAAATGGCTTGTTGGAAATATTTTCAAGTCTACTTTCTGAATATGTCTCCATTTTTCAAAATGAAGGTGATTTGATCCCTCAAAACGTCATTCTCCCAAGACTTCTCTATGCGCAACGCCTAGGCCATAATAGGTGCATAAACATGATTTTTAGGGTGTTTTTTGCCCTTTTCACTGACCATTTTGTTCCAAAAAACTTATAAAATTGATAGGGTGCATGTATTCGCCATTCTGAATCCAATGGTGGTCTCTATTTGGCCATTGGATGCCTAAAAAAAGTTGCTGATATAAACTTGTTTATGAATACATAGAAAAACACAGATTTTGCAAATATGGGTCAAATGGCTTCAAAATTGGTGGAGAGAGTGCTGGTGATGTGGCTAGGCTTGGAGTGAAGCCTTTGCAATTATATCCATTTTCTTCTTCTCTTCTTGGTGAGTTAGGGCTTCAATATTTGCATTTGTTGCCTTGAGTTTTGCCCTTGTATTTCTTTCTCTTTTGGCATTGTGTTTAGCCATTCTCCTTTGAATCTTGTTTTAATATTTAACTTTATTTAACAAATTATCCAAGTGGTCATTGATGGATTGAAGCCAAACTTCCTTGTATTCTTTTATCATCTCCAAGAATTGATCATCAAGGATGGATTCATCAACTATCTCTCTTTGCCTTTGTCTTTCAAGCTCCAAGGCTATTTTTAAGCCTCTGGTTCTAGGCCTGCCTCTTGGTGATTTTTATTATTGTTCTTGAAGCAAACCATGCTTCTATAGGGTCTCATCTAGCAAAACCTTTACTTTATTCTTCCTTTCTTTCTTCTATTGTGTCTTAGCGTCAAGACCCTAAGGAGATGGAATGGTAGTGAAAAATGAATTTTGAGAAGTGGGAATGTGATGGGTAAATTTAAGGAGATGGGGGAAGGGGTTAATGAAATAAGGAAGGTGAAAAGGAGTAGGAATTTAGAGGGGTTTGGAATAGGGAAATTTATTATAGGTATGGGGTTTTTTGGGAGCCTAGGCAAATGAGTAGCCTGGGGCTTAAGGTATTGGGATTAAAGGGCTTAAGGAAGGGGATAGTGATATAGGGATTTGAGAAAGGATTTTTTACAATGTGGGAAGGGTAATGAATGTTTAAGGACTATAATTTTTGGATTTGAGAGTGCAATGGTGATTTCAGGGAGATACTAGGGTTTGAAATGAGTAAAACACCAAATATTTAATGAAAAATTCAAAACACAATAGAGAATGACTGTAGGAGGAAGAAGAATGATGTAGTTGACTGTCACTCACTTTTTGGAGGTTAAAGAAAACATTTTTGAAGCTTTGGAGGTGATTTTGGCGAAGTATGGAAGCCTTTTTCTGGGCAAGTGCGCCCTCCTAGAAGCAGGTGCACCCTCCCAAAAGCAGGTGCACAACACATTTTTGCATACCACTTTTGGAGGCCTTTTCGAACTCCAAATTGAGCTCATGATAGATCATTGGAAATACCTGTCTCTTGGCTACACAATGGAATTATCAAGCATTGAAAATGATAAAGTATAACCCATAAAAAATCAATTCTCCCAATACTGGAAAAAAGTGCAGAATGAGGGTGAAAAAATGCAGTGTGCTATTGCAGGAAACTTTTAGAGGCCTTCCTCAACTCGAAATTGAGCTCATGATATCTAATTGGAAATCGCTTCCAGTATAGTTGTCATTTGATTTATCAAGAAAGTAATTTGGACACTCCATCTAGGAGAAAAAATGATTTTCCCAAGGTCACTCCAGAAGGGAAGAAAACCCATTGTCGCACCTGTATCTTTGACATTTCTCCCAAACCATGATACCTGTGTAAAAACTGAAGGAGGTTTTTCTTTTTTGACCTATGATGGACAAAAAACTCTCTCACTTTTATAAAATTCATCTATGTGTGTAAAAATTTTCGGTGAAAATCACATAAAAGAAATTTTTGTCGACGCGTTTCGAACCAGCCAGTGTGGTTCATCATCAGGACAAGATGAGAAATCTGCTCAGGAAACCAGTTTAAGTAGAACATGACCGCTCCAACTAGACGTTGGAAAAACGACTAGTTTGACTAGAATAGGAAAATTATTATTATTATTATTATTATTTTTTAAATTTGATTATATTTTTATTATAAATTCTATATAAATAAAAATAAAAATAAAAATAAAATATAAAATAAAATCAAATCAAATAAATAAATAAGTAATAATAATAATAATACTAATTAATCAATTAATTTAATATTACTAAAGAGGTAAGATTTAAAAAATAAAAATAAATAAATAAATTTTAAATTATTTATTTATTTTTTAAAATAAAAAATAAAATAAAAAAATATAAATAAAAATAAATAAATAAATAAATAATATTAATAAAAATAAAAAATAAAATAAATAAAAATAAATTAATTAATTAAAAAATATAATAAATAAATAAATAAATAAATTAAAATAAAATAAAATAAAAATAAATAAAAAATTTGGTTTTGATTAGTATTTTTGTTTTGTTTATATATATATATATATATATATATATATATATATATAATACTAATCAAAACCAAATTTTTTATTTATTTTTATTTTATTTTATTTTAATTAATTAATTAATTAATTTATTATATTTTTAATTAATTAATTAATTTTTATTTATTTTATTTTTTATTTATTTATATATATATATATATATATATATATATTTTAAATTTATTTATTTATTTTTTAAATCTTACCTCTTTAGTAATATTTATAATAAAAATATAATCAAATTTAAAATAATAATAATAATAATAATAATAATAATAATTTTCCTATTCTAGTCAAACTAGCCGTTTTTCCAACGGCTAGTTGGAGCGGTCCTGTTCTACTTAAATTAGTTTCCTGATCAGATTTCTCATCTTGTCCTGATGATGAACCACACTGGCTAGTTCGAAACGCGTTAGAAGAAATAGACTGACTCAAGACAAACTCAAATAAATGAAACTTGGCTCAATACTAACTGAAATAAAAAACTTACTAAACTTATTGATGGAAGCATATCATCGAGAATTGAGGGCTTCAAATCCTGATAATAACCACTTGTCTGTTGAAAGCATATGTATAATCAGGTGATATCAAAATGCCACTGTAACCAATCAAGCAAATTCCTCCTTGATTGATTCTCCCAATAAGATTATTTGGACAAAAATAAATATTTACAATTTGGCAGCGAAAAACATAGCTGACAGTGATCTCCATCATCACTGAATACTGCAATAATTACCTTCACTACTGACTGTAATAAAATTTCCAATGGGTCTTGAAAAACATGAAAATTTACCTCTCCATGATCTAGAAGAAATAAGGTAAATTTTTCTCTTGATTCAAATTTCTATTCATAATGTACCTCAGCAAGAGTGGGTTCATGGTCGTCAAAAACTTCTAAACAAGTAGGTGAAAAAATTTATTCTTGAAATAAAAATTCTAAACATGAAACATGAGAAGAAAATTTGAATGAAAATCCTGAATGCCCTGGTCCTCGACAATTTGAATACATTTTTGTCATCTTCATATGACATGGCAACCAGATTGTCATGTTTCTTATCACACTCATCAGTCATAAGAAGGAAAACCTCAGATTGTTCATGAAACTCAAAACTGACATTTCCATCATTTACTATAGAGTCATCCAAAGAATAATTTTCACTTCATTGAACAAATATCTCATCTTGTTTTTCATAAAGGGACTGGATTACCTCTTTCTGAAGACTTTGTTCTAATGGGATGAGAACACATGGGTTAATAACTTTGTTTTATTCATTCAAGGTGGTCTCAAAATTAGCGTTGTCCTTCATGGGATCCGGAAAATCATACTCTTCATCATGACAATCTGAATCTAGATGGCAAACTTCGACTTGACACTCATTTCTAAAATTTAGACGTTCTTTTTCATCTTTTAACATAGTAGATCTAAATAAGACCTTGTCTTCCATCATTTTCAACTATACAAAAATATTCAGCCTGCTGCAAATTTTCCTGAGCATCTTGATAAGTATCCTCTAAGTTTTCTTTATGTTGTTGAAATGGATTTTCATACAGGGCTTCCATGATCCCATCATCCATTAATTCATCATCTCCATAAACATTCTCAAGATTTTCAATAAAACTATCAACATTTTCATAGCAGTTCTGAACTAATATTAAGGATGGACAAGATTCTTTATACCTTTCAAAGAACATGGTATGAAAATCCTTTAAATAGTAAATAAAAGCAGGCAGCAAAATTTCATACCAAGATCGGGCTTCATCTTCTAGAGTGGCCATGAATATCTTCATCAAGCAGTCTTTGGGAAATTCAATCTTTAATCTACGCACATGCATGTGAAATATCACCAGATGAAGAGGAGCATCATTACCTATTCCACATTTTAGTATTGGAACACTAATCTGCATTGGAGGTGTGGAATGTGAAAAGTCTGGCTGGAGTCAAGTGACCTTGCCATGTAGGCAAAGTCGCACCATTTTGTATTATAAATGTACATCATGTATAATGGAAAAAGTAAGAAAGCCTCATGTAAACTTCCATTTATTTGTGCATCTTGTCATATCATGCTCCATCTTCCTCCCATGCACCATGTGTATGGCAACATATAGTACGAGAGAGGGCGATTCTTGGCCCTCAAATTGAGTAGGCCATTTGTGTTTATAGCATGTGCATATACGCAAAAATTCTTGACATCACCATTTTCGAGAGATTCTATGATATACATTTTCGCGTTGATGGTTTTGGAAAGACAACATTGGAAATTGGAAGCATTGAACATTGGCTTTGAAAAGCGGGCCACTACTGTCCAAGAAGGTTCAAATTTCTAATTTTTCTGCAATTGTTATCATTCCGTCTGCGATTTGAAGAGCTGCTGGATACTATTTATATTGGGTTTCTGAAGAAGTTTCTAAGTTTTTTTTAATGGAAAATATTTTTGAATACTGTTAAATTCTGCAACGGAGTAGATTGCTATATATTTGAAAAAATCTGCTGTTTTGAAGACTAAAATTCTGCAGTTGCCATCATTTCTACATTTTTTGCTGCTGCTGGATTTGTTTCTGCTATACACTTGAAAAAAATTCTACTGTGTTTTTAAAGCTAATTTCCTGCTGTCCTCTGCTTTTCTCTCGCTGCTATTATATATATATATATAAAATAAAAAAATAAAAAATAAAAAACAAAAATCTGCAACTTGGGCTTTCATAATGTACCTCAGCAAGAGTGGGTTCATGGTCGTCAAAAACTTCTAAACAAGTAGGTGAAAAAATTTATTCTTGAAATAAAAATTCTAAACATGAAACATGAGAAGAAAATTTGAATGAAAATCCTGAATGCCCTGGTCCTCGACAATTTGAATACATTTTTGTCATCTTCATATGACATGGCAACCAGATTGTCATGTTTCTTATCACACTCATCAGTCATAAGAAGGAAAACCTCAGATTGTTCATGAAACTCAAAACTGACATTTCCATCATTTACTATAGAGTCATCCAAAGAATAATTTTCACTTCATTGAACAAATATCTCATCTTGTTTTTCATAAAGGGACTGGATTACCTCTTTCTGAAGACTTTGTTCTAATGGGATGAGAACACATGGGTTAATAACTTTGTTTTATTCATTCAAGGTGGTCTCAAAATTAGCGTTGTCCTTCATGGGATCCGGAAAATCATACTCTTCATCATGACAATCTGAATCTAGATATGGAAAAGCCAGCTTGACTTTATCACATTCTAAAATTGGAACTTGATTTTCCTGCATACCATCTTTTGCTGCAAGTAGATCTAAAATAAAACCTCGTCTTCCATCATTTTCAAGTGTACAAAGATCTTCAGCCTGTTGCAAACTTTCCTGAGCATGTTGATAAGTATCCTCTAAGTTTTCTTTATGTTCCTTAAATGGATTTTCATATAGGGCTTCCATGATCTCATCGTCCATGAATTCATCATCTCCATAAACTTTCTCAATATTTTCAATAAAAATATCAACATGTTTACAACATTTATGAACTAATATTAAGGATGGACAAGATTCTTTATACCTTTCAAAGAACATGGTATGAAAATCGTTTAAACAATAAATACAAGCAAGTGGAAAACTTTCATACCAAGATCGAGCTTCACCTTATAGAGTGGCCATGAATATCTTCATCAATCAATCTTCAGGAAAATCAATCTTTAATCTACACACATGCATGTGAAATCTCACAAGATGAAGAGCAACATCATTACCTTTCACATTTTTGAACTGTTGGAACACCTAATCCTACATGGGTAGGTGTGGAATGTGAAAAGTCACAATGGAGTCCAAGTGACCTTGGAATGTGAAACCAAGAGTCACACCATTGTATTATAAATGTACATCATGTATAATGGAAAAATAAGAAAGCCTCATGCTTATCCTTCATTGTGTGTTGAATCTCTTGTCTGTGTGTGCTCATCTTCCTCATACACCATGTGTGTGTTTAACATGGTACCAGAGAGGGCGATTGCTGGCCCTACTCCAAATTGAGTGAGCCATTTGTGTTTATGGCATGTGCATATCTGCAAAAATTCTTGACATTTTTGCAGCACTCAGAGTTTCTGCAGTAGACATTTTTCCGCATTCAGAAAGTGGTTTTGGAGAAGGAGCAACATTCAGAAATTGGAAGCATTCAGGCATTGGATTTGAAGAAAGGCAGCACTACCCATCTGAAGGTTTTCATTCTAATTTTTCTCTGCAATTTCTGCTCATTAAAATCTGTGATTTGAAGAGCTGCTGGATACTATTTATATTGGGTTTCTGAAGAAGTTTCTGAGTTTTTTTTAATGGAAAAGATTTTTGAATACTGTTAAATTCTGCAACGGAGTAGATTGCTATATATTTGAAAAAATCTGCTGTTTTGAAGACTAAAATTCTGCAGTTGCCATCATTTCTACATTTTTTGCTGCTGCTGGATTTGTTTCTGCTATACACTTGAAAAAAATTCTACTGTGTTTTTAAAGCTAATTTCCTGCTGTCCTCTGCTTTTCTCTCGCTACTATTATATATATATATATATAATAAAAAATAAAAAATAAAAAACAAAAATCTGCAACTTGGCCTTTCGCGCCCCCCCCCCCCCCCCCTCTTTACCTCTGCAACCCATTACAATCTACAACCTCCATCCCTACGCTAACACCAAACCAACCCTTATTGCTCCACGGCCCCCTCAATCTGCAATCAACTAAAAAAAAAAAAAAAAAACTATGCAATCCGCCCTCTGCATTACACCTGCACACACCTCACACGCACTCCCCTCAAAACTACCCTACGCCTCACATCCCTTTCCCCTCTCACTAATGCCTGCACACTCTTCCCATCTCAAACCCTTACCTCCACTCCCCTCCCACCATTCGATTTCCTCTTTTAAAAAATTCCGATTTCAAACTTCGATTTTTAATATTTAAATTTTTTTAAAATCCCTTCCCCCATTATAAAATTCCCTTCCCTTTATTTTTAAATTTATTTTAATATAAGCCCCCTCCTTTCTTAATTTATTAAATTCCCTTTCCATTATTACAATCCCTCCCCAAGTTTTTTAATTAATTCTCCTCATTTTTAATTATTTCCATTAATCTATTTTTTAATTTAAAAAAAAAAATAAAAGAGAGAGAGAGGAAAGAAGAGAAAATGAACAGCAGAAAGAGGAAATGACATGTGAGCAGATGGACTATATTTAGAGAAAAGTGAATTTGACATTTTATGATTTGTGGCATATACAAGAGGGTGATTTTTTGAATAAATTTACACGTGAAGACAAGGTTTCCATCATTGCAAAACAATTCTTTGAAGAAAAAATTCAGCTGCATAGTGTTTTCAGCTACACATTTACAAAATATTTTGTAGAAATATTGTATTGTATTGCTTCTTCATATTTGCAATCGACACATTTTGTACTTTGTGATTTCCATAGTTGGAAATTCTTTAGAGTCATTTGTATTTGTTGAATCACATTGTAAACGGGTGCATTCTCGGTTGTAGCCGACACCCTTTCAATTTTTGAGCCTAAGTTGTTGAAAATGGCTAAAATCAATGAGGCATTAGAGTTGTTGAATAACCTCATTCATTCCAATGTTGATGACATGATAAAAATGAGCAAGGATGCTCTTTGTAACATTCAAAGTTGTTTACAAGATGCACAAGAAAATATTGAGTTTTTGCAGTTGGAATCTTAGCTCCAGCAAGATGAACTTCAACAAAAGAGTCACCATTCTGAACCTGTTTCTGTTCAGAAGATTGTGAAGGAATCTCATCAGAAGAAAGAAGATAAAGTTGCAGTTGATCCACATTCAGTTCCTTCTACTAGAGCAGATTTACATGCAGATGCAGCCACTCAGCGTGCACTTCCTAAGCCCATCATCAGACCTTGCGAAGAGCTTGTCCACAACAAGCACTGAACTGGTCTTGGATATGACAAGGATGTGTCATTTCATATTCCAGACTACACCAATCCCATCATATTTCAGAGTGATGGATTCCTATATGACAGTTCACCTGCAGCTGTTCTAGATCCTGTTTCACAACAACAGATTGAGAAATGCCAACACTGTGATCGAGTTGGCCATATGAAAGATCACTGTTTTGATCTTCATCCATGAAAGCACTATGGTCGGCACACTCATTCTTCAGACAGATGCTTCAGACACAAGCCTCCTGCAAGAACCAAGATTTATCTTGGATGGATCGCTTCTTGGAAATGGGCATCAGCAGCCAAGAAGATGTTTAAGTCGCATGTCAGAACATGTTCACGGATATTGAACAAACTTGCAGTTGAGTTTTCGCCATCATATCACCTTGTCCCTGACAGGGGGGAAAATGGTGGTCATGTACAAGCTTCGACGTCAGATCAAGCGAGCCTGAGCCACAATCTCTCATTCCATGTTCAGAGTTGTAGCCAGAGACACAGCAGTTCAAGCGAGCCTGAGCCACACTTCATCATTCCAGATTCAGAGATGTAGCCAGAGACACGGATTCCCATGAGCATGCCTTCGGTTGGTGGAAAACCTTAAACCATCATCTTTGGTTGGTGGATAACCTAAAACCATCACAGGTAGTAGACCTTCCTTCTTTTAGGTCGAAGGTCTCCCTTTCATATATGAGGAACACTTCCTCTAGCAGAAGCCTTCAGCTTCTTGCCAGCTTTGGTTGAGTTCCAGGAAATGCTTCAAAGCATTCCAGAGTTGTTGGTAATCCTAAAACCATCACGGGTAGTAGACCTCCCTTCTTTTAGGTCGAAGGTCTCCCTTTTTTATGAGGGACAATTCCTCTAGCAGAAGCTTTCAGCTTCTTGCCAGTTTTGGAAGAGTTCCGGGAACTGCAACATGTATTGCGTTCCAGTGTTTGTGGTCATCCTAAAACCACCTCTTTTTTTCCAACATTTCAGAGAGTTGATTCAGCCCAAGTGCTGCCATGTATACTTTGCAGATTTGTATTACAACTCTTTTCTTGGACTCACACATACCCCTTCGGATTAAGGGGGGATGTTGGAACACCTACTCCTACATGGGTAGGTGTGGAATGCGAAAAGTCACAATGGAGTCCAAGTGACCTTGGAATGTGAAACCAAGAGTCACACCATTGTATTATAAATGTACATCATGTATAATGGAAAAATAAGAAAGCCTCACGCTTATCCTTCATTGTGTGTTGAGTCTCTTTTGTGTGTGTGCTCATCTTCCTCATACACCATGTGTGTGTTTAACATGGTGTTTAACATGAACTTTGGAAGACATGTCATCCAATTAACTCGAGGCATGCTGTTTGGAAAACCTGGTATGTGATCTCGGTTCATGGGAGCATACTTTCGAGCAGTTGAATCCATTTTTACAACAATGAAGTCACCAAGAAGTTCTTTAGACTACCGGTTCTTGAAGAGTGTAGACGCCATGAGAATTATGAAGCTTGGGATTCTTCGACACTAGAGTCGCCAAGCGAATGATGCATATCCTTCTTGTGCCTAATCGTTGTTCACCATCAACAATCAAATATAATATTTTTCCTTATTTCCCAGGGAATATTTGTCTTTTCACCTCCTCGTCAACGATGCCAGTATGTTATCACTCCGCCAGAATTCTAAGGCTGAGGAAGAAATCCCGACAGAGGTTACCGCGGGCCAACCTTTTAACTTGGTATCTAGCCCTACCAAGTCGAAGAGGGCTCTCTCCGCAAAACACAGCCTAGGAGGATGAATGGATTAAGATTTTAGGCTAGGTGTAGGTTTAGGGGTTTTGATAATTGATTTTGGTCGGGCTGCTGGATCAAAGTATGGTCAAGGGAGCTAGGTCAGGGCAAATGAGATAGGGTTGCAGAGATTCAATGGGGAAAGGTAGGCATAAGGCTTAACACTTGAAGATAATTGTGATGAGATGGATTTAAGACCGATGAGGAGCTAGGAAGAGAATGGGAGATATATTCTTCCTAAACAGAGGAAATGGACAAATTATGATCACTTTCCCTAAACAGAGCATGAGAAAGCATGTATTATGCCTATCAACTTGAAAGAGATCATACAACAGAGATGTAATGAACATGAATAAAATACATTCTAACATATTAAACTAAAGGAAAAACAATGATAAACATCATACCACATGTATCCCAAAAAATAGCTGCAACTCTTCTTTATTAACTGGCCAAATTGAGTACAATAGTACTTGATCAATGAGCTAGCATCCAAACTGATTCCAATCCTTACTATGAGTGAAGAAAGGGACTAAATAAACATCAAAACAAAATTCACTCATCCTCAGGGGTCGAATCCATGAGGTGAGGAAGAGATCCACAAAATTCTGAACTGAAAGCTGGAGTATAGGGAACTCTAAGTGACTCCTCCCTAAATACATTCAAACTGATTCATTTGACTTAATGACAAATTTTACCTAATGAATCTACCCCTAGGTAACTTATATATAACATAATTACATTTACAATCCTCAATTACATAGGTGGAAACATCAATTTATGAGATAAAGTCAAAATTATAGTGAAATTAAAAAAAAATTCAGCAAATGGTCAAGTGCGCCCTCCCTGTTCAAGGCTGATTTTGACTGACTTGTAGGCATCCAAATCAGGCCCAAAATGGCTTGTTGTAAATATTTTCAAGTATACTTTCTGAATATGTCTCCAATTTTTAAAATGAAGGTGATTTGATCCCTCAAAACTTCATTCTCCCAATACTGCTATGTGTGCAACGCCTAGGCCAAAATAGGGGTGGAAACATTATTTTTAGGGTGTTTTTTTTCCCTTTTCACTGACTAGTTTGTCCCAAAAAAATTAGAAAATTGATAGGGTGAATGGATTTATCATCCTAAATCCAATGGTGGTCTCTGTTTGGCCAATGGATGCCTCAAAAAAGTGCACAACGCCTAGGGCGCTGCACATGTGACCAATTCACTGATAAGAACCTGTTTAGGAATACATATAAAAACACAAATTTTGCAAAAATGGGAAAAATGGCTTCAAAATCGGTGGAGAGAGTGCTGTTTAGGTGGCTAGGTTTGGATTGAAGCCTCTGCAAGTATATCCAATTTTTTCTTCTCCTCTTGGTGAGTTAGGGCTTCAATCTTTGCATTTGCTGCCTTGAGTTTTGCCCTTGTATTTCTTTCTCTTTTGGCATAGTGTTTGGCCATTCTCCTTTGAATATTGTTGTCCTTTTTAGATTTCTTTAAAAAATTATCCAAGTGGTCATTTATGGCTTGAAGCCAACCTTCCTTGTCTTCTTTTATCATCTCCAAGAATTGATCATCAAGGATGGCTTCATCAACTATCTCTCTTTGCCTTTGTCTTTCAAGCTCCAAGGCTCTAGGCCTGCCTCTTGGTGATTTTTATCCTTGTTCTTCAAGCAAACCATGCTTCTCTAGGGTCTCATCTAGAAAAATATTGGCTTCCTTCTGCCTCCCCTTCTTCTATTGTTTCTTAGTGTCAAAACCCTAGGGAGATGGAATGATAGTGAAAATGAATTTTGAGAAGTGTGAATGTGATGGGGAAATTTAGGGAGATGGGGGCAGGGGTTTATGAAATGAGGAGAGTGATAAGGAGTAGGAATGTAGAAGAGTTTGGAATAGGGAAATTTATTACAGGTATGAGGTTTTTTGGGAGCCTAGGCAAATGAGTAGCCTAGAGCTTAGGGTATTGAGAATAAAGGGGTTAAGGAAGGGGATAGTGATATAGGGATTTGGGAAAGGATTTTTTACAATGTGGGAAGGTTAATGAAGCTTTAGGGACTGTGATTTTTGGAATTTAGAGTGCAATGGTGATTTGAGGGCGATACTAGGGTTTGAAATGAGTAAAACACTAAATCTTTAGTGAAACTTTCCAAACACCATAGAGAATGATATTTGGAGGAATAAGAATGATGTAATTGACTTTCAATCACTTTTTGGAGGCTAAAGAAAACATTTCTGAAGCTTTTGAGGTGATTTTGGCAAAGTCTGGAAGCGTTTCTGGCATTTCTGGGTAAGTGTGCCCTCCCTGAAGCAGGTGCGTAGTGCCTTTTTGTAGACCACTTTTGGAGGCCTTCCTGAACTAAAAATTGAGCTCATGATAGCTCATTGGAAATATATATATCTCTTGGATACACAATGGACTTATCAATATCTAAAAGGGATCAAGTTAAACCCCTCAAAAATCAATTCTCCCAAGATTGGTCAAAAAGTGTAGAATGAGGGTGCAAAAATGCAATGTGTTGTTGCAGTAAACTTTTGAAGGCCTTCTGCAACTCCAAATTGAGCTCATGATAACTAATTGGAAATCTATTCTAGTATATTTTTCATTTTACCTATCAATAAATTCATTTGGACACTCCAGATAGAAGGAAAATTTATTTTCCCAAGGTCGATCCAGAAGTGCAGAAAACCTCTCGTAGCACCTGTATTTTTGAAATTTATCACAAACCACTATACCTGTGTAAAAACAGAAGGAGGTTTTTATTTTTTTATCTATGGTGGAAAAAAACCTCTCTTACTTTTATCAAATTCATTTCTTTTTGGTCAGAAACATACTTTGAAGCAAAAATTTCCCTATGAGTGGAAAATGATTTGACTCTTGGAATGACTGCTTGAAAAATGATGAAGACATGATGTTTATGAGCTGAAATGACCTCATACTTACTGATATGACCTACGTTATGCCTAATCTGCTAAGAAATCTTTGATTCTATAGCAAAACCTAGCTCAGTGGGAGAGGAAATTAGGGTTTAGTGCCTGTGGAAAATGATGATTTTGGCACCATTGGGAAAAGACAACTCCCTTTGAAATTTGATCAATTGATGAACTAAAAAATCTTGCACTTTGAAATGTGCTTGTTTGGCATGTGGAAATGAGTAGGAAAATTTTGGGAGACTGAGTACTTATTACATTTGAATTGACATAAAATTACATGAATAAAAATAAAATTACATCTTGGAATGAAAGTCACATTTGAAATTAAAATTACATGATGAGATGCACATTTATCGTTACAAATCATCTTCACATGGTGAAGAGATGTCATTTGATCACCATTTACTTGCTGGCCTTATGAAATGGAATGGAGTTTTATTGGAGCATGAAAACCCCAAAAAACCTAATGGTGACCTTGACAAGACTAGACTCCATGGTGACATGACATGATGAAATGACTTTATGGATGATGTACAGTCAACAAGGTATGGAAGTGTGCCAGAAAGAAAATACATTTTAAGGAAGAGTGATGTTTTTGGACTAGGGCTACCATCAGTGACTAATTTTTTTCATGAACTAGTGGAATGATAAAAAAATTCTGAGTGGGACCCCTAATATGAATATGAAAAGAGTATATTTTGATCTCTGATTGCATGATGCAAATACTGACACTAACAGGTCCATGCAAGGAAGAAAATTAAGTTGATGGAAGTTCCAAGTAGACTTCATTTGGAGCAGGTTTGATGGCTGGATTTGTGGCAACAATTGAAACATATGATGAAGCCTCTGAAACATTTTTTATCTGATCCATTATTGCTTTCTTGGTAACATATGTCTCCTCTCTCATTTTGGCATGCGATCTTCTAGAATAGTTGTGTAACACACCCCCTACTAAGTGTAGAAGGGGTCAGTTACTTTGATGATTTGACCTCCAAATTGTTTTTATGGAAATGGAGTCTAAATTTTTCGATCTTTTTCCACATCTTCAAAACTTAAAATGGATAACATATTTACATTTGTCTCATCGAGACCTTTCCAATGATATACAATTTTCCTCAATTCGATTCCTAGATAAAAATATATGATCGATTAAAGCCTCGCTTATCAAGTCTCACCACATCATCTACCTACCACATGACACCTATGTAGTTCTCATGTGGCACCCACATGTCTACCCAATAATTCCATATCAACACGTACGTGGCAGTTCCACCCCATATATTGACCCATTTTTCAGTGTCATGTACGCATGTTCTCACCTTTCCATGGCTAGCAAAACGTGCACGTAAAACAAGGGTTAAACCCTTCCAACCATCAATATATATATCATTCGTCCCCCCATTCACCACCTCACCATGAAAATAAAATCCTAGGAATTACATTGTCATCCCATGTCGAAATTGTTTTGGAATATCTTTCGGGGTTACGTGGATCCCTTGTGGACACTGTCTACAATGTGTCCCAACACCTTCCATGACGGTCGCATGCTTGGGCTCCACCCCTCCCACATCCTTCTAACGTTTTCCCTTCGTCGTGAAGTGTTCATAACTGCTAGGGTGACCTAGCCTTGTAAATATATGGGGTGACGTAAATAGCTAACGAGGCTTTACTACTCCAATAGAACATGTCCATTGGCTCACCTTTCCATGTCCTCTCAAAGATAAAAACTTAGGATTTTTCCACTCAAAATATTCTAAAATAGCTGGGATAGAGGCATTGTGGTTACATGGAAGCTGACTTGTCATACTGACACGTGTCATGCATCCTGGGTCACCACATCGCTTCCACACTGTCCATGGGCCCCACTAGTTCCTCGACTGAGTGGTGAAACAAAATTGCACATTATAACATAGTTCGATATCCTCCACCTCGTCATGATGAAAACCAAGAAAAATGACCCCATAGTGCCATGTCATCCCGAGGTGAAATCTCGACAGGGTTCATCTTGGTCTCACTTTAACAACTCTTGGGTAAAACCTTCGAGGTCCATCTAATGGTGGGAAGTGCTTACCAAATCAATCATTGATATTCAATGAGAGGTTTCCCTACCAACGACCCCAATCTAACATATCACCTCAAAAATGATTAAGGTGGATATTGGTGGCCACCCACTTATTCCACCTTGACCTTTAGTCGGTTTCATCAGTTTTCCTTGTTTATAGCGACATTTACTATTTCTAGCATTTAATATTTACATATAATGGACTATGCTGCGACAACAAAGGGATAAATATGTGCATGAGTTGATGGATTTGTTCTATACCCTGCGCACAAAGTTGGGTATCAAATATTCATAGAAAAATTTGGTGCTTAAGTACCACAATTTTCTGCACAGATACATCCAGGAGGAAATGAAGTTCCTCGACATCTCCTCACTTTGTGCAAAATATTGGTATGATGAAAATATTGAGTAGAAATTTAAACAGAAGAAGCAAGATTTTGGATCTGCGAATTAGAAGCAAGGGAAAGGCACCCCCAAATTGCAGAAAAAAGGCCAAGGCCAAGGCGGGGTGGCCCGAGACAACCCGTTGAAGCCGCAAGCGAAGAAAAATGCCACGAAGCCAAAGAAGGACATGGGAAAGTGATGTGAGTTCCATAAGATATCGACTCACAACACAAGTGAGTGTTGGGCCAAGCAGTCACTAGTGGCCAAGCTAAAGGATTTTGAATCATATGCATGTTTCGACACTGAGTCAGAACCCAAGAAGGGGGATGACAAAGGGAAGAAAATTATCGATGCAAAGCCCAGTGCCACATTTTCCATCACCAAGTTCAAGAAGGAATAAACTGAAGATCTAGAGGAGGGGGAGGGCCTCCTCCATTCCCAGATGTGGGTGAAGGATTCCCTGCTGCAGTTCATTGTCAACACTAGGAACCAAAAGAACCTCATTTCAATAGAGGTTGTGAAGCGGTTGGGCCTATCGATCAGAACACACCCACAACCATACACCATCGGGTGGCTTCACCAAGGACAAGATCTTTGGGTCAGCCAACAATGTCTCCTTCCCTACAACATCAAGCCATTCACAGTTGAGGTATTATGTGAAGTTGCTCCTCTTAAAGTTTGTGATGTATTATTAGGCCAACTATAATTGTGGAAGCAATGTGTTGTGTATGAGTCTCGACCTTGCGTTATTATTGTTACTTTGGGTAATAAGTTGTACATGATACCGGAGGTGGCACCACCTGCAACCATCTCTTTGATCACTACGAAGCAATGCAGTAATCTTATTTCCAAAACTGGGAAATTTTTTTTCCTTATGATCCACCCTTAGGGAAAGAAAAATATTGTGGACACGACCTCTAGACAAGGCTCCTCCCCACAACAATAAGAAATTGAGAGGGTCATGGAGGAGCACAGAGACATCTTCACCTCACCTTCAGGGGTGCCTCTACACTGTCAGGTCAATCACTCCATTGATATGAGCCCAGGCGCGCTGCTACCAAATGGACCAATCTATCGGGGCTCTGTTATGGAGAACAATGAAATCAAGAGTCAGACTCAAAAGCTGCTGTAGAAAGGTCACATCTGGCCGAGTTCATCGCCCCGTGGGAGCCTGATCATGTTGGTGCAGAATAAGGATGGGACTTGGAGACTCTATATTTACTATCGAGCATTGACCAAGATCACTGTATAGAATAGGTATATTGATGACCTTCTGGAGCAACTCAAGGGGGCCAAATATTTCAACAAGATTAACTTGAAGTTTGGGTATCACTAGGTACCAATCGAACACTCTGATGTGTGGAAGACTGCCTTCAAATCCAAGGAGGGCCTTTTTGAATGGCTGGTCATGCATTTTGGGTTGATGAATGTTCCTGCAACCTTCATGAGGATGATGGAAAACATCTTACGACCATTCAATAATTCATTTATGGTGGTTTGTTTGGATGACATCATGATATTCAACCAGAGTTGTGAAGAGCAATTCCACCACATTTGACAGGTCGTCCAAACACTATGACGACACAAGTTGTCTTCCAATTTGGAGAAATGCACTTTTGGCATGAACCAGATTCAATATTTGGGATACACTATTGATGAGCGGGGGTTGCATGTGGACCCATCCAAGATCCAAGTCATTCGGGATTGGCCAGTCCCAACCACTCTAACAGAGCTCCACAAATTTTTGAGTCTTGCCAATTTCTACGACAGGTTCGTATTGGGGTTCTCTCATATCACTTGGCCTTTGATTCAAGTCAGAAAAGGAGGAGCGAAAGAAAATTTCTTTTGGTCTGAATCTCAACAGAAGGCATTCAAAAAATTGAAGCATCGCCTTTGCTTTGCACCAATTCTCACATTACTATACTTTTAACAACTATTTGAGATTGAGACAAATTCCCTTGACTATGCTATATGGGTAGTGTTAGGTCTCTGTAACAAGAAAGATTGGCAAAGTCCGATCATAGAGTTAACATCATTTCAACCAACTTTGGGATTCTAGGATCTAGCCCTCCTGAATCCGGAGAGGGATCTCTCCAATATGTACAAAGACGGATATTGTCTTTGAAGTTTGGGGTAATGATATTAGGCTAGTTATGCAGGCCAAGGGTTTTTTTTGGTTTTCTCGGATGGTTGACCATAGTTGCTGTCTGAGGCGGAAATATCTATATGCAAATAGGTTCAAAGGTGAGAAGTTGCAAGCAAACAGAGTAAGCTTTGATTATAAAGAAAGATGATGGCAAGTTTTCAATCCATTGGGCTATGGAGTCATAAGAGAATTTAATTCAAACATTCAGGTTCAAGAGTAATCTATGGGGAAAGTCATCTATGCCTAAGGATCTCTTTAAATTTTGATTTATGGAATGGGGTGATACAATAAGAAAGGGAAATAACATATGCAGAACAAAGAGCAGCCCAGGATCTGGTAAGTACTTTGAAACTAGCCAGCCTTTGACCAGGCACTTAAGAAAAACATAGAAGCAAACTAGGATCTGGTAAGTACTTTGAAACTATCCAGCCTTTGATACACTTCTAATAGAACACAGATTAAAAACGAAGGGAACCTTGAAGGCAACCTTTGGAGCAGAGACTAGTGGGCTGGGACTCACCCTGATCCTCTCCTAGTTCTTCTTTACTTAGTTACTTCCAAGACAATCACAAAGATAACACAGAATGGCCTAAGATCTGATAAGTGCTTTGAAACTAGTCAGCTTTTGACACATCCTAAGGGAAACAGTCAAATAGTTGAGCAAACAAGAAAGGGACTCGGGGCTAACCTTTGATTTCCTCAATTCATTCTTTACACAACATATATGAAAGTAACATTTAAAAATAGCATTCAGCAGTGACGAAAAGATGAGGGAACGCCAGCATCTCTGTACTTAGACTGAATTAAATCATTCTCAAATAACACAGCAGAAAGAAAACATTTAAATAAATATTTCTCAGCCAGAGAAGGTTACTGATATACAGTAGGTCCTGACACTGTTTAAACTGTTCTTTACAGTGGAAAATGAAACAAATTGAAAACAGAAATAAAATGACAAGTTCACAGTAAGAATAACATCACCATCAGCATAGACCAGGATCCCATAAATCAACTTGTATTGATTGCTTCAAACCGGTTACAATCTTCAAATCCAATGTTTTAATCCATCTCTTTTCACAATCTAACCTATCTGTTACAAGCAGAGCTCCAAGAGCCTATGAAACCACTATTTACAGTCAAGATTTTTCCACTCAGAAACAGCTACAACACTTCAGCAATTACATTGACAACCAACTAATCCAACCCCTCACTCATCTTCTTCTGGAGTATTTATAGAAGGATGAGGAGGTGAGATCTAATAAAAAGATCTCAAATACAATTAATGCGGAATTAATGTCTTCCTGGCCCTTGGAGGCTCGATGAAGAAATCATACAGGTGTTGCACTGCATTAATGTGTTTACACTTATGAAGTAAGCTCGAAGGGAGCTTTTGTTGACCTTTGAGGCTCTGCGTACTGTTAGGGTTACTTTGCAAACATTCTGTCATTAAATCTGGTGCAGAAGTAACTTCTTTGGTTGTTTTGAGGCACAATATCTGATCCCGTTCAGTAAATTTGGCCTCTGATTTAGCATTTTGAGGCAATAGGTGGCACTGCGGTGGTTGAGGAATCAATTCGCCTCAAAGTATGGCGGTGGAAGTGATGTATCTGATGAACACTTTTAGGTTTTCCCTTAATCTGTGTTCTGAGTCGGGGATTAGGCTTTTGATAACCGTCTTAGTCGTAATCCCCGCCAATATATCCACTGATCTGCTGCTCTGGTTCACTAGGGTCTTCAATACCCGATACTCTTTCTCTGCGTCGATTTTGCCGATATTCTTTGCTGTGCAGGTAGAAAAAGGCATCAATGCCATTGAAAGCGCTGATGAGACGTGAAAAATGGCTTTGTAGGTGATTTCCACGGAGGAATCGAGACATAAAGGATCGTCACCCTCCAGGTCTGAGAACCCTATTTAAAACAAGAACAAATGACTTCTTCCCTGAAAAATACAAAAAACACGAACAAATGACTTCTTCCCTGAAAAATACAAAAAACACGTAAAAAATCTGGTTTATAGGTCAATTTTCTTTGGAGGGCGTGCGGGAAAATGGAGCAATCGGAGCCGTTGATCGTATTGCGATCAACGGTCGGGGGAGTTCTGAAAAGTCAGCGGAGGAAAAAGGGGATTGTACGATGGAATCGAGCGGTTGCATGAGAACCGTTGATCTGCAAAGATCGACGGTGAAGATCGGCTTTCGAATGCGCGGGGGGAAATTTAACAGGCGGGCAAGTCCGCTAAAGGCTAGACAGAAGAAGTGATCGGCAACCGTCGGATGGGAGGGCCCAAATCCGACGGTGGAGGTGGATCCCGCCGCGGGGCTATGGTACGAAAGATAATGTGCGGGCGAAGCGGAAGGACAGCGGTTTTGGGAACGAGGTGGAGGACACGTGCCGGCCAGCGTGTGGAATCGCTGGCCGATGGGATAAAACCACTACTCGACGAAAGGTGGTGCAGGATATATACCATGGTTTTTGGAAAAGAGCGCGGGGGAGGGGGTCCACCAGGTGAGGGGTACTCCGCACCGTTGATCCATGGGGGAGATCGACGGTCGAGTTTTTAACATAATTTCTTTGGCGGAAAATAAAATAAACCCGACTTTTGTGTTTTACGAAGGTTTTTCAATGTTTCGGGTAAAAAATAAATTCCAAGAGTTAAGCGCCTGTCAGACTTAGCACGTGGTTCTGGCGTCGGGGCATATGGAGGAAGAAAAGGCAGGGGCTTAGCCTGAGGGGTCTAAGCCTAACGCATAGAAACGTGTGTTTTCTATGGTTTTTCCAAAGAATTCCAAAAGGAAATATAATTCCGATAAGGTTAAAACATGGGTTTTTTAACCTTGGGGAAAGAGATTAATGGAGGGACGAGGAATAACACATGGTCTGGTGGGGTTTTCATGAATAAAGGGAAATGGAAGAATGAAGGTAAAACGGAAGCAAGGGAGGGAAAAGAAAAAGGGATGCAGCAGCACTTGACTAGGGTTTTCATGGAATATCAGAGGCTGAGAGAAAGAAAAGTATGAAGAACCAACTAGCAGTTCATGATCTTACCAACAGACTTTAAGCACCAACAACTTCAAGACTGAATTTGTTTCTTGAAGGCTGCAAAGAATATTTAGCCACCAGCTGATATAATTGAAAAATATAGGTGGCTAATAGTGGCTCCACTTGGGGATGGTGCCTTTTTGAAGGCATCAAGAATTCAGACTTGATTTCTCTGGGATGCTGACTGGTGCCTGACCCATTGCTTGCTCTTGCTTTTCCTTTGAAAAAATAATATTAGTTATGAAAGAAAGACGAATTTCATCAATACAACTTCTACCTACCCCAATCCTACTGATCTAACATTTTTTCTTCATCAGAGTGCACTTGGATTGGCAAACTCTATTCTGAACATTTTATTCTTTTTAAAGCAGGAAATCTAATCTATTTCTACTCCTTATTTCTCCCTAAACTCAGATTAAAAAGTTGAGCTCAGATGTTTCTCTACCTAGTCTACTGTCTGTTGGGATTAAACAGTCCAACAAACTTTCATTCTCTAAATTCTACAACAGAAATTTAAAAATAGTCAAGTCAAGATTGAGCTGTTTGACTTGCGATGATCCATGGCATAAAGACAAGCTGCACATAGATTATTATTTGCAGAAAATTTTAAATCAAAATAGAAGGCTTAAGATCTGAAAATTTCTTATTATGGCCTTCTCTTATATTCACAGCTCTGTCTTTTCCTTTTTGGTGAGCTATCTTTGCTTCTCTTCTGGTTCGAGTTTTGAGCGAATTAGAACCAGGTCTTCTCTCCTATGACTCGAAAAATAAAACAGTTTGAGTCATTTTTCTCTTGGGAACTTTGGTTCAGATTTTGAGTTTCTTTGAACCTTAATTTCTATTCTAAACTATCTACTGATAAGCCAAGATTAAACAGTTTGGAAAATCAAATTTGCTACCCTATCAGCAGAAAATTGAAAGCTAATTAGTCAAGATTAAACAGTTTGACCAATTAGAAGTGTGTTTCAAGGAGTGGCATTTAAGCTTGCACACTTTCAGATTTATTTTTCTTTTTGGCATGGGGCTTTTCCTTTCTTGTTTTCATTTCTGCCCTCTTTTCTTTCTTTCTTTGTTTTTGTATTTTTTGATTTTTCATAACTTTAAATGCAATGGTAGATGAAATATTTACAGTGGAAAAAAGGTAAAAAAGGCTTCAAACATGAAATAATTTAAGAAAGGTAGTGCTTAAGCATCCTGCCATTGACAGGACCCCCAAACAATTCTGTTCCATTCAGCTCTTGTAAGAAGAATGCATTGTTTCCAGCAACTGAATGAATGGAGTAAGGGCCAAGCCACAAATTGTCAAATTTACCATGCTTTCCCTTGTCCTCCCTCTTTGAGTCCCACTTTAAAACTTTGTCCCCAATCTTGAAATTGCTGGCCTTTGTCCTTCTATCAAATATCTTCTTGATATTGTCTTGCTTCTGTAATGCTTTGTTATACACTTCCTCCCTGGTTTGCTGAAGATGAATGGTCTGATTTATTCTTCTGATTATGTCATTTTCTTCAGTCTGGAGCTCTTGAATTAACTTCATAACTGGTACACCAAGGCTATTAGGAAAAATTGCATCTGTACCATACACAAGCTGGAAGGGTGACATATCAATGGATTTCTTCAATGTTAATCTGTTAGCCCAAAGCGCATGGATTAGCTTTGTGTGCCAAGACTTTTTGTTGTCCTCCAACAATTTTTTTATTATGTTCAATAAGCTTTTGTTGGAAGACTCTGCAAGTCCATTACCTTGAGGGTAATAGGCTGTGGAGTGCCCCAATGTTATCTGGTACTTGTGACAAAATTCCACCATTTTCTTTGAACCAAATGCCGTTGCATTGTCTGTAATGATCTTGGTAGGGCAGCCAAATCTGGAAAGGATATTGGTTTCTATGAATTTTATGATAACCGAATCATTGGCCTGTCTACAAGGAATGGCTTCTATCCACTTAGTGAAATAGTCTGTGGCGGTAAGAATCCACCTGTGTTGGGCAGAGGATGGTGGATGGATTTCTCCTATGAAGTCAAGTCCCCACTGTTGAAAAGGGGCTTCAACAGTGATTGGATGCAGAGGAAGGGGTAATAACTTTCTCTTGCCCTCAAACAATTGGCATTTATGGCAAGTAGTTGTCATTTTGTGTACATCAGGAAAAAGAGTAGGCCAATAGAAACCAGCCCTCAAAATTTTGTTGGCTGTTGACTTCCAGTACAAATGGGCTCCACACTCTCCTTCATGGAACTCCTGCTTAACTTTTTCTGCATCAAACTCAGGCAAACATTTAAGCAATATACCACTTGCATTTTTCCAATAAAGACATTTATCAATAATGCAATAGTTTACAACTTTTAACTTTAGGAATCTTGCCTTTGTTTTGGATAAACCAGGAGGTGTATTTAGATTAAGCAAAACATAAACAATATCAGTATACCAAGGAGAATTCGCAAAATGATCTTCAACAATGGGAGTTGAGAATTCTTCTTGGTTATCCAAAGCATGAATCATATTAATATCAAGAAGTTCACAATTTGATTCAGCCATTAATTTAGCTAGACCCTGGCCTTTGATGAGCTTAGTGGGTTTTATCTCTAAATCATATTCAAGAATAACAACAATCCACTTACCTCTCTTGCCATCTGGATCCTGTGTTAGAATGTCTTTCACAACCGAATTTGGGACAAAGGCAATGATGTGTGAGTGAAGGATGTATACTCTGAAGTCTTTCAAAGCCTTTACCAAAGCAAAAGCCTGTTTCTCCATAATGTTATACCTCGAAGGGGCATCCCTCAATGCCTTACTAAAGAATGCGATGGGCTGCTCTTGTCCTTGTGGATTTTTCTGTAAAAGGAAAGCAGCTATAGTATGTTCTGATTCAAATGAGAAGATATAAAAATCCTTTGAAAAATCAGGACTTATGAGAACCAGTGTTTTGGTTAACGCTTGTTTCACCAGCTCAAAGGATGTCTTTTCTTCTGAGGTCCATTTCACCCCTTGCTCCTTTTTCAACATGTTTGTGATATTCCTAAGGAGCACAACCAAGTTGGGAATGAACCTTCTCAAAAAGTTAGTCTTTCCAATGAAAGACTGCAACTCTTTGATGTTTTGAGGATGAGAGATTTGCAATATAGCCTCAATCCTCATGGGATCTATCTTTATGCCCTCTTCTGAAATGATGTGTCCAAGAAGTTTACCTTCTTGGAGACCAAATAAAGTCTTCTTAGGGTTTAAAGATATCCCAAACCTTCTGCACTTCTCGAAAAATTTTCTCAAATGTTCTAAGTGTTCTTCATCTGTTTTTGAAAACACAGTTACATCATCGAGATAGATAATGATGAAGAAGCCCAATTCTTCCGAGAATGCTATGTCCATGGCTCTCTGAAAGGTTGCTCCAGCATTCATTAGACCAAAAGGCATTTTCACATACATGAAAGTGCCCCATGGTGTAGTAAAAGCTGTCTTTAATTGATCATCAGGGTGGACTAGGACTTGATTATACCCTGAATAGCCATGCAGCAAAGAAATTCTTCTAGACCCCACCACCCTTTGCAAAATATGATCCATCTTGGGTAAAGGGTAGTTGTCTTTTAATGAAGCTTTGTTTAAATTTCTGAAGTCTATACAAAGCCTGATTTCTCCAGTCTTCTTCGTAACCGACACTAGATTAGATACCCACTCAGAATACCTAATAGGGACAATAATACCAGCATCGTGCATCTTCATGATTTCCTTCTTAACCAATGGCAACTAGACAGGGTTGATTCTGCGCAGTTTCTATTTGAATGGTTTTTGGTTATCTTTAAGAGGGATTTTGTGCTGTATTATTTTAGTGTCATAGGATTTAAGATCTTCGTAACTCCAAGAAAAAACATCAGAAAATTCTTTGAACAGCTTTATGTATTTGAGTTTAATGTGAGCTGGCAAAGTTTTGGACAGTTTGATCAATTTCGGTTTTTGCTCACTGCCTATATTACATTCCTCCACTTCAGTTTCCACAGGTTCCAGTTTAGGTTTGTTGGCCACATCATCAAAATTAAACAGTTCTTCTAGAGGGGCCAAACCCTTGGGTAAACTATCATCCTTAGAATGCAGGGTTTCCATTTCCTCTGTTTCAGATCTTGCACTTGATTCTGTTTGGTTTCCAAGTTTGATAGTCTGAAGGTTTATATCTACCAGTTGTGGAGACGGTTCTTCTTCGCCAAGAAAATTTTCGTCACTGCAGTCTGTATCATAATCTGAATCTGAACTATGGGGTTCAAACTCATTTCTGAATTGCATGAAGTCTTCTATTTGTTTATCTCCGTCAAACACCTGCCAATATTTCTTGTTATCAGGGATAGCTGGTCTGAATTTTATTTGAGAGGTGTCATCATACAACATTGGGCAGGTTCTAGCAGCAAAGGCTAAATTGTGGGCTGCAATATTTCTTTTTCTTGGGACAAAATACAATGTGGACTCCTCAAATGTTTTCAAAAGATCCATGACATCATTCCTATAGGCCCTAAGTCTGGGGTGATTAGCATGATACTCCCCATTAACTTGCCTAATGATTAATTCAGAATCCCCATATACATTGATTCTCTTGGCACCTAACTTTTTCAAGAGATGCAAGCCTAAGAGAAGGGATTCATATTCTGCTATGTTGTTGGAACACTAAAAATTTAATTTGCATGAGATACATTCTGTATGATTATTTTCAGTGTTAGTAATCCAGACACCTGCACCAGCATTTGTTCTGGTGCATGATCCATCAAAATACATAGTCCAGAGAGGAACATTTTCAGTTTGATGAATGGGCTTTGTATCTCTTGATTCCTCAATTTTTTCATCGGGTTGAGGATCGTCTTCTTGACTGTCAAGTTTTAAGTTTAATGGATTGATGACTTGCAGTTCAAGACCTATATTTAGTGTGCTAGGATCTTCAGACACAATAGACCGTTTCGGCAATTCAGCATTGTGTTCCTCTTCCTCCGTTCTAGCCATTGATTCTGTTGAAAGGATTTGTTCTGTGAGTGTTTCATCATTAAACATGATAAAAGAATCAAGGCTTGTGCTTACAGTGTACAAAGGAGATTTTTGAGGCTGGTCTTGACTTGTCACTGTGTACTGCATGTGGGTTTCCCTGTAAAGTCTTCTAGTCTGATTAAAAACAGGGATAGTTGCATAGGTCATGTCCATCTGCATGGTCCCCTGTAACTTAGCACCCCAAGATCTTGATAAAAGCATTCCATACTTTGGGGGTACATCAGCCACAAAAACATCCATGACTAAACATTTGGCTGGGATCTGGGCTAAGTTAACACAGAGATCTTTTATCAATCCTAGACATTTAACTCTGCTTGAGTCAAAGGAGTACAAATATTTGTAAGGTCTGGTAATTTCAAGACCCAGGCTTTCCATTACAGCTTTTGGCATTAAATTATGGGAAGCGCCTGAGTCATGCATAGCATTGTGCAGAATTTTGTCCTGAATGTTTAAGCTTACATAAAAGGGAGGGACAGAACCCTCTTGGAACTTTCCTTCAATCTCTGGACCAAAAATAAGCTCTGGTTGGTCATCATTAAGATTGAGTGTGTCTTCATTATTTTCTAAGTTCAGAGCCTTCAAAATTTTGGACCTATATACATGTTGGGCAGCTAACTCAGTCAAAGGAACATAAATTTTGATCTTTGAGATTTCCTATTCTAGGCTAAAAAGGTTTTGAATCTTTAAAACATTGATTTCAGCCTTGTTTGCTGCCACTTTATCAGCAATAACAGCTTGCTGATTTGTTTTATCTACAGTTGGAACCGTTGTCTTACCAGGAGTACTAACCGAGGTGCTAGTACTGCTAATGTTTGCACTCTATTTTTCAATATTTTGAGTGTCTTTCTCCTTACCATTACCAGAATTAACAGCCACTGTTGTGTCCTTTTGTTTGATTGTTTTAGACTTGGTTGCAATGCTGTTTTGAGAAGGTTTTCCAGAGGTTTCCTTGTTGGGGGTTTGTTGATTAGACCTACTTCTGAGTTCATATTCCCTTGAAGGCTGTATGACAGCGTTTTCCATGTTTTGATAGTAATTCTCATTATCATCTCTTCTGTCATCGTAATGTGTATAAAGACCTTGTTTATTATCATAATGGACCTCAAAGTCATCATCCTCTACCCCAAATAAGTTTATATCATTATCCTCTGTTATTTCACCTATTTCCTCAACCTCACTTAAAAAGTTTTGATGAAAGGGAGGAGTGATGTGTTGGTCATCTTCCCTAAGTCTGTTTGGAGGCTGATTTCTTCTAATATTCTGATTCTGGTTTTGGTTTCTGTTTTGAGGAGCGTTTTGATTTAGACTTGCTTGCGCTCTCTCTAGAATGCTCATTTTCTTCATCATTTCTTCCACCATTCTTTCCATCTTTGAGCTTGAAGTGGAAGGGGTGGATTCCTCTCTAAAAGATACTCTCTTTTCAGCTTTCATCCTTGCTCTCTTCTCCATGAGGTTAACTTCCACAGAAAGAGCACCTCTTTGCATATCTTCGAGGGTTGCAAAGACTCTTTCTCTGAGTGAATATGTCATGTCAGGATCAAACCCTTCAGGAAATTTGTTTAAAGCTGAGCCCTGAGGAGGTTTCAGTTCAGGGGAGAGTGCATTGTACACACTGTTAAATCTGGTACAATAAGCTTGTACACTTTCCCCAGGATTCCTATGGAGGTTGTTATAGTCGGCAAGGACTTGGAGAGGATTCTTCCTTACTTCCCATTTGTTTAAGAATGTTTGATGGAAGGCTTGGAGGTCGTTAATACTATGGGGGTTTAAACCTTTAAACCATTTTCTCACTTCTCCCCCCAAACTTTGAGCAAACAGTCTGATTTTGACAGAATCATTATCAATTTCATTTCTGTCAAAGTAGTCATTCATCTTGTCCACATGTTGAGATGCTGTTATAGTATTGCTAGCATCATATAATGGAATTTTGGACTGATAGTCCTGTGGAAGATTGACTAGTGGTACAGGAAGGACTAAGGGAGCATACCATGCTGCCATGATATGTGGTGGGGGCGGATTTACAAGAGGAGGTGTGGGTTGAAGTGGAGTGGTTTGAATAGTGGATGAAGGATGAACAGAAGTGGATGGAACAACAGTAGATCTCTGAGCTGATATTGGATGAGAGACACCTAGATTATGTAAGAAATGTAAATCAAGAGGTGTTGATTCTCTATTCCCAAGGGTTTCACTTGTTTCGGGAGATGAAAGTGAAGGCTCAGAATCTAACTGATCTAAATCACCAAATGACCTAGTCCTAAATGGGTTCACTAAGTCAGTTTGTGATTGTTGCAGAGCTGAGAGGTTTTCAGGGACTGAATTAGCTCTTAGGGATGATCTGAAAACAATTGGAAATTGTATCTTAGGAGACTTCCTAAGAATTATTTCTGGGTTATCAACTATTTCAGGTGGATTGGGGTTAGGATGAGCTCTAGTGTGAATCTTTTTAGGAGCCACAATGTTTATATGTTTAGACCCAACTAAACAGGAAAAGTTCAACCAGATATGACAATCTTTAGGAGGTTAACCAATCTGTTCTTACAATTTTTAAATCCCACAGTCCTCTAACTGAGTTTGAATGATTTTATAATGATAAGGGTTCTTCCCAGTGGAGTCTTAAGGTCTGTTCAGGATTGTGGAGTCGCCAGGTGGAAAGTTCAGAGTGTTTTCAAAGGAGTACACTATCCACCACAGTGTTTGTGAAACATTCCTTTTCAAGGATATCTCAAAACACAACAAACTCTAACCAGAGATTGACTGGGAGGGCATTCACCAGATATGTCACCCCTAAAAGAGGGTGAGATCCAGAGGCTACCTGGCCCTTTCCAGACTCTGTCTAAGAGTATAGGGTAAAACACATCAAAGACGTATACAAGATATCAAAACTAGTGTTTTACTACCAATTTGAAATGTTTTTGGTATTTTCTGAATTGCTTTTATTTGTGGTTCAGAAGAATATCCTAACTCTGCCTCAAAAATTAGCTACGGTTATGAAACAAAGACAGTCTATCCTTATGGCTAAGCTAGCGGATTTTCCAAGGTTAGATAAAAACTTAAAAGAATCCTAGGATTGACCTAGTTTGTCACTGATTCAATTGAGCTTCATCATGATTACCATTTCTTGGTAGTGCTTGAAAAGGCTGATTTTGACTCTCAAGGTTTATGTGAAAATAAAGGGGAAAAAGATGAAATCTCAAGTCATGAGTACCCCCAGCGGAGTCATCAGAAATGTTAGGTTCTGGTGGCTCAGCTGCAAAATAGAACAATCGTCATGGAACCAGAGATTCTGGGTTCGATCCCCAGCGGAGTCGCCAGAAATGTTAGGTCTCTGTAACAAGCCAGATTGGCAAAGTCCGATCACAGAGTTAACATCATTTCAACCAACTTTGGGATTCTAGGATCTAGCCCTCCTGAATCCGGAGAGGGATCTCTCCAATATGTTCAAAGATGGATATTGTCTTTGAAGTTTGGGGTAATGATATTAGGCTAGTTATGCAGGCCAAGGGTTTTGTTTGGTTTTCTCGGATGGTTGAACATAGTTGCTGTCTGAGGCGGAAATATCTATATGCAAATAGGTTCAAAGGTGAGAATTTGCAAGCAAACAGAGTAAGATTTGATTATAAAGAAAGATGATGGCAAGTTTTCAATCCATTGGGCTATGGAGTCATAAGAGAATTTAATTGAAACATTCAGGTTCAAGAGTAATCTATGGGGCAAGTCATCTATGCCTAAGGATATCTTTAAAGTTTGATTTATGGAATGGGGTGATACAATAAGAAAGGGAAATAACAGATGCAGAACAAAGAGCAGCCCAGGATCTGGTAAGTACTTTGAAACTAGCCAGCCTTTGACCAGGCACTTAAGAAAAAACATAGAAGAAAACTAGGATCTGGTAAGTACTTTGAAACTATCCAGCCTTTGATACACTTCTAATAGAACACAGATTAAAAACGAAGGGAAACTTGAAGGCAACCTTTGGAGCAGAAACTAGTGGGCTGGGACTCACCCTGATCCTCATCTAGCTCTCCTTTACTTAGTTACATCCAAGAAAATCATAGAGATAACACATAATGGCCTAAGATCTGATAAGTACTTCGAAACTAGTCAGCTTTTGACACATCCTAAGGGAAACAATCAAATAGTTGAGCAAACAAGAAAGGGACTCAGGGCTAACCTTTGATTTCCTCAATTCATTCCTTACACAAAATATATGAAAGTAACATTTAAAAATAACATTCAGCAGTGACAAAAGGATGAGGGAACGCCAGCATCCATGTACTTAGACTGAATTAAATCATTCTCAAATAACACAGCAGAAAGAAAACATTTAAATAAAGATTTCTCAGCCAGAGAAGGTTACTGATATACAGTAGTCCCTAACACTGTTTAAACTGTTCTTTATAGTGGAAAATGAAACAAATTGAAAACAGAAACAAAATACGAGTTACAGTGAGAATAACATCACCATCGGCATAGACCAGGATCCCATAAATCAGCTTGTATTGATTGCTTCAAACCGGTTACAATCTTTAGATCCAATGTTTTAATCCATCTCTCTTCACAACCTAACCTATCTGTTACAAGCAGAGCTCCAAGAGCCCATGAAACCACTATTTACAGTCAAGATTTTTCCACTCAGAAACAGCTACAACACTTCAGCAATTACATTGACAACCAACTAATCCAACCCCTCACTCATCTTCTTCTGGAGTATTTATAGAAGGATGAGGAGGTGAGATCTAATAAAAAGATCTCAAATACAATTAATGCGGAATTAATGTCTTCCTGGCCCTTGGAGGCTCGATGAAGAAATCATACAGGTGTTGCACTGCATTAATGTGTTTACACTTATGAAGTAAGCTCGAAGGGAGCTTTTGTTGACCTTTGAGGCTCTGCGTACTGTTAGGGTTACTCTGCAAACATTCTGTCATTAAATCTAGTGCAGAAGTAACTTCTTTGGCTGTTTTGAGGCACAATATCTGATCCTGTTCAATAAATTCGGCCTCTGATTTAGCATTTTGAGGCAATAGGTGGCACTGCGGTGGTTGAGGAATCAATTCATCTCAAAGTATGGCGGTGGAAGCGATGTATCTGATGAACACTTTTAGGTTTTCCCTTAATCTGTGTTCTGAGTCGGGGATTAGGCTTTTGATAACCGTCTTAGCCGTAATCCCCGCCAATATATCCACTGATCTGCTGCTCTGGTTCACTGGGGTCTTCAATACCCGATACTCTTTCTCTGTGTCGATTTTGCCGGTATTCTTTGCTGTGCAGGGCTGTGCAGGTAGAAAAAGGCATCAATGCCGTTGAAAGTGCTGATGAGACGTGAAAAATGGCTTTGTAGGTGATTTCCACGGAGGAATCGAGACATAAAGGATCGTCACCCTCCAGGTCTGAGAACCCTGTTTAAAACACGAACAAATGATTTCTTCCCTGCAAAATACAAAAAACACGTAAAAAATATGGTTTATAGGTCAATCTGCTTTGGAGGGTGTGCGGGAAAATGGAGCAATCGAAGCCGTTGATCGTATTGCGATCAACGGTCGGGGGAGTTCTGAAAAGTCAGCGGAGGAAAAAGGGGATTGTACGATGGAATTAAGCAGTTGCATGAGAACCGTCGATCTGCAAAGATTGACGGTGAAGATCGGCTTTCGAACGCGCGGGGGGAAATTTAACAGGCGGGCAAATCCGCTAAAGGCTGGACAGAAGAAGTGATCGGCAACCGTCGGATGGGAGGGCCCAAATCCGACGGTGGAGATGGATCCCGCCGCGGGGCTATGGTACGAAAGATAATGTGCGGGCGAAGCAGAAGGACGGCGGTTTTGGGAACGAGGTGGAGGACACGTGCCGGCCAGCGTGTGGAATCGCTGGACGATGGGATAAAACCGCTACTCGACGAAAGGTGGTGCAGGATATATACCATGGTTTTTGGAAAAGAGCGCGGGGGAGGGGGTCCACCAGGTGAGGGGTACTCCGCACCGTTGATCCATGGGGGAGATCGACGGTCGAGTTTTTAACATAATTTCTTTGGCGGAAAATAAAATAAACCCGACTTTTGTGTTTTACGAAGGTTTTTCAATGTTTCGGGTAAAAAATAAATTCCAAGAGTTAAGCGCCTTTCGGACTTAGCACGTGGTTCTGGCGTCGGGGCATATGGAGGAAGAAAAGGCAGGGGCTTAGCCTGAGGGGTCTAAGCCTAACGCATAGAAACGTGTGTTTTCTATGGTTTTTCCAAAGAATTCCAAAAGGAAATATAATTCCGATAAGGTTAAAACATGGGTTTTTTAACCTTGGGGAAAGAGATTAATGGAGGGACGAGGAATAACACATGGTTTGGTGGGGTTTTCATGAATAAAGGGAAATGGAAGAATGAAGGTAAAACAAAAGCAAGGGAGGGAAAAGAAAAAGGGATGCAGCAGTACTTGACTAGGGTTTTCATGGAATATCAGAGGCTGAGAGAAAGAAAAGTATGAAGAACCAACCAGCAGTTCATGATCTTACCAACAGACTTTAAGCACCAACAAATTCAAGACTGAATTTGTTTCTTGAAGGCTGCAAAGAATATTTAGCCACCAGCTGATATAATTGAAAAATATAGGTGGCTAACAGGTAGTACTTACTCAGTAGGGGAATCCAGTGGCATATCAAAGTGAGACAATGTTAGACACAGTACAAAAATATCCCACCTATAAAAAAGATATGTATTCCATTGTGCATGCTTGCCGAAAATGGAACCATTACATTTTGGGGAAGGAAATGGCAATCCACATAAATCACCAACCCTTGCAGTTCATATAGACACACGGGAAGTTGCAAAATGATCTCCATCATAAATGGTCCACATACCTGCAATAGTTCCATTTGAACATAAAGTACAAGAAGGGCAACACCAATAATGATGTAGACTGCCTTAGCCAACCACTGATTTTGGCGCTAACCACTGTGCTTGACTCTTGTGGTCTAGAGACTTCGGGTTGGTTGCATCTCTACAAAAATGATCAAGAATTTGGCAACACATACCGACCACTCATAGAAGGTAAGAAAGTTCCAAATTTTCACCTCTAGGATGCACTGTTATGCAACTTGGGACACCTCTTTGTTCCTTCAATTGAGCGTGCCAAGATGATTTGGAAAGTGCACTACAATCGGGTCATTAGACATTTTGGGGTTGAGAAAACAATGAAAATACTGCAAAATTATTTTTATTGGCTGAATCTTCGACATGATGTCGGGAAGTACATCAAATCTTGCACTACCTGCACCATTTCCAAATCGACCATTAGGAAGAAAGGCCTATATACTACACTTCCTGCCCCTATTCGACCATGGGAATCCATATCCATGAATTACATGTTGGGTCTTCCTTCTACCAAGCATGGCAATGACTGCGTTTTTGTGGTCGCCGATAGATTCTCTAAGATGGCCATTATGGTGGCCTGCAAGAAGAATATCACAACAAAAACCAATGCTAAAATATTCCTTGAGCGAGTGTGGGTACACTTTGGGATCACACAATCCATTAATCAGATAGGGATAATATGTTCCTAAATACGTTTTGGTCAAGTCTCTGGTTGATGCTGGACACAAAGCTCAGCAAGTCCACAACTTTCCACCCTCAAACTAATGGCCAAAAAAAGGTCGTCAACAAGATGATCGTAGACATTCTGCACATGTACAACTAAAAGAATCCACACACATGGGATGAAAGCCTCTCCTATTTCCAACACAAATATAAGTAGGCTCTCCACGACTCAACTGGCCATAGCCCCTTTCAGGTAGGCTTGGGATTCCATCCACTATGTCCCATTAATGTGGCCATACCATTTGCAGCTACTCAGACAGATTTGACTCATGTTCAGTCTGAATCCGACAAGGTGAACAACTTCATTGAGCGCATTCGACACATCTGCAAATAGGTCCATGACCTATTGGAAAGATCCAATGCTAAGTACAAGAAGCAACATGATCAACATCAGGTGCCACACAAGTTCCATGTGGGCGAAATTTTTTGGATACATTTGTAGAAGGAGCGCCTCGGTGGGCCCCACTGCAAGTTTCACCTGCTCCGACATGGGCCATATACCATCACCAAGGATGTAGGGGACAATGAATCCGAGCTTAGTATTACACCATTCCTTGGTCTACACCTAGTGTACTGCCTTCGGCCCTACTTTCCACCATTGATGGACACATCTGACATTGCAGAACAACTCACACCAATAGAGTTAAACCCAAAATATATGAAACATTCCACAATTGATTAAATCATGGACACACATATCAAGAACACCTGGGAGCAAAGGATCCAAATATATCGAGTTTTCAAAGTAGACCAACTCCTTCATTAGGGCAATTAGTTCACTAGGGACTAGATTCAACATAAATTTCCTCACCTCATGGAGGCACTACACGCAATGGGGACAATTGCTTCCTAAGGGGGGAGGGATGATCCAAGTGGATAATAGTGGCCACCCACCTATTCCACCTAGACCTCTAGTCTGTTTCATCATATTCCTTTTTTATAGCAACATTTACTATTTTTAGCAATTTTTTTCGGGTCGTAAACTTCCAGAGTAGTTTTTACCCCCTAAATTACATTTTTTTGAGTTCCACAGCAGACACATACCTTTAGGCAAGGGCATGTAGAAAATCTTGTAGTACTTAGAGAGATCTTTTCGACGATATATCGTATGCGCCAAGCGAAGATAATATGACCAAGTTACGACCCCAGAAATTTGGTTGCCCAACTAACCCCAACAGGGCCCACAAACTCTTGGTGTTCCATCTACTGGGGTTAGGGTTTTGTTTTTTTGGATTTTCCCATGCTGTTCAATAATAAAAAGGCCCTTGAGCCTCATTGTAACACCATTCAGAGGCATGTATCTACCATATATCTTCTTAGAGATAAGCTACCATCACCCGAGCTAGTTTATTTCCATTATGTCTGTAAGCTTATTTCAATTATTAGATATTAATGAAAAGAAGTATATTTTCTTTTGCATATTTTCATTTATGTTTATTTACATATTTTATTGCGTTCTTGCATAAATTTGGATCAAACAATTAAATCTTGGCGGGGTTGCACATGCCTTCACTTGAAAATTCTAGGGTAATTCTTCTAGGGCACACAGACAATGCTAACACTCCATCAACATCTAAGGGCTCTGGATCCCTGCCTGCACACCCTCAGTAATGGCTCCTTTCCATATGGCATAGAAGGTTTGAGCCTCCTTGTTCCTTTGGGCATTAGAATTTTAACCCCTGTTATATATATATATATATATATATATATATAGTTTAGGCATTTCTCCACCCTCAACATTCGATTACAACACCCACACACATGGACCTATCATGACTCGAAGGTTGGGCATGTAATGCCTTAAGGCTCAACCCTCACCCATTTTTAGGTGTGTGTGTATATATATATCTATATATGTATGTATGTATGCATATGTATGTATGTATGCATCTATGTATGTATGTATATCATTGTGAAGCTCATTTGAGTTATCCCTCCTGAGATTTTAGTGTGTGCACATATGCAATCATTCTATCCTTTATGATCTTAAGAGGCTTTGGACTAGCCTATTTATATACATATATATAAATAAATGCATGTACATAAGTTTACATGCACACAAATTCTATCCTTCCTTAGTTTACAAAGGATTCAGCCCTGGCATTTCTCTGCCCTCAACATTCGATTACAACACCCCCACACATGGGACTATCATAACTCAATGGTAGGGCCTTTAATGCATCAAATCTCAACCCTCACCCATTTCCAGGTGAAAAATTATATATATATATATATATATATATATATATATATATATATATATATATATATATATATATATATATGTATGTATGTATGTATGTATGTATGTATGTATGTATGTATGTATGTATGTATGTATGTATGTATGTATGTATGTATGTATGTATGGAGCTCATTCGAGTTATCCCTCCTGAAATTTTGTGCACATATGCAATCATGCTATCCTTCCTGAGCTCACAGAGGCTTCAACCCTACCTCAATTATATATCTATATATATATATATATATATATATATATATATATATATATATATATATTCTTCCTGAGCTTCATAGTTGATAAGAAGTCCTAAAAGCCAACTCTGTTAATTTCATAACAAATAGGACAAAGAAATGTCCATTCATTTATACTTAGGCATACTGAAAAAATTTAAAGCTCATAACAATACAAATATCTACAGGCCTATTGGGCTAATAATAAGCAGTAAAACAAGCTCATGATTACATACAAGAATCCATTCATTTACTCAGGAATTACACAAGAAATTAACATTCCTCAGGCATGCATAAAATCACATTCCACATTATATCAAAACATTATGTAATATCCCCAATTTTGTGAGCATGATAATTTTTCCAAATTTTGGTAATATTAATTAAAAGGGGCAACTAGTATTTTGGAGAAAGGTGGAAAGTATTATTTTATTGCAGATCGGTGGCTAATTATTATTTTATTAAAATGGTGGAAAAAGTAACTAAGTGGAAAATTCCCCTCACCAATAAAATAATATTAAAAGGATTCTAGAAGGATGGAGAGAAAATATAAAAGGAGGAGGGACTCATTTCTAGATCATATTTTTGACTATTACACTTAACACTTCATCTTCTCTTGGAGTTGTTTAGCACAGGAATTTCAGCCGAAATTCCACCCCATCTTTGGAGTACTTCGAGTGCCTCCTAGTTGGGAATTCAGAGAGTTAATTGTTGGGCTTTCATAGAGCTTCATTGAAAACAGTATTCCTAGCTCTACGTATTTCATGGGCGTAGAGGAAGCTCGAGTTATTCATTGTGGTTCAACATACAACGAGTTGGACTCTGGGTTATTTACAGGAGGATTTTCCTAGTTGGAGTCGAGAATTTTGTGGTGATTTTACAAGGATAGAGAGCAACAAATATGTGGGACGAAATTTTCTTCATTTGGAAGTGTGTAGGGGTTTATGTCTTAACCTATGCAAAGGAAGAAGGGAGAATAATTGTGGAGAGATAAGGGCCGAAGATTGGAGGTATACCTCAAGGGAGAATTTAACGAGTGGTAGATTTGGGCCGAATTCCGTAATATCAAAATGTGGGAAATTTTCTCACCAGATTGGGAGATTTTCACTTGTTGGGGGTCACTGGGGGTCAATGGATTCAACCCAAACCCTTTCTAGGTTTTTGTGGGTTTGCTGAGAGGAGTTCGGGGTTAATTTTGTAGAATTTTTTGGTATGAATTAGTGTTCTAGTTAGCAACCAACAACAAAAATTATTGCAGAATGTCACAGTTTACTCTGGGACCATTTCCACCACTTGGGTCCATGAGATTTTTCTGGGCTATTCTGGGTTCCTTGTGAGGAGGCTCTAGTTAATTTCCTGGAATTTTCTGAGCAGTTTAGAGGGTCGAAACACCAATTCCATTTCTTCTAGTAGTAGTAGTATTTATTGCGCCAACGCAAAGACTCAGGGAGAGAAGTTTCTAGCACTTGGGAAACTCCATTTTCACCTGGGACTTGACTAAATTGTTATAGCAAGCCCATGTTCCTCTTCTTCATTTATATGTGCATTTTTTTCTCACTTAATAAAATGGCTCAACTATTGGTACAATTTCTGGTCCGATTTGTCATTATGATGGTCTCTTAGTTTTATGGTTACATGTTTATGTTTTATTTGTTATTATCAATTAATATTTCTAGTTAGGAATATTACAGTGGTATCAGAACCATGATCTTGGATAGCTTTAGGCCTTAAGCCAAGTGACAGAAACACTAGAATAAAAACCTAAGAAATCATGGGATCCAAAGAAAGGTTAAAATCAAACAATATGGCAGTAACCTCGAATGAGGTGATTGGGATGAAATAAATGATGATTAATGTGGGGGAGCAACTGATTCACACCACAATTGAGAACCAAGACCATTCTCAATTATAAAAAAAATCCACTATGCCAAAAATTATGGATAATGCATCAAGATGGCAAGACATGATTGCAACTGATGTGGAGTTATTGGCAGCAAATTGGAGGGCATACCAATCATTGGGACATGGCATTAAGGTGTCCCTTTCCTTCTGGGAGTTTCGCAAACTAAGGGACATGCAAAAATCAATGGGAATTCAGTGGAATTATGAAGGGATGGTGAAATGGATCAAGATAGAAGATGAAAAATTAGTTGAAGGGGCCATGGTTGGTAAGGAGACAATTCAGCATACACCCATTGATGAGATGCCGATAGTTGATGAGGTATCTAGTGTTGTGACCGAGTTTTCAAGTGATAGAAACACACCATAAGTTAATGAGGTGTCGGGAGACATTTCCACCATTGATGAGGAGACGATAAGTATAGAGGCATCCAGATCGATGATAGAGTTGTTGGATGATAATTAGCTACAACTGACCATTGAGGATGTTTTATATGATGGGTTGTCAGTGGAGGAGAAGTTGGAGGCTCAATTTGAGGCCATGATGGAGGATGCACAACTATCCTTGGGGATATACATTGGAAAGGGGCAGCGTGGAGAGCACATGTTGGGATTCTAATAAATTTTTATTCAGAGGCACACAAACGGGCTCCATAACATTATTATCCCAACCTTACACATTAGATGGAGAGAGGCAGAGTTGTCTAGATAGATCATAGGGGATGACCATGTCAGCAGGGGCCAATGGATTGAGTTGAGTATGGAAAAAAATCATCATGAAGGTCTTGTTCCATACATAAGATATTGTACATTTGATCCCTTCTTTGGGATTGGATGATAAGAGGTACTGAACTGGTACTCGATGGAGCAAGTTAGGTGGTTGAGTACATCAATGGTTGTGTTTTAGCAGAGGTTGTGGATTACTAGAGGAGCATAGGGGATAGATTGTTTTTGGTATTCCCCATCACAACATGAGCTTGATTAGTGATGGTGTTAGCAATTTGACATATCAGGTGATCATGCGCCCACACACTTTTAGCTCCCCATCAATACTAGTGTTGGGTTGGATTGAAAAGGGGGTCATGCAGAATACATGGGTTGTCTAGGGGTGTTGGGCATACATGGGATTTTAGGATGATCAACATACTCTGGAAGGGGCTGGTCAGAGGAGGTGCCATCAACAGGCCATCAGTTAGGGCATTTTATGGAGACAATGCTCTCTTATTGACATATTAGACACATGAGCTATTGAGGCTAGGAAAAATAGTATCACTTGTGTTTGTAGGTAGTGGATTCACTAACAAAGTAGAAGATTCATGGATTCATGTGGGATGGCCAAGGATTCAGAGTGGTGCGACAGTTGGTGTAGGTGTTCAGTGGTGCACATAGTCATGCCACATAGTTCAATGTTCTACAGAGGAGGATGAAGGTTCATGGAGGAGTGTTGTGCCGTGTGACCTTGCATTGTGGAGTAGAAGGAGCAATTCGCACCACCTCGAGGTTTCGCATGGAGTGAAAACTAATTTGTCACAAGAGGGATATCAAATGATTTAGTATGATATGGTGGTTGTTGTGAAACCAACTCCAAAAATAGAAGAAAAGAGAGATCAATGCCTTATAAATCAGCCACTTCGAGGGGGCAACCTCCAAAACATTACATAAATGAAAAATTCTTGGATGATACAAATGAAAAAACCTCATTTCTATATATAGGAGTCCATGGGGCCAAAATGTAATCCTAGTGGGGCCACAATGTAATCCTAACCGACCTAGCAATAATAATTTAAGGGCACAATGATAACAATATGGGGGTTACAGGGGTACAACAATAATAATAAGGGGGTTACACTAACAACAATAAGGGACTATACTAGTAATATAGGGACCTAACATGCTCCTCTCCTTCAAAAAAATGTTGTCCTCAATGCTTCAGTAGCTCCGAGTGATTTTGTATAAAATTCTCATCCTCCCATGTAGAATCTTCAGTGGGCAAGTTCTTCCATTTGATGAGATACTCTGAAATTGATCGATTTCGTAGTTGTCGAGTTTGGCAAATTCTTCATTTCCTTTTCCATATTTGCTTTAGGTCCAATGTAGTTTTCCTTCACTCATCAAGGATACAGCAGTATTGTTGGTGAAGTTTGTCTAACCTTCTTTAAGCACGAAACATGGAAAACTGGATGTACTCGCGAAGAAGCAGGAAGCTCCAATTTGTGTGCCATAGTACCAATCTTTTGCAACACCTTGTAAGGACCATAGTACTTTGGCGATAATTTATTATCCTTCTTAGCTTGCTTGAGGGACATTTGTTTATATGGTTGTAGCCGTAAAAATACCCAATCTCCTACATCAAAACTTCTCTCGCTACGATGTTGATCTGCCTGTTGTTTCATTCGATTTTGTGCCAAATTCAGGTTATACTTTAAGAGTTGGAGAACTTCTTGCTGATGCTCGATGTGATCTTCGACTGCTTGAACCTTCGAATTTTCCCTTAAAGATGATGTAATCGATGGTGGATGATATCCATAAAGTGCCATAAATGGGGTCATTTTTGTTGCAGTATGGAAGGAAGTGTTATACCACCATTCAGCGAGAGGTAACCACTTGACCCATTGTGTTTGTTTATCAGATACAAAACAACGAAGATATCCTTCCAAACATTTATTTACTATCTCAATTTGACCATCGGATTGAGGATGATAATATGAGCTATGAGCTAATTGAGTACCCAAACAAGAAAATAACTCCGTCCAAAAATTTCCAGTAAAAATGGGATCTCTGTCGCTCACAATAACCCTTGGGTTTCCATGTAGCTTTTGAATTGTGTCCATAAATGTAGTAGCAACTGTACTTGCTTTAAATGGATGAGATAGTGCACAAAAGTGTGCATACTTGGTAAGTCTATCAACTACCACCATGATGACACTCTTTCCTTCGGACTTAGGTAAACCTGTGATAAAATCCATTGAAATCTCCTCCCAAAATTGACTTGGAATGGATAAAGGTTGTAGAAGTCCCGGGGTCTTAATTGTCTCAACTTTATTTTGCTGGCAAACCAAACATTCCGCCACAAACTTTTGAATATCAGATTTAAGGCCATCCCAAAAAAATTCTTTCTTCACCCTGTGGTAAGTTTTTAAAAAACCTGAGTGTCCTCCTAAAGGAGAAGTGTGCAATTCCAGAAGAATCTTTTGTTTTAGTTGGGAATTCTTACAAAGATATAAGCGATCTTTGTACCATAAGGAATCATTTTTCCAACTAAATGTATCATATGTACTAGGATCTTACTGCAAATTTTGAATGAGTGTCCATACATCTTTGTCCTTCTTCCATTCATCTCTTGCTTCAGTTATCCAATCTGGTTGGATAATAGAAATGGCACAAAACAATGCTTCCACCTCTTCATTCTTTCTTGAGAGTGCATCTGCAACAACATTAAGCTTTCCTTTTTTGTAGATTATTTCAAAGTCATAACCCAACATCTTTGTAACCCATTTTTTCTTCTCTTCTGAAGATAGTCTTTGTTCCAAAAAGTTTTTAAGACTATCATGATCAGTTTTTATCTTGAAATGTCTTCCCATTAGGTAACTTCGCCATTTCTTTAGTGCATGTCGTATTGCTAACATTTCCTTCTGATAAATAGGTTTCTGTAAATACTTTCCTTTGATTGGACGACTTTCAATAGCAATGGGTCTTCCTTCCAGCATTAAAACAACACCAATTCCATTTCCTGAGGCATCACATACCACAATAAAGGTTTTTGTGAAGTCTGGCGTAGCTAAGACCGGTGCTAGGCACATTGCCTCTTTAAGATGTTCAAAGGCCTTAGTTGCTTCAGGAGTCCATGAAAATGCATCTTTCTTCAATAATGTTGTTAGAGGTGCTACTATTCTACCATAATTCTTAACAAACTTGCGATAATACCCTGTTAACCCGAGAAATCCTCGCAACTGCTTTATGGTTGTGGGGACTTTCCATTCCTTAATCGCTTTAATTTTGTTAGGGTCTACTTTAACACCCTCGTGAGATACAATATGACCCAGATATTCCACCTCTTGTACTCCAAAGAAACATTTGGATGTTTTTACATATAATTGTTTCTCCTACAATAGTTTGAGCACCCTGTCAACATGTTCAACATGATCCTTCCAAGACCTGCTGTAGATTAGTATATCATCAAAAAATACTAGCACAAATTTTCTAAGGAAGGGTTTGAAAATGAAATTCATCAACCCTTGAAATGTAGAAGGTGCATTGGTAAGGACAAAAGGCATGACCAAAAATTCATAATGACCCTCATGAGTTCGAAATGTTGTTTTCGAAATATCTTCAGTCTTCATTCTAATTGATGACATCCTAAACGAAGATCCAAATTGGTAAAACAAATTGCTCCATGTAATTCATCCAATAATTCATCAATCAAAGGAATGGGAAATTTATCTTTAATAGTGAGCTTATTGAGCTCCGTATAATCTGGACACATGCGCCATGATCCATCTTTCTTGTGCACCAATACTACTAGAATAGAGAAAGAACTTTGACTAGGTTGAATTATACAAGCCTCTAACATTTATGCAATTGTACATTCAATTTCGCTCTTTTGGACATAAGGATATCTGTAAGGCCTGATGTTTGGAGGAACACTTCCGGGAATCAAATTAATAGCATGATCATGATCACGAATAGGTGGGAGTCTTTTGGGAGTATCAACACCTTGGAATGATTATCCAAGAATTTTTGGAGATCTGGAGAAATAGATGATTTTGATGTTGGAACTTCTTGTGAGCATAATTGTGTAATTACTCCCAGTTGTTATTTCTTCAGAAGATTTTTCATGACATTAAAGCTTATTATCTTTCCTGGATTCCCTGGGATACCTCGTAATTTGATTTCCTTTCCTTCTGAAAAAAATTTCAAGAAAATTTCTGGAAAATTAAAAGCTACTGTCCCCAAAGATTGTAACCATTGTACTCCTAGTACAACATCAACACCTCCCATTGAGATGGAAATCATTGGAATATTCAATACATATTCCCCCATGGCTAGCTTGATATTATGGAATTTTATAGAGCAATTTATAGTTCCTCCATTTGCAACCATCACTTGACATTCTGGTGCTGGGTATAGGAAACAATTCAATTCCTTGGCTACCTTACAATGAATAAAATTATGGGTGCTACCTGAATCAATCAACACTATTACCTTTTTCTTCTTGATATGTCCTTCTATCTTGAGAGTTTGAGGAGTGGTAATTCTTTCCAATGCATTACATGATATGGTCGGACTCATTTCTTCCTCTTCTAGGGTTGGTTCCTGGTGTATATCCTCTTCTTGTTCATTTTCTTCTTCCTCTTCACAATCTATGTAAAATAATTTCTTCTCAGCACACTTATGACCTTTAGTGTATTTGCTATCACAACTGTAGCAAAGCCCTTTTTCTCTCTTTTCTTCCAATTGTTGTGGTGTCAACCTTGTAGGTTGTGGAAATCTAGGAGTAGCAACACTTCCCTCTTTATAGAAGTGAGTGGTAGGCTTCCTTGTTGCCATAATTTTACATTCAATTTTCTTGCCAACCTGAATGCCTTCTCCAATGAATCAGGTTCCAAAACACGAACTTCATGTTGGATGTTATCCTTTAAAGTACCTATGAAGAGATCAATATTGTGTTCCTCTGGAATATCAGTTACCCTTATATTCAATTTTTGGAAGTCCTCAATGTGCTCCCCCATTAAACCCTTTTGTTTGAGATTTATCAATTGGCTAAAGAAGGTGTTGCTCTTTGTATCCTCATAATGTGCTATCATTTCCTCCGTAAAAATTGACCAAGTGAAAATTTTTTTACGGGAGCAAAGCCATCGATACCATGCAAATGTATTTTGTTCTAAATATAAAGTTGAAATGCGTACCTTTTGTGTGTTTTGCACGTTATGGAGATCAAAATATTGCTCCATCTGTAGTATCCATGTTACAGGATCCTTTCCATCAAACTTCCTCATATCCATCTTTGGAATATGGTGGTTCTTCCCGCCAACATTAGAGTTTATGAAATCAAGATTAACATTTATTTTGTTCTCATCATGAGGTTCTTCTACTATCTTTTCACCATTAGGAAACATTTCTTGTATCAACTTTGTCAAACCTTCGATGTTTGCTTTTAGATCATTCTTCATGTTTTCCATGTTGTCTTTCATGTCATCCATCTTAGCTTCCATGCCAACTTCCATGCCATCCATCTTAGCTTCCATGCCTTTCTTCAAACCGTCCATCTTCACTTCCACGCCTTTCTTCAAAACTTCCATTTCGTTTTTTGTTGCTATTTGCAATAACAAAATTTGTTGCACTTGCTCTTGTAATTTTGATATCTCATGTTGCATTTCTTCGTCTTCATGAGTCATAGTAAAGCCTTCTGAAGACTTAATGGGCGTTGAATTATTTTTAGGGGGCATTTTATAACCCAATACTAAAATATATGCTCAATAGGCCCTTGGAATCACTTCAAACTGATTTTTTTCTTTACTCAAGACTTATGCAACTCAGAAAAAAATACACACCTTTTTCTTGCTTTTGAGGAACTCGATATTGAAATTGAATTATCTCTGTGATTGCAGATCTTAAATATCTGAAATTTGACCCTGTGGTAGCCCTCTGAATCCTCTTTTGAATGCCACAGGTCGGACCTAATTTGGATTCTTCAAGGCAACGTTATATCCAATCTCCCACAATGACCTAATTATGGATTGGTTCAGTAGAGAGAACTTGTGTGACTTGACACATGTCACTGCTTCCTCCTTTGGCTCTGAAATTTATAGATAAGAAACTACAGTCTGTGTGCTTCCAGACACTTTTTACAGAATTCCAATCCGATGCTCAGAGAGAGAGTTATGAAGATTTTCCCACGATCACCTCTTTGAGATGAAATTCGGAAGCCTGAAAAAGCCCTAACTTCCACAGATCATATCTCCAAAAATGTTGTGAACCAAGAACTGAAATTTTTTGAAGATGTTCCTCAGGATTTCTGCTTTGCGCTCTAAAAATTTCATCTTTTTATCCTTCGTAGAAAAAACGTTATAGCGAAAATTCCATGACGACTTGTTTGGAGCAGCGAAAACCCTAGAATCCAAAGCTCTGATACCAAAATGTTGTGAAACCAGCTCCAGAAATAGAATAAAAGAGAGATCAACGCCTTAGAAATCAGCCACTTCGAGGGGGAAACCTCCAATACATTACATAAATGAACAATTCTTGGATGATACAATTGAAAAAACCTCAAACCTCCTTATAGGAGTCCATGGGGCCACGATGTCAATCTAACCGACCTAACAATAATAATTTAAGGGCACAATAATAACAATATGGGGGTTACAGGGGTACAAAAATAACAATAAGGGGGTTACACTAACAACAATAAGGGACTATACTAGTAATATAGGGACCTAACAACAGCTAGTAGTGGTGTCTAGCAGTGCACACATGTGTGAATATGGGTGCAGTCATGTGCGAAGGGGCACAAAGATACATGTTATTATGCATGGGAGCACAAGGTTGCTTGGCTATATGTAGTGATGTGTGATGCTTCCCATTGGGATTTTGAGGTGATACAACCAAGGATACCGCCTGATAGAGATGACAGACATGCCATTGGGTATAGTTCATCGAGGACCGATGTGGACGCAAATGAGCATCATTTGATGATCTCCATGGAGACTCACGTGCCTATCTCACTTCTACATTATTTGCAGGAAAAAAGGAGTTGGATGTCATCCCTTTATACCTTCATCATGAGCAGCATCACATGAGAGGCTCGCTCGAGATAGTTAGTTGGGACACATAGTATCCAGGGAGATCATTTTTGGTGGTGGAATTTTGTCAAGGCATGAGTTGACAGGTGCAAGATTAGGGAGGTCACCGTGAGTGAGATGTAGGGTGAAATATCGACAAGACAAACCAAGGTGTTATGTGAGAACGAGGTACATGGGATGGTATTCCTCATTAGCTGGAGGATGCCCAGGTTCTAGTTAATATCCAGGTACATCATCAGGAGTTGGGATAACAAATTTCGTTGTGTTGCCTGGAAGGAGAAGAGAATTTTTTCATACGCGGGACAAATTATTGAAACTTGGCATCCATCTATTGGATACATATGGGGATCAAAGATGAGGCAAAAAGGAGTCTGAGTATCTAGTTGCATGTCACTGTAGCAGGCAGTGAGGATTGGGAGTTGCGGACCTCTAGTATGCCTATGGGGTCTAGGGATCCAGTTGATTTATGGGACACTCCATTTCTTAGTGAGTATGGTCAGGATAGCAGGTGATCTGGCTCATTCTCTGGCTAACACATGGGGGATCACCGAGGGATTCATCATATGGCATGGTAGGTTGCTAGTCAGGATTGGAGCTAACTAGGGAGTGATAGGCTCTGGCATTGCTAAGTCGCTTAGGTAGGTTGGGCATAACCTCGATAATCACATATATTATGGTTGAGAGGTACAAGACAAGAAGATTTTGTATGAGGATGTTGGGAAGTTAGTCATGACCAGAGTGTCGTAGGGTCAGCATGACCGTTTCTTCCTACAATGGGCATGGGACCTTGGTGTTACAGTACTTTCCAGTTAAAATACCCTTAGGTATGAACTGGGTTCGATAGGGGGAGATCATTCTGATATTGCATTGGATATTAGTGATTCACTATTGGCATGGGGGATTTCACCAACATGGGGGGATGTTCAACAGGAGCAGATCATGGGAATCTCATGTGGGTGAGGATCCATCTGCACTGAGGTTGGATTGTATATTTAGGTGTCCACCCTTTGAGTGCATTAGATGGATGACTCAGTAGAGAAACTACATGACTAGTTGATCAAGACCTTATATTATCATGATGCTCTACTTACTGACAATATGCAGAGGGCTTCAGGTGCATGCAATAGGTTTGAAAATGAGTGGAGAAAGGGGTGCTTCACGTTGATCAGGATGGCTTGGGACCTTGGTATCGAGGGAATCCTTCATGGTAGGATAGTTCTGTGCATAAAGATGAATTGGTGGCACATTTGGGACCCCGATATCGTTCGCATTAGCCATTTGGGTTAGTTGATGGAGAGAGTGCTTGTTTAAGCATTTCTTGAGGACAAGAAAATTTTGGTTGGGAGGACTGTAATATCCCTAATTTTGTGAGCATGGGATGTTTTCCCAATTTTGGTAATATTAATTAAAATGGGAAATTAGTATTTTGGAGAAAGGTGGTAAGTATTATTTTATTGCAGATTGATGGCTAATTATTATTTTAGTAAAGTGGCGGAAAAAGTAAATAAGTGGAAAATGGCCCCCACAAATAAAATAATATTAAAAGGAGTCTAGAAGGATGGAGAGAAAATATAAAAGGAGGAGGGATTCATTTTGTGGATCATCTTTTTGACTATTACACTTAACACTTCATCTTCTCTTGGAGTTATTTAGCACAGGAACTCCAGGCGGAATTCCACCCCATCTTCTGAGGAATTTGAGTGCCTTCCTAGTTGGGAATTTAGAGAGTCCATTGCTGGGATTTCATAGAGCTTCATTGATAGCAATATTCCCATCTCAACATATTTCCTAGGTGTAGAGTTAGTTCAATTTATTCGTTGTGTTCCAACATAAAATGAGTTGGACTCTGTGTTATTTGTAGGAGGATTTTCCTAATTGGAAGCAAGAATTTTGTGGTGATTTTTCAAGGATAGAGAGCGACAATTTCGTGGGATGAAATTCTCTTCATTTGGAAGTGTGTAGGGGTTTCTAGGTTAACCTACGCAACGGAAGAAGGGAGAATAATTTCAGAGAGATAAGGGTTGAATATTGGAGGTATACCTCATGGGAGTATTTAGCCAGTGGTATATTTGGGTACAATTCCGTAATATAAAACTGTGTGGCGTTTTTTGGTCAGATTGGGTGATTTTCACTTGTTGGGGGTCACCGAGGGTCAATAGATTCAGTCTAAACCCTTTCTGGGTTTTTGTGGGTTTCGTGAGAGGAGTTCGAGGTTAATTTTGTGGAATATTTTGGGCCATATTTCTGGTAGAAATTAGCATTATAGTCAATAGTCAATAAAAAAAATTATTGGAGAAGGTCGTAGTTCACTCCGGAACCATTTCCACCACTTGGGTTCGTGAGTTTTTTTCTGGGTTATTCTGGGTTCCTTGTGAGGAGACTCTAGTTAATTTCTTGGAATTTTCTGAGCATTTTAGAGGGTCGAAACACCAATTCAATTTCATCTAGAAGTAGTAGAATTTATTGGGCCAACACAAAGACTTGGGGAGAGAAGTTTCCAGCACTTGGGCAACTCCATTTTCACTTGGGACTTGACTAGTTTGATGTAGCAAGCCTAGGTTCCTCTTCTTCAATTATATGTGCCTTGTTTTCTCAGTTAATAAAATGGCTCAACTCTTGGTACAATTTCTTGTGCAATTTGTCATTATGCTAGTGTGCTAGTTTTATGGTTACATGTTTATGTTTTATTTGTTGTTATCACTTAATATTTCCAGTTATGAATATTACACATTATTTCAATTATTTAATCATTACCAAAATAGGCTTTAAGCCAACACATCAAACATATGCTTAACATTTAAGGTAAAAGTCTTGAGTATGCACTTATCTTTACAAAATATGTTTAACAAATGAGATTGGGAATTTAACTCTCCACCCAACCTTAGACACACTGCAACCAAGCCTTTCTTTCAATAGTCACCCCCAAGCCATATTCCAATTCTTTAGGATTAGTGCTTAAGGGATTAAACCAATGCTACTAGCTGAAATAGGGACTCAAGAGGAATGTCTTCCTCCACCTTCTAGCTACTTCATGCAACTAGTTTGTCATATGGATTCCAAAGGTGCACCACCTCCACCCTTCAATTGCTTCAATAAGAATTGGAGCTCTAAAATTACAGGCTAAAACAAGGAATCCAGAGGCTCACCACCTCCACCCTAAAATGAATAAGGGAATCCAAAGTCTTAACACATCCACCCTAAAAAAATATTTAATACATTTGTTCCACCCAATCTTTGGAATCCAAAACCCACTATAAAAACCAATAAAATAAGCAGAGGGGGTTAAATAACTCTCCTTACTAGGAATCCAAGGAAAAATATTCCACCCAAGCTATTAAGGGAATCCGGAGAAAAACATCCCCACCCTCTAGACTTTCATAGAATCCAGAGACTACTACCCTCACCTGAGAGATATTCTTCCACCTCCTAATGATCAACCAAATGATTTATCTACTCCTTGCATTCTAGTAGTAACATAATGCTTTTTGTTCCTTTCCTCTCGCGCTATGCATTCTTTCTTCCTCTACAACGCAACCATTTCATATACTTAGGAAATTAAACCAATTTCATCAGCTGAAATAGGGTGCCTCAAGACTATATTTCCTTCACCCAACATCTATTCAATATTTCCACATCAAGCATCGAACACTTTCTTTTATATAAAGGGAATTATAATACAACATCCCAACGTCTCTAGGGATTTAGACATAGAGAGTCTAAATCCAAAAGTGGAGAGAGATATATATTTAATAATAATGAGGTTTTATCAGCTGTGTTACTTATGAAGGAATAAGAGTGCACTCTCCATTAGTTTCTCAGTGGAACTTCCACCTGTGTTCTCATCCCAACCCTGTGAAACTACCATAAGGTGTTATCGACCCACTAGCCCCAGGTGCCTCCACCTTTCAGAAGTTATCAAACAACACAGTCTCCAATGGATTTATTAGACCTATAAGGCCTAAACATTGCTAAGTAATTATCAACCAACAAGCCTTCTGGGCTTCTCAACTAGATTATCATCTAAGCTTCTCTCTCCCTGCATTCTCTTATTCCTCTTAACCTTCTTTTCCCTCTCATCAAATCAGCTTGATCATCAAGAGCCTCTCAACCTTTTATTTTATCTATTCCCTTATCTACCCACGGGTATGAATCATGTAAATTTTTACAAACCTTCTTGGCCTCCTTTCTCTTTTCAACAGGAGCCTCTCGACCTCCTTGACTCATTTCAACAAGAGCTTCTCAACCTCCTCTTCTTTTCTATTCTTTCTTTATGCGCATAGGGTCCTCCCTCCTCAATGTGTGAGAATATCATTAGAGAATGCTCTCCTGGCCACTCAACCATGATGGTTCTATCCATTATGAGTGGTCTCTGTGGATCAACCACTCAACAACGCAACCTGTACTCTCATTAATCTCTTGTTCTTTTCTTGCTTGCATTTTTTTCCCAATAGGAGCATGGGCTTGCTTCTGTTTTCAACTGAATTAATAACATAGTTAGCTCCATTAAAACCACTCATTCAACCCATGATTGATATTTAAAATACCAATTTCCTCAAGAAATCTCCCTCCTCAAGCAATGGAATCCATGTCCCTTTCTCTCAACCATTTTAATTTATAACTATATAATTACATGGAATTATTTACAATGCTTACAAGGGGAATTGACCCACAGGGGATGTCACAAGTTGCTTGATATTTCTCATTTCTACTTCAATAAAATTCAATGGGTGAAAGTAAATAATCATTGAATCTTGGTTAAAAACATTAACTGATGCCGCTGCAATAAGCTTCTTTATTTTCTACGATCCTTTGTTGCTCCCGAGCTTGCCTCTTGCCATAATTGTAAGTAAAATATGTTCGCTAAAATAATAAATTTAGTTGATTTATGCCTGTATATTGAATCCTATTATGAAACCAGCTCACAAAATAGAAGAAAAGAGAGATCAATGACTTAGAAATCAACGAATTTGAGGGATTAACCTCCTTTACATAACATAAATGAACAATTCTTGGATTCTTCAAGACAAAACTATGCTCGATCTCCCACAATGACCTAATTATGGATTGGTTTAGTAGGATGAACTTGTACAGCATGATACGTGTCACTGTTTTGACCTTCAGCCTTGAAATCGATACAAAAGAAAATAAAATACATTCCATTTCGACCACTTTTTACAAAATTCCAATTCGATGCTAGAAATGAAATTTATGATGATTTTCCCTCGGTCACTTGTTTGAAATGAAATTCTGGAGCCTGCAAAAACCCTAAATTCCACAGATCATATCTCCGAAAATGTTGCGAACCAAGGTCTGAAATTTTCACATGAAGTTCATCAAGCTTTCGACTCCACGTGGTAAAAATTTCAGCATCTGAAGCTTTCTATAAAAAAAATTATATCGAAAATTCCAAGATGACCTGTTTGAAGAAGCGCAACCCTAGAATCCCAGGCTCCGATACCAAATGTTATGAAACCAGCTCACAAAATAGAAGAAAAGATAGATCAATGACTTATAAATAAGACTCTTCGAGGGGTAAACCTCCTTTACATTACATAAATGAATAATTCTTGGATGATACAAATGACAAAACCTATTTTCTATACATAGGACTCTAATGGGTCACAATATAATCCTAACCGAAATAACAATAACAATGTAAGGGCACAAAAATAACAATAGTGGGCTTCTATGAGGCACAATAATAACAAAATGGGGACTACACAGGTTCAGAAATAAATTAAGAGGGCTATACTAACAATAACAATAAGGGGATACACTAGTATTATAGGGACCTAGCAAATCCCATATCGAAAGATCAAGAATGGGACTAACACCCCTATATTTTACGACGTGAAATTCTTCATGCTCTTGCTACTTCAACGATGTTATTTTGATCTAGTTCATGAATGGATATAATTTTTTTTCAATTCCTTACCACATTGTTCATTTTGCTTAATTCCTTATGCAATATCGTAATGTTTCTCACCCACAATCAAATGGTGAATATCAATCTGACTCGATTTTTGTGCCACAGTGGAGCCAAGTTGCAAAAAAAGGAGGAAAGGAAAATAAAAAAGGGAAAATACGAGGAAAATTCCTTCATTAGGCATTTAAATTTAATGGCATTCGAAAATACACTACCATGCACTATTAATTTTGGACTCAAGGACAAAACAGAATAGAGACAGAACAAACTAAGTGAAGGTGGGAGAAGTTTTGATATTGTGAGAGGTGTGAAAAAAATGGTGGCCGACAAGGCCATTTTGTCTATAAGATATACTACTCCAAATATTAATACTTACAATAAACTTATAATATAAAAAGATTCTTAGCTATGGATATTCACCCCCACTTTACCATGGATATTATTAACTTGTAGATATGCTTTGTCACAATACCATGGGCCAATATCATTGCCTATCAATACCACATGCCCAAAAATCATAACTCATTTCACAATCAGAATATTTTATTTTAAATTATTTGTATATATTTTTTAATAGATATAAAATTGGAAATGTTATAATTTCTTTTGAGATATATCTAAACCCTCTATCCTCACTACTTTAAAAAATATTCCATGGATATTCCATAGAGATTAAATCAAAGTTTTAATAAAATTAAAAATGATAATACTTTTAGATATAGAGATGTAAAATTTATATAATATAATTAATATTACTAAGCACCACATAGATCTATCCTCGAGGGTTAGCTCAATCGACCAAGTTCCTGTTGTTAAAATAACCTTGCTAATGGGAGGTCATAGGGTCAATTCTTCTCAACGCTCTAGGGGTTAGGGTCTAATAATGAGTCGTCAGGATGTTATCCCTTTGGGTGGATCTGCCCAGATATTTCCATGGACGTAGTGGCCACTGATCATTGGTGTATGTGAACCACACTTAAAAAAGAAACTAGCATAAATCCATATTAACTAAGGATCTACAAGTGATTAGAGGAATCAAATCCGTCGAGGTGCAAAGCTTTCCTCAAGTTTCACACTCAAAACTAAAATTGTATTTTAAAAGATTTGATCCCTCTTGGTTCTTGGTAGATCCAAAGTTAAGATGGATCTATGCTGATTAGGAAATACAATTATGGATGAGATTATTTAAGATGCATTTTTGACTATATAAATAGATTTATCACCTTAAAAAAAATAGAACACATTGATAGATTATGTGGATGACACAACTCAAACTTGTAAGTTTAACACATATATCTACCAAATTTTGAACAAAATTTATCATACAATAAGACCAAAAAAACTTAAAAAAAATAAAATAATTAAACTACAACTATTATTTATACAAATAGGATGAGATATTATTAATGTCATAACATTAGCAGTATCCGTATAAATTACAAATGAAAAATAAAAAAATAACAATTTAATAGCTACAATGTTGTTAATTTTTTTTTCGTAAGTTAAGTTTTGTATTACTTTTGAATTTCAAATTACATCCCTTATAATTACATAGTCCAAATTATTACCGGCCTCAATCCACCTCAAGGGAAACCAAATCCGTTGATTGGTAATTTAAGAGAAAGGTTATCAAAATAAAGCAACTATATCACACCATAATAGTACCTAGCCAAAACTGGGCTACATGATAAAGCAAAATCATTGTATAGAACCATAATATGGAGTCAAGGGTCATAATAAGTCATAGGAGCACGATCTTGTGCATTTGTACCAACTGGAGTAGAGGGCTTGAGATTATATGGGAGATGGATTTCCAAGTGAGCCAGGGGAGCATCCAATCTCTCCAAACAAGACCGCTAGTAACATTGCACCCTCCAAATCTCATTCAAGGAAGAAATGATGTCGTTATGGTATTCATGCTTCAATTTCAAGACTCTACTCGAAAAATTCTTCATATACTAGTGCAGGGTAATGGAATGTAGGTATTGGTTTTGAATTCCCCTGGTGTGGCGAAGGTCAAGGATCTAATTAGATACTTTCTCCAAAATTTTAGATTCTGAGTATGCTTGACGATCATTAATGGCATAAGCTTCCAACTAACAAATCTCCTCCTGGATCTTAGGAGAAGTAACTGAGTGAAAAATAGCAACCACTTCTTAAGCCTAAGCCATGGCATGCGGTGGACCTTGCTGAACGCGATTGCCAACTCTCCTACGACTATGAATATATTTTCATGGCATTGTGGACTAATAAGGTAGAAACTAGATCCCTAGCTGACACATTAGAGATGATTATATCCAACTAGGTCAAAACAGACTAAAAACCAAACACTATAGGAACAATGAAACCACCCAAGACAATATAAGTAATTAGATGAATGCACCCCCTGACTAAGAAACCCACCGCCATGCATAAACCTTGAAAATACAGAAAACAAATAATGCAAGGTGCATAAAATGACTAAGACAAAGAATAAAAATCCAAAAAATTTAAGCCATACCAATGGAGAATGAGTGAATAAAATTACAAGAAGCAAGGGAATAACACAAAACTCAAATGAGTGAATAAAATTACAAGAAGCAAGGGAATAACACAAAACTCCAAAAGCTAGGAAATTTTAAGGCACATAACACAAAGAATCTTCGAGTATGATATAAGGGATCAACTAGAATTGAACCTCACAAAGACAAAAAAGATAATAGAAATTAAAGAACAAGAGAGGAACCAACACCCTAAAGATGTAGCCCCAATTTGCTGGAGACAACAGAATTTCAACAATAGACAATTGAGAAGAGACATCGACAATATCCTATTTTGGTTTATGTAGCCTCCATAGAGTCCCAGTTCGCAAAACCATAGAAGCTCCAGGCCATGGAACTGAACCACCACCCAGAATCCAAAGCAAACTGATTAAGCGACCATGCCTAGGCACCATGAAGTGATTCATTTATAGGCACAATCTTTGCAATATTTGAGGTTTAATTGCTTTTCTACAACTAGTAAGGACTTGTTTTATGGCCTCTAATTGAGGTTTCTAACTCTATAATTTGCATGTCTATTTTCTTCTAAAGGGAAATAGACATGACATGGTCTTCTTATAGCTTGACTAATATTGTGCATTACTGATGAAATTTGTTTCCCAATGCTTTGTATGTAGATAATGGAGCCTTATTTAATAATTTACAATGGAAGGGCTTTAATGGTGATGCTGTTTTGTACAAAATAGAATGTATGTTTGGTAATATACAAATGGAATTCATCATTTCTATGTTTAAACTTTGAACATTCATATACCAACTTCTTGGTTTATTTCAACAAAAAAATATGATAAAATATGGTCAAAGCTATAAAAATTTGGGAAGAAATATACAATGGTGACACCTCGAGCTTCTTCCCTCTATGTTATATTATGAATATCTCTAAAAATTCACTTGAGATTATTCAAGGGGAAAATGGTTCATGGAAACAAAAGAGGATGACTAAAGGGAATGTGTAGAATTTGCAAGAGTTAATTGCACCATCGAAGATGAAATTTATATGGTGACTTGATATTATGGACAATTCACATTGGTTGTTTAAGACTACACCTTAATCAATAAACTCTTGGAAATTTTTATGCCCAAACTAGATCTATACAAATTACATTATTTATGTTAAAAGACATGTGTGCTTGTACATTATCTATATGAATATGCCGTTCTTTGTAAGTAATTGCACAATTTACATGTCCTAGTTGTGAAACCTAAGGTTTTAAAGTTCACAAGGTTGAGATGATTACATTAATAATTGTTGTTACAAGGGTGAGGTGTTATAAGGGTGAAGTGAATGACTACTAATATTGTTGTTACTAGGGTGAAGTGAATCATCGAGATGACATCTTATCACATTGGAGAGTGAGGCACAAGAATGGTGATGAGCTAAGGAGAAGGAGGCAATGCATTGTTGACAAAGGTTTCCTGGGTAGAGGTGGGGAGCACAAAAAAAAAGGAGTTACAGGGGGTTGGATTGCTTCATCTTAATTATGAATCTAATAATCGAGGATAGCATGAATAAACAAGAGAAATACCTTTGCCCTCAAAATTCAATTTAATATAAAATGACAAAACAACCTACTATAAGGGACAAAAGGATTAGGGGGGAAAGTTGCAAGAGGGAGAGTCACTTTATTTATTAGTATGATCTCTAGATGGGGAAAGAAGACGGTTTTGCGGTGAAAGCGTTAGGTGGATGAGAAACCTTCTATGGTTTAGATAAAGAGGGGGTTTTCTTTGGTTTTAACAAAAAAATTCCACAATACCAATATGAGGAATTATAAGGTTTGATAAGTTTGACTTTCCTCTATCAACAAAGAGCGTGAAAGAGAGATGGACATTGTCATTAGGAACTTGGGTGGGACTTGATTAAGATAGGTGGATGAATCATAACATTGATGCTTTAAATAAATGGACCTAAGAGGAATCTATGGTGTTGTATTGTTGTGCACTCATGACAGGGTTCAAGTGGCCTTTTGTTTGGTTAAAATTTTCTCAAAAAGGAAGGGATTGCGATGAATTCCTAGGGTTAGTGGTAGGAAGAAGTGATTTGTGGGCGTGCAATGAGTGTGGCATCATGAAGGTATTATAGGGGAATAATGGTCAAGGGCCTTATCTGAAATCTTAGGTATGCCTTTGTTATTTCCTTAGAAGTGATTAAATACTTTGTGACCATGAGAATCCAACCTCAATGTCTGGCACCAGGCATGAGTGCACATTCATTTTGACTACTCTATATCTTTTTCACCTGCATATGAAGTTTGCATTTTATTTGGTAGATTGTGATATTTGGTGAATCGAGGATAATGCTTATGAGTTTCCATTACTCATTAATAATCATGATGTTGAATGAATTTTTTACAATCTTTGTAACTTAAATAATTTGTAATTATTTCTTACACATACATGGAACTCTTGTCATGCCTACATTTTTTTGAATGGGGCTATAATTTGTCTCTTTACTGACACCATGAAAATATAAATTCATTTCATACATATACTAAACTATAGGTATGAGGCTACAATACTTTGTTTAATTGGTTGTAGTCTCCTACAAGTTGGATAGGAAGGGTGAACTAAGTTCAAGGTACACAGATTTAGACTTATGTTCATGGTCAAACTTCAATGTGAGAGTTCATATCCCTTAGAATGATATATGTTTCATTCACTTCAAGTAATGTCCAAGGGTGTTAATCAACTTTTCCACGCATTAATGTATATATTAATCATAATCAATGTGGCATTGTAATATAACATGCACTTCAGATGGTACTCAAGGTGTCTTCAATTATAGGTAGTTAGAATAATTTGGAAGGTTCTTGAATCATGACCTTCATTATCTCACCATTCTTGCGATTTTTCATTGTTTAGCCATTACGGAGATAAAGCTTCAAATAAGTAGCGAGTGTAATGACATTAGCATGCAAGTATTTTTCATATTCTTCTTAAGAAAATTGCCACATGTTACATAAAAAAATAAAGGAATTATAATTGACCCCATGCGGAAAAGTTTCTTGTGGTCTCTAGAATAATACATGGAACATGTTAATGAGCCTAGGGTAAAATTTTCCCAACTGATGGGACCATCATGATTTAAAAATGGTCCAATTCAACAATTTAAGGGCCTAAATGTGGGTGCTACTTTTTAGAACTTAGGCAGAAAGATGATGACAATCATAAGTTGTTGGGATAAAGGTGTTTAATGGAATATGATGGATGGAGATGAGGAAACTTGTAGTAATATGGGAAAAATTGAAAGAGGGTGTCCCTCCCAATGTTTCCCTTGTGTGCTTGTTGTATGCCTACATCAAACATATTTTGTAAATAAGCCATTTTGTTTGTAAGCTCAATATTTCCCCATTACTAAGTAGTTGAGAGTTGTTGGCATGAGAGTTGAATTGAAAGGGATCTACCCCTCTCACTTCTAATAACTTAATCTTATGGTGATAAAACTAAATTTGTTTATTCATTTGAGTATCAAGTACTTGGAGATGCCTTGATCAATATTTGACGAATTTCAAGTGCATTCCAACCTTTGGGTGTGTAGGTGCCCTCAACCCTTTGTATCTTTTCATTGTTGTTTGCTTTAGTTGATTGTTGAATATTATTGGAGTAGTTTCATTTGATTATTGGGCACTTCATGTTAAGTTGATATCATATCAAGTTAATTCCACTTTCATTTATTTTAAATAAAAAACAAGACTTTGACACTCATATCAATTCCTAAAATTTTTTTTAGGTGGGTGACTAGTGGAATCGACAACTAGGGCGGTATTGTACTTGCATGACACACGATCGATTCAATATGCTACCACTATAACCACTAGGTGCACCGTGCTCGCCCCTAATGTGAACACAAGTAAGTTATGGTTTGAACCAAGGTCCTCATAATATTTATATGACATGATTTGTTAATTGATATACACCTCACAGGTTAATTACTATAACTTTTTTAGAAGACTCTTCAAACACTAATTGCATTGCTTCAAAAAAATACTCAAACCAAAAGTAATATGGCCAAAATATCATGGATTAAAAACTAGTCATTTAAGGGAATTTTGTTTATCGTTGTGTTTATAAGGAAGCAACTTCCCCACACCATTTTTCAGTTTGTCATTTATGAACGAAAAATGGGTTGGGATCCCTCCTTTATTTTTCAAACTTTTGAGCTTTCATGGATTTGTCTCTAAACTAATCAAATAACTTGGAAATTGTTTCATGTAACGATTTTTGGACACTCTTCTTAGATCTCATTAGTCATTAAAAGTTACTTTGGATCTCTTCTCCCAACCTTTTAAAGTAAATTTTGCGTTGTTGTAGCCTTCAAAACTTGTGAAATTTCCTTAATCACATTGCATTAAAAGTTCACTTTAGTGTGATGCATCATGAAAAATTTCATTTTTGGTGCTATGCACCACATTGAATGAAAATTTATTTTCTCCATGAAACGAAAATAATTTAGATTTTTTTTGGGAAACTTGGAGTTTCACACCTCTCAATGTTTTTGACCCTAGTGACATATCACACCAGAAACAAACTTTCCCTTGTGATATAGTGCATTGAATGAAAACATATAGAGTTGAAATACATCCTGCTGAAATGACTTCATCGTGACATATTTCAACTCTTGATATTTTTATCTTTCACAACATATTGCATTTGAAGACATTTTCCCTTGTAACATGCTGCCATTCGCTAAATTTTGAAACTCTACACCAAGTTTTCTTTGTCACACACCAAGAAATTTTCAAGATATGTAATATATTGTGAGCCTCACAACTTTCTCTTATGGAAACACTAAACCTTTATCATGCCTCATTAAAAATTCCACATGAAATATAGTTAATTTTAACGTATTAAAGGAAGTTTTAAAGGGTTAAATGAGGTCACTTTTTGTTTATATGGAATTACCCCTTTTCTTTACCATTCTTGAGTGCCTCAATGCCATAAGAGTTACCATGTGCATGAAGATTCATGAAGCCAATATGAAACCCATCCTCACAAAACATCCAAATAATATTATCCTAAGTATGCATTCCCTTCCAACAAGGTACAAGTTAAATTATTTTATGATATAGTTTCCATTGGTTTGAAAAAAGAGATCTTACCTTTTAATTAATATCCACTCACCACTTGGCAATAGAATCTCCCAAATGACCAGATAAAGGGATAAAATGGAGATTACTTTCCTTTCACCGACCCAAATTTTCTACACAATCACTTAATATAATTGAACCCCACAACCAAACCCAAATTATTTATATATGATTGTTGGTTGGCATGTAACTCCCCTCTTTCCACTAATGGATTTTCTTCTTCTTCCCATGCAGCTAGAATGTGCCCAATAGTCAAAATAATCATTGAACCCTCTACCCATAAATTTAATACCCTCATTACCTTTCCACATCGGTGTTTTAAATATTGCAATACCATCATTTTAGCAAACCATAGACCTCGCTACTAGAATTTTATTCCATGAAAATTACACACCCATTTATCCAAGTGCTTTAAGAAATTAAACCCTCAAAATATCAACTTAAATCTTAGTAGGGTAGTCCATTCTTATATCCATTGAGATGATAGGACTTAATCTTCATTTCCACAATCATCGAATTTATTTATCTATGAAAAGACTAAATCCTCTAGTCCAATAAAATCCTCATATGATATCTTGCATCAAAGTAAAGCTTTATTCATGCTTTCATCATGGAATCCAAGCAATAAATGTTGAATTTCATGTTTCAACATTACTTGAAACCATTCATATCTAAAATCAAATAAAACTACAAGGAGCAATTTTGACTTTCCCCTCTCTAACTTAAGCCTAAGTCCACAAAAAAATATTTCTCGGTGAAAACTGTGAATAACACATTTTTTCTAGGGAATACACTCAAATGACCATGTGAGGAACTAATATTTCACTTGAAATAACCAACATTGAAATATAAGATCTTTTCAAACCCCTTGTTGGACATTTATATATAGGAATTTTATTTTCTTGGAGCTAACACTTTCAATGTTTGATAGTTTTGATACGAATGAGCCACAATATTCTAATGTTGTTTCTAAGAAAATTAGAAAGGAGAAGGAACTTAAAATTGAGCCAAAATCATACCATGAGGAGGCTAAGCAAGAAGTAGACATTGTCATCCCATGACCAATCCATGTTGACACTAAGTGTTGTTGGAATCTAGCATAGCCTTAAAGTGAGGAGACAAAAGCCAAATGTTATAGGAAGAGACATACCCATAAATGTCACTCCTCCATAAAAAATCCAATCCAGATGAAGGAGTAAACCAATCGATTAAGCACTCATAGTAACACAAGGTAGTTTCCCATCATATTAATTTTCCCTCCATGGAGACCATTCCCTAGCTCATCAATGGGGAAAACATTGATCATATACTTATCCAAGACACTAATAGAAAATCCATTTCTTCATTCCAAAAATTTATGGATATCAATGAGGAATGGATGCTATAATTTCCCTTACATTGAAAAAATATAATGAAAATATTATGGGTACCTAGAAAATTATTAAAAGCCAAGAGAACATGAACCTACTCAACTAACATGTTGAGAATTTCATATAAGATCATAGTATCCCTTATAAGAATGATATATGGTGAAGACGATCCCATAAAGTTTACAAAATTATGGGTGCCTAATATAGATTGGATCATTATATTATTTTTTATCTATATTTGTTGTTTTAGAGTGGGAAAAATTGGAGGAATCAACTTGCAAGGTCTATTTTTAAACAATGGGTTCTATTTTATAGAATTGGTATCTTAAACGACATTTTTAGGCAGTAAACGATGTTTTTGGGATCCAAAAAATTTCACTTATGCTATAATTTCCGGTATTATTCCACACTCAGATAACCTTGAAACGGTGCAATAATTGCGTCAATCAGAGTTTGTATGCAAAAGTTATGATTCCCACAAGTTGACCTATGATGCTGACCATCAAGGTATAATAGGATGCCACATTAGCCCCGATTAATTACACACATGGGGCTACCCATGTGTGGAATTTCAAGAAAAATATAGAAGGTCCAAACTCCTAACTATAGTTGGGGGTTGAGGGAGTCAAACCTTACCCCTAGTTGGCTATTTTTCTATGTTAAATATTGGGCCACTTGGAAGAGTAGGGGTTCTATTCTATGTTTTTGTATTTTGTTCCATAATTGAGTAGAGTTACTAGGAATGGGAAATTAGAGAGCATAATAGAAGGGGGTAAATTTATATAGTATCCTTACATTACAAATGTCTTAGGTAACTCATAGAGTGTACCTCTTCCTTTGTACTTTCATATTTCCATACTAGAGAAAAAAGAGCAAAGAAACCTTGTCTTCAAGTTGGCTTTTCTTCTATAAGGGTTTCCCATGGAAAAACTTGTGTATAATGTGGATGGTATACACATTTATTTTTCTATTCTCTATCTCTCAAATTTAAGTTATTTCATTTATTTGAGCATACAATTAACTATTAAATAATTTTATCTAGAGGAAAAATTAACCTACATAGTATAGATTGAAGTAATTTTATCAAATCTATTGTTATAAACTATTCTAGTGGAATATCCATGGTAGTTTACAAATCGGTTCCTTTAATTTATGTAGTCACCAAGATAGTCACAATATTAAATTGGGAATAAATCCTCTATGTTTACCTAGTTCAAGCCATCGTTGTGGCCAAACATATAGCTCATATCATGCATGTGGCCTCTTACATGGCCTTGTATTTGTTGGAAACCACTTGTATTATCAACACCTTCCTAGGGATGTCTTTGCAATAAAAATCTAATAATCCATCGATACATATCTATTTATAAATTTGTGGGAGTATAGGCATGAAATTCACTAAAATAAAATTTGTGAGTAATTTATAGACCCCTTGTGTCAACTACTATTATGTGTGTCCACAAAATGCATGTCAAAGAAGTAACTGTAGGCTACATGTGAAGTAGGTTAAAAATATGTCATTTATAGGGGAGTATACATTATATTATTTGGAGCTATTAAATCTCTTCATCTACTCCCCAAATTCATACCATAGAAATTATCCCTCCAAGATATTTCATATCAAACACTCGTACATGGACTTGGAGTAGTTTTCAGATGAGATAAGAAATCCCCCTAGCCTTCACTATTGAGATTCAACAAGATGATGAGCTTAGTGAAAAGAGTCGCCTTTACTAAGTGGGCCCACAGGCTATTTTTTGCGCAAAGCCTATTTTTAGAAATGTCGATCATATTCTATGAGTTGCAGGATGCTATTTGTGGATGGTTGGTCAAGTTGGAAAAATAGATGGACTTCTATTTCTAGACATTTTGGGCGGAGTCTATTTTTAAACTGCCAGTCTAAAAATAGATATTTCGGATATTATTAGCTCTTAATAATATTTGGACTCTAAACATTATCTTATTCTCTTGGAGCACTTTAGTTTAGTGCACAAATTTGGGACAACAGCTGACAGAAGGAATTACGCTATTCCTGAGGGTTTACTGGAGCTATTGCATGGAGGACTCAGCTAGAACTCAAGTGGCAGAGTTATGGCACAGTTGGAAGAAGTAGTTATGGAGTTGTATTTAGTTTAACTCAGTGAGACTCAGTTGAGTTAGTTGTATCTAGTCTAACTGATTGATACACTAGTGAGAGAGATAGGTGAAAGGGAAAGATAGACCATCAATTGTGACTATAGTGATGCATTGATTGCATCCAACACTCAGTGGAGATGCCAATGAGGATTGCGTGAGAAAGGCTGGAGTAATTCAAACTCATTCAGAGCCATTCTTCAGCAGGGATTGCGCAGTAGAGGCAGGCTAGCAGGTGGCAAAGATCGATGCATGGATTTGCAAGATCGAGCCTGATTAGTGTGTAGTGATTGTATTGTACTGAGAACTTGATATGATCAGATTTGTATGAGGATTGTTACATGATATCTATGACATATATTATATACAGATATTTGGGGTTTTTAGCTTTAGACTTTCCCATTAAACAACTATGTTAATGTGTGTGAGTTTTTATTGTTTCATGTGTGCATTGCAATCTTGATTTAATTTCCGCAAATGATCAATGGTGGAATAGATTCTGTATTTTGCATGGAGTTAAAATAGTGTGAGATCAGGATAATATTGGACATATAACACATAATTTATATAATTTATACATGGTATCGGAGCAGTATCGATCATTGGAGGAGATTGCAATTGTTGAAGTGGTTGAGTTTTGTGCTGGTGGAATTCGAATTTGCTGCAGTGTTTTCTTGGTGTCGAAGTTGAGCATTCATTGAAATGTCTTTCAACGGATTGCGATTGGAGTATGCCCTTGATGGGAGCTTGAATTACATATCATGGAAGGATATGATGGAGGTGGTGCTAGATTATAATGGGTTGAAGGAGTTCATAGATGTTGATATTCCAAAGCCTGCTTCTAGCGATGCAGTCGCACTTGACGCATGGCAAAAGAAGGTAGCAAAGTGTCGAAGGATTCTGTTGGAAGGTGTGAAGGACCACATTGTGTCCAACCTTCATGGGAAATCCACTCCATTCTTAATGTGGAAGGCTTTGACAGACTTGTTCCAAAGCAGAAGTGACCAGAGGAAGTTAGCGCTTAAAGACAAACTCAGAAAATAAAAATGGATAAAGGTGACAGTATACCAAAATACCTCACGAAGTTTGTCCACTGCAAAGATGAGATGGGAAGTGTGGGGGTTACTGTTGATGAAGAAGACTTGGTGAGCTTGGCTCTCCTTGGGCTTCCGAAGAGTTGACATAGCTACGAAGACTCTGTCAATGGACGGGAGAAACTGCTAGGATGGGAGCGACTTTGGTCAGATCTTGTGCAGGAGGAGATAAGGCGGGGTACCAGGGATGGATCTTCATCGAAGAATGAAGATGAAGAAAATTGTGCTTTGGCTACCAAAGCTCGGAAAGGAAAAGGGAAGAAATATTCCAAATCTGAAGCTAAAGGCAAGAATAAGGATTTGTCCAAGGTGAAGTGTTTTCACTGTCACCAGCACGGGAATTTCGCCACTAATTGCCCATAGAAGAAGAAGAATAAGCTGGTTGCTGGATCTACAGCTGGAGAGGCCTTAGCCTCGTAGTTTGAGTTGGATTTTTCTTTGATCGCATGCTTGGTTTCAAGTGTGATGGGATCGGTGTGGTTTCTTGACAGTGGTGCATCTTTCCATATGACCGGAGACAAATATTTGTTTAGTGATCTGGAGGAAAAGGATCTTGGAGTGCCCATCGAGATGGGCGATGATGGTAGATACAGTGCGATTGGTATCGGGACCATTTCCTTTGAGAGGGAGTCCGGTAAGCCTTTCATCTTGAAGGATGTCATGCATGTTCCAAGATTGAAGAGGAATATGATCTCCGTGGCGATGTTGGAAGAAAAGGGTTATGATGTTTATTTTAGCGAGGGAAAATATTTCCTGCGCCATAAAACAATTGGTCAAACTAGAAGGATAGGGTTCGAGTTACGAATATTTATCAATTGCAGGTAGATGTTTGCGCTGCAATGGCAGGAGAAGCATAAGGAGTGGTGAGCCGAGATGAGGGCGAATTGTGGCACAGGAGATTGGGCCATCTTCACCATGGCGCTTTGAAAATTTTGCAGCAGATTTCTACCGGGCTTCCCAAAGGTACACTTGCGTAGTCAAATCAGTGCAAGGGATGTACTTTGGGAAAATTTGTGAAGACCACTTTTCATGAGAAGGATAGTCATGCTTCGACGATCCTTGAGAGAATTCACACAGACGTGTGTGGACCTTTCTCGTTTGCTTTAATAGCAAAGCACATATATTATGTGATATTTGTTGATGACTTTTCTCATAAGTTTTGGATCTTCTTCATGCAGAAGAAGAGCAAGACATACTCAAAGTTCTGTGAGTTCAAGGTGTTGGTTGAGAAAGAGTCGGGGAAGCAAGTGAAAGCTCTAAGGAGTGATAATGGTGGTGAATACATCTCTGGTGAATTCAAAGACTTCTGTAGCAAAGAAGAATTTGAAGAGAACTCATAGCGCCTCATAAACCACATCAGAATGGGGTCACGGAGAGAAAGAACAAAATGATCGTGGGTGCTGCACGGGCGATGTTGCATGATCAGGGCCTTCCCATACACTTGTGGGTTGAGGCATGCAACAGTGCAGTTTATGTGAAAAACTGTTGTCCTCATAGAGTAGTTGGCATGAGTACACCCGAAGAGGCGTTTTCTAGTAAGAAGCCTTATATTTCTCATTTGAAGATTTTTGGCTCACCTATTTACATTCATGTGAAAAAGGATTTCAGGAAGAAGCTGGAGCCGACCACAGAGGTTGGGATATTTTTGGGGTACACAGAAACACTCCACAATTATCGTGTGTATTTTGCAGACAGTCGGATGACTGTCGTGCGACGGGATATCAAATTTCATGAGGAGAAAGCCATGAAGTTGTCGCTTGAGAGGGAGCTACACTTGCATGCAGAGGAGGAGCTACTTGTTCCTAAATATGAGACTCAAGACATGGATCAGCCACAAGAGGATGTTCATGGAGTGGAAGAAACCACTCATGCAGTGCCAAACATCAGAGGGCAGAAGCACACTACAGAAGCTGAGCGATTGAATGTTGATGCAGTGCAGAATGTAGGAGTTCCTACATCACAGCGCAGATAGATATAGTCACCTGACCGATTTATTGAATACATGGCTCTGATGAGCAAGTGTATCATGATGGAGCCATCCTCTTTCGAGGAAGCTGTGGAGGATCCCGCATGGGTAGATGCCATGGTGGAAGAGCATGATTCGATTGTCAGAAAAAGTGTATGGGATATTGTCCCAAGGCTGAAAGGGAAATCAGTGGTGGGTTTGAGATGGATCTACAAAGTGAAGCAAGCTACTGATGGGAGCGTTGAGAAGTATAAGGCAAGATTTGTTGCCTGGGGCTTCTCACAGATCGAGGGGATCGACTATGAAGAAAACTTTGCACCTGTCACAAGGTATTCTTCCATACAGACCATCCTTTCTCTCTTAGCGCAGATGGGTTGACACATTCATCAGATGGATGTGAAGGCTGCGTTCCTCAATGGAATCATTGAGGAGGAGGTGTACATTGAGCAGCCTGAAGGATTCAAAATATTCAGCAGCGAGTCGCATGTGTGCAGGCTCAAAAGAGCATTGTATGGGCTGAAACAAGCACCTCGTGCTTGGTACACACGGATAGACAGTTATTTCACCAGAATTGGTTTCGCCAAGAGTGAGGTGGATCCAAACCTATACCAGATTGTGGTGGAGGGTAAGCTTTTGATCATTGTGCTTTATGTAGATGATTTAATACTAAGGGTGATGAACTGTTGATACACTCATGCAAGTTAGATCTTGCAAAGGAGTTCAAGATGAAGGAATTGGGCCTCCATTATTTCTTGGGATTGGAAATTTGGCAGTGGAAAGGTGAACTGTTTGTGTCTCAAGGCAAGTACGCTCGGGAGATACTGGAGAAGTTTCACATTCAAGGCTGAAAGCCCATCGACACTCCTCTTTGTGGTGGTTGGAGGAAAGAAGATGCTACATCGACAAAGGTAGTGGATGCCACTGTTTATCGACAGTTGGTTGGTTCGCTCATGTATTTAGTCAATACACGACCGTACATATGCTATGCTGTGAACCAGCTTTCACAAGTGATTGTGAAGCCTACCAAGCTCTTTTGGAAGGTAGGAAAGCATGTCCTGAGGTATCTTAGGGGCACATATGGGTATGGATTGTGGTACAGACAGTCAGATGAGGTGAAGCTGCATGGCTTCACGGATGTAGATTGGGCAGGAAGCCCAACGGACAGAAAGAGCACATATGGAGGGATTTTCAGTATTGGATCTACAACAGTTTCTTGGTACAGTAGGAAGCAAAGATCCGTGGCACTCAGTTCAACTAAGGCTGAGTACATGGCACCAAGTTTGGTTGCATGCGAGGCTATATGGATGAGGAAGATCCTGGTCAGTTTTTTTGGTTCTCATTTAGATCCTACTATGATATATTGTGATAATCAGAGTTGCATTAAACTCTCGGTTAATCCAGTATTTCATGATAGATCTAAACATATTGACATCTGGTACTATCATATCAGAGATTGTGTGCAGCGAAAGATCATGTTGCTTTCTTACATTCCTATGGAGGATCAGGATGCAGATATTTTGACGAAGGTGCTCACCAGGAGAAAATTCGAATACCATAGAGATAGGATTGGGGTGGCAGATAATCCCTATCTTGTTGAGAGGGATTGTTGAGATTCAACAAGATGATGAGCTTAGTGAAAAGAGTCGCCTTCACTAAGTGGGCCCACAGGTTATTTTTGGCGCAAAGTCTATTTTTAGACATGTTGATCATATTCTATGAGTTGCAGGATGTTATTTGTGGATGGTTGGTCAAGTTCGAAAAATAGATGGACTTCTATTTTTAGACATTTTGGGTGGAGTCTATTTTTGGACTGCCAATCTAAAAATATATATGTCAGATATTATTAGCTCTTAATAATATTTGGACTCTAAACATTATCTTATTCTCATTGAGCTAAAAAATAGTTATGGGGAAATAACATCTAATTAAATACAATTTGGACCTTTCCATAGAAAAATTAGCAACCAATCAGATCCCTTATATCCTTCGAATTTGAATCTTAATCTGAAGGAGTTGGGGATGGAAAAATTATGTACCTACTAGCAAGATAATCAATCTAAAAATACTTTTCCCCAGTGTATTAACTCCATGGAACTTATTATAAACTAGTTTTTTAATCAACAATCTCTCTATGATAAGACAATTTGAGAAGTTGAGATTGAGGAATCTACTAAGGAAGGAGAAATCATTGGAGAATCTACCACGTCCTTTGTGACTAGGCATGCATTTTTGATAATTATGCAATAGGAGAGGTAGTGGAGGAGATTTTCAAGCCACCCAATCTACCCCAAATAATTACAATTTAATAAGCAAGGGATTTATACTAATGTTACTCTTCTTACTAGACCATCTCTAGCATTTGGGAAAGTCACACCTCCCACTCAGACTTGGGGTAACACTACTTCCCCTCGATCCATGAATTTTCCAATGCCATATATGCCAATAAGACCTTAGTGAATATTCCAATTATGCATCATATGGAGTATAGTGTCATTGAAGACACAAAGGAGACCAAAACTAGTGTTTTAATGTATGACATGTAGCTTACCTCAATAAAGATATTTTGTTTTGAATATCTTAAAATATCCTCCCAATCCACCAAAAGCAATTGCCATGCTTTAAAGTCAACATAAAACCACTAAAATCAAACAAAAATTGGAAAATAAGAAGGAGGATTTTAACACACCCCCCAACCCCAAAACATAACCAAAATTGGAAGAGGTGTCCAATATGCTGACGCATATCCCAAGGTACAATTATGGGAATGGGATATAAATTTTTTGACTTTTTATAACTTCCTCGAAACTTCAAATGGACAACATCATTTCATTTATCTCATTGAGATGATTCCAATGATATAAATTTCATCTGAATCCAACTTACAGACCAAAAGTTATGGCCCTTTAAATATTAGCCAATGTAAACCATGCCAAATAATCTTGACCTCCAAGAGGCAGGTGGTGCACCTTCACTTCCACCATGGATAGGTCCACGTGGTAGAAACTTATCCCAAGGAAAGTCAGAGGTTGGACCCCTTATACACTGCATATGTTTTTATTTTCAATGCAAGGCTCGACCCCAACCCCTGACTTGGGGTTGGCATGACCTCTCTTGGTGATGTATTTTCTTTGGGTCAGGACTGACCCAACCCCAAAATTGGCTGACCAACCAACCTAGCTGATCAATAGGTCACAGATTGCTCAGTCAGCCTGTTGTAGTTCAGGTCGAAGCCTACGAAGGTCCAAACCTTTTGGATGAACTCCCAACCTGGCCGATTTATCAACCAAAATTTTAGTTTTTAACTTTAATTTTTCCTTGTTTCCAACACATTGAAAATGCTACGATTTACTCTAACTATTCTGGATTTTCAAACACTATTACTATCACTTGATTTCCAATGAATCCAAAGGATTTATGATCATACTTGGCAACAATCCATCATAATAATGATGCCAAATCAATAGCAATTTTAAATTCATTTCTTTCCAAAAGTATAAATGGCTGGAATAAATCATTAACGGAGAAAAAAACCTATCCTCTTTGGCTCAACAACCCTATCAAATGAGAAAATAAGTGAACAAGGCTCAACATCTAATGCATACCTAATCAGATGAAAGAACATGACTACAAGGGATGACAACAAATAATATTTCTATTCAATCTTGAATGGATCCATTGGCATACAACAACCCTGCTAAAACTTATTCAAAAAATCGAATATGCAACCAAATAATATTATAAATCATTCCCTATTTCTATTTAACATTAATTATGCAATTACCATAGTACAAAAATGAGACCTCAACTGTCTCTACTCCGAATGAAGAACATACATACATACATACATACATACATACATACATACATACATACATACATACATACATACATACATACATACATACATACATACATACATACATACATACATATATATATATATATATATATATATATATATATATATAGCATACCCATCTTCATGAACATGAAAATGAAATCCATTAAGGTTAACAACCCAAATTCCATTACTATTACAACACCACAAACTTTTTGAGTTGAGTATTGGTCAATGAGGAAATAGATCTCATCTTACATGTAACACAAATATGAAATCATGCCTAGTCGAAGATTATAATAGTAGTCATAAAAGCATATGAGTCAATCTAGTAAACATCACAGGGAAGTAGGATTTTATCTCTACTCGAACAATAAGAAATAGGGGTCTAGGTCCTAGGTATCGAGTATTATTTAATAGAAATCTTGGGTTGACGTCCATGTGAAGTAGATATGCCAATAGAGATAGAGAGAGAAATATTTAGTATACCATTCAGGAACATGAGTAATACTAGTAAGAGCTTGTAATCAAACAAAATCATGTCATTGCAACAAGAGATGTTTTCCATGCTGGTTACTCCTAAAACATAACCAATGCAACCAAAAACATTGTTTCAACACCTTAAAATAGTGACAACAATATATTAGTTAATCATGTAGACAATAAAATCACAAACCCTGCCCCATACATTAATAACACCATTTCAGACCATAAATTTAAACACATATTAATTATTTTTGAAATAGATGAGAAACACTTATTTTGAAAGATTTTGGGTGATTGAGTCTAGGTCAATGAATATCCACCCAACCATAGACAATTGTAACCAATCTCTCACTTGTAGCTGTCACCCCCATACTAGATTCCAGAGTTTAAGGGGCATTTTCCTTGAGGATTTAAACACAAATACCAGTCGAACTAGGGATTCTAGATATTTTCCCACCTCCACCCACCAACTAAGTTGCAATCAATAAAGTGCACATGTAGTCTAGATACTTTTTGTCTCCACCATTTATACTTCAACACTATGGTTCCACCCAACTTAGGGACTTCGGAAACCACAAAAAAATCAAGCTACAATAAGGAATTATCAATAATTCCTCCTGGAATTTTCTAGGAATTTCCTTCACCCCAACCCTCGGAAATTTCTAAGAAAACACAATCTCCACCCTCTTTCCAATGGGGACTCGAGAGGAAATTACTTCCTCACTTGGAAGTGACTTCTACTGTCTCCTTTCCAACCAAATACATAATTCCTTTTCTCCTCTAAATTTTTCTAACCATTTCGATTTCTCTCCTCCTCTGTAGTTGTCCGCACTCTTATTTATTTTTAGATATTCCCTTCCTTCCTTTTCTCTTATCTCTTGCTCTTTTATCTATATGTTTGAATGCCCTCTTTCCCTGTTTGAATGAGTTTTCCACTCCCTCTGTTGTGATGTCCCCAACAGATCGAATGAGTTTTCTGCTCCATTTTACTATGCTTATACTATTTGTGGAAAAGGCATAGGGAATTCAAAGTGTTAAGTTCACTTCCCCTTCCATGCAATATATTGTGATAATATTTATTGCAGCGAGGTGAAATTATCATTCCTTTCATGTGATTTATCACTACAATCCTTGCTTCCTTGAGATGTGTCACAATTATCACTCCTTTCATGTGATGTATCGCTATAATCCTTGCTTCCTTTCAATGTATCAAAAAAATTATTTGTTCCTTGTAATATGTAGTACTAGATGAATTCTTGTGATATAGTGTTGTCTCACTTGACTTCTTGTGATATAGCATTGTGAGCCTTCCTTCTTTGTGATGTAGTACTTCAATACCCAATTATTTGTGCTATGTCGCAGGTTTACCCAATTCCTTTCATCATTTCTTAGAATTATTCTCTCAACCCTGCCCTTTCATGATGATCACATGTGACTTCCTCGATAGTAGCTGAAATTTGAGAGTTGATATTCTTCATCTCGACAAGTTCTTTCATGAGTCACCAAGGTGTCAATATTGGTTTTGCATTTGTTGAGGATGCAAAATAAGTTGTTGCATATTTCTTATTATATCACACATGTCATTAATACATTTGTGCTTATCATCTAGCAGGGAGTTCTCAAGATCAAATTGAAGTGATTTCAAGTAATATTGCAGGCTACTACTTTTTTGAACAATGCCAGGAGTTGACATGTACATCAATGATGCTCTTTTATTTTCATGAATGGTTAAAAGGTACCTTATTCGATGAATCAACATGTCACGATCATATACCACTCCTTATTCATGTGGTTTAGATCCATCTAGAATCAATGATAGGAACCACTTCATGTGCCTTGTTGTTTCCTACACAAAATCTTATATCTCTACTTCAATAACTCTCAATAATTCATGAGCTCCATTAATAGGTTTCCTTTCCAACTAGCATGCAATTCGGAGAAACTGATGCTAATCATGCTAACCAAGTTAGTAATAAACCTATTTTGATGTGCAATGTAATATTCTTTCCGCATGACCTTCACGTTATAATCACCTTGTAAAATGTAGGTATATTGTAGTTGGGAAAGCTTCCAACAAAGTCTTGGTATCATCTAATAAAAAAAATTCTCTTCCTTTAAAGAAAGTGTGTTTAAATCACTACTGATTTCTACATTATTTTGCCTCAACGACTGCAAATCAAGGTGAACATGAGCTTCATCATACTTGCAAATTTTCCATTGTAATTATTTCTTGCTATTTTTCATTTTCAACTTGTGCCTCTAACCATTTTCTCTCACTAATTACAGATATGGATCGAATCCATTAGAGCTCCACAACCCAATGATGGTAGGATTTTATAAATATCCTTTATAGGAGCCTTGCATATTTCAGGTACAATAAGACCATTAATGCATTGTTGAAAACTTCAAAAGAATAAATGTGATAACAACGTCCCGGTCTAGTTCTTCCTACATAGACAATATGTTAAGGAATGAATGTCTTGCAATGGATGTCCTTAAGCGTTTCCAGGAACCCTGATACTTGAAGCCAATTATTCTATTGAAAATTATTATCTACAATACTGTTAAGACACCCTTCTCTTTTGCCCCTTGAATCTGAATCAAATTCATCATCTCTGCCACACAGCATAAGCAATGTCACAATCCTTGCAAGCATAATTAACATAAGTCTAGGAAAGCGATTCTTTATCAAACTGGGAGGAGGGTGGTATTGGAAGGCATGGTAGTTCATGACATGCAAAAATAACCATAAGCCAATTTTAAATAATATATAATATCATTTCCATCATGGTAACAATGCCTTGTAAGCTCTTACAATTTCTTTCTTTCTAACCTTTTAATTCCAGAAGGAGAGATTTCGAAACAAGAAACTGTCTTTCAGAGGCTTTAAAATTTCCATTGAGATACCATTTATATGCATGTAAAGGAAAGAGTAAATATGGATTATCTAAGGTCTAATTATCCATCATATTATTCTTCTTCAATGGGCTTATGAGGTTTCTCTTGTTCCTTTTCACATACTTGATAACTTCTTCATCTTCATGAATTTCATGCTATAGGAATTTTAATGGGAACTTGGAGCACTTGTTTAATAATCGATATACCATGGTTTGTCATGGGGCACTCCATGATTTCAATCACCCAATTTTCAGAGTCACCATGATTTTTCTTTCAATCACGCTACCATCCTCATCTCCATACTTAAATGTGGTTCCATCCTTATCTCCATACTTAAATGTGGTTCATAGTTTTCCCTAATAATGGATTGATGTTGTACTTGGTTCCATTTGGTGTAATCTCCTATAATTCCCTAATTCATTTTTGAATTTGTTGTCTATCCTTGGGCCTTGGTTTGCTTCATCTGAGCAATCTGCAATCCAAGTAGCCAAGAGCCTCAAAAGTACAAGTTGCAACAAAATCCAAAAAAGAATCATTAGTTGAAGAACGACCTTAAACAAACACATTTCGAAAGGATGTGTGATTTCCATATTTAGTAAAGCATATACCCTGCAATTCTGGCTATAGTGAAGGAGTTTTTACTCAAGCAAGTCATGATAGGGGTTCATTTCAGGATTACATTTGGTGATAGTTAAGAGTTTTTCTAAGTAACACAATAGAAACACCCATGAAAACTTATATAAGCAAGGGTGAACCAAAATTTTAAGTATACAGGGTAGCTGCTACAACAAACCACCAAAGGAGAAATAAGAACAAAGACAGCCGATAAATAAAATGAAGAAAAGCCCAAAAACTTTGTAAACATCCTCAAAATTTATATCAAGAATGAAAACAACACTGAGAAAGGTGTTGATGACCAACAAACACAAGAATTTTCCAAAGTATTTATTATAATTGAAAGCAACACCTTAAAAGGAGTTGAGGACCACTAGAAACCTATTTTTTTCAATAATGAAAGTAGCAGTAGGAAATAAGTTTAGGATAATAAAAACTTGATTCTTAGAATAACAATAAGAATGGGCCCATAAGAGCTATTTCCCCAAGAGGGCCTTTCACATCACAATATCGAAATATCTTCTTTGACTATTACTTTGCTTGTAATAATTTTGTTCATAAAGAAATAAATTGTAGAGCGTATATAAGAAATGAGTATGTGAGAAATAAGAATGGAGGATTTGATAAGACCTCAATTAATGGTTATATAAGAAACAAATCTAGAAGTATTTATGAAGGTGTTGTTAGAAACTTCAATTCATTTTCTCCTTTAATGGATGATATTGAATGTTATAAGTGCAATAACTATGGGAACAAAGCATCTGATTATATAAGTAGCACAATAAGGTTTCCTAAGAAAATCACGAAGGAAGATATTGACTAGGCATAGAGAATAATACATAATGATATGGAAAAGGAAGCAAGAAAAATAGGAATAATGCAGACTTGCACTGTATAATGAAAACAAAGGGAGCTGAGAGTATATTAATAATGTATGCTCAAAACATATGACAAGAGATCATAGTAATTTCTTATTGTAGAAGAAGAAAAAGGAGGGATTATTACTTTTGGAGATAGTGCATAAACAAGGATATATGGAAAGGGCACAATTAGTCTGGAGAATGGAAAGGCTATAACTCAAAACGTCCTATATATTGAAGGTTTAAAACACAATATTTTAAGTGTCAGTCAAATGTGTGGTCAAAGCTATGATATCACATTTTGTTCTCAGATAAGAAAAATGGGATCATGAATATTAATCGAAAATGCAGCTAGGATCTCAAGTAATGTATATGTCCTAGATTAAGTTAAAGGATTTTTTTTTTCTTCTTAATGGAGAAATTAGATGAAAATCAGTTATAGCATAGAAGGACGAGTCATATAAGCTTTGTTATCCTATTAAAACTTTGCAAATCATAAGCAGTGAGAGACATGCCAAATATCTCAAAACTGAATGACCTATTTGCATTCCATGTCAACATGGGAAGTATACTAGAGTTAGGTTCAAGAGAAAAGAGTAATCATCAAAGCCATTATAACTTGTTCATACAGACCTCTACAGGTCAACAAGGACACACACATTAAAAGGTGAGAGATATTTTATGCTTTTTATCGATGACTACACATCAATGACATGGGTTATATTCCTTAAATATAAATCAATGAAGTATTTGAGAATTTTAAAGCATTCAAAGCCCTAGTTGAAGATGACAATGATTTACAAATCAAGTGCTTAAAAATAGAAATAGGAGTTGAATTTACCTCTAATTAATTTTGTGAAAATCATGGGATCATAAGTCATTTTTTTAGTGACAAGGACTCCACAGAAAAATGAAGTTGTTGAAAGGAAGAAAATAACTATGTAGGAGATGGAAAGAATAATGCTCAATGAAGCCAATCCACAAGACATGTTTTGGGGAGAAGTAATTAGTACAATAGTTTATATCCTGAATAGAGCTCAAATCAGAGTTAACAACACTAATAATCTTTATGAATTATGGAAAGATAGACCAAATACAATCAAATACTTCAAAGTATTTTGAAGAAAGTGCTAAATAAATATATTAAATGAAGAAAATTTAGCAAAGTTTGGTTCAAGAAAAGATGAAGGAATATTCCTCAGTTATGCATTTAGAAGCTAGCACTACACATGTTACAACAAAAGACTATGCAAGGTAGTAGCAAGCATTGATGTAAGAGTAGATGAAGCATTACTTCAAAAAATAAAAGCCACAATCAAATGAAGATGTATAGAAGAAAATCAACGGAGAGCACAAAAATAAAGAAGAGTAGAAAGATCAAGAGGAAGAGTGGAAAGATAAAGAGGAAGAGAAGGAGGAGATATAATGTCAACAGCCAAAGACATAGAATGTCAACATCAAAATATTCCTTCTAGATATGTTTATAAGAATCATCTAGAAAATTATTTTTTTTGGTAACAAAAAATATGGGTCCATACCATAAGGAGATAAATAAGCACACCAAAGCATATACACTTTGCTTTGCTATCCAAAATAGAACCCAATAACTTTGCACAAGTTAGTGAAGATAAGAATTGGGCTAGCACTATGGATGAAGAACTAGATCATATTTAGAGAAATGAGACATGGTAACTTGTGCTTAAACCAAAAGACAAGAATGTGATTGGCACCAAATGGGTCTTTAGGAACAAGTTGAATACGAATGGAAAAGAAATAAGAATTAAGGAAAGATTGGTTTGTAAAGGATACACTCAAATAGAAGGTGTTGAATTTGAAGAAATATTTTCTCTAGATGTAAGGTTAGAAGAAATTATAATGTTCTTAGCATTTTTATGTTTTAGAAATTTCAAATTCTATCAAATGGATGCCAAGTATATTTTCTAAATGGAAACCTAGAAGAAGAGGAATATATTGAAAAACCATAAGGATTTGAATTATAAAAGAATCAAGATTATGTGTGAATATTGAAGAAAGAAATTTATGGACTAAAGCAAGCTCCTAGGGCTTGGTACTCAAGACTTGAAAAATATTTACAACGACAAGGATTCAAGAGAGGAGTAGCGTATAACAACCTTCACATCAAAATGGATAATACAAATATGTTAATCATAGTTTTCTATGTAGACTATATCAGTTTTGGAAGTGATACTGAAACAATGAGCCAAAGGCTTGTAGAAGAAATGTAGAAATAATTTGTAAAGTCCATGTTGGGAGAATCATCGTTCTTTTTAGGATTGTAAGTTGTTCGATCCAATAAAGTCAAATTCGTATCCAAAATTACATATGTTAAGGACATGTTGAAGAAATTTGGAATGAAAAAATGTGCACCTGTTAGCACCCCCATGATCACGAGATGAAAACCAAGCAAAGATAATTAATCCCTAGATGCAAGTCAAAATTTGTATAGGGAAATTATTTGCAACCTACTATATTTGATAATCAAGACTAGCCTTCATGCAAGCAGTAGGATTGGTTGTAAGATTTATATTTTCACCAAAGGAGACACACGTGCAAATAGTAAAAATAATTTTTAGAAATTCGAACGAGACTATGGACTTTGGCTTATGGTATTCAAGAAACCAATACTCCATCTTAATAGCATATACTGATGCAGATTTAGTAGGAAGTGTAGATAACAAGAAAAGTACAATTGGGGGAGCATTATTTTGAGGTAATTGTCTAGTATCTTGGTTGAGTAAGAAACAAACCTCAATATATCTATCCATAGCTAAAGAAAAATACATTGTAGTGGAAGCGTGTTGCACTCAAATTCTGAATGAAGCAAATGTCGCAAGATATCGGGGTAGACTATGACCAAACATTATTAATCATTTATGATAATACACATGTAATCAACATTTCAAAGAACCCTGTTATGCATTCAAAGACAAAACATATTCCTATAAAGTACCACTTCCTAAGAGAATAGGTGGCTGGACAAAGTGTTAATCTAGAATACATTTCTAGTAAAGAATATGTTGCATATATTTTTACCAAACCTCTTCCCAAAGAGACATTTGAATATCTAAAACATAAGCTTGGAGTGATATCTCTTTCATCCCATTAATAAAAGGAATCATAAGCTTAGGGGTAGCAATATCTTGATCTTAATATTTATAACATCTGGGGGATAGTTTTAGATGAGAAGAAGCATAAGTTTAGGGGGAGAATCCCTTTGACATTGATGTCAAAGAGGAAGAATTTGTAGATAAAGGAGAAGTTTCTTACAAAGGATAAGTTGCAGGCAAGGAGAGTTCCACAACATTATTGTGAAAATTTTCTAAAGATTTCCATCAATGAAAAAGGGGTATATTGTTGCAAATATTTTTGTCATTAATTTCAAAGTTAGGGGGAGATACATTGTTGTCCCACTTTGTTGTCCCTCTCCATTGATTTATAATGAGATATATAAAATTGGCCTAGAAACGTTTAAGGGGAGAACATTTCAAGTCAACTTCGTAAATGGATGCCAATGATCTATAAATAATAGGACATGTGAAGCATTCAATGGGTAAATCAAAATCATATATGTAGAGCAGAAAATGGGAGTATGAGGTATGAAAAAAGTTCTAAGGCACAAAAAGAGGACTAAGGCGTAGGAAGAGGAAAGCTATCAGAAATATCAGAAAACCTCAAAAACATTTATAATGTGAAAAAACTCACAAAATTCATAGTTTTGGATCACTACCATCAATTAATGGGAGGTTGCAGAAAAAATTTCTACTGTATGTGGATAGACCATCTAGCAGAGCTTCACCATACTGGGAGTTTTAGCAAGAGTGTGTTTTAAATTGTTCCGATGTTCCAAACTTTTGGTTTTGTCATTTAATATGCTTGGTTAATATAGATCCCACTGATAGTTGACAAACCATTATCTAGAGCCTTGCCACATCTTAAATTCTTGTAGCAACTCTTTCTTAGATCTTCTGATATCCCAATATTCCGATGTTCCAGTAATCCCTTGGTAGTTTAGGTTTTTATTTTTAGCATTTGGGAACTTAAGTTCCTTGGAAATATTCCATACTAGGACTTTTATAAAAGGTGTAGGATATAATTATTTGATACTCTGGTATCCAATATGTGCCTGGTTATAGCACTTGTTCAATAAGGTGCTTGGTTATAGCACATGAGGGATTAAGGTTCAAGTCCTTGGCCCAAAACCTTTATAAAATGTGCATTGTCCAATGTTCCAATAATTCAATATTTTGTTAAGTGCTTGGTCATGGAACTCAAGGGCTTAAGATTCAAGTACTCAGACTAAAACCTTTATAAAAATGTGCATTTTCCAATTCTCTAGTAATCTGATATTCTGGTAAGAATTTGGTCATATCGCCTGGTTGCCGAGGTAGTTGGTTATAACACTTGGGGGCTTAAGGTCCTTAGCAATATCACATGTCAATACATTTTTAAACCATGTATTTTCCAATTGTTAGATATTCCAAATTTGGATAAGCACTTGGTTATAAAAGATGGTTGTTGTGATGGTTGGTTATAGCTCTTGGGGGCTTAAAGTTTAAATCCTTCACAATATCCCGCGAACATTAGTGATAACAAATTTTATGAGAACTCTAGTGTCCCAATATTTTGTTAAGTGCAAGTGCATAACACTAGGCCATATTTGAAGCTTGTGTACAACATCGATGTGCCAATTTTTCAACGAAAACATGGAATTGTTAATGTTGAGTGCTTGGTATTATGTGCACAAATTACATTGTTAATGTTGAGAAGTTGGTGTTATGAGCATAAATTTTTGAAAGTTTGGGTTGAAGGAAGTGCGTGGTAGAAAAAAACACTATGAAGGTTGACTAGACATAGTTGGAAAACAAAGTAGAGTATAGAGAAATAGTTGGCTATTGTAGAGTAGATTACATAGCAGATCACATAGCAGATTGGTGTCTCTAGTATGTTGGTGCCTACAAAAATTTACAACATAGGGGATTGGTGTCTTTAGTAGTTTGATGCCTACAAATGATTGAAGTTGAGGTGATTAGTGTATCTAGTAGGTTGGTGGGTACAAATTCCGAAAGCTGACGGGATTGGTGTCTCTGGTAGGTTTTTGCCTACATATTGTTGTAAATAGTAGGTTGGTGCCTACAAAAAACTATTACATAAATAATTTTTGTGGTTTTATCCTAAAAGGTTTCCACTTATATCTTGTGCTTCATGTTATTCTTATAATATTTTTTTCTTATGATTCTTGAATGTTTAAATAAGTTTAAATTGTCTTATATTAGTTCACCTTGCTTCTCAGTATAAGAGTGAATTCAATAATTTTCCTGGTCAAGGTTTTACAGTCAAATTCTATCTATCTTTTGGATTATTCTTAGGATATTATGTGTTTTTTTTTGAAATGAGAGATTGGTTTATATTTCTTTCCTTTGTATTTATTAGAATAGGTTTGCATGTCACCATGAAAAATGCCTCAAACTTTTTAGCACAACCAATAGTAATAAACCAATGTGGCACCTAGAATTAAAACCTTAGAAATGGTACACCTTAGATCAATGAGTATTGATGATTGAGTAAATTTTTGGTTTGAAACCATTACGTGACATATGTTCAAAGAAATCAACTATGCATGAGGCAATTGTATACACAAAATAGGTATATGCATTTGCATGGGAACTTATGGAAGCCAATGATGTCCCTATTTAGTAAGCCACAAGTGAGTCTTTTTTACATGAAGGAAATAACAACAACACAAAAGTAGAAGTAAAACTTACTTGCATGTATGTGCATTTTGATATTTCTTGGCACATGATATCCTATACCAATAAATCCTCATATAATTTTAGTGGATGGCTAAAAAAATATAATGGGAAATAGGTAAAAAATCACTAGCACATTGGGAAACTTATCGCTATGGGACAGAATGAACTATGTTGATACTATGCTATTAGTAACAATCCAAGGTGAAATAATTATTGCGGTGTATACATATGCATCAAGGGCAGGAGTCATTGTTGAACCATGATAGGATTAGGCCCAAATTCTAGATAAAGAGATGTATATTATAGGCCCGCCATTCACAATAAACTAAACCTACATAAAAATTGACAAGGATAAAATAATTTGTCAAAATACACAATGGGTTGAAAAAGTGAAGAATGTATCCAAATAACACCTTTCAAACAAAGGTCATAAATATCATACATGATATTTCTCCATATGCATAAATACCCTATCGGTTATTTTCATATACAATAATTCTTCACACCACAATATTCAACTTATGGTCCCATTCACCTATTAAAGGAGATATGACCTACAGGTATACATCGAAAACAAACCATATAAAGCACATCCTAGTAACAAGTCTGGATTAGTGTATTTATACAACAATAATAGAAACCCTATTTTTATTAATTACCCTTCCACCATTTTCAAACCAAACATATAACTGATAAATTGCTTATTTACCAAAATAAAATTAAGCATGGATTTCAATAACTTACAAGCTTGTTCAACTAGTTAACAAGTAAAAACTGGGAATGGTTATTTTCCATATCTGTTTATGCATGTTTAACATAACCCAACCTCATGTCACTCTAAATATATATATATATATATAAACAATACATATTATTTCATGTAAGTAGTAAAAAACTAACAGATGTATCTTACCCTTAACCCAAATAAACTTTCTATTGGTGTAGTTATCTATGCATGTTGTCACATTTTCTAGTCTTAGAACATACAGGTGAGGTGGAATTGTCTACCCTAAAAAATAAGAAATATGACAAGGGATTTTGTAGAAGACATGATAAAGAAATTGTGGGGTCTATCCCTCCTTGGAAAAGCAAGTGGGGTTGTTCTCTCTTTGCACAGGTCTACTACTTTGTACACTCTCCTTACTAGCAAGTGAGGTCTATCCATGCAAATGTAAATGAGTTCCTCCTTTGAACACTCTTCATATTGATAGGTGGGGTCAATATAATGAAAAATTTAGTGGGTTGGTCCTCTGTACACTCTCCTAACTAGAAAGTGGGGTTGATCAATACATAGGTGAACTAGTTTGGTAGCGGGTTTATTTGGTCAAGGTTTTAATGTGAGAGTATTTTTTATGTTTGAATTTTTTTTTTCTATTTTTGTTTATTTTTTATTTGCTTGTAATATATATTTTTATTTATATTTGTATAAAATATCTGTTATATAGTTATACATAACCCACCAAACCCTTAAATCCCATGAAACCCTCAACCACTAAATCCCCTAATCCCTAAACCGTTTAACCCCTCAATCCAGAAATACTAGGCCCTCACCCTAAATAAATTAACACACGCTTAATATGGGATAAGAGATCATAGGTTGGTGGGTTATGAGAGAACTAAATGTCAAGGACTTCTAATTAATCAATGATACATAAAAAATGGCATAAAATTAAAGAACACATAATTAATCCATATAAGAAAATACTTTAAAGATAATAAATCATAGAAAATATATAATCACATACCCCCTATATTTTAACAATTCAATATCATTGATCTTCTTCTCCATCCAAGTCCACATTTTTATAATTTGGTTTATAATTGATGCTAACAGTATTGGCCATAGAAACATCATCATCAATGTCTTTTTTGATAATTGCATCATCAATATCATCATTGGGAACATTGTTACTGACATTTAACTCAACTTCTTCAACTTCTTTGCTTAACTCATCTACCTACTCCTTTGCATCATCTTCCTTTGTTACATTATACTTTATAGGCCTTCCTCTTGGATCATATCTAACAACATATGACAAACCTTCTTTACCTGGAACCTTTAAGTAAATGAACTACTCACATTAGCTTGGAATAACATAAGACTATACATAAACATTAACATGTTATGTGCATAAAGGCTAAAAAATGTCTTATAAACAAAGAGGTGAGATTGTTAAAATTCTCCTTATTAAAATGCATGCTAGCTCGAGGGTAATTTATGCCCAGTGGTGAAATTGGTATGATGATATAAGGGATATATATGCTTACAAAACATCCAATCCTTGAGGTAAATTATGCACACCCCATGGTTAAAAATGCACACACTAAAAGGGAAAAATACATGAAAACAAGGCATGATGAAAAATGCACGTCCTATGAATATAAGTGTATTCCTTGTTTTGGTAATTGGATTTTGACCTTATGAAGTCACATGAACATAGGGTATTGAGGAAACTGCACACCTCAAAATGCACATTGAGTGCATGGTATTGCATGTTTACATAGTAAGGAAGACTACACACACCTTTCCAATGAAAAATACATGCCTTCAAAACAAAAATGCACACCCTTGACACATTTTGTAGCTCTATGATGGCCTAGACCTTAAATAGTTCTTCCTTAGTCCATATGAATGGTTTTCATAGAAAGATGAATGAAAATTTTGATCCATTTTGTATCATTGATGCTAGTATGGCATATATTATACAAAACTAAACCCATATTTGGAAAACTATTTGGAAACATTATTAGGTAGTCAACCTTGCATATTGATTTGTTGCAACTTTTCTGAATGACGTGATTTGAACCAGAATTTAGAGTAATATGGCTATGCTAGGTTTTTTATTGTTAAACCTTAATGAAAATTATTAAAGGATGCTTTGCAATGTTCTTTACTGATCAATACAAAGGTTGAATGCATTTATTGAACACTATAATTCCTTTTTTAACAAGTATGCTCCAATGGTGAATTATATAGATATCCCATTATGGAAATATGGATTAAATTCAAGGGAGAGCCCAAGTATTATAGATATGAATGTTGGATAATGAAATGCAAACATGTCAAGAGTTTAACAAATACAATCATATGGAAAAGTAGTTATGCCCAAATCCAAAAGTACTTATAAGTATCCCACACCTATGATTGATTTAAAATGCATGTAAGATGTCTTGATTAGTCATGTAATTTGAGATTGAATGTATGCATTTATATTTTAATTAGTAAATTTTTTTTATTTAGCTTTCAAAATTACCTTCATGGCAAAAGGTTGATCAATAACAAGGCTTGCAGCCATTATAATACTACTCATTATAATCTCAAACATGTCACTTACGAGAATTGACCTTGGGTGGGAAGGATAACAACATTCTTCCCAACCACTTGTGCTATATCCAATTGGCACGTGTACACAATCATTGTTGACACCATTTTTCAAATTCAAATTACAACCCTTAATATTATCCTTTAAGCACAACAAGAAGGTTTTGTCTAAAATTACCAATTACATGAGTAAAATCACAAATTACACTTACTGAAAGTTGAACCACTCAATTTGAGTCAAAATTAAGAATAGGGCATTTATTTTACTTTTAAGGAATTTTTTCCTTCAAATTTATATGAAATCACAAATTAGGTGCATAAAATCAAGCTTTCTTATTCCTTATTTGCACTAAAAACGACATAGGAAAATTACCGTATATCTAAGCCCATATTACAACTTTAAAACATTTTCTGGGAGTTACAATGCATTTGGGTTGTGCATTTTAATTTGGTCACTTAGTATTGTTTTGACCTTCCAAATTACAAGGCAAACTTTGCCTCTTTTGCACAAGAACCATTTTTAAACTTGCAATTGAAAAATTAACAACATGAACGGGTATAATATGATAAACCACATCCCCAACAACTTTCAAAACTCAATCTAAGGTATAATACAATATTGGCATACTTTTTATAAATAGGTTGTGCTTTTCTATGGTATACTAAGCATCTCTTGACTATTTTTGCACAATATAGTCTTCTATGACTAAAAATGAAAAAATATGTGTATGATATTATGTAAAATGACTTCATTTACAATTTGAAACACTCAAATAGACTGAATTTTGAGACTCAAGCACACATTTTAGTGTAGATTGGTATGTCCTTTGTGTTTACAACGAAATTTTTAGTCTTTATGCACAAAAAGTAGTTTTTGTTTGAAAATTCAAATCTAAGGTTATATACAAGTGTAAAATCACAAATTACACCTTCTGAAACTTGAACCATTCAAATTGGGTCAAAATTGAGACTAAGATGTGCATTTTACTCTCAGATATTTTTGTCTTCAAATTTACATGAAATCATAAATCTCGGTGCATGAAAGAAACCTCTCCTATTATTCAATTGAATTTCAAATGATATAGGTAAATTTACCGTGTGTGTATATATATAAGTCTTAGACCTTATAAAACAAATTTTGGAGTTGAAAAGAAGCTTGGGCATGCATTTTAATTTGGTGACTTGCTACAGTTTGACCTTCTAAATGGCAAGGAAATTTTTTCTTCCTTTGCACCTCAACCCTTTTTAAAATTTCAATTGCAAAATTAAAAACATGAAAATTTATAATATGATAAAACACACCCCCCAAAACTTACACAACTCAAATTTAAAGATAATACACACGGCTTATTTTTTACAAACATCTTACACAATTATAAGGTTTTACTAGACATCTCTTGCCTATTTTTCCACATAAGAGTCTTTCTATGTTTGAAATGTCTTTTATGACTACGACTCTATTTTTGTATAACAATTCATTTAAGTAATTTTTATCCTGAGTTGTGCTATGATATTTTGTTAATGAAATTAATGTTATTGGATGACAATCTTATTTGATGGTTACTTATGAACTTGAAATATGAATAATCATTGTTGATTTCTTTTTCTTAAGAAGGGTGAATGTTGATTCGTAAATGATCGTTGGTTGTGTAGAGTTGAAATTTATAGGAATTGTAGAATCTTTAATTTGTGAACTAATTCGACAGAGCCATAGGGATGTCTTAGAAATGGAGTATTATTAATTTAAACATTATTATAAATATGCATTAAACATATCTTAAAGATTCCAAATATTAAACACTATAGCTCACATCAAGCATCACATATTACACAAGTCTGAGTCAAATAATACTAATCTTCCATTAATGCTACATGTTATAATAGCTCTGAGTGCCACGTGCTCTAAAAATTCATAGGAATTTATATGATGATCAGATGTAGTCCAAACACCGACATATAATAGGGCACTAAGGATAAAAAAAAAAAAAAACTTGATAATTATTTAATAATTTCCAATGGTATGGTCAATTTCTATTTGTATCATCAAAACTACCTATTAATATCTTATCCATTGGATGAGTATATTGTGATATTCAATGGGCAATATTAAAAGGAAATAGACCAATCATTAGCTTACTACTTGCCACATGTTACACCTTAATGAGCACAATTAAGCCCTAGCACCAATCCCACCAATGAGATGAATACTTTGATGATATGGGAGTACCATGCGTTGACCATAGTGGCAGGTCACAGGGCATTGCCAGGTCACGAAAAGGTGCCATATGTCCCTAACATTTTGTCAAATTGGAGTCAAATTTCCAATGATGATTAGACATCATTGGAACTCAAATGAACATTAGGGAAAAAAGGATAAATTAAAACAAATAAATTTATAATTTATCAATCTCTGATGATTTTATCAATATCGTCAAAAATACCTCTTGGGTTTATACACCATATGTAGTAGCATTTCTTAAAATTTTCAGGTTGAAACTTCCAATTTATGAGTGAAAATATGATAATAAAGATGCCCTAGGATAAGTCAATCAAAATTACAATATTGGAACCAAGTTATGAATGGGAGTCATTATAGAGGTGTAGGAGATGACTTATGTAAGTAGGTCTAGTGCTTGAAAGAGGTGGAAGGATATTAAAAAGTAATATAAGTCTATATATGTAAATTAGGGTTTTCGAAGGTAAAGTATTTCAATAAGGAAGAGTCTAAGAGGCTTTAAAAAGAGGAACATAAGTTTATTATAAATAGGAAAATGAGAGACCTCAAAGGATAAGAGAAGACTGGATTAGCCATTAGGGTACTTGAATCATACAAAAACATTATAATGCATCTTTTTTATGTACCATATGTTTGGTTATAATGATATTACATGTTTTTAGGCCCAAAAAAATCCTAAAATAGTTATTAACTTAATGAGAATTATGATTTAAAAATGAGAACTTTATCCTCCAAAACATACATTTTTGAGTTAAAACCACTAAAACCAACCCCCAAGAAGGATATTAACAAGTAATCTAAGTCTGTATATGTAAATTAGGGTTTTCAAAGGTAAAGTATTTCAATAAGGAAGAGTCTAAGAGGCTTTAAAAAGAGGAACATAATTTTATTATAAATAGGAAAATGAGAGACCTCAAAGGATAAGAGAAGACTAGATTAGCCATTAGGGTACTTGAATCATACAAAACCATTATAATGCATCTTTTCCTTATGTACCATATGTTTGGGTATAATGATATTACATGTTTTTAGGCCCAAAACAATCCTAACATAGTTACTAAATTAATGAGAATTATGATTTCAAAATGAGAACTTTATCCCCCAAAACATACATTTTTGAGTTAAAACCACTAAAACCAACCCCCAAATCAAAATGTAGCATTATTAGGGGCACTTTTTTTTTTTTTTAATTATTATTTTTTTTTAATTATTTTTTAAATTTTTTTGGTTATTTTGAGGAGTATTCAAAATTCGTAATTTTTTCAAATTGTAGCTTTGGCAATAAGATAAAAGCATTAAAATTGATCAATTGAAAAGTGGTGCTACCGGTAGCACTAATGCTAAATTATGACTTAATTGCAACAATGTCATTTACAAATGATTGCATCACAGAGAAAAAAACTGAAATTCAACCCCTAAATCATTAGTTTGAAATTTATTTGTTGACATTTTTTTTGAAATTTATAATACACAAAATAAATACAATTGATAAAATCTCCACAAAAAAATAATTTTAAACGTGAAAATATATTTTAAAAAACGATAACCAAATCATTTTAGAAAATAACACACACACACACTTAATAACACAAAAATATATTTGAAAATTCATGTAAAAAAATATTACAATACCAAACAAAATACCCCCTATTCCCTTGCTTTCCCTACCTTCCCCACCCCTTATCTTTCCACATGACTCATAGAGTAGTAGAGCGAGTGACATGTTACAAAGCCACCACATTATGGTGGGGAGGGGTTGTGGAGGGTGAGGTATGGAGGGCGGTGGGGCTACATGGGAGGAGATAGGGAACACACACACACACACACACACACACACACACACACACACACACACACACACACACACTTAATAACAAAAAAAGATATTTGAAAATTCATGTAAGAAAATATTACAATACCAAAAAAATACCCCCTATTCCCTTGCTTTCCCTACCTTCCCCACCCCTTATCTTTCCACATGACTCATAGACTAGTAGAGCGAGAGACATGTTACAAAGCCACCACATTATCGTGGGGAGGGGTTGTGGAGGGTGAGGTATGGAGGGCGGTGGGGCTACATGGAAGGAGATAGGGAAAGGGTGGGTACGAGTGTGAGGAGGCATGATTTCAAGAATCACCTTCTCCTTTTATTTCCGTAGTTTTTGTGATTTATTTTCTTTCATATTGTGTTGTATTTCTTTTTAAAATTGATTTTTTTTTTTCAAAATTTGTTTTTTTGGTTTTATTTCAAATTTTTGTATTTTAATTTTGTGTTTATATATATATAAAATTTAGTTGTATTGTTTTTTTAGTGGACTTTTTTATTTCTTATTTGCATATTTATTTTTTTCAATTTATTTATTTTATATTGTAACTTAAAAAAATAATAATAAATTTTTCAAGTAAGGATTTAGAAGTTGTTTTTGAGTTTTTCCTCTATGAAGATAACAGTTGTAATCAATTAAAATTTTTAATGATAAAGAAAAATGTTAGTGTCACTGATAACATCACTTTTAGATTTGAGGGTCAATTTTAATTTTTTTTTGTATGATTTTCAAGGTCGTGATTTCAAACAATTTAGAATTTTTACCAAGCCCCTTTTTGTCATTACATCAATGACCCTCCAAAATTTTTGCCTAATTCAATTTTGGATCTTACATGAACTCTCATTCCAAGATACATAGTTTCATTATGTTGTTTGATTTTCTATTCTTATGTTTTCTCTAAGTGTCGCATCCTCCTAAGTCAATGTTTCCCAAGTGTCATCACCTGACCTTTAGAAGCACTTGTGTTATCTTGTCCAAAGATAGGTGGTCATAACTTTTCTTGACTTATAAACTAGCCTTCTTTTCCACACAAAAGCAAATGAAAGCAAGAAAAATAACTTTTAAAGCAAAATCGCACTCCAATATCACAAAGAGATGCTCTCTTGAAGAGCACACTCCTTCAGGATGAAAAACTATGCCCTAGGGGAGCACACTCCTTCATTCTTATCCAGTGCATTCTCCTTGAGTGCATTCCTTTGGCATGGAGACATTCGCCCTTTTATAACTCATGCATGCACTTTCTTGTTGCATGTGAGAGCACTCCTAGAAAATAAGAGCCCACTTCAATTCACTTAACTAACTCATTCACTCGTCGACAAGTGGTGAGAATGCATTGAATGGATTTTCATGTAATCTATTTATAATCAACCCGGCTAATCATTCTCATCTGGGTTGGGCACACATCTTTGGATCGAGAAACTCTTTGTCGATTTTCATTCCAAGTAAGTTTTGCATGTTGATTCTATTAGTTGCCTTTGATATTTTTATTGTCGATCTTGCTTTCCTTGCTGGAGTTACACTTTTTTTTTCATTTTATTTACTATCATTTTATTTTGTTCTTTCTTTTGCAAGTGTCAGATTGCTATTGTAGGTTGTGACTTTGCATATTATTTGACTCTTCATGTTGCAATCATGATTGCAAAAGAATCCATAAAAACTTGTAGACATTCTATCTCAGTTTTTTTTATCATTCTATCTTGTTTCTGAACTTGTCCTTGAGAAATTACAAGATAGAGTGCATTTCTAGAAGCCAAAGCCCCACTATCTCAAAAAAGTATGCCCAAAAAGATAATTTTACTTGAAGATCACACTCCTTCGTCACGAAGAACTGCTCCCTCCTTGAGTGCATGAGCACACCCTGAAAGCTTGAATGTTTCCCCTTCATCTCTTCAATGTGCACCCTTGCAGCCTCCTTGTCCTCATTATAAGATAAGCACATCTCAAAGGCATGAAGGCCCGAAGCTTAACCCCTTCGTCTCTTGGGAATGCACCCTTGCACCCTCTTAGTCTCCTTGAGTGCATGACCTCACCTTGAAGTCCCGAATGATTTTCCTTTGAGATTCATAAATGCACCCTATGCCCTTGATGATTTCTCTCTCTTGCTTGAGCACATGAGCACACCTAAAAGCCTCGAACAACCCTTGAACTTCCTTCTTTCTTTGATAGTGCTCCCTCCTTATTTTCATGCAAGTTTCTTTCCTGAATGAGTAGCTACGTCCCATTGTAGATATGATTATGCTATGAGTTACATTTGATGGCTTTGTGAATATAATTTACTAAGTTATTTCTCATAATAGATGGAATATTTCATAAAGCTAATTATTATTTGCATGAGTGTGGTTCCTCAAATAGGTGTTCAAACTGCTAGTATTGTTACTCTTTCATCATATGTTCGAACGAAGCCTCCCACTACATGTCGAGTGGCCTCTAAAAAAGCCTCATAATCGAGCACTAAAGAACCAGTAGAAGTCACAAAGCCTACCATTCCCATCTATTCGGATACACAATGCTCCATAAACAATTCCACTAAGGTCACGTGGAAATATATCAAGGACACATTCATGAAGAAACAATTCTCTTAAAAATTAGAGGATTTGGAAGAATTTATAAATATCAAGTGGTAAAATATACACAGGATCACATACAGGTTCCCAATCATCCCCTGTGTAGAAGTGATCGAATGAATTGTTACACACATGGATGATTAAGATCTAGTGCTCCAAACTGAAAGCAGTGGTTAGCTTGCCACCTATTACAGAGAAGACATAAAAACCTATTATAAGATTTAGAATCCCATGGATTATGCCAATAAATTTTTTTACACTAGATGGGATGATTGAAACAAGTGACATCATTCAATGTTGGGTTCAAGAGCCTTCTAAGTTATTACACTTCCCATATGCAGTTTACCCAACCAATATTCTCAGAGACGCGTATCAATATCTCATTACTATGTGTTGTGGGCTGCATGGGTGAAATAACATTGAGGTATTTGAAGAGAACTAGATATATATGCTCAATATTATGGTCACCCATGGAAGAGTCTTCAATTGGGTAGATATATAGTCTTTTGAGTTGTAGTGTCACGTGGGGCAAGCTAAAGCATCTCTAAGGTCAAACCAGGTACCAAATTTCTACATGTATACATTTCTATTAGATGGAATATGTGCACAATATGCATTACTAGGAATGTATTGGAATTGGATCCAATAGGATAAATTTCCATTTTACTTCCATTGCAGTGTCTTGTCATATTTGAGTTTCAGAGGGGAAAACAACATATTAGCAGAGCATTTCTTCGTAGTAGTATATTAGATGATATATGATATATATGCTCCTTGCATGACCGACTAAGTGAAGGAGTCCTTACATGATATCGTGGATTGGTTTGATGAGCCTGAGGGTACATACAATTGATGCTTTGGAAGTCATATTTTTGCTCATCTAATGTTGTGATATGTAACTAATAAGGTGGTCATGCAAGAAGTGGCTTATTAGTTGAGCAAGCGACTATCAGGAGTCCTCCATAGAAAGAATAAATCCCCTTGGCCTACTTTTACTTTGAGGATCATATTGTACGAGTTGAAAAGCCATAATGCATTGAAGGAAGAAATACAAGAACTGGATTGATTGCAATTTTTAGCCAAGGACTTTCATGGATATGATCCCATAAGGGTGTGTAGGTATCATTGTGAAAGGATTGGTTTCACTTGGGGTTATTCATCAATTTATACAACAGAATATGAGAAGGTAAAGAACTAGTACAATGTAGTAAGAAGAACACATCCAGGATTTGAAGCCAGTTCCCCAAAAGATATATAGGTACAAGGGGTACCACAATCAACTCCTCAAGAAAAGAGTTCAGCTTCGAGGAAAAGGATAAAGCATGATTCAACAAGGGAAAGTAGAAGGAAATGGAAGGCTAATCATTTGAATAAAGGAGATATCCAAGTTGAACAAGAAATGAGAGAATTAGAGGCACAAATGAAACAAGAAGAAGAGGAGAAGAGGAAGCAGGAAGATTTACTCAAGAAACACCAGGAGGAAGAGGAAATAAGGAGAGTAGAAGAAGAACGAAAAAATGTAGTCACAAGAGGAGAAAGCATCATAGAAGTTGGAGGAATAACAATTGACTCAAGAAATAGAAGAAGAGTTGGAGGAAGATGATACCATCTAGCCCATAAATGATGAACTAGGTTCTTTGACGAAACCTTCTCTTATGGGTGGTCATCTCCCATTTGATGAAATCGTAATCACACCTCCACTTGAGGATACAATCACGATGTGTGTAATGTCATTTTTGAGAAGATCAACAAAAGGATCATGCAAAAAAGACATAGGTACTTCCCAAATAATCCTCAGAATACATATTTGGTATCCACATAAAAGGTGATAATTTCTAATACTAGGAGAAATCCCAGGGAAATTATGGTAGCCAATGTTCATTTTTCCACAACAAAACAAGACAACTCAAAGCATATATTAAATGAAAATGCATGATTAAATAAAGAGTTGATAGTAGTAAAGCAACAAGAAAAACATCTTGCTGTAGAAAATAAATGACTATCTTCCCACAACTTCAACATGGTAGAATAAAAGTTAGCTATATAAGAGGAATTGGGGCCATTAGAGGACACCATGGCACAATTTTATGATGAAATGATGCTTTTGCAACAAGTGGTGGTACCCCTTTATGGAACTAAGAAGAAAGCACAAGAAATATTAAAGCTCTTGAAAGTGGCAAACAAAGTTGTTGACCAACTCCAGGAATGGGTTTCCAAATATATGAATGTTCTGCAACATCTAGTTAGAAAGGATAGGGTTGTCGCTAATACAGCCAAAGTACAAATGAGACTCCATCATCAGAGCTACATCTGTCTTAGAGAACAATTAACTAACACTATTTCCACTTATGGTCGACTACACAATGGATTCAAGTCTCTAACACAGTAACATGGGATTCCTTCAATAAGATCACTTGAAGAAATAGGAGGCAAGGAAATCATCTTCCAGGAAATTAGGAAGTACATAGAACAAATCAAGCAAGCATTAGAACAATAAGGCTTGGATATCACCAAAGACATTATTCTCCAATATGCCATCATACCAGCTAAGGCCCACATGAATTGTCATGGCTATGGAATAATGTACAATCAAGCTCCAATACCATATTGACAGAAGCATTGGATGTGAATATGTAGTATGCAGCGGACTTGCCAATTCAGATCAAAGTCATCTCTATGGAGTTCAGAGCATATCACACATACATCACCAATGAGCTCCATGAGGAAGCAAATGACTTGTCAAATTGATAATATTTTGTCCCATTGGAAATTTTGTCTCATATAGCCACTGTCTTATATGTAATTTATCTTTCGTAATAATATGTATGCAATGGAGTCTAAGAGGCACATGTGGAATGTGAAAAGTCACATATGGAATGTAAAAGGCCATGTATAGAACATGAAAAGTTTTATAGAAGCCCATAGGTCATAGAAGTTGAAGATTCACAGGTAAAATAAAAAGTCATTGTCGTTTGTTATAAATAACTCCTCATAACTCAAGCAAGGGGCTTAGGTTCTTGGAGTCTTACCTTGAATTCTCTTGTAGTGCATAGGAGATAGATCATTCTTTGGAGAAGCAAGTTGTAGCTTCATGTTCCACTACTGGATCTAGTGTTTCATTTGTGCAAAAATGCACTTGGAATATTTGATTTATAATCAAAATATATATGAGCCAACTTTTCTTCATGTATGTATCATGGATTTATTAAGATTGTTATTGTTATGTTTTCGTTATATGTTGGCTTAATTACATACTAAGAGTAATGAACCATTTCGTTTCTTAGATATGGATATTTTTGAATGAATGTTGTTATACTTTCATGATTGTTGTTTATCGTGTTAACTAATTTGCAGGTAACCAAAAAGCCTTTCTCTTCGCTCCCATGTTTCCCTTAGGATAGTACTATTAATTCCCTAATTGAAGGCTCATTTTCCCTTACCAGCCGTGGAAATCACCAATGCATCTTACATTTGGTGTCACACAAATATTACTTACTTGATTCCCCAACGTTATGCAACCAAATCACAAAATAGAATAAAATATAAATGAACGACTTGAAAAATAGCCTCTTCGAGGGGGAAACCTCCTTTACATCACATAAATGAAAATTCCTTGAATGATATAAATGACAAGACCTCCTTTATATATATAGGATTTTAAGGGGTCACAATATAATTAGAGCCTACATAACAATAATAATGTTAGGGCAGAACAATAACAATAGTGGGCTTCTATGGGGCACACCAATAACAATATGGGGGATACATTGTCAAAACAACAATAATAGAGGGGTTACATTAATACGATCTATAATGGGGATACACTAGTACTATAGGTACCTACATGACCCTCTCCTTCAAAAAAGTGTTTTCCTCAATGATTGAGTAGTTCTAGATTCTTCTGTATAAAATTCTCATCCTACCATGTGGAATATTTAACAGGTAAGTTATTCCACTTAATGAGATACTTTGAAATTTATCAATTCCATAGTTGTCGGGTTCTTGTTTCCATGACTGCTTCAGGCTCCAATATGATTTTACCTTCTTTTTAAAGTTCTAGCAATATTGTTTGAACCAAAATATTGTCACTATAACCTTCTTTAAGCACGAAACATGGAAAACTGACTGTACTCAAGAAGATACAGGAAGCTCCAATTTGTATGCCATAGTACCAATCTTTTGCAATACTTTGTAAGGAGCATAGTACTTAGGTGATAATTTATTATCCTTCTTATCTTTCTTGAGGGACAATTGTTTGTATGGTTGTAGTCTTAAAAAGACACAGTCACCTACATTAAAAATTCCTTCACTGCGATGCTAATATGCCTGTTCTTTCAATTGATTTTGCGCTAGAGTGAGGTTATCCTTTCAAAGTTTGAGAACTTGTTGTTGAAGCTCGATGTGATCTTCCACTACTTGAACCTTGGAATTTTCTCTAAAATATGATGTGATGGATGGTGGAAGATATCCATAGAGTTCCATAAATGGGGTCATTCTTGCTGAAGTATGGAAGGAACTATTATACCACCATTCTACCAGAGGTAACCACTTGACCCATTGTGTTTGTTTAGCCAATAAAAAGAAACAAATATATCCTTATAAACATTTTCTCACTATGTTAGTTTGCATATCAGATTGATGATGATAAGATGAGCTATGAGTTAATTAAGTACCAAGACAAGAAAATAATTCTGTCCAAAAATTAACAGTGAAAATGGGATCTCTGCCACTTACAATAATATTTGGGTTTCCATGTGGATTTTGAATTTTTTCCATAAGTGCAGTAGCAAATTTTCTGGCTTTAAAAGGATGATATAATGCACAAAAGTGTGCATGCTTGGTAAGTCTATCAACTACCACTATGATGACACTCCTTTCTTCAGACTTCGGTAAACCTGTGATTAAATCCATTGATACCTCCCAACACTGACTTGGAATGGCTAAAGGTTGCAATAGACCCGAGGTATTAGTTGTCTCAATTTTATTTTGTTGGAAAACCAAACATTCCACCACAAACTTCTGAATATCGTATTTTAAGCCATCCTAAAAAAAATCATTCTTGACCCTGTGTAATTTAAAAAAAATCTTGAGTTCTCTCCTAAGGGGAAGTTGTGAAATTCCAAAATAATAATTTTTTTGAGTTGGGGATTCTTACAAATATATAAGTGATCATTGTACCATAATGAATCATTTTTACATATAAATGTATCAAATGTAATGGGATATTTCTACAAATTTTGAATGAGTGTCCACTCCTCTTCGTCATTCTTCCATTAATCCCTTGCTTCAGTTATCCAACCAGGTTGGATAATAGAAATGGCAGAAATAAATACTTCCATATCCTCATCCTCTCTCGAGAATGCATCTTCAACAATATTTTTCTTCCTTTTTTTGTAGATGATTTCAAAGTCATAACCCAACATCTTTGTGACCCATTTTTGTTGCTTTTCTAAAGATAACATTTGTTCCAAAAAGTATTTAAGACTATCATGATCTATTTTTACCCTGAAGTGTCTTCCCATTAGGCAAGGTCACCATTACTTCCTTCTCATAAATAGGTTTGTGTAAATACCTTCCCTTGATTGAGTGACATTCAAAAGCAAGTGACTTTCAAAAGCAACAAGTTGTTTTTCTTGCATTAAAACAACACCAATTCCATTTCCTGATGCATCAAATTACACAATAAAGGTAATTGGGAGTTCTGGTGTAGATAAGACCAATGCTTGGTACATTTCCTCTTTAAGATGTTCAAAGGCCTTAGTTTCTTCTGAAGTCAAATAAAATTCACATTTATTCAGTAATGTTGTTAGAGGAGCTTGCCATTCTCCCATAATTATTAACAAACTTGCGGTAATATCTTGTCAACTCGAGAAATCCTCAAAAATTCTTTAGGGTTGTGGGAATATTCCATTCCTTAATGGATTTAATTTTCTTAAGGTATACCTTAACACCCTCATGAGATAAAATATGATCCAAATATTCCACCTCCTGTACTCCAAAGAAACATTTGGAGGCTTTTCATATAATTGTTTCTCCTCCAATAGTTTGAGTACCCTGTCAACATGTTGAACATGATCCTTCCAAGACTCTTGTAGATTAGTATATCATAAAAAAATATTAACGCAAATTTTCTAAGGAAGTGTTTGAAAATGGAATTCATCAAACCTTGAAATGTGGAAGCTGCATTAGTAATTCCAAAAGGCATGACTAAAAATTCATAATGACCTTCATGATTTCTGAATGTTGTTTTCAGAATGTCTTGAGTATTCATTCTAATTTGATGATATCCTAAATAAAGATCCAACTTGATGAAGTAAACTGATCCATGTAATTCATCTAATAGTTCATCAATGATAGTCAAGTCCCACTAGCACAACCGATTGAGGATGGGCCTCGTTAGCAAGGCGACCCGGGATCAAACCTCACGGGGGGTCGATGTTCCCTGTACTAGGGAGAGGATACATGCTAAAAAATATAGTCATCTTAGGGCTGGTTGGCCCAGGATGGGTGAAATACCCACGTGACTTTGACAGATTAGAAGCCCCTGGGTCGCAATTTATCAAGCCATAGGTCAAGGTTGTAGGATCACATAAAACTTGACAAAAAAAAAAAAAAAATTCATCAATAAAAGGAATGGGAAATTTATCTTTAATAGTGATCTTTTTGAGCTCCCTATAATCCAGACACATACATCATGATCCATCATTTTTGCGCACCAATATTACTGGATCAGAGAAAGAACTTTGACTAGGTTGAATTATACCGGCCTCTAGCATTTCTACAACCATACGTTCAATTTCACTCTTTTGGGGATATGGATATCTATAAGGTCTAATTTTTGGAGGAACACTTCCTAGAATCAAGTGAATAACATGATCATAATCACAAATAGGTGGGATGCATTTGCGAGTCTCAAATACCTTGGAATGATTGTCCATGCCATTTTAGAGATATGGAGAAATAGATGATTTCGATGTTTGAATTTTTAGTGAGCATAAATGTGTAATTATGCCCATTGTTCTTTCTTCAAAATATTTGTCATGCCATTAGAGTTGATTATCTTCCCTGGTTTCCCTGCGATCCCCCTTAATTCAATTTCCCTTCCTTCCCCAAAAAAAATTCAAGAAGAGTTCTTGAAAATTGAAGGTTATCGTCGCCAAATATTGTAACCATGGGACTCCTAGTACAACAACAAGACTACCAACATCAACAACGCCCATTGGAATGAAAAGCATCAGACTATTCAATACATATTACCCCATGGTAACCTTAATATTATGACACTTTCTAGAGCAATTTATAGTTCCTCTTTGTACAACCATCACTTGACACTTTGGTGTTGGATATAGAAAGCAATTCAATTCCTTGGATATCTTACAATGAATAAAATTATGGGTACTACCTGAATCAAGCAACACCATTTCCTTTTTATTCTTGATATATCCTTCTATATTGAGAGTTTGAGGAGTGCAAATTCCCGCCAATGCATTACAAGGTTAGTCACTCATTTCTTATTTCTCTAGGTTTGGTTCCTGGTGTATATCCTCTTATTTTTTATGTTTCTTGTTCCTTTTCTTCCCCCTCTTCACAATCTATGCAAAACAATTTATTCTCAATACACTTATGACCTTTAGTGTATTTTATATCACAACTATTAAAAATCCATTTTTCTCCTTTTTCCTCCAATTTTCATGGTGTAAACCTTGTAGGTTATGGAAGGCTAGTAGCAAAAACACTTCCATTTTTATAGTTTTGTGTGGTATACTTCCTTGTTGCCATAATTTTTCTTTCAAATTTTATTTCCACCCTAAATGCTTTCTCCAATGAGTTAGGTTCCCAAATACGAACCTCATGTTGGATGTTATCCTTCAAAGTCCCTATGAAGACATCAATCTGATGTTCCTCTAGAATATCAGTTACCATGATATTCAATTTTTGGAAGTCCTAAATTTCCTCTGCCATTAACCATTTTGTTTGATATTTATCAATTGGCTAAAGCCGGTGTTACTATTTGTATCCTCATAATGTGTTACCATTTCCTATGTAAAAATTGTCCAAGGGACAAGTGATTTATGAGAAAAATCCATTGATACCATATAAACTTATTTGGTTCTAAATATAAATATAAATATGCATAAATTTTATGTGTGTTGCACATCATGTAGATCAAAATATTTTTCCATATTTAGTATCCATGTTACCGAATCCTTTCCATCAAAATTAATCATATCATGTAGAAAATCCACATAGATTCAACTGATCATTGTAATATACTAAAACATTATACTTGAATCTACTCTACCAATTACGCAAACTAATTTAGATATTGAAATAAAAAAACATGAAAGAGAAAGTATTTCAATCACATAAAAAAAAGATTTATCTAGGGAAAGCATCAAATAAAAACCCCTCTATTTGTATATTGCATAAGCCAAATAATATGAGAAGATTACAATGCTTTTATCCAAGATGAGAAACCTTTTCACTATCTCTATCTGTCTCAATGATTCCTAGTCAAGCTCGATTCAATACTGTCAGACTAGGAGGTAACTCCAAAAAATAGAATTTGCAGGAATATGGCACTCTGCAAAAATGTAGAACAAAGACAGGAGGGAGTTACACCAAGGGAAGGAATGCCAAAAAAAGTGTCGGCTCTAATACCATGTGAAACCAGGAGGTAACTCCACAAAATAGAATATGAATTTCATAGATGGTGTACATGAATTTATACATGGAGGTGAGACCGTTGGGATTCATTTCCCAATGTCTCTTAGAATTCCTTATTTCCTAATTTACATTATTATACAATTTCACCCAATCACTTAGGATTAGGTGTCAATATTTGAAAATTTGTGTATTCAATTTTTTGGGCTCACAAATCACAGTTCAGTCCTATGCATTCATTTTTTTTGGGTGATATTGCTGCTCCCATTGGAAGATTGAATCTTGCTGGATTTTTTTTTTCTCTCAGCCATAGCCGCAACCACAGCCATAGCCACAGTTTCACCCATAACCATAGCCACAACCACAAATCTCTCTCCCATTGCTCATGGCTCTCCCACTCCTTCCTCTCCCCCTCTCATAGCTCTCCTGCTCCTTCTCTCCCCCTATCATCACTCCTCCTTCTCCCCGTTCTCGTTCCCATCCCCCTTTGTTGAGATTCAATAAGAAAATTTCAGCACCCATGTCTAGTGCATTAAGCAGCTACACTAGGGTGGGGCCCACAGTGTTATTTTTAGGTGCATGTCTATTTTAGTTATCCCTTAATTAAGATGGGAAATAAATTGCAATATATTCTCAATGATGACTTGAAATAGTTAATTGAGAGTGATAAACTCAGTTAGCTAGTGGATTTTGAGTTAGAGGTAGTTAGTGAGGCATGTAGAGTAATTATAGTTGTAACAAAGTTCAAAGTACAGTGGTGCATTAGTTAATGCAGGTTGTAATCAGTTTAACTCAGTTGTGCTAGTTGTAACTGAATATACACTAGTGAGAGATCAATTGAATTAAATATTAATTAATTCACAATCAATGATCTCACATGCAACTGAGGATTTACTATTATTAGCTGCATGCATGTCAGATCTAGTGGAGACCCAGTTGAGTTCTAGGTGAAAGGGAAGTTGACTATCAGTTGTAGGATTATTGGGTTACACACATGCAACCAAACACCCATTGGAGTGCCCATGATACTTGCGCAGTCAAGGAAGGCCAAAATTCCTATCTTTTAGGGATTGCATTCATCAAGGATTGCACAAGCAAGGTAGGCTATCTGGAGGCAGTAAATTGGCTAAGTATTGGTTAGTTTTTGTATGAGAGTGTGAGACAATTAGCTGAGTACTGGAGGGCTCTTCTGAGAAGAGTTTTGTATGTAATTGTTTCATGATCCGTGTTGAATATACAATAGAAAATAGTGGGGTTTATAGCTGTAAGATTTTACTGAGAAATTATCTGTGTTATGTGTGATTTGATTCTTCTTTACTTCATGTGATTGGCGATTGTGTTTTTAATTCCATAAAGTATTTGTGGAAGTGATTCAGTATTTAACTTTAGTAAATTTTTATATCGGGTGAATCCAAGATATACATGCATGTTGTATAATTTTTACATGGTATTATAGCACAGTAAATTGTAGAAGTGAAGCATGAGCTGAGTTTGTGATTGGATATCATTTGAATTTGCAGAAAGACTTTATTGGTGCTACAACAGAATCAATATCGAAATGGCTTTCAATGGCTTGAGGTTGGAGTATGCACTTGAGGGCAGCTCAAACTCTATTTCTTGGAAGGACAGGATGGAGGTAGTACTCTAAGGCAATGGATTGAAGGAATTCATTGACAATGATGTTCTTAAACCTACTGTGTCAGATGCTGAAAATCTTGATGCATGGCAAAATAAAGTGGCAAAGGCGAGGAGGATCCTGTTGGAGGGAGTACGAGACCACATTGTCTCAAACCTCCATGTCAAAGCCACACCATATGCAATGTGGAAGGCTTTGGAAGACCTATTCCAAAGCAACAAAGACCATATGAAATTGGCGCTCAAAGATAAACTTAGGAAGATCAAGATGGAAAAGGGTGACACCATTCCAAAACATCTATTTATTTTTTTTCCAATGTCAGGATTAATTGGGGAGCATTGGAACAATAGTTTTTGATGATGATTTTGTGAGATTGGCTCTCCTAGGAATTCCCAAGAGTTGGCACAATTATCAAGACTTTGTCAATGGAAGGGAAAAATTTCCAGATTGGGAACGACTGTGGTCAGATTTGGGGCAGGAGGAGTTTAAACGGAATGCCAGAGATGGATCTTCATCTAAAAATGAATATGAAGAGGATTGTGTTCTGGCTGCTAAGGGATTAAGGGGAAGGGGAATAAATTCCATTCTAAATCCGAGTCCAAGAATGGCAAGAAGCAGGACATGTCCAAGGTGAAGTGTTTTCACTGTCACGAGCATGGGCATTTTGCTACTAATTTTCCACAAAAGAAGAAGAACAAGAAGGCTAGAGAATCTACATCTGGTGAGGCCCTTGCCTTGCAATTCGAGCTTGAATTCTCATTGGTCGCATGTATGGTGTACAGTGCATTGGTATCTGTGTGGTGTTTGGATAGTGGCGCTTCCTTTCACATGACGGGAGATAAAGAACTTTTTAGTGACTTGGAGGAGAAGGTTCTCCAGATGCATACTGAAATGGGTGAAGACGGGCGGTATAGTGATACCGAGATTGGTACCATTACCTTTTAGAAGCAGTCAGGTAAACCCTTTCAATTAAAATATGATATGCATGTACCATGTTTGAATAAAAATTTAGTCTCAGATGCAATGTTGGAGGATAGAGGCTATGATGTTATTTTTAGTGAAGGAAAAGCTTTCCCGCGACATAAAAAAACAAGACAAGCCAAGAGGATAGGGATTCGAGTTAAGAATCTCTACAAGATGGAGGTAGATGGTTGTGCAAAAATTATGGGCAAGGAAGATCAAGTGGTGAGTCGGGATGAGGGCGAATTATGGCAGAGGATATTGGGCCATCTTCACCATGGTGCCTTGAAAGTCATGCAACAGGTTTATATTTGTCTTCCTAGGGGTACACTTGCGTAGCCAGACACATGCAAGGGATGTACTATGGGAAAATATGTAAAGGCCACCTTTCATGAGAAGGATAACTGAGCTTCGGGAAACCTTGAGAGAGTTCACATAGACATGTGTGGACCATTCTCTGTTGCTTTGACAACAAAACATAAGTACTATGTAATATTTGTTGATGAATTTTCTTGTAAGTGTTGGATCTTATTCATGTAGAAGAAAGATCATACATTCTCTAAGTCCCTAGAGTTTAAGGCACTAGTGGAGAAAGAATCGGGGAAGCAAGTGAAGGCTCTTAGGAGCGATAATTCTGGAGAATACATCTCTAACGAATTCAAGAACTTCTGCAGCAAAGAAGGAATTCGAAGAGAACTCATAGCACCTCATAACCCATAATAGAAGGGGGCCACGGAGAGAAAGAACAGAACTATTGTGGGTGAAACAAAAGTGATGTTGCATCATCAAGGCCTGCTAATGCATCTGTGGGTGGAAGCATGCAACACTGCAGTATTTGTGAAAAATTGTTGTCCTCATAGGATACTTGGCATGATTACACCTGAAGAGGCTTTCACTAGTAAGAAACTTGATGCTTCACACTTTAAGATTTTTGGCTCATCTGTTTATGTGCATGTGACCAAGGATGCCAGGAAGAAGCTGGAACCGACAGCTAAGATCAAGATTTTTGTGGGGTACACTGAAACACCCCATAATTATCGTGTGTATTTTCCAAACAAAAAAATGAATGCTGTGCGACATGATATAAAATTTGATGAGGAGAAAGTCATGTGGTTGTCCCTTGAGAGGGAGCTAGACTTGAATGCAGAGGAGGAACTGTTGGTTCCCAAGGACAAGTATCAAGATGTGGATCAAACACATGAGGAGGTTCATGGAGTGGAGTAAAACACTCATGTAGAGCCATCCATTAGAAATGGAAGAAGGCGCACCACTTAAGTCGATAGATTGAGACTTGATGTTGTAGAGAATGTAGGAGCCCCTACTTCACAGTGCAGACAGAGACAATCTCCTAACGATTTACTTGATACATGGCTCTTATGAGAAAATTTATTGTGACTGAACCATATTTCTTTCAGGAAGAATTGCAACAACCAACTTGGGTTGATGCAATGGTGGAGGAGTATGAATCCATTGTCAAGAACAGTGTATGGGATATAGTCCCAAGACCGATCGACAAAGTAGTGGTTGGATAAAGATGGATCTACAAGGTAAAGCATGCTGCTAATGGGAGTGTGGAGAAATACAAGGCTAGATTTGTGGCTCAGGGATTCTCACAGAACAAGGGGATATATTATGATGAGAATTTTGCATCTGTTGCAAGATACTTTTCCATAATATCCATCCTTTCTCTCTCAGCGCAGATGGGTTGGCGCATTCATCAAATGGATGTGAAAACTGTGTTTCTTAATGGGATCATTGAGGAAGAGGTGTACATAGAGCAACCTAAAGGTTTCAAAATCTTCAACAGTGATTCACATATGTGCCGACTCAAAAGAGCACTATATGGGATGAAGCAAGCACCACGTGCTTGGTACACTCAGATAGACATCTATTTCACCAGATTGGGCTTCACCAAAAGTGAAGCAAATGCAAGCATGTACCAGATTGTCGTTGAGGGTAAGCTATTGATTATTGTTCTTTATGTTGATGATCTTATTTTTACTAGTGATGAGCAACTGATACACTCATGAAAGGATGATCTTGCAAGGGAGCTCGAAATGAAGGACATGGGACTCCTTCATTATTTCCTTAGGTTGGAAATATGGCAACGAGATGGTGAAATTTTTGTGTCTCAAGGAAAGTATGCAAAGGATATATTGGGTAAGTTTCACATGGAGAGATGCAAACCCATGGATACTCCTCTTCCAAGAAATTGGAGGAAAGAGGATGCTACTTCTGGAGAGGTAGTGGATGCTACTGTCTATAGGTAGTTAGTTGGTTCACTGATGTATCTTGTGATCATCAGACCAGAAATTTGCTACGCAGTTAACCAACTGAGTCAAGATATGGTTAAGCCTACCAAGCTCTTTTGGAAGGCAGGGAAGCATGTGTTGAGATACCCGAGGGGCACATCAGAGTATGTTCTATGATACAAACGGATATAGGGAGTGAAGCTTCAAGGCTTCATAGATGCATATTGGGCGGGCAGTCCATGAGATAGAAAGACATTAGGAGGGATATTTATCATAGGATCGACAACATTTTCCTGCTACAATAGGAAACAACGATCTGTGGCACTCATTTCAACGGAAGTAGAATACATGGTAGCAAGTCAAGATGCATGTGAGGCTATCTGGACGTGAAAGATCTTGGTTGGTTTGTTTGGTTCTCAGATGGATCCGACAATTATTCATTGTGATAATCAGAGTTGCGTTAAACTCTTGATTAATCCCATGTTTCATGATAGGTCCAAGCATATAGATATCTAGTACCATCATCTTAAAGATTGTGTGTAGATAAGGATAATGTTGCTTCAGTACATTCCCATGGAAGATCAGGATGAAAATATTCTGACGAAGGCACTCACCAGGAGAAAATTCGAATACCATAGAGACAAGATTATGGTGAAGGATAATCCCTTTCTTTTTGAGAGGGAGTGTCGAGATTCAACAAGAAAATTTCAGCACCCACACCTAGTGCATTAAACACATATACTAGGGTGGGGCCCACAGTGCTATTTTTGGGTGCATGTCTATTTTAGTTATCCCCTAATTAAGATGGAAAATAAAATGTAATCCATTCTCAATGATGACTTGAAATAGTTAACTGAGAGTGATAAACAAAGTTAGCTAGTGGATTTGAGTTAGAGGTAGTTGGTGAGGCATGCACAGTAATTCTAGTTGTAAAAGAGTTTGAAGTGCAGTGGTTCATTAGTTAGTGCAAGTTGTAATCAGTTTAACTCAGTTAAGTGAGTTAAACCCAGTTGTGTTAGTTGTAACTAAAGACACACTAGTGAGAGATCAAGTGAATTAAATATTAATTAATTCACAATCAGTTATCTCACATGCAACTAAGGATTTACTATTATTAGCTACATGCATGTCATATCCAGTGGAGAACCAATTGAGTTCTAGGTGAAAGGGAAGTTTACTATCAGTTGTACGATTATTGGGTTGCACACATGCAACCAAACACCCATTGGAGTGCACATGATACTTGCACAGTCAAGGAAGGCCAAAATTCCTATCTTTTAGGGATTTCATTCATCAAGGATTGCGTAAGAAAGGAAGGTTGTCTGAAGGTAGTAAATTGGCTAAGTATTGGTTAGTTTTTGTATGACAGTGTGAGACAATTAGCTGAGTATTGGAGGGCTAATGTGAGAAGATTTTTGTATGTAATTGTTTCATGATCCATGTTGAATATATAATAGAAGATAGTGGGGTTTTTAGCTATAAGATTTCCCCAAGAAATTATTTGTGTTGTGTGTGATTTGATTCTTATTTAATTCATGCGACTGGCGATTGTGTTTTTAATTCCACAAAACATTTGTAGAAACGATTCAGTATTTAACTTTAGTACATTGTTAGATCAGGCGAATCCAAGATATACATGCATGTTGTATAATTTCTACATCCTCCCCCTCACCACTCCTGCACTGTAGAAATTATATAACATGAATTTATATCATGGATTCGCCTGATATAAAAATGTATTAAAGTTAAATACTGAATCACTTCTACAAATATTTTGTGGAATTAAAAACACAATCGCTAATCACATGAAGTAAATAAGCATCAAATCAAACACACCACAAATAATTTCCTGGGGAAAGCTTGCTACTCAAAACCCCAATATCTTCTATTGTATATTAAGCATGGATCAAGAAAAAATTACATGCAAAAATCTTCTCACAAGGTCCCTCCAGTACTCAACTAATTTTCTCACACTGTCATTACAAAAAATAACCAATACTTAGCCAATTTACTGCTTTCAGACAGCCCGCATTACGTGCGCAATCCCTGATGAATGCAATCCATAAAATATAGGAATTATGACCTTCCTTGACTGCGAAAGTATCATGGGAACTCCAATGGGTGTTTGGTTGCATGTGTGAAACCCAAAAATCCTACAACTGATAATCAAATTCCCTTTAACCTAGATCTCAACTAGGTCTCCACTGGATTTGACATGCATGTAGCTAATAATAGTAAATCCTCAGTTGCATGTGAGATCACTGATTGTGAATTAATTAATATTTAATTCAATTGATCTCTCACTAGTGTATACTCAGTTAAAACTAGCACAACTAAGTTTAACTTACTTCACTAAGTTAAACCGATTACAACTTTCATTAACTAATGCACCACTACACTTCAAACTCTATTACAACTAGAATTACTCCGCATGCCTCACCAACTACGTCTAACTCGAAATCCGCTAGCTAACCGAGTTTATCACTGTCAGTTAACTATTACAAGTTATCATTGAGAATATATTACAGTTTATTGTCCATATTAATTAAGGGATAACTAAAATAAAAATGCACCAAAAATAGCACTGTGGGCCCCACCCTAATGTAGGTTCTTTAAAGCACTAGACATGGGTGATGAGATTTTCTTGTTGAATCTCAACACTCCCTCTTAATAAGAAAGGGATTATCCTTCACCCCGATCCTGTCTCTATGATATTCAAATTTTCTCCTGGTGAGCACCTTCGTCAGAATATCGCATGCTGATCTTCCGTTGGAATGTACTAAAGAAACTTTATCCTTCTCTGAACACAATCTCTGAGATGATGGTACCATATATCTCTCTGCTTGGACCTATCATGAAACACATGATTAATTGATAGTTTAATGCAATTATGATTATCACAATGAATCACTGTCGGATCCATCTGAGAACCAAACAAACCAACCAAGATCTTTCTCATCCAGATATCCTCACATGCAGCTTGACTTGCTGCCATGCCATATTATGCTTCCGCTGAATTGAGTGCCACACATCATTGTTTCCTACTATACCATGATACTTCTGTCGATCCTATGCTGAAGATCCCTCCTGATGTGTTCTTTCTATCTAATGGACTACCCACCCAATCTACATCCGTGAAGCCTTGGAGCTTCACTCCCTCTGTCTGTCTGTACCATAGACCATACTTTGATGTGCCCCTTAGGTATCTCAAGACATGCTTCCTCACCTTCCAAAAGAGCTTGGTAGGCTTAACCATAACTTGACTCAACTAGTTAACTTCATAGCAAATGTCTGGTTTGGTGTTCACTAGATACATCAATGAACCAAATAACTTCCTATAGACAGTAGCATCCTATTTCCTCCAATTTCCTATAAGAGGATTATCCATGGGTTTGCAACTCTCCATGTGAAACTTACCCATTATCTCCTTTGCATACTTGTCTTGAGACAAAAAATTTCACCATCTCGCTGCCATATTTCCAATCCAAGGAAATAATGAAGGAGTCCCATGTCCTTCATTTCAAACTCCCTTGCAAGACCCTCCTTGCATGAGTATATTAGCTGTTCATCACCAGTCAAAATTATATCATCAACATAAAGAACAATAATCAATAGCTTACCCTCAACCACAATCTGGTACAGGTTTGCATCTTCTTCACTTTTGGTGAAGCCCAGTCCAGTGAAATAGCTGTCTATCTGAGTGTACCAAGCACAAGGTGCTTTCTTCAACCCATAAAATTCTCTTTTGAGTCAACACAAATGCGACTCACTGTTGAATATTTTGAAACCTTCAGGTTTCTCTATGTACACCTATTTCTCAATGATCCCATTGAGAAACACAATTTTCACATCCATCTGATGAATGCGCCAACCCATCTGCACTGAGAGTGTAAGGCTGGATCTTATGGAATCTTACCTTGCAACAGGTGCAAAATTATCATCATAATCTATCTCCTCGATTTGTGAGAATCCCCGAGCCACAAATCTGGCCTTTTATTTCTCCACACTCCCATTAGAAGCTTTCTTTACCATGTAGATCCATCTCAATCCAATCAATAATTTGTCGACCGGTCTTGGGACTATCTCCCATGCACTATTCTTGACAATGGAGTCATGCTCCTACACCATTGCATCAGCCCAAGTTGATTGTTGCACTACTTCCTAAAAGGAATATGGTTAAGTCACAATACATTTGCTCATAAGAGCCATGTATCCTGTAAATCGGCCAGGAGACTGTCTCTGTCTGCGCTGTGAAGTAGGGGCTCTTACATTCTCCATAACATCAAGTCTCAATCTATTAGATTTCATGGTGCACCTTCTGCCATTTCTTATGTATGGCTCTACATGAGTGTTTTTCTCCACTCGATCATCCTCCACATGTAGCTGATCCACATCTTGAGGCTCATCCTTGGGAACCAACAATTCCTCCTCTACATGCAAGTCCATCTCCCTCTCAAGGGACAACCACATGGATTTCTCGTCATAAAATTTTATATCCCGTCGCACAACAATGATTCTGTTGTTTGGAAAATACACACGATAATTATGGGGTGTTTTAATGTACCCGATAAAAATCCAGATCTCAATTGTTAATTCCAACTTATTCCTGACGTCCTTGGTCACATACACACAAACATATGAGCCAAAAATATAAAGGTGTGAAACATCAGGTTTCTTACTAGTGAAAGCCTCTTCAGGTGTACTCATGCCAAGTATCCTATGAGGACAACAGTTTTGCACAAATACTGTAGTGTTGCATGCTTCTTCCCATAGATGCATCGGTAGGCATTGATCATGAAACATCTCTCTTGTTGCACCCACGATTGTTATCTTCTTTCTTTCCACGACCCCATTCTGCTGTGGGTTATGAGGCGCTATCAGTTATCTTCAAATTCCTTCTTTGCTAAAAAATTCCTTGAATTCTTTAGAGGTGTATTCACCACCATTATCGTTCCTCAAAGCCTTCACTTGCTTCCTCGAATCTTTCTCCACTGGTGCATTAAACTCCAAGAACTTAGAGAATGTCTGACCTTTCTTCTACATGAAGAATATCCAAAAATTACGAGGAAATTCATCAACAAATATTACATAGTACTTATTTTTTTCTATTGAAGCAACAAAGAATGGTCCACACACGTCTCTGTGAACTCTCTCAAGGATCCTCGAAGCTCGGTTCTCCTTCTCATGAAAGATGGCCTTTTCATATTTTTCCATAGTACATCCCTTGCATGTGTCTGACTGCACAAGTGTACCCCTGAGAAGACCAGTAGAATCTGCTGCATGAATTTCAAGGCTCCATGGTGAAGATGGCCCAATCTCCTGTGCCATAATTCTCTCTCATCTCGGCTCACCACTTGATCCGCCTTGACCATCATTGCTGCGCAACCATATACCTCTAGCTTATAAATATTCTTAACTGGAATCCCTATCCTCTTGTCTTGTCTTGTTGTTTTATGCTGTAGGAAGGATTTTTCTTCACTAAAAACAACATCATAGCCTCTATCCTCCAACATTGTGACTGAGACTAAATTTTTCTTCAAACTTGGTACATGGATTAAATCTTTTAATTGAAAGGGTTTACATGACTGCCTCTGAAAGGTAATGGTACCAATCCTGGTAGCACTGTACCACCCATCATTTCCCATTTCAATATGCGTCTGGAGATCCTTCTCCTCCAAGTCACTGAAAATTTCCTTGTCTCTCGTCATGTGAAAGGAAGCACCACTATCCAAATACCACACAGATCCCAATGCACTTGACACCATGCATGCAATCAATGAGAAGTCAAGCTCAAATTGCGAGGCAAGGGCCTCACCAGCTGCAAATCCGCCAACCTTATTGTTCTTCTTCTTTTTTGGGAAATTAGTAGAAAAATTACCATGCTCATGACAATGAAAACACTTCACCTTGGACATGTCATGATTCTTTCCATTCTTGGAATCGTATTTGGAATGGAATTTCTTCTCCTTCCCCTTCTTCACCTTGGAAGCCAAAGCACACTCCTCTTCATAATCCATTCTTAGATGAAGATCCATCTTCGGTGTTCTGTCTCAACTCCTCTTGCACCAAATCCGACCACAGTCATTCCCAATCTGGAAAATTTTCCCTTCCATTTACAGAGTCTTGATAACTGTGCCAACTCTTGGGAAGTCCTAGGAGAGCCAAACTAACCAAATCATCATCAATGATTGTTATACCAATGCTCCCCAGTACATCCCGACATTGGAAAAAATTTGTTATATATTTGGGTATGGAGTCACCCTTCTCCATCTTGATCTTCCTGAGTTTATCTTTGAGTGCCAATTTCCTATTGTCACTGCTGCTTTGGAATAGATCCATCAAAGCCTTCCACATTGCATATGGTGTAGCTTTCCCATGGAGGCTTGAGAAAATGTGGTCTCGTGCTCCCTCCAATAGGATCCTCCTCGCCTTTTCCACTTTCTTTTTCCATGCATCAAGATTTGCAGCATCTGTCACAACGGGTTTAGGAACACCATTGTCAATGAATTTCTTCAAGCCATTGTCTTCGAGTAATTCCTCCATCCTGTCCTTCCAAGAGACATCGTTTGAGTTGCCCTCGAGTGCATACTCCAACCTCAAGCCATTGAAAGCCATTTCGATCTTGAATCAACTGTAGCACCAAGAAAGTCTTTCTACAAATTCGAATTCTATCTAGTCACAAACTCAACTCCTGCTTCACTTCTACAATTTCCTGTGCTCCGATACCATGTAGAAATTATACAACATGCATGTATATCTTGGATTCACCCGATATGAATGTTGAATCACTTCTACAAATATTTTGCGGAATAAAAAACACAATCACTAATCACATGAAGTAAAGAAGAATCAAATCAAACACAACATGGATAATTTCCTGGAGAAAGCTTGCTACTCAAAACCCCACTATATTCTATTGTATATTCAACATGTATCATGAAACAATTACATACAAAACTCTTCTCACAAGAGCCCTCCAGTACTCAAGTATTTTTCTCACAATGTCATTACAAAAACTAACTAGTACTTAACCAATTTACTGCCTCCAGATAGCCTGCCTTGCTTGTGCAATCCTTGCTGAATTCAATCCCTAAAAGATAGGAATTTTTGCCTTCCTTGAGTGCGCAAGTATCATGGGAACTCCAATGGGTGTTTGGTTGCATGTGTGCAACCCAATAATCCTACAACTAATAGCCAGCTTCCCTTTCACCTAGATCTCAATTTGGTCTCCACTGGATCTGACATGCATGAAGCTAATAATAGTAAATCCTCAATTGCATGTGAGATCATTTATTGTGAATTAATTAATATTTAATTCACTTGATCTCTCACTAGTGTATCTTCAGTTACAACTAGCACAATTGAGTTTAATTGATTACAACCTACATTAACTAATGCACCACTACACTTCGAACTTTGTTACAACTATAATTACTCTGCATGCCTCACCAACTACATCTAACTCGGAATCCACTAGCTAACTGAGTTTATCACTCTCAGTTAACTATTACAAGATATAATTGATAATATATTACAATTTATTTTCCATCTTAATTAAGAGATAACTAAAATAGACATGCACCAAAAATAGCACTGTGGGCCCCACCCTAGAGTAGGTGCTTAATGCACTAGGCGTGGGTGCTGAAAATTTCTTGTTGAATCTCAACATGCAGCCCCTCCCCTCACCACTCTTGCAGCCCCTCCCCCGCACCACTCCTACAACCCTTCACTCTCGCAACCCCTCCCCCTCACCACTCCCGCAGCCCCTCATATCCTCTGCCCTCCCCCTCACCAATCCCGCAACCCCTCACCACTCCTGTCCCCACTCCTTCCCTTCCCCTCCCTCTCCCCCTCCCCTCCCCGCTTTCACCTCCACCTAACCCACCTTCCCTAGGTCGACCTCCGCCAGGTTCGACCCTCCCTAGGTCGACCTGCCATAGATCCAAGCTTCCCTAATTCGAACTTCCCCAGGTCTGACCTCCCCTGTACAATTTTTTTTTCTCATTTTTTTACACAAATTTTTAATTTTAATTTAATTTTAATTTTTAATTTTTAATTTTTTAAATTTTATTTATTTATTTATTTATATTTTATTATTAATTTTTTTTCTAGAACTGGTTTCTTTTAAAACAGAATACAAATTTTTAACAGAATTAATTTTTATAGCAGAGTGCAATCTTCACTCCAGAATTGCGTTTTTTTTGGCAGCAAAGTACATTTTACACCAGAATTGAGTTTTTTTTCCACCAATTTTTTTCCAAAATTCAGTGCATTCTCTCATATCTATTATGGTATTTTTTCTCTCTGGCAAGGAGAACTATCCTGAATGGTCTTAGAAAATCAATCACACTCTCATTTTTAATGAGTTGTAGAGAGGAATTTGTGAAGGATAAGGAGACAATCCACCAATAAAGCCCACCTTAGACAAGGAGATTGCCATTTGGGAAAACAAGAATTGCAAGGCCTATGTCTTGATTGCATCTTCTATAAATGAAGAGGTGATTCGCCATATTACACTGTTTTCAAATGAATATGAAGTCTTGATCAAATTTAAATAACTCTATGACTCACATTCAAAACTTGAAATTGTTCAATTAATGATTAAGTTGTTCAACCTTGAATTGAAAAATGATGACCCTCTTGTTTTAGCATCAGAAGTAAGATTTATCATGCATGACATTAAGAATATTGGTTTAGAAGTTGACATACCTCTCATAGCCTATGTTAAGGCATTGTATCTCATTTACTCACATTACCTTGAGTCATTGCAAGCAAGTGGAAACCTCATGAAGATCACCTTTGATTCCCTTGAGAAAAATTTTGTAGAAAGAGAGAAGTATTTTGGAAAGAAGACAAACCCTCTGTCTTCTGAATAAGTTGTATGTTTCACACATAGAGAGAAGAATAATGCTCAAGATTCTTCTAGAGGAAGAGGTGGCTGAAGAGGAAGATGAAGAAGGAATTTCAAAGGAAGGGGGGGCAGACAAACTCAAAGTGAAAAAATCTGATATTCATTGCATACGCTGCAATAAATATTGGCATGATGCATCTACATGTAAGCTACCTTGGGACAAAATTGAGCAGCAAATAAATCAAGAAAAAGGTAAAAATCATGACAAAGACATAGGTAAAACACCCAAATCTGCTCATTATGTAGTAACACATTGTAACATTGGAGTAACTGAAGACTTGTTTGATGCTTCACTTACTTATTGGAAAAATGTTTGGTTGCTAGATTCAAGAGAAACATGTCACATAAATTTTAGAAAATATTTTTTGAAGAATTTAATGACAAGGTTGATGGAGCAGTATACTTCATAGATAAATCTAAACTCAAGCCATCAGGGCTTAGCACAATCAGGTTTAAGCTGGCTAGTCTTCCAGATCATCTTCTACATGAGGTTCTATACCTCCCTGAGTTAAGGAGAAACTTGTTTTCCTTGGTACACATCCGCTAGCAAGGAAAATTCATCCACATGTTTTATGGCAAGGTTGAGGTCAGAAAAGCATCAAATCGCTCACTTGTCATGAAGGGAATAGAAGAAGGAAGACTCTTAAAGCTGCAAGGTACCTTTTCTCATGCACAAAAATTTGCATTCACTTCTAATCATGATGAAGGTACATTACCAACAATTATTTTATGGCATGATAGATTTGGACACTTAAACTATGACAACCTTTGATTTTTGAATAAAAATGGTGTTACTGGATTGCCTACAATTCCTAGAAAACTTAAGCAATGTGATGCTTGTATTCTATGAAAGCATAGAAAAAAATACTTTCATGATTCACATTCCAGAGCACATAGAAAACTTGAGCTTATTCATTTAGATTTATGTGGTCCCATGCCTGTTTCTTCTGCAAATAGAAATAAATATATGATGAAATTTATTGATGATTACACTAGAATGTGTTGGGTTTAATTATTGAAAAAAAAATCTGATGCTTTTCAAACATTCAAGAATTTTCGTGCATGGATTGAAAATGATGCACAAACTAATATTGGATCTCTGTGCACTGATAATGGAAAATAATACACTTCAAAATAATTTGAAAACTATCTTCACCAACATGGGATAAAACATCAAACAATTGTGTCCTATAATCCTCAACAGAACGATGTAGCTGAAAAAATGAGCAGGATAATTTTAAATATGGTTTGCTAAATGATATTTTTTAAGAATGTAAAATTGATGTTCTGGGCTGATGCAGTTCTATGTGTTGTGTACATAAATAATATGTGTCCTTCTAATCCAATCAGAAACAAAACTCCTTATGAAATGTGGCATGGCCACATTCCTTCGGTAAAGCATTTCGGGGTTTTTGGTTCCACCTGTTATGATTTGATACCTAAGGTACAAAGAAATAAACTTGGTGCTAGAAGTTGAAAATGTATCTTCTTGGGGTATTCAAATACCTCCAAAGGATATCGTCTCTATGATGAAGTCAATAAGAAGTTTGTAGTATCCAGAGATGACATATTTCTTGAATCTTCCAATACTGACAATGTTGTTGAGCGGAAACTTGATCGCTTGGATCGATTCACACATACAAAGTCATTTCAAGAATTTGATAATTAGATTCCACATATTGAAGGGGGGATTCCTATACTAAATCAATCTGTGGAATCATCTTCCGAAGCACCCTCTCCCCCACATGAAGAACCAACCACAGATGACACCTTGAATGATGTGATTGAAAAAATTGTGAGATTGAATCTTGATTCAATTCAAACTCAGTCAAATGGCTAACAAAGACACTAGAAAATGTTCGTCCTGATGAGATTGGAAATATAGGTTCCACCAGGAAAAATGGAGGTGACATAGATAATTATGGTTCACCTATTGATATTGATATTGCTTATAACTGTGAACTGAATTTGTCTATAGATCTTGAACCAAATTTCTTCAAAGAAGTTGCTTCTCATGATGAATGGAATGAAGTGATGCAAAAGGATTATGATGCCTTGATAATGAATGGCACTTGGAAGCTGGTTGATCCTCCATTGGGAACCAAACCAATTGGCCGCAAGTGGGTCTACAATAACAAGTACAAATCGAGGCTTGTGGAAAAATGTTTTGCACATAAAGAAGGGGTCGATTATGAGGAAAATTTTCCCCCACAAAAAAATGGGCCACCATCCGGACACTCTTTTCCTTAGCAACTCTGAAGGGTTGGAAAGTCCATTAGATGGATGTAAAACTGACTTTTTGAATGGATATCTAAAGGATAATGTTTTTATGTCCCAGCCAGAAGGATTTTTTGTGAAGGGCCAAGAACACAAATTATGTAAGCTTATAAAATCCTTGTATGGCCTCAAGAAAGCACCACGAGCCTGGTATGAGAAATTAACTGAGCATCTTCTGAAACTTAACTTCAGACATTTTGATCTTGATAATGCAACTTTTTTTGTTAAGAAATTTTGGAAAACAATTGTATATCTTGTGGTGTATGTAGATGATATTTTGATGATAGGGAACAATGAGAGCTATATTTCATCCATAAAGAAATAATTGAAGAAAGGTTTTGAAATGAATGATTTTGGCTATGTTCACTACTATCTTGGTATTGAAGTAACTCAACATCCTAAATTTATATTCCTTTCTCAAAAGAAGTACATTGGAGATCTTTTGAACAAGTTTGACATGGACAAATGCAATCCTTTGACCACTCCAATGGAACAAAACTTGAAGCTCACATCCATTGACGGGAAGGAATTCAAGGATGCAACGAAGTATAGACAACTTGTAGGAAGTCTCATTTACCTGACTAATACGAGGCAAGACGTCTCATTTGCTATTGGAATCCTCTCCAGGTTTATGAAAAAACCTTGCGAAGGACATTGGTTTGCTGCAAAAAGAGTTCTAAATTACTTGAAGGGGACTCAAGACTTTGGACTCAAATACACATAGGTGGGATAATTTAGCTTGATTAGATAATCTGATTCAAACTTTGATGGGAATAAAGAAACCAGGGTATCTACTTCAGGTTATACTATGAGTCTTGGATCAGGAGATGTCTCCTGGAGATCACGCAAACAGTCAGTTCCAACAGATTCCACAACTGAGGCAGAATATGTGGCAGCAGCTGAAGAGACAAAGAAAATTGTGTGGGTCAGGAAAATCCTATAAGATTTGCAGATGAAATAAATGCATTCAACACCACTCATGATCGAAAAAACTTCTGCAATAAAGTTAGCCAAGAACCCAAAGTTCCATGATTGAACGAAGCACATCAATACAAAATACCATCTGATTCGATAGCATGTTGAGGAAAAAAAATTCCATCTACGTCATTGTTCCACAAATGAGCAGTCTGCAGACATCTTCACCAAAGCGCTTGGAAGAGAAATGTTTGAAAATTTTAGAACAATGCTTGGACTCACCAACATCCCTTCAGATTAAGGGGGGGAATGTTGACACCTAATCCTAAGGGTTTGGGTGAAATTGTATAATAATATAAATTAGGAAATAAGGAAGTATAAGAGACATTGGGAAATGAATCCCAACGGTCTCACCTCCATGTATAAATTCATGTACACCCTCTATGAAATTCATATTATATTTTGTGGAGTTACCTCCTAGTCTGACAAATACTTAGCCAATTTCTAGCTTGCCCAGGTCCCTATTTCCTCGTGCAGTTTCCTTGGGTAATTAGGCCCTATTGATTAGGGAAATTACCAATCCATAATGCACAATTAAAATAATTATACAACTGATAGTACACTTCCCTTGAAATCCAATCTCAACTAGGTATTCCTCATAACTGACATGCATGAGTTATTTATGAGTGAATTATCAGTTAAATGGTTGAACACATGAAGTGACAACCCACTATCTAACATCCTATTAGTTCCTCCATCAGTTAGAACTATTTTAACTGAGTTTTACTAAGATAATTTAAGTTAATTAATAAGAACTCAAAATAAACTGGACCAGGGCTCCTGTAATGTAGGAGACTCTCTACATGCCTCTAATTTGGCCCTTAACTTGAATTAACTGAACCAACTAAGTTATCCTAAATTAGTTAACTCATACAAGTTGTCATGTGATGTGGAATTACAATTTTATTCTAATTTAATTCAAGGAAAACTTAAATTAGAATCCTTTCTTGGTGCCATCCTCAGAAATAAAGGGATTGTTTGATACCCCGATCTTGCCTCTATGGAACTTGAATTTTCCTCTTGACAGTGCCTTTGTCAATATGTCTTTATCCCTCTCCTCTGTAGGAATGTACTCTAATAGAATAATCCACCTCTGTACAAAATCTCTGAGATGGTGATACAAGATGTCGATATGCTTGGACCTGTCATGAAAAAATGGATTAACTGAGAGTTTAATGCAACTTTGGTTATCACAATAAATCACCTTTAGATCCATTTGTTGACCAAAAAACCCAAAAATGATCTTCCTCATCCAGATAGCCTCACAAGATGCTTGACTAACATCCATGTACTCTGCTTCTGTTGAACTAAGTGTAACTGATCTCGCTTCCTACTGTACTAGGAACTGCCGCTGACCCAATACTGAAGATGCCCCCTGATGTGATATTCCTCTTGGATGTAATCCATCCCCAATATGCATTTGTGAAGCCTTGAAACTTCACTCACTTTGTCCGTCTGTACCAAAGACCAAATTGAGTGGTGCCTCTGAGGTATCTCAACACATGTTTGGAAACCTTATAATAAATATTTGTTGGATTAACCATAGATTGACTAAGTAGGTTAACCACATAACACATGTTCGGTCATTTGTTCACCAAGTACATGAGTGAACCTACAAGCTAACTATAAATGGTAGCTTCAACGACTTCACCTGAAGTAGCATCTTCCTTCCTCCAATTACCTGCTAGAGGAGTCTCCATGGTTTTTCTTCTCTCCATGTGAAACTTATTTAGTATCTCATTGGCATAATTTCCTTAAGAGATAAACAACTTCCCATCTCTAGTGCCAAATTTTCAAACTAAGGAAATAATGTAAGAGCCCCATGTCCTTCATCTCAAATTCTCTTGCAAGATCCTCTTTGCAAGAATTTATCAACTTCTCATCACCTGTCAGAATCAAATAATTGACATCTAATACTATAATCAATAATTTATCTTCTACCACAATATGGTAAAGGTTCACATCTACTTCACTTTTGGTGAAACCTGACTCAGTGAAATAATTTTCGATCCTAGTGTACCAAGCAAGAGGTGCTTGTTTCAGTCCATATAACGTTCACTTGAGTTTGAACACATGTGACTCTATGTCGAAGGTCTCAAATCCTTAACACTGCTCTATGTACACTGCTTCCTCAATCAATCCATTGAGGAAAGTTGTCTTTACATCCATTTAGAGTATTTTCCATCCCATTTGCGTTGAAAGTGTAAGGATAGATCTGATTGAAGAGTACCTTACTACTGGAGCAAAGGTATCCTCGTAATCTACTCCCTCTACCTGAGAGAACCCCTTGGCAAAAAATCTTCCCTTGTGTTTCTCCACACTCCCAATTTCTGCTTGCTTCACCTTGTAGATCCACCTGGATCCTACAATTCACTTGTCCTCTTGTCTTGGGACAAATTCCCATGCATTTTTTTTGATAATGGAGTCATACTCCTAAACCATGGCATCAACCCATACTAGTTGTTTCATTTCTTCCTCGAATGAGGATGGCTTAGTCTCTACACTCTAGCTCATAAGAGCCATGTAGCCAGTGTATCTATTTGGGTAACTTCTATGCCCGCGATGTGATGTGGGTGCTCCCACATTCTCTCTATCATCATGCATCAACCTATCAACCTCTTTGGTTTGCTTCCTTTTGTCTTTGGATGTCTCTACTTGGGTGGGTGCTTACAATCTCTGCTCCTCTTCTTGTGGCTACTCCACATATTGAGGTTCTTATTTTGGAGCTAATAATCCTCAACCGCATGCATCTAAAGCTCCCTTTCAAGTGAAATTTTCATGGCCTTTCCTTCATCGAATTTCACAACTCTATGAAACGCTATCATCATGTGAGATGGAAAGTACACCTGAGAGTTGTGAGGTCTATTAGTGTACCCCACAAATATGCCCAACTCAGCTGTTGGTTCTATATTTTTTCGTGCATATTTAGTAACATGATAGTAAACTGATGAACCAAAAAATTTAAAGTGCGCCACATCTGGCTTCTTACCGGAAAGGCTTCTTTTGGTGTACACATCTCAAGGATTTGATGAGGAATTATGTTCTGCACATGCACAACTATGTTGCATGCTTCTCCCCACAAGTGAAATGGTCACTACAAGGAAAAGACCCTCTAGCGGATGTTTTTGAGGATCCCCTTATAAAAATACCACAGACATCTGTTTCTAGCGGACGTTCCTAGAGGAGGTTTCCAGCTGGAGGTTTTTGCAGATGTATTTAGTTTAGTGCTCCTATCATCGTACAACGCACTGGTGTGTTCAACATGAGAACGCACTGGTGCAGTAAAAAAATTGGCACACCAGACACTATGCACTCCATAAACACCCGCCCGGTGCGTTGTATTTCTATAGCACACCGGTACTTTACATAACTTCTGCACCGACGCCTCATAAAAAGTGCGCGAAAACCAAAACCACCCGAGTCACCCTTAAACGCACCGGGTCTTCAACACACTAGGTCACCTTGAAATACCCATGCACAAGAACATGGTTAAATAAATAAAATATTATGGCCAAAAAATCGCACAAAACATAGGCACACCAAACACCGTGCGCTCCTAACACACCCGCTCGGTGCATCATATTCCTGTAGAGCACCGGTTCCTCACAGCTATTCCGCATTGATGCTTCAGAAAACGTGCGTGAAAACAAAAACTGCCCGGTGTGTAATAAAGCAAACGCACCGAGGCGCCCATAAACCCCGCACACTAGCAGAGGGTTAAATAAAAAAAAATTACGGCCAAAAAACCGCACAAAACATTGGCACACCGGAAACCGTGCGCTCCGTACACACCCGCCCGGTGCCTTATCTTAAGGAGCCGCACCGGTGTGTGTCAAATCGTTAGCATCGATGCATCATGAAAAGCGTGCAAAAAATGAAACCGCCCAGGGCAGAATGACAGAAACACACCGGGTAACCTATAAACTCCGTGCACCGGAACAGGGTTAAATAAAAAAAAATTACGGCCAAAAAACCACACAAAACATTGGCTCATCGGACATCGTGCCCAGTGCGTCATATTACTGTAGAGTACCAGTGCATTACAACTATGACGCACCGGTGCCTCATAAAATCACGCGAAAACAGAAACCGCCTGGGGCGGCATAGTGCAAATGCACCAGTATGCCAATAAAAACCCCGTGCACCAAAACAGGGTTAAATAAAAAAAATTAAAGCCAAAAAACCACATTTTTCACTTTTTTCAGAGCTACAGAGATCTCAAGCACCAGTGCAAGTTATCCTTGCTTGAGCCGCCTTGACATCCGTGCTCCCATTGCACTCATTGCACGCACTACTGTTGTGCATTGCCACCAATCTCCAACTTGAATTTTGTAAAACAGTGGACAAATTTTCTTTTGCAAATTATACAGCCAATATGCCTCCTTGATGTGTAGATGTACATGTATTTTTCTTGTTTTTCCATAATTAAGCCTTTTAGCGGATTATAATTTCAAAAAACCTTAAAATTAACCATTAAAAAAAAAAAAATTGTCGCGCGGTGCGCTTGAGCTGTTCAGTTCGCACTGGTTTGCGGTGCTGCCTGTAAATTTACAGGCCGCACCACCACCGAAGCTAATGGTATCCGCACCAGTTTCGGGGCAGTACCAATAGGAGCACCATGTTATTTTAATTTTTTTTTAAAAGTGCGGTGCAGTCGTTTACCAGGTCGCACCGTTGAGAATGTGGTATCGCAGCAACACGGTGCGTTGACAGAATTATCCACCTTGGGGCGTGTAATGTTGTGAGCGCACCACATACCTCAATTCGACATTGTCAACGGTTCGGCTTGGTAAACCGGTGCTAAGGATATCCGCACCAGTTCCAGGAGGGTACCAAAGGCGCACCGTGTTATTTTAATGTTTTTAAAAAGAGTAGTGCGGTCAGTTACCTGGACGCATCGTTGACATATCTGAATAGTGGTGATGTGGTGCGTTGATCGAAATAACTGCCCTGGGATGAATATTTTTGTCAGCACACGACTTAACTTATTTTCCTGCGTCAACGGTGCGACATTTTAAAATACCGCACCGACAACTATGTACGGTGGCAGGAGGGCGGTGCGCTGAGTTAGCTATATGCCCTGGGGCATATAGTGTAGTCAGTGCACCGCCCTCCTGACACTGCACGTAGTCAATGGTGCGCTAAAAACATTTTCTGGTGCATTGCCCTCGGTGCGTTGAATATCATTAGGTGCACCGTCCCCGGTGCTCTCTGTTGAAAGATGCACCGGGACCGGTGCGTGACTATGTTTTTTGCGCACCGACTGTTTTTTTATTTATTTTTCAAAAAATATTTATATACATATATTTCTAAATACATGTATCATTTAATAAAAAAATTGTGTTTAATATGTCAATCATTCATAGACGTGAAAGGAAATAAGAGGGGCAACAACAACAACAAAATGCGGAACAATATAACATATTTCGCTTGTGGGAGGCAAGAGAGAGGGAGAGAGATGCGTACCCTCACCCTATTACAGTAGCGATGCAGGGGATCCTAAGGCATGTAGGCCTCCTCAAGTTCTATGAGGAGGCTAATTCCCTAAAGTCCCATAGTTTGTTTTTGAGACATCTTATCCGAAGATGGAATGCCCAGCGACAGGCTTTCCGGGTTGGTATCAACCAGTGGTACACGCCCACTGAGGAGGATATATACTTTATTATAGGGCTATCGAGGAGAGGGGTGGATTTTCCCTCATTCCCCGAGGTTCCAGCTGGCTCTGTAGTAGGGAGTTAGTTAGTTTACTCTCGGAGATACATAGGAGAAAATTTAGTATCTCATGCAGATTTTCGGGTCGTTGTAGGGCAGTTACGTATTGGTGCGTTTGGTCATGAGGAGGTGCAGTGTCTCTCACTTATCATTTCAACCATTTCACACAACACCAGTGACAGGCAATGCATTAGTTGCTCACATTTATATTATGTTGATTCTTTAGTACAACAGCCATGACTTGTTAGTTGGTTTGCCATTTTTTTGTGGCAGTTCTGTATAGCATTAGATAGATGTCATGCTCAAGCACAAGGGAGGGTCAACTTCCCTTTTTCTTTAGATATTTTTTGTTTATTTTTTGAGAGGTTTCGAGAGACGAGGCCTAGTTTTCTTCGGCAGCCTCATAGGTCGATTACTGAGGAATGTATGCACATGTGGGGGGAAATTATGCCCAAGAGGGAGGAGACTCTGTTTCAAGCGAGGATATCAGATGATGCAGTGGAGTTGCTAGCCAGTGTTGATGAGAATCCCTTCATTATGGTCCCCTGTCCTTATGCGGGGTTGGATTGGCGAGGGTGTGCCAACATCCTCTTCACAGCTGATGAGCCACTAGATGATAGAGGTAATATTACTGTTTTATTTAATTTTATTCTAACATGTTCTTTAACTTGTTTCTATTAAATTGTGTAATGAAATTGTCTAATTATTGTTGTGTACTTGTATATATTTTGCAGACATTGGATATTTTGATGGCAAGGAGATGCTGCCACCACCACTTGATCCAAGTGTGGATCCTGATGACGATGAGGGCATGCCAGATGCCGAGGATCATCAGGAGGATGGTGCAGAGAGACTTTTTCCTGTTGGTGTGCCGGTGCGTGGTCGACTTAGTGATGCTAGATACAGGATGGAGTTGGGTGACCAACTAATTGCATTGATTGTTGAGGCAGGCATTAGGCCCACTCATTACAGAGACATAGAGGCCGATGATAGGCTATTACGGATGTGGAGAGGCATGCCGCGTGAAATGTACAGCCTGATGCGGCATGTCATAAGAGTTACAACATATTTTATTAAAGTGATGAGGATTGTTGCATGTTACGATCAAGCCGCAGCACGCGATGGACAATTTGCGAGGCACATTGTACCATCATCTAGTACTGATATTGATCATGTTGTACTACCAGTAGTTGATCCATGACATTTATATTACAGTTGTATATTTTTAACATTATTCAGTTATATATATATATATATATATATATATATATATATATATATATATATATATATATATATATATATATATGATGTGTATTTTTTATCATTAATATTTGTGAATTTATACTTAATTTACATGTTGGTGATCATCATGATGTGTATGTTGTTAGGTCATGTTAGATATGTTCATTTAATATGCACCTTGTAGATAGATGTGTATCTGATAGCATGAGTAATTTGACATGAGATGTATATTTGATGTTTGTGTTGTGATGATGTTAATATATAATGTTAATTGTGTTTTGTTAGATGATCATGATCACAATGATGCAGTTAGCGATTTTGAATGTGTTTTTTAGTCAAACATGATGTTTGTATGATGATTATCATGAACGTTATGTTTACTAATTAATTTAATACTAAATGATCATGATATTTTGAGTTGCTAAATTCAGAATCTCCACAGTGTGCATTTTTGCGTCTATATTTCGGGTCTAGAACAAGACCCATCATTAGGACAAATCCTGTCGAAAATAGAGGAGGTTAGATATCATAAATATACCAAAGGAGTGCATGAGGTAGGCCGACCAACCATAAAAAATCAATATTTTATAATTTAATAAATTAAATAATGTTTTTAATATTTTTGCAAAGTTTACAGTTTAAAATAGTTAGCTTAAATTCCTTATAATTTATTAGAGATTAATCAGACTAAAAAGGGGGGTTAAGGTATCCCAAAGAGGTCATATGCTATAAGAATTATTAATATTATAGTAATAATAATCCAAATATTTTATGTAATAAAACTCTCCACCACATCTGCCTAGAAGAGGCTAGAGTGATTGTCAATGAAAATCACTATTACAAAAGGAAAATGCGTGAGGCGCTTGAAATCATCAAGCATCTAGAAAACCTCAATAGGGATGGAGGTTTAGAAGTTAGCAGAAATTGGGTCCCCTTATTTTCCCACTCTTAAACTAGTCCTTTTCCTTGTTGTCACCCTTGGCTTCCTCTTCATTACCTTTCATAGCGCCTCCCTCCCCTGCCCTTCCTTTAACCCTTTAAATAATCCTGTTTGGACTCTTCCTTTACCTTGAAAAAGACACCTTGCTGACACCTGCTGACTCTCCTCCTTCCTTCCCCTAATATATTCCCCCTTAAACCTTTACTTATATCTTAATAAAATATTAGGAATTTAAATCATTAGTATGAATTTTTAATTACTAAACATTATTAGTAATAGTTAAAAATTACCGATTCCTAATTATATATTATAATCAAATTATCCCCCGTAATACTAATCTATAGTAACTCACCTAGTATTAACCTCCCTAATTTATTACATAAAATATTTGTATTATTATTACTATAATATTAATAATGCTTATAGCATATGACCTCTTTGGGATACCTTAACCCCCCTTTTTAGTATGATTAATCTCTAATAAATTATAAGGAATTTAAGCTAACTATTTTAAATTGTAAACTTTGCAAAAATATTAAAAACATTATTTAATTTATTAAATTATAAAATATTGATTATTTTATGGTTGGTCGGCCTACCTCATGCACTCCTTTGGTATATTTATGATATCTGACCTCCTCTCTTTTCGACAGGATTTGTCCTGATGATGGGTCTTGTTCTAGACCCTAAACGTAGACGCAAAATAGCACACTGTGGAGATTCCAAATTCAACAACTCAAAACTCACACCACAGTGATCATGATATTGTAAAATTGTAATATTTGTAATTCTAATTGTATTTAAAATTATAAAATTGTAAATGTAATGGTATATATGTAAATTTGTAAAATTGTAATTGTAATTGTAATTTTTTAATTTGTAAAATTGTAATTGTATATATGTAAAATTCTAAAATTGTAATTGTACGTGAAGTTGTAAAATTGTAATTGTCATTGTATGTAAAATATTTGTAAAAGTTTAATTGTATTAATGTGATATGAATTTATTAAAATTTGTAAATTTGTAAATTTTAAATAACTGTAAAATAATAAATCTAGAATAATATGATTTATTGTAACATAATAAAGTTTAGAAAATAATGCAAATAAATTTCTGTACTTTAGAATTATCATTATTTTATTATGATCTTAGATACAAAAAAAAAATTAATTATACAGTACGCCATTGTTTTTGAGATCACCATAATTGCAAATTATCAAGTGAATTATTGATTTTAACATTAACACAATGCAAATTACCAATTAATTCAAAATACATATTATATTAATATTTCGAAAAAACCATCTTAAAAAGTATAAATATTGATGAAATAACACATGTACCATATCACTCTCGGTTCTCATGATCACCCTCATTATCATTAGCTCGCATGGCATGATATCACTATTGTTCTAAAATATATCTTTTTATCTAGGGTCATGTGTCAATACGAACCACCAATCCCTATCCAACACATTTGGGTAAAAAAACACCTGGTTGCAGTGTTTAGGGAAAACATAGGTCTCCTTAGCTTCATCCCACATATTTCTAGAGTTGATACATATTAGCCTACTATTGCTATCTTCCTTTACATTATTCCGATCAAAGGTGTCCCACCACTTGCACCTAAAAATAACACATTGGAAAGAAGAAAAATCCACTTCAATGATCTCTTGTATCTTTCTGACGTAACCTAAAATCCCTCGTACTAGGTTTTGATCACAGTGGCTAGATAGAATAGATTGATCAAACTCGACTTCCACTCCACAGTCTTGTGTGATGTTTCCAACATCAGCATTTTCTGTGCAAAAATGGTATTCATATGCCTACATAGATGGGAACAAATGCACCTACTATAAAAAAGTTTAAAAAATCATAGTATCATGTGTCTTATAAATAATAATCCAACAGTTAAAATATGAAATGTAGATGTCTTAATAAAAATTTCAAAATTACATATAAATTAAAAATATTATTACCGAGTTGCTGCACCTAATCCCTACGTTTAGCGCATCCTCTTCAGCATGCGGGTAACGACCGGTAGCACCGTATTTCTCTCTGACTTGGTTAGCAACCCAAGTGTTGGGGCATATTTTTGGCATATTTTCTTTTAAATGATCGGAATAAGGCACACTTCTACCATTCAATCGTGTGAATTCCTTCCCGTCACTATCCCATTTCATCCTGTTTTGTTCGTACAATGTGACCCACGGTTGTGTCGCTTTAGAATTATAAAGAACGAATTTATTGATTGCTTCAATTTTTGCATTCGTTGATGAAATCAAACCAACATTATATAGTACTTAAAGATCAAAATATACATTATATCTAAGTTCAACATGAATATTAATTGCTTTTTGTAAATTTGAAAATTTATAAGTCGCTTACTCTTTATCAAGCACTTTTTTCCACTTGTTTGGAGCAACTCTCCTTCTCTTTTGTCTTCATCCATTTCATCATCCCAAATCACTACATTTGGTCTGTTGTCGATCTGCTTGATGTACTCACTAGCATAATAGAAAGACGCATATGATATGTACCCCTCTGCCATAGACCCCTCAGGTTTTTCCCTTTGTCGAACAAAACCTTTCAATTTCTTCATGTACCTCTCTAAGAATAAAATCCAACGACAAGAAACAACCCCAACTAATTCAACCTCATCTACCAGGTGGATTAGAAGATGAACCTGTAAGTCCATGAAACTCGTCGGAAGTTCCTTCTCAAACATACAAACAATCTCAAATATATCTTGACACCACTGTGGAATGCTAGCCACTTGAATCTCCTTTGACATGATCCAACGTACAAATGCAAATAATTTAGATATGGCAAGTCCTAGGTCTTGAGGGAATTCATGTTTCACACACCCACGCATGAACAAAGGATAATGACACTACAAAGTTATAAACACGTGCAATAATATACAAAATTAGTTATGTTTTATAGTCACATGGATAAAATTTATTAATATAACAAATAATAAATCATGCTTTTGACATTATACGTACTCTTAGAAGATTCAAATGGTCATGCGATTTCAACCCCAACAAATGGTCATCCATGGTGAAGAAACGTCGTAGTGAAGACCCATATGAAGTTGGCACCCTCACATCCATTATAACTTCCTTTGCCAAAGATATATCATATTTTTTTTAAATCCGTGGGACATCACCTTCTTTGAAAAACCATGAATTAGAGGGACCAATGCCTGCCTCTGATCTCGTACTTTCTAATCGTCTTGGCCAATATTTCTTTTTAGTTTTGAAGTAATAAGATCTTTCCTAACCGCTAATGTGTCACTTTTTTTCGATGATATGTGCCTCCATAAAGAAGATGAAACTTTTTTAAATATATGCATGGGATCTAATAAGTAGGCAATATTAAAGATGCTCACAATATAAGGAGGTCATAAAATAAATTGTACACTACATCTGACCATTCTAAATATAGGTATCTAATCCCTGGATCATCGAACATGAGCTCCCCATTTGAATCGAACATTTCTATGAACTCCTTCTCCTTCTCTCTCTCATATGCTCTAAGCCATTCAGCTGGTGTCATTATTGGAGGCCTTTGGGGTCTCTCTCGTTTACCATTGAAAGCGGATGCTTCTCTTCTGTAAGGGTGTTATTCTAGTAGGAATACCCTGGAGCAATCATACACTGACTTTCGTAGGTCTTTTGACCATCTAGCTTTCAGAGAAGGTCCACAACATTTACATCCAAAATACCCTTTTGTTACAAGACTTGCGAGATTATATATATATATATATATATATATATATATATATATATAGATATATACATTAATTAATATGCATGACACGTTAAAGAATATCATGAAGATTAGAACAAATATTACAACGAATTAAATAACTAATATGTGAAACAATATTTTTACATATATAAACAAATCAATAAATTAAACATATAATTTACCAGAGCAAACTCCTAAGCACAGATAATCATGTATGTATAGCACACTATGCCATACAACGTAAAATCTATCACTGCGATAAGGTCTTGATACATCATATACATTCATCCCATCCCATAATTCCTTCAATTCATCTACCAATGGTTGTAAGTAGACATCCTCTTCACTTGTCTTCTACCGGGGGCTATAAGCCAGCCTCAGATGTTCCTCTTCCTTGGAGAGCCATCAAAGGGATGTTCTTCTCAAAATCACTCTTCTAGGCCAAACTAAATAGTTGGTGTTTTGGAGGGAATATGGGTTAAGCGCCATCCTTAGCTATCTTTGAGTCATAGACTTTATACTTCATCCTTGAATTTTTTGAGCCATGTATCCTCTATATGCTTCATGTCTATTGAATCGAGTTGGGATTCACATAAATCCCCAACTCAATACCTACATTATTAAAGGAAATACCATCCCCCATAACATAGCTAATTCTTTGCAACAAAAGAGCATTTCAATCCTTAGGATTATAGGCATGTGCCTCAATATCTTAAAAGGAGGACCAGTACGTGATTTACCCTTATTTTTTGATTTATCATACCTGTCATGCCCACATTTCGAACACATCTCTTTGTCTGCATATTCTCCTCTATATAGAATACAATCATTTGGACATGCATGATATGATATGTACTCAACACCCAACATTTTCAACAATTTTTTTGCCTCTTCGTAGCTACCGGGCAAGACATTATCACTCGGAAGAACCTTATCTTTGAATAACCTGTAGTTGGTGATCATGGAAAAATATATTAATAAATGTACATTAATGTCGATATAATTATTAACGTTCATAAAATTTACCATTTGTAATGTTCATTGCAGTGTACTGATTATATTTCAAAGTTATATAAGGGAGTACTTTATGGTAACTTACCTCAAAATTTCCGAGAAATATGCATTCGATAAGCCAAAATTTTCTTTCAAGTTGTACAGTAACATCGTTGTCCCCAACTGGGTAGACTTTGACTAACCGCTAGGTCCAAATAGAGGGGTGGTGGAAGCAAATTTAAGGCTTTCGAAAAAGGTGTCAGCGATATGAGCATCATCCCATGGCTGATCATCATTTTGGAATGCATCTAACAACATTGGCCCCACGGAAGTCATATCCCTTAAGTAATCATCCATACCAACCTCTATTTGATTGCCTCCATTTCCAGCTTATGAAGAACTACTATTTCTGTATTCATTCCTAATTGGTGAATCTGGATGTAGCGAGAATTGAATCGGTGGTTGATTCAACCATTCTTGGTATCGTTCCTCTCCATTTTTTTCTCTTAATTCAGTCTTCTCTTGATTTTACATTGTTGTGGGGTGCAACGGAAGATGGTAGGTAGGTCGTTCATCATCACTAGAATCCTAATAATTAAAAATAATAATTTTGAACATGATTAATACAAAATATATGATTTAAACTAGTAACCACATTGACAATATTGCATGATTATAAATTGTTTTGACGTTGAAATAATTACATATTAATCATATATATGCCACAAAATTATAATTATAATTACCATCATTGTCCCGGGATTGTGGCTAGAAGATGCAATATTGTTACAATTGGTAGGGTGAAGCGGCTGTCCATTTTCATCTACCAAATGTGCCTTGTGGTATGCAGCTCCTGATAAGAACTTTTGATGTTTTGGAGCAGTTTGAATATTTTGTGCATCTGAACTTGATGTTGAATCTACATGAACCTGCAAATTTGTATACATTATAAATTTAATTAAGTTGTGCATGATTGACTTCATGGATAAAAAACATAAATTCAATTAGATAGTGAAAAAATAAAACAAATTTGAAGTAAATATTACGTCTCCAGATGGATAGGGAGAACTCCGCTATGGAATTTGAGAAATATTATGGAATGAGCTGGCTTTTGAAGAATTTTCCATTCCATATAATATATGATATTTTCTCCCTGCATTTGAGAAAAACAATAATAAACTTTGGTGCATAAACCTAAATGTAATTTCTTTGCGTAATGTACAGATAACCGCACCGGTGCGTTTTTGGTATTGTGCCTCGGTGCCGTTTTATAACTCGATGCACCGGTGTGGTGCGATTAAAGGATGCACAGTAAACGAATAAAAAGAAATAAAAAAAAAGTGCAATCCTATTTTCTTTAAGTGAAAAAAAAGTAGTAAATTGAGAAATGGGCAGCAAAATATTTTCAAAAATCTAATTTCATAAAACATTTCTTTAAATACTAAACACTTTTCATTATTTCACTATTTTTGCAAAAAAATTCAGCTAGAGATTTGCAGGATACATACCTGGAGCAAACAAAGCATGAGAGCACTGTGGAGTAGGGAAATACATTCGAACAAAATTATTTAGACAATCAAAATTCCAAACCTTTGGTGATTCAAACCTTGTACCATAGAATTTCAAATGAAACCTTTGGTGATTCAAACCTTGTACCATAGAATTTCAAATGACATGAGTAAAGTTTATTGTTTTTTTGTATTTTTTTCTGCTGTTTTTTTACCTTCTCTGCATTTTTCAGAAAACAAAATAAATAAAAAAATCCATTTTTAGAAACAAAAACCCTAGATTCTTTTTGTTTCTGCCCTTTCTTCTCCCTCTTTCTATAATTTCAGAATTAGGGCTTTTCAATTTAGATTTATAGGGTTTGTATAGTCATAAGACATCCAACCCATGGGATGAATTGCATAGTTGGATCCTAATCCATGTTGGCCCTTGCGTCAACATAAAAAAAAAACATATTTTTTTTAGTCGGTGTGCCATGCATAACATAGCGCACCGCGAAAGTATAGTGATAAAAAAAAAAAAAAACATGTTTTAATCAGTGCGCCATATGTAACATATGGAACCGGTGCACTATTTCATTATAGTGCACCGCCAACGTGCTGTTTTGCAAAAAAAAAACCATTTTAGAAACAAACCCTACATTCTTTTTGTTTCTGCCCTTTCTTCTCCCTCTTTCCGTGATTTCAGAATTAGGGCTTTTCAATTTATATTTATAGGGTTTGTATTGCTAAATATAAGCCTAAGACATCCAACCCACTGGACGACCTGTATAGTCAAATCCCAATCCATGTCGGCCCTTGCGTAAATTTAAAAAAAAAAAAAAAAATTGTTTTTTTTTGTTTTGTTTTGTTTTTTTTTTTATGCGCCTTGTGTACCTAAGTGCACTGATGCGCTCTATTATCCCAGTGCACTGCACAAGTTTTGTGATAAAAAATTAGAAAAACAAAATATTTTTTCTCAGTGTGCATTTGTAAAATATGCAGTCGGTGCACTATTTCATTATGGCACACCGTGAACGTTCTATTTCGAAAAAAATAAAAGTAAAAACTTTCAAAAAATGCAAATCTTACATTCTTTTTGTTTCTGCCCTTTCTTCTCCCTCTTTCTGTGATTTCAGAATTAGGGCTTTTCAATTTAGATTTATAGGGTTTGTATTGCTAAATATAGACCTAATACATCCAATCGACGGGACGATTAGCATAGTCAGATCCCAATCCATGTGGGCCGTTGGATGAATTTCAAAAAAAAAAAAAAAATTATTTATCGGTGTGCCTGGCGTAACATAGCACACTAGTGCTCTATATTGTACAAGCGCACCACATAAGTAATGTGATAAAAAATTAATGAACATTTTTTTTTTATTGGTGCACCATATGTAAAATATGGCACCGGTTTATGCTACAAAAATTAACACTGGATGATTTTTATTATTTTATCATGGTTAACCGATGCGGTGATTGACATGTAATGCACTAGTGCTCCTTGTTGACATAGAGCATCGTACGGTCTATTATATTTTTTGTGCGGTGCGTTTGGAAGAAACCCATGCACCGGCGTCGGTGCGTACACCATGAAAGGTGCACTGGTTTCTTGAGATTTTTTTTTACTTGAAAAGTTGACAATTTATTTATAAATATATTAATGAATGATATGGTACAAGTTTGAGATTGATAAAGAAATGATTGACAAGAGATTAAGTAACAAAAATACTGATAACACATCAAGAAAAGCAAAAAAGGCAAGTTCTTTGTAAATTCTTTACAAAAGATATTATTTTTGAACTATATGTAAGTTTAACTAATATGTATTATTTACTGTGTATCATGCAGAGCCACAAAATGATGAAGCTCGATAAGATTACTTCTGATCTAGGACTAGAAGAGCATAAAATATTGATGGAAAAATTGCAAAAGGATGAATCAGGTGACCAACAACTCAGAAAAGGAATGTTGTTCTAAGAAAAGAAAAAAATAGAACATGCAAATGAAAATGAATTTCTCCTTAGCTCATCTGGAGTGGTGCTGGAGGTTAACGAAAGGGGGAAAACTTTTACAAAAGTTTGAGGGATCTAGTGGAACGAATGTATAGACATTCTTTCCACTTACAATACAAAAACCAATCCAATGATTCCAACAACCAAGTTTTATCTAAACTACAGGAAGAGTTTCCAGAGAATTGGTCAATGGGACATGTCAGAATTTTAATAGCAAAAACGTACAACAACAAAAAAGAAGGAATGAAAAGGTAATATTCCTTTAGATGTTTGTCTAGAATTATTTATAAATATCACTTTTTTATACTTACTTTTTATATTATATCAATATAAAATTAAATAGTTTATTGTCATGTTACATTTTCAGGAAGATTATGAAAATCTTAAAAGATGAATGAGCTAATATCAGAAATATGCCAGTAGGAATGTCCAAAAAGGTGTACAAGGAGATGGTCAAATAAATGGACAAAATTTCATTGCGGGAGGAGCCATCTCAATAACAACGTGCTTTAAATGTAATATGTAATCATTGAATTTTTCAATCATTAGGTACAATAAATCAACAATTTAGTATTAAATAATAATTTTTAAGTATTTTCTTGTAGAAAAGAAAAGAAAATGGAACCCATTCAGCACATAAAATGGGACGACAAGGAAGAAAATGATTGATATCTAAGTTTGTGAGTAATTGTTACTTCCTTATAACAACTTAACTAGATTTAACTTTTGTATTTTTTAAGTTGTTTTACAAAAATCATCATTGAATGTCTTCAAATAGGTGCTAACATACAAAGAAGAACCATCAGAGGAATTGATTGAAATTGGGTTAAATATGAGTTGTGAGTATATGTTGGCATATCAGAACTTAATTGTGGAATTTGTAAGCATCTATCGATCTTGTTTTACTGAGCTTTGTCTATAATTAATAGAAAAAATAAATCTTTTATATTAAATATATGATTTGTTATGGGGTATAAAACTTGCAGGAAACAAAGTATGGCACTGTCCCAATAGATCAAATCTTGAAAGATGGCATGTTACATGGTTTTGAAAGAATGTGTATAGTTTATGAGTCAATTTTTGCATTGGTACATCATTTATTTTCGATTTACATTGATATATATTATTTAATATTGTAATTTTCATTATTCTCACCAATGTATATACAATCATTACAGTTTAATTTTATCTTTGTAGATGGAAGGTGAAAAAGAAGAAAACAATCAACACCGTGAACAAAACATTCCTGAAAATAACCCATCATGGAAGTAGCTCTAGCAGTGATAGCAGTTCAAGCGAAGAATGATGATCACTATGTTTGGATATCAAAGCAAGGCTTCTATTTTTTGAAAAATGTTTGTGAAATCAGACATTTTCTTTAATGTAATGGACATAGTGTCCCAATTGAAAGATAAAGGGATACCAATAACTGTCCCATTTTGTATGACAAAGAATTTATTATTCATATAATAATAATAGTAATAATAATAAATGTTTTAATTTATTCTATTGTGTTCTCTATTGTCGCTATTGCGTTCTCCATTGTAGTTCTCAAATGCACTAATAAAAATTTAATTCATATGAATATTGTTACAGGATATATATGTGTTGACTTTTGATGAATAATGAATTTAAAACAATCACAATAATTGCACTGTCACAGGTCGATGTTTATAAAAAATACAAAATGAAAACCGGTGTGTGTATTCTTATACTGGTGTGCTTGTATTCTTAAGTGCACTGGTGCATTTTTACGACCTACGGGCACCGCACAAATACAAAAACTAGTTAAAAATATCGAGATGTTTGTGCGGTACAATGATCCAGTGCGTTTATGTCTATATACGCACTGGTGCCGTTTTTCGACCTATGGGCACCGCACAAATACCGATACCAATTATAAATCTCGGTGCGTTTGTGTGATACTATGCACCGGGGCGTTTTTGTGTCTATACACATCGGTGCATTTGTACGACCTATAGGCACTGCACAAATACCGATACCAATTATAAATCTCGATGAATTTGTGGGATACTGCACACCAGGGAATTTTTGTGTCTATACACACTGGTGCATTTGTATGACATATGGGCACGAATATCGATACCAATTATAAATCTCAGTGAATTTGTGTGATACTGCGCACCAGTGCATTTCTATAAGTCTACGCACTGACGCATTGATACGACCTATGGGCACCGCTCAAATCCCAAGACCAATTAGAACGGCCCCGTGCATTGTATCACCAACACTACGCCTGATGATGTTTTATATCTTAAAAACCCAGTGCATTCTCCTTCGACCGCCCCGGGGCTCTGGCTATAGGTATGCACTAGTGTGTTAAATCCTGATTAGCACACCGATGAAAAAAACATCTGTAATTACCTCTGACCAACCATTTTTTTTTAGTTGTGTTGAATTTCCATTAAAAGCTTTGCCAAAACCTATGTAACCATAAACGGATGTTGTAGCATATGTTTTTTTGACAATTTTGGCCAATTTTATAACACTAAAAACCTCCTTTATAACCTCCGCTAGAGGGTATTTTCCTTACAGTGGGTAGGCCCTGATCATGTAACATCTCCCATGAATCTCCCACAATTCTTATGTTATTCCTTTCTGCAACCCCATTCTGTTGTGGGTTATGAGGTATTATCAACTCTCGTCGAATTCCTTTTGATGCATAGAAGTTCTTGAATTCATTCGACACTTATTCTCCACCATCGTCGCTCTTGAGAGCCTTCACCTTCTTTCTCGTGTCTTTCTCGACAAGTGCTTTGAACTTAAAAAATTTAGAGAACACCTGATCTTTCTTATGGATGAAGAAAATCCAACACTTGCGTGAAAAATCATCTACAAAAATCACATAATACATGTGCTTGGTTTTGGAGGCTGTCGAGAATGGTCCACACACATCTGAGTGAACTATTTCAAGGATCACTTTTGCTGGAATGTCCTTATCATGAAAGGTGGCTTTAGTGTACTTTTCCAATGTACATCCATTGCATGTATCGCACTACTCAAGTGCACCCTTGGGAAGCCAATGCATGATCTTCAAAGCTCTATGGTGTAGATGAGCCAATATTATATGCCATAACTTATCGATATCTCTGTTCTCCACCTTATCTTCTTTCATTCTTAAGGCATCAAAATCTTCTATGTATAATTTGCAGAGGCTATTTATTCGAACCCCGATCTTCTTCACTTGTCCCATGGCTATGTGACGAAGGAATGCATTTCCTTTCCTAAATATCACATCATAGCCACGATCTTCCAACATAGCAACTAAAACTAAGTTCTTCTTCAAACCAGGAAGATACATGAAATCTTTTAATGTGAGAGGAGAACCAAACACCCTTTGAAAGGTAACAATACCGATATCGGTCACGCTATACATCCCATCATCTCCCATCTCTATGTGCATCTAGAGATCCTTCTCCTCCAATTTGCTGAAGAAATATTTATTTCCAGTCATATGGAATGAGGCACCACTATCCAGGTACCACACAGAATCCATCACCAATGAAACCATGGATGTAATGAGAGTGAAATCCAACTTGAATTGTGAAGCAGGTACTTCACCTACTGCTCCACTTGAGGGTTTTTTGCTGGCCTTCTTGTGTGGACACTACATGGCACAGTGTCCCAGCTCGTGATAGTGAAAAAATTTAATCTTTGACAAGTATTTCTTCTTTCTTATATGACCATAATCTGATTTGGAATGGGATGACTTCCCTTTCCCTTTATTTTCCTCTTCATTCAAGGAATAATTATCCTTATCATCATGCTTTGATGAGGATCCATATTTGGTGTTCTGCTGAATCTCTTCTTGTACCAATTCAGACTACAATCGCTCCCGCTCTGGTAGCTTGTCCCTCCCATTCATCAAATCCTGGTAGGCATGGAAGTTTTAGGAAGGCCTAGAAGTGCTAGGCTCACTAGATCATCCTCGAAAATTGTAACACCAACACTTTCAAGCTCATCCTGACATTGAGTCAACTTGGTCAAGTATTTTTATATTTTGTAACCCTTCTCCCATAATTATCTTGATTTTTCTGAGCTTGTCCTTCAACGTCAACTCCATATGGTCACTGTTGTTCTGAAAGAAATCCATTAATGCCTTCCACATAGCATTGGAGTTTCCTTTCTTTGGAGGTTTGAGATAATATGATCTCGAACACCTTCCAATAGAATCCTTCTTTTCTTTGCTACATTCTTCTTCCACACTTCCTTATATTCAGCATATGTTTCTAGAGGCTTAGGAATATCACTATCTATGAATGAATTCATCTTTTTGTCTTTCAAAACTGCTTCCATCTTGTCTCTCCAAGCTATGTAATTCGAACTACCCTCAAGGAAATATTCAAGTCTCCATATAGAGAAAGACATCTCGATCATGTTGCTAGCCCTGAAGAGTAGATATGCAAATTTGATTCACTCGCACAAAAAAAACTCGTATTCTTCTCTTCTAGAGTGATTCCTTCTATGATACCATGTAGAAATTCCACGTAGATTCAACTAATATTTTTAATATGATAAAACATTATACTTGAATCTACTCTACCAATTACAGAAATAAATTTAGATCTTGAAATAAAAAAAATGAAAGAGAAAAAATTTTAATCACACAACACAAAAATTTATATGGGGAAAGCCTCAGCTAAAAACCCCACTATCTTTATATTGGATAATCCAAATAATACGGGAAGATTACAATGATTTTCTCCAAGCCAAGAAACCTCTGCACTATCTCTATATGTCTCAATGATTCATAGACAAGCCTGGTTCAATACTTAACAAATTTCAAGCTTGCCTAAGTCCATATTTCTTGCACAATTTCCTTGGCTAATTAGGCTCTATTAATTAGGGAAATTCCAAATCCATACTATGAAATCCATTAGGGGCCTTCCTTTAGCTGCAGGCACCACTTGTACAATTCAGATAATTATACAACAGATAGTACATTGCCCTTGAACTCCAATCTCAATTGGGTCTTCCTCATAACTAAGATGCATGAGTTATTTATGGGTGAATTATCAGTTAATTGGTTAAACACATGAAGTGACACCCCACTATCTAACCTCATAATAGTTCCTCCATCAGTTAGGAATAGTTTAACTAAATTTAACTCAGACAATTTGAGTTAATTAATTACAACTCAAAATAAACTCAAACAAGTCTCCTATAATGTAGGATACACTCTACATGCCTCTATTTTAACCCTCAACTCGTATTAATTAGAACCAAATAATTCATTGTAACTTAGTTAAATAGTAAAAATTGTCACGTGATGTGGAATTACAATTTTATTATAATTTAATTCAAGAGAAAATTAAATTAGAATCATTTATTGGTGCCATTTTCAACATATTGATCTTTGGAATGTGGTTAGTTCTTAATCCAAAGTTAGAGTCTCTAAAATCATTATTAACATTCCTTTTGTTCTCATCATGAGTTTCATGGAATGGCTTTTCGCCATTAGGAAGCATTTCTTGTAGCAACTTTGTCAAACCTTCCATGTTTACTTTCAAACCATCCATCTTAGCTTCCATGTCTTATTTTAATCCATCCTTCAAACCTTTCATGTCTACTTTGAAAACATTCTTCAAACCATCCATCTTAGTTTCCATTTCATTTTTGGTTACTCTTTGCGAAAGAAAAATTTTTTGCGGTCGCGTAATTTTGATATATCATGTTTCATTTCTTCCTCTTCTACATGTGTCATAGTAGAGATTTATGGTTGCTTACTAAAAGTATCCATTTTTTTTGTTTCAAGGCATATTGGAACCAAATAATGATATCTATGCTTTACTATTCCCTTTGAATTACTTCAGACTGATTTTTCAAATAAAACTTATGAAAATTTTAAAAAATAAACACCTTTTTCTTCATGATTTTTGGAGCTTGGTATTAAACTATTGTATCTATGAAATTTCGGCCTCCCAAGGTATGAAATTAGGTCCTGTGGTAGCACTATGAGTCTTCTTTCCAATTCCACAAGCACGACGAAGGTTAGATTCTTCAATATAAAGTTATGCCAAATCTCCCACGATGCCCTGATTATGGACTGTCTCAATAGAGAGAAATGGTACGGGATTCCATATGTCACTGTTTCAACCTTCGACCCTAAAATTGATACCAGAGAAACTAGGGTCCATGCACTTTCAATCACATTTTATAGAATTCCAATTGGATTCTTGAAACGAAAGTTAAGACAATTTTCTCTAGGTCGCCTGTGTGAGACTGAATTCTAAAGCATGCAGAAACCCTAAATTCTTCGGACCATATCTCAAAAAATATAGCGAGACAAGATTTGAAATTTCTATGCAAATTTGACCATGATTTTAATTCCACATGGTAGAAATTTCAGCTTTTGAAGCCTTGTATAAAAAAATTATAGTGAAAATTCCAAGATGGCATATTTGAAGTAGCAAAACCCTAGAATCCAAATCTCTAAACCAAATGTTATGCAGTCAGCTCACAAAACATAAGAAAATATAGATCAGAAACTTGAGAAATATCATTTCTCTTCGAGGGGGAAGCCTCCTTTACATCACATAAATGAACAATACTTGGATGATAAAAATGACAAGTCCTCCTTTGTATATATAGGAGTCTAAGGTGTCACAATATAATCAAAGCCTACATAACCATAATAATATATGGGCACAACAATAACAATAGTGGGCTTCTATGGGGAACAACAATAACAATATTGGGGCTACATGGGCACAACAATAATAATAGGGGGGTTAAATTAATAATAACAATAAGGGGGCTACACTAGTACTATAGGGACCTAACACTAAAATATTTTTTTTATCTCTTGTGTATGTGTTGTACCCAAGGAACATATTTGAAACCTTCCCAATGGTGGCCAGACCATACACTGGATGGGAATCCTACACCAAATGGTGTGAGGTCTAATTGGGACCTCACATCAGGCATACCCCCTTACATGTTGGTATTATCTAGCATCGTCAACATTTTGGTGCTAGAAAGAGGGCCAGATGACAAGATGAGCTTGTGACGTTTGTTCGAATCTCTTAACTTTAATGTATTAATTTCATATCATAACCACAAGGTGTTTTTCCAAAGCTTTATATCTTTCATTCCCTACGAAATTTTTACATAACTTGCCACATTTAAAATTTGATGGAAAGATTACAATAACCGTCATTCATTATGTAATTGAGTTCATTCAATTTTGTTTTTCAAGTGGTGTTTATTATGAAGACATTCTTGCAAGTTTGTTTACCCTTAAATTGGATGGTTGTGATAACCAATGGTGTTATTATTTACCCACTGATTCTATCTCATATTTTAAGAAATTGGTTGATGAGCTTCATCGTGTTTTCAACAAATATGAATATCACGATGCTATTAATGAAATAAATCAACTTAGAATGGAATCGAATGAATCTATTGAATATTTTTCTTACCTATTCCTTCATCTTTGTTATGAATTCCTAGACGAGGATGTGGACTAGAAATTTCTCGACGAAACGTTTTGTTTCTTAGTCAGGATTTCCAAGAAATATTTTGAATAAAATTCATCATACACTCTCATTCAAAAGGAACTTTAGCATCCTAAAGAAGAACCTACTATTCCTTTTGTTCCTTGTCCCCATCCTTTTGATGTTCCATGTTTTAAACCTAAACTGATAAGTAAACCGAGAGATCAATTTGCGGAAGAAGAATCAACTTTTCTTTCACATCTTTCCATTGATGATGATTTTCCAACACCTATTAATCAATCATCTTTGAATATTGATAATCCTATTGCCAATCCTAAGCTCGTTAATAAAGTTGAACCCTCGAACCACCATCATCCCAATCATTTCCTTTTTTCTGAATTGTATGGTGATGATTGTTCAATTTTCATTGATGAATATTTTTTCTGGCGAGAAGATTCATATTTGCAGAAGTTTCAAATCAAGTCTGATGTGATTATTGAATATTTCCTTTCAGGCATAGCTTATTTTGATCAAGAAGATGGCATTCTTGTTATTTAATATTTTTTTTGTAATCTTGAGAATCTATTTGATGAACCTCTATTTTCATATGAATCATGTGACTTGAATGGTGATAGTTGTTTAGACAAGTAGTTGACCTTGTTTTCCTAGTATAAATTTTAATATTTTTAGAGTTTGAATTTAGGTCAAATAAATAGGACTCTTCAACATACACTGATGGTTATGTCAGGTTCCTCTCACCCTGATGGTGTTTGTGATTTTGGTCAATTTAATATTTTCTCGCAGAATCTGGTCATTAATGTCATCTTGTGGGATTTCGATTATCTCTTGAGGGATTCTAATTTCATTCATATTTATTTTTTAAACCCTAAAGGTAGAAAATATAATCATATTTTTTAATTTCAATTGTTACATCCCACCTCATGAAATCTCTAATCTATAATGTTGAAACAAAGAGTGATCTTAACTATTGTCAAATATTTTGATCTGACATCCCTTCTCCATCATCCATTGAAGAATTCAGTTCACACAAAAACACGAATTGTAGTCAAATTGTTGATTTTACTTATGATATGGATTTGTATTTTATCATTCTTTCTTGTCAAACTTTTCCTAAAGGTTGTTTCCACAATCCTATTGCAAATTCCCTTAAAGTATTATCAGTGAGGACCCAGGTCTCATGGTCTGTTCCTTCATGCATTCAATCGAGTCTTGTATGGTCATGAGCCAAGTGGATGTTGTTGTGGAGTATTTTATTCAATATAGAAGTCAAGTGTGTCACATTATTGTGCTTGCACTTTTTATTTCTACTTTTCAGTGTGGATGTTTGCATATTTTATCACTTTCACTGCATTGTATCTTATTTTGGTTTCACATGCTCACGTCTTTCAACTCAAAATTTGGGAGAAACTTCTATGGCTGCATTGGAAGTTCCATTTCACTTAACCTGACCCTTTAATTTTTAGTTTAGGATAATATAGGTTTTATTTAGTTAGATGCATTGCATCCTTGTTTTGCTTTAATTTTTTTTTAGTTTCATTAGCCTTTGCATAAAGCTAGTTTTTAGCTTCAAGATGACATGGCTAATATTTTGTGAAAGGCAAGTTGTGGTAACATGCAACCCTTGGTCTATCTGTTACCCTCTTTTGTTTTTTTTTTACATCTTTAAAGTTAATTCTTTTTGGATGGAAAATACGACCCTTCAGCCAAGAAACCATAAGAAAACCATGATGCATAAATCTATTTAGGATTCTCATTATTGCACTCGGTTTGTTAATGAATAGTGTTTTCTCACCTATCTATTTGAATGGAGAATGATTGTTAAATTTCAATTTTTCTATATTGTATCAATTGGTCTCAAGGATTCCCAAGTTTCAATCCCATCATGATGGAGTATGTCCAAGTTGTGCTAGTGAAAAGAAGACAAGGGGACCATTCCCCTCAAGTGAGAATAAGACAACTGACATCGTCCATCTCATTCATTCCGACATATGTGGTCCAATGCCCATGAATTATATTGGTGGCCATCCATACTATATCACCTTCTTTGGTGACTTCTCAAGAAAAACATGGATATATTATTTGAAGCATAAGGATGAATCCTTCAAAATATTCAAGGAGTTGAAAGCTTAGATCAAAAATTGAACATGGAAGAAATCAAAATATTCAAGTCCGAAAGTGGTGGAGAGTACACATCAAAGGAGTTCATTAATTTTTTCAAGAAGGAAGGAATCAAGAAAGAGAAAATTGTACCTTATATTCTTGAAAAAATGAAGTGGCTGAAATAAAGAACATGTCCTTTATAGAAGCTTCTTGTGCCATGCTCCACAGTCGAATGTTCCCAAAGATCCTTTGGGGAGAAGCAATGAATGACGTCGTATATGTTTGAAATAGGGTACCTCATCAAGCATTGGAAAACAAGACCCCCAAATAAGTATTCACAAGTTCCAAGCTCGACGTTGGTAATATCTACATATTTGGCTGCCCCACGTACTTTCATGTGCCGAAGGGAAAGAGAAACAAGTTGGAAGCCTCAGAAAGAAAAGGTACGTTTGCTGGATATTTTGGAAATTCAAAAACATTTAAAATATATATTCCTGGTCAAAGGGAGGTTTAAATTAGAAGGGATGTTACATTCGTTGAAGATTCCACCCTTAGAAAATCAAGGGACCTTCCTCCGCCTCCTCCTTCCGAGAAGAATGATGATATGGAAATTTTGGATGGTCCTTCTATACCTGAATTTGAGACAAATATTTTTGATGATCCCATGGAACCCATGGATCCCTTATATCCTCCTCCATGTGATCCTCCCACTAGGAAGAGGCCAATTTTACTTCGAGACACTTTATAGGATAATGATAGATGAGCTCTCGTTAACAGATCATTTAGAGAAAGGAAGAAGCCATGAAGGTAACATGGATATGTTGCAGCCATGAGTACTATGATTCAAGTAAAACCTCCCACATTTTAAGAATTCGTAAAGGAGCAAATTTGGAAAGATGTTATCGTCGAAATTGTTCCAAGACCGAAAGGGAAATTCTTGGTGGCTTCTAAGTGGATATTCAAGATCAAGCATGGAGTTGATGGTAGCATTGAGAAATGCAAGGCAAGGTTCATGGCTCAAGGATTCTCTCAGAAAGAGGGAGAATATTATGATGATATATTTTCACCTGTGGCTTGATATACAACCATTCATTCGATATTTTCCCTTGTTGCAAGTCAAGGATGGACCCTTCATCAGATGGACGTAAAGACTGCATTCCCACATGGGATGTTACAAGAAGAAGTGTACGTTGAGAAGCCACATGGATTTGAAGTAGAGGATCGAAGAAATTTTTTCAAATTGAAGAAGGAATTGTATGGATTGAAGAAAGCCCCCATAGCATGGTACACCCACATATAAAGTTATTTGGTGAAGCTGGGATTCACAAGAAGCAATTCTGATCCCAACATATACTTCAAGGTAGTCCAAGGTATGCCATTGATTTTGGTTTTATATGTTGATGATATATTCTTGACAAGTAGTGAACCCTTGTTAATTGAGTGTAAGAGGGATCTAGCCTCTAAATTTGAGATGAAGGACCTTGGACTCATACACCACTTTCTAGGCCTTAAGGTGTGGAAAGGGCCTGATGAGATTTTAATTTCACAAGGAAAATATGTTGTGAAGATGTTGGAAATATTTAGAATGACAAAATTCAAGTCACTACCCACACCGATGGAAATTAAATTCAATAAGTTATGTGGAGAAGTTGTAATACCCAATTTGGGGAATCCATTTGAGTATATTAAATTGGTTGGGGCTCTAATGTTCCTAGTGAACACCCTTCCAAACATTTGATATGCAGTGAACACGTTGTGTCTATTCATGAATGAGCCTTTTTATGCACATTGGATCATTGCCAAACACAATTAGGATATTTGCATGGGACAATCAAACTTGGTTTGAGATATTCTGTGAGAGATGTTCGAATTCATGGATACACCGATTCTGAATGGAAAGGAAAATTATCGACCGGAAGAGTATGCATGGATATTTTTTTAGCCTTGGATTTGCCATGATATCTTGGATGAGAAGAAAGCAAAAGTCTGTAGCATTGAGTACCACTGAGGTAGAGTATATTTCCACTAGCATGGCTATCTGTGAAGAAGTTTGGTTGAGAAAGCTCTTTGGAGAGCTATTTGAGAATTTCCTAGATACTACAATTATATATAGCTACGAAAAGAGCGGGTTCCATCTAGTAGAGTGTCCCGTATTTCATGACAAGTCCAAGCACATAAAGATTTGATATCACTTCATTCGAGACATGGTATAGAGAAGAGCCATTAGATTCCATCACATATTGACATATGATCAGATTGCAGATATTCTCACTAAGAATTTCCCAAAAGGGAAGTTCTTAGTCTTCGGAGATCAATTTGGACTGATGGATGTGACCCCTCCTAATAAGGGGCATCACTGACCAAGGACACTGAACCAACTCTTCCCCTTGTTTGAGCTCTTAGGGTGTGGAACTGAGATGGAGGGCTCTTGAGGTTGAGTGATCTCTGGACAATAGGGTATCACCCTTATCAATCACCCAATATAGGATGTGTGTGATCCTTGTCATTTTTAACAAGTCAGGTATCTCCACTATCTTGGTCTTTGTAAAGTATACCCCAATTGGCATCATACACACAAGTTGGGTTTGTTGGGATTTTCCCTCCCAATCTGGCCAATGGGTTAAGGATGCTTGTGGGTGTGTGATCCATACCTTTTGGTAAGTCGGGTATCTAGCCCAAGCTTGGATTATGATGCATGTGTTATACCACATGACTCTTGAGGGTCATTGTTGGGAAGATCAGTAGGTAATAGGATGGGTTGAGATGTGCTCCCCTATATCCCATATTTCTCGATATGGGGTCACATATATTTATCTCCCCCATGAGATTCTAGGTTGAGATGTACTCTTTGATGTGGTTTCGAATTGAGATATGCTCTCTGAAGATGTAGAGGGTGGTAGATTTTTCTCCCTGATGATTATTATTCTTTAGATTCGAGATTGTTTCAGTAGATAGAGTTGAACAGAGATGGGTCATGATATACATGACATGATATTCGATGGTGAGATATTGATAGGCAAAATTCTCCCTAGTTGGGAGGGAGTGTTAAATTATGAAACTATGGTAAAATTCCACTTTGGATAGCTAATTTTATGAATACGATGATTTCATTGAATTTATATTTTCAATAGGACCAAAATTGACCTAAATATGACTCAAATCGGATAAGGGGAAGTGTAATTTCAGAAGGAAAGCCCACATATGCACATTTGGAAAAGTTTGACCCTAAATAAAATTGGACACCCATGGAAGCCTATAAATAAAAGTGAACTCAAGCTCATTTGGAAATTACCTAACATCTTATTCTTCTCTTCTTCATTGATTGGTTCACATAGGTTTGAGGCAGGGACGATGAAAAAGGATCGTAAAGGTCTGAAATTACAAGGTCCAAGGCTCGCATCTGTTTTAGGGTTTTTTTATTACATTCGCAGTCACGTCACAGGGAAACTTAGACCATAGTCGCTAGCTTGCGGGATCAAGGGTGTGACTGGAAGTCTTCATCCATGCCCATAACTCTTTTTTCATGTGAATAAGAAGTTTGACTCAGATTTGATCGAAGAACGAAGTTGACTGCAATTGACCGCATACAAGAAAATTTGTCTATGATATATTTTGATATTGGAAACTTATTTATGGATGTTTTTGGGTTGTTTTTCTAGATGATATTGTATTGGGATCATTGTACTCTCTACTGAACATTTTATGAAAATATAATAGAAGAATTTCAAAGGGTTTTCCCCCTAGTGGGGTTTTTCCTTGGTCTTTGACCAATTCTGGTGTCTTTTGTTGATGTGTTGATTGTCTCCTTTGTCATTGCATTTATTGTTCTATCTTAAATTACTATTAATGAATGGAAAGTCTAATTTTAATTTAAAATATTTCTAATTAAAGTATTAAATTGGGCTGAAGTAAATGATACAACATGGAACAATATGAAATTTTAACAAAGATAAGGGTAAAATATTTAGTGGGCTAACTGTCAGAGGTTTATAAAAATGTCCCTAAAGGAGAAACCTCTTCTTCTCTCAGTAATTTGGTATCCCTATTCCACCTCATTTAAAAATAATGAGTGCCTAAGCACAATTCTATGAAAAGAAATAAAATAAAAGGTGAAATTAGAGAAAGGATTCCTTTGTAGGGAGGTGAAGCAAGTGACTTCACCGGGGTACATTCCAGGCTCATTGGCAGTGAAACAACTCTTGTGTTCCTAAAATGATGCCACCAGGGTATTGTTTAGGCCTACTAGTAGCAAAGAAACACTAGTTATGAAAACTCATACTCTGATTAGTTTTTGACCCGTGGTTTTATATTACCCTTATTATCATCAAAATGATCTGGCTTGCTTTATGTTGTGTTATTCTGAGAAATGGAACAGGGAATATTATATCTCTAACTAGGTAGAATGGGGAGATGAGGTAACTCATTGATTGAATCAATACTTTTGGAAAATTGATACTTACATAAATGGAAACAAAACATATAAGTTGTGGTTCTCCCAGTGTGTTGCCAAGTGTTTTCCTTGTTGGAAAATCGGAAAGGAAGAAATATTTTCTTATATTGATAATTAATTGTGATATTATTATGTTATTAAATTCTCTATGTTCTTATTTTATCTTCTTTTCATCAAGTGATCATAAAAGTAAAAACATGAAGATCAAGGACACCAGATGTAGGCACTCAACTAGGGCTAAAACCCCTATATAGGGAAAACCCAGTAAAAACTCTTCCTTTAGTAAATTAAAATCAAGATGAGATAGACCAATACCTTAGACCAACAAAAATTCCTCCTCCACCAAGTTAGTCTTCCAATACGATTCAACAACCTTCAATAGTCTCTTCTTTTCTAGTAGCTTCAACCCAACAACAATTTAGAAATTCAACTTCCCAACTTCAGAACTTCGAAAACCATTAACATAATTTCGGCCCAACAAAAGAAAAAAAGTTTCAACCCATCTAGTAGCTCAGAGACTTCACACGTGTGAGAGAGAGAGAGACAATTTTGACTTCTTGTGCTTGATAGAGGCCTCCTCTTCGCTATCCCTTTTCACCTTCTTCCTCGAATTTCACACTCTTCACTACCCCCTGGAATTGCAGATCAAACTTGTTGAGTGAGTTCTCCAAATGAGGTCGATTTGCTACATTTATATAGTAGTTTATTCCTCTTAGTTAGGCTGAATTTTCCAGTTTGAGGCCGACTTGGTGGAGGAGGCCTAGAAGACCTAATTTATATTAAAATAATTTTTTTCTTGACAAATAAATCCTAAGAAGGGAATTTTACATCATGACATGGACAAGAACACTTGACATAAACCCTAAAAGCCTTAAATGGAGTTTTTGAACTAAAAAAGATTGACCCAAACATGAAACCCATCCTTTAATAAGTCAATTTTATTTATAATAAAACTTATTTTTATTTATTTTCATAAATACATTACATCATGACTCAAATATAATTATGAAGATAGACACTAGTTACATTTTTCAACACTCCCTCTTAACTAGGGGGTATTCATAATTACATACATATAAAAGTACATGGAATATCTACAAAGAGTTCTATCACACTCAGTGCTATAGACTAGATACCTGACCAGGGTATTCTATCCAAATCTAGGTACAATCATGATTTTAAGATCAACCACTAACCCAAGGATTTGGGTGCATATCCAATCAGAGCTCCATGAACAACGTCATCCTCCCTCTTCGGGACATAGAAATCAACACATAATCCAACCATATGTCCTCCCAATAATATTTCCATTAGATTCTTCATCTCTCCCTATTAACTAATTTAGATAGATCCAATTTTCCAAGCATGCTTCCAAAGTAGTCAACGTTCTTATGGAGAGATTTAGCTGTACAAAAACAACCCAAATTAGTAATAAAATTTTAAATATATATACAAGTAAATGCAAACCTTCAGGGTTCTTAATCATCTCAGTGCTACTTATATAATCACCAACTTATCCAAATACATATTGTCAGAATATTTTCTTCTTTAATTTCTTCAGCAACACCAAATAAAACCTCTTTAATTTGCAAATACATATGTAGTTCTTTCATTCAATCTTTGGTTTTGTTCTCTATTCAAGATATTCACTATGCTCTCCCTCTCAATTGGGGAGATGTTTCCTTTCTATCCAGGCTCCCTCTCAACTTGGGAGATCATTCACTTCCTTCTTTTATAACCTTGGAGAAAATATGACCTTTGAATGCTTCATTCTTTCGTGTGGAATCAAGGTTATCTCTATCATTATCATTATTATAGATTCCTTCATCATCCTCATATTCAATTACATACATATTCAACATCTTGAAGATCATGTAAGTGCAAAACCTTAATAGCAAGTACAACAAAGTACAAAGCATGAATTTAACTAAATCATATTACTATAATGGAGGCATTCAAGCATTCAAACTTTAGAAACCAAATACCTAAGCCTAGTTAAGCTCATAATCAATAAGAGACACATCTTTTACATACTAAACTTCAACGTCTAGCTAGGGTTTTTTCACAAACCCCTAGACTTTATCATCGAGACACAAAGCCTTATATATCAACAATTTAATCAAATTACAATCCAATCATAGTACTATACATATAGGGCTTAAATATTACTTTCACAATTGTATGAAAAAATCTTCTAGGGTTTGTTGCAAACCCTAGATTTTATTATCAAGGAAAATTCATATCAAAAATCGAAAACAATATCATTATCTCCTCAAATATTAATTTTTATGAGGGTTTTGTTACAAACCCTAGATTTTACAAATAAAAACATGAGTATCAAAAATTAAGTTAGCATGCTCGCATATATCTAGGATTTCATAAACATGAACTAGCATCTAACAATAATGTCTACTAGGTAAACCCAATACATAAACATTAATACATCAAAGCTAGATATACAACAATTTTATGGTTTCAATCAGATAAATGAATATACACTGAGGGCTTCATTCCTAGGATATTACAATAACTATTACGAGGTTTTTTCTTATAAACCCTAATTTACCAAACCCTAAATATATAAAGTTTTATCATTAGAAAAAATCCCTAAAGGACTAGGGTTTTTATTATAACAATACCAAAAACTTAAACATCAAAAGAATAAGATTTCTAGAATTTATCAACAACCCTAAGAGGGCTAGTGTTTCAACATTATTGACATACCTTTAGCATAAAGAGTCTATGGTTTTAGAGTGAACCCTAAAGGTTAGGGTTTGACAAGAATGATCAAATGATAGTATAACGAGGGTAGAAATATAATGACTAATCACCCTAACAAGAATCTTTAAGATTCAAAAACCCTAGACATAACGATGTCAGTAATGTAAAAAAAATTTCAAAAGAGAATGAACATACCTTTTCTATGAAGAGAACTTCATTAAAAAACTTGCACTTTAAGAAATTCCTTGAATTGTTCTTTAAAAAACCTTGTAGGACATCATTGCATGAAGGGATTACTTTGCAATAGAAATCATTCCATGCTTCAAGTCTATCCTTTGAAGTCTTATACATAACCTTTGTGTACTTTGAAATCTTTTCCTACAAAGGAAAATACAAAGAAAAGTTTATTAGCATATAATATAAACAAATCTTGATATGAGAGGGAAACCAAACATAAAAGAGGAAATAAGGAACAAGATACTTATCTTTTGGTAAAATGATAAAGGCTCCCTCTTAATCCAATCTTGAGGGATACCTATAACATATCAAAATAAAAAATGATCTAACAAGACATGTTATACCTACAAATTCTAGAAATCAAAACATAAAGGAGAATAATACAAGGCTAAGAAGCATATGTAAGAGAGGACTTAGTAGTATAAATCCTTGACTTATAATTATTTAGTCTTGTTCTTCTTAGGTGGAGTTTCATTAGTAATATTTTCTTGATATTTATCTATCTTATTATTCTTGGATTCTCAAGACATTGATTTTTGTAATGACCCATCTTGCGACAATTGTATCATCCAATCTTGGATAGGTCCAATTTCTTCTTTGGTACTTTGAACTTCTTGAAGATTCCCTTCTTTTTATGATGAGAAAAATAGGAATTAGAAGTGTTTTCTTCTTCATCTTCTGTCTTGTTGATTACTAATGAAATTTAGGATTATTCTTGACTACATGCATTCCAAATTTGTTCAAATGTTGGAGTATCCTTCAAACTTTTAATTCCTGATGAAAAATGACTCTAGGATTTTGGTAGTCCTAGAAGAGCATTAATTACGATTTTTTTTTTTGGGTCAATTTCATATATTTCTTTGAGTTCATCTATGATTCTTGATATAATTAAGTAGGATGATATAGTGTCATCTCTTATCATATTTATTGTCCTTAGTTCATTATTGAGGATTTCTATTCTACCAATGTTATTGATGGTGAATAATTTGGAGAGACCCTCATACATGTCTGGAGAGAAATCTATGTTGGATATGTATGGAATTAGGTTGTCCTTTACTCCATCCATTATTAGGTTCATGGCCAAAATTTTGGTTTCTCTGAACTTTACTTTTTCTGCTTAATCTATAGGCTTATTAACTTTTCCTTGAACAAGATCCAAAACTTTGTCTTTTCAAGGATGTGATCTATCCTCTTTTTCTATGCATTGTAGTTGGAGGCTCCTTCTAGTTCATTTTCTCCCTTCATTGAGTTTGTCATATTGCTATCTTCTACTCCTCGTGACCTTTTTATTGAAAATATTTCTCTTATATCTCTCCTTTCAATAGATCTCCATTATTAATTTTACCTTGTTCTTCACCTTAGCTATGATACCATGTTATAAATCAGATAGGAAAAAAAAATTCTTATATTGATAATTACTTGTGATATTATTATGTTATTATTAAATCCTTTATGTTCTTATTTTATATTATTTTCATCAATCAATTATCAAAGTAAAAACATGAAGATCAAGGACACCAAATGTAGGCACTCATTTAGGGTTAAAACCCCTTTATAGGGGAAAACCCAGTCACTCAGTCAGAACTCTTCTTTTAGTACATTCAAATCAATATGAGATAGACCAAGACCTTAGACCAACATACCTTCCTCCTCCACCAAGTCAACCTTCCAATATTATTCAAAAACATTAAATAGTGTCTTCTTTTCCATCATCTTCAACCCAACAACAATCCAGGGAGAGAGAGAGAGAGAGAGAGATTTTGACACTTGACATAAACCCTAGAAGCCTTCAAGGGAGGCTTTGACCTAAAAATAATTAACCCAAGCATGAAACACATGCTTTAATAAGTCAATTTTATTTATAATAAAATTTCATTTTCTTTCTTTTAGAAAATAAATTACATCATGACTCAAACATAATTACGAAGTCTGACACTAGTTACATTCAGCAATAGCCTTGCGACAACAACCCTCCAATTTTTTTTCCTAATTCAATTTTGGAGGCTACATGAACTGTCGTTCCAATATAATTAGTGTCATCGCCTTGTTTGATTTCCTATTCTTATGTTTTCTATAAGTGTCACATCCTCCTAATTCAATGTTTCCCAAGTGTCTCCACCTAACCTTTAGAAGCGCTTGTGTTATATTGTCCAAGGATAGGTGAAGCCATAAATTTTCTTGACTCAGAAACTAGCCTTATTTTTTGAAGAATGTAACTAGGTTTGGTCTTCATAAATTTTACTTGAGTCAATACTTATTGTACTTGTCAAAAAAATAAAGAAAATAATTGTATATTATTATTAAATTACTTATTAAAGCACGGGTTTCATGCATGGGTCATATTTATTTTAGTTCAAAGTCCCTATTATGGAATTCTAGGTTTTATTCCGAGTCTATAGGATTATTGCAGATTTAAATTGATCCATATTGGGATTTTGAATCATGCAATTAGGTCAAGTATTGAGTAAAATATGATTTATGAATCCTCCACATCAATTCAGCCTTAAGGTGATCAAGTCGGCCTCAAATCCAATAATTCGAACCCATCATAAGCCTATATATATAGTGGAATCGAACTGAATTGGAACCAACTCATTGCAACTCATAAATTCGACCTGGAAGTGGAGAAATTACGAAATTTTGGATGAGGACTTTTTGGATTCAATTTTGGGCACACTTATAGAGTTGAAGAAAATAGAAATTTTGGCACTACTCCCTCTGCATTTTAAGCTATAGTTTGGGAGATCTAAGTACTCAAATTTTGCTGCAACAGTTGCTGCACCAGTTGCTTCCAAGATGCTGCTGCCAAGAGAAGAGGAAGTCAAAGTTTCTTTTATTGAATGTTGTTTCTTGGAGAAGTTGTATTGGGCCTAAATCGAATTGTTTGAATCTACATCAAATTATCTACCTAAAGATCAAAGTCTCAAGAAGCAAGGTCAAAGTTCCAGGTCATCATAGTGCTTCTACTGTTGCTGCTACTAGATTCAAGAATGATCACAATGAAGGCTGACTTGGTGTGGAGGAAGTCCGGGTGAAGGTCTAGAGTCTCAAGAATTACTATTGAAGGAAGAATTACTGACTGGGTTTTCTCTCAAGGGGGGGTTTTTCCCTGGTTTCTAGCCTACATCTGGTGTCCTTGATCTATGTGTATTTTCTTTTATATTTGCTTGATGAACTGATAAGAAGAAAGATAATAATAACATAATAATAACTAAAGAAGATCACAAGTAAATTATCAAGAAAAAGAGGATATTTATACCTTTCTGATTCTCTAACATTATTCGCCACACAAAAGCACACAAAAGCAAACAAAGCAAGAAAAAGCCCACTCCAAGATCACGAAGAGTTGTTCTCTTGAAGAGCACTTTCCTTCGGGCTGAAAAAATGCGCCCTAGTGGAGCAGACTCTTTCATGCTCAGCTAGTGGGCCCTCCTTGAGAAAATTCCTTTGACACGAAAACATGCGCCCTTTCAAAACTCATGCATGCGCTTTCTTGTTGCATGTGGGTGCACTCCTAGAAAATAGGATCCCACTTCAATTCGCTTAACTAACTCCTTCACTGTTCGACAAGTGGCGAGCATGCATAGAAACAATTTGAATTTAATATCTTTATAATCAACCTGGTTAATCATTCTTTCTCATAATCATTTTGATCTAGGTTTGGTGCATGTATTCGGATCAAGAATATCTTCATCGATTTTCATTCTAAATATGTATTGCATGTCGATTCTATTGGTTTCCTTTAATGTTTTTTTCATCGATATTGCTTTCCTTGCTAATGTTTCACTTCTTTTTAGTTTATTTACTGGTGTTTCAGTTTTTTCTTGCTTCTACAAGTTTCAGGCTACCATGGCAGGTTGCGACTCTACAGATTCTTCAACTCTTCATGTTGTAGTCATGATTGCAACAAGATCTATAAAAAAATGTAGATCTTCTCTCTCAATATTTTTATGATTTTATATTTTTGTTGAACTTTTCCTTGAGCCATTCCAATATATAACACACTTATAGAAGCTGAAGCCCCATTATCTTAGATAACTGCGCCCAGAAAGACAAGTTTCCCTCAAGAGTGCACTCCTTCGTCATGAACAACTACACCCTCCTTGAGCGTATCAACGCACCTTGAAGGCTTGAATGTTTCCCCTTCATCTCTTCATCATGAATCCTTGCACCCTCCTTATCCTCATAAGTGCATGAGTTCACCTTGAAGGCTTTAAGGCCCGAATCTTGACCCATTTTTCTCATTGGAATGCGCCCTCTTAGTCTCCTTGAGCGCATGAGTGCACCTTGAAGGCCCAGATGGTATCCCTTTGAGATTTGTAAATGCGCGTTGCTCCCTTGATGATTTCTCTCTCTTGCTTGAGTGCATGAGCGCACCTCAAAGCCTTGAATGACCCTTGAACTTCCTTCATGCTTTGATAATGCGGCCTCCTCATTATCATGCAATTTTTTTTCCTAAATGAGTAGTTATGTCCCATCGTCGATATGCTTATGTTATTAGTTACATTTGATGGCTTTATGTATATGATTTTCTAAGTTATTTCTTGTAATATATAGAAGATTTTATAAAGCTAATCGTTGTTTCCATGAGTGTGGTTCCTCATACATGTGTTCAAGCTGCTAGTATTGTTACTCTTTCTTTATTTGTTGGAACAATGCCTCCTACTACACGTTGAGTGGCCTCTTAAGAAGTCTCAAAAGTGAGCAATGAGGAAACATTAGAAGTCACAGGGCCTACCATTACCATCTATGTAGATACATAATGCTTCATAAACAATTCCACTGAGATCACGTGGAAAGATATCAAGGAAAAAATCATGTAGAAACAGTTCTCAGAAAACTTAGAGGATTTGGATGTATACATAAATTTCAAGCAGTCTAGGATACACAAGATCACATGCAGGTTCCCAATCAACCCTTATGCAGAAGTGATCGAATAGATTATTACACACATGGATGATTTAGATTTGGTGCTCCGAAGTGAAATCGGTGGTCAACTTGCAACCTATTACAAAGAAGACATGAAAACCTATTATAAAATGCAGAATCCCACAGAGTATGCCAATAACAACTTTTTACACTAGATGGGATAATATCGACAAAAGTGACATGATTAAATCTTGGTATTGAGAGCCTTCTAAGTTATTACATCACCCATATACAATTTACTCAACCAATATTCTCATAGATGTGTATCTGTATCTAATTATTATGTGTTGTAGGCTAAATGGGCGAAAGAACGCTGAGGTATTTGAAAAGAACTGGATATATATTCTCAATATGGTGGTTACCTGTGGCAGAGTCTTCAATTGGGAAGTTATATTGTCTTTTGAGTTGCAACGTCATGTAGGGCAGGCTAAAGCATCTCTAAGGTCAAACCAACCACCATAATTCTACATGTATGCATTTCTATTAGATGGAATCTGTGCACGATATGCATTCCCAAGAATGTATTGGAACTAGATCCCATAGGATAATTTTACAGTTTACTTCCACTACAGGGAGTTTTCATATTTGAGTTTCACAGGGGCATATGATAGATTACCAGAGAATTTCTTCGCAGACATATTTTAGATGATATATGAGATCGATCCTCCTTACATGAACAACCAAGTGAAGGAGTCCTTACATGATATTACATATTGGTTTGCTGTGCCTGAGGGTACATACATTTGATGCCTTGGATGTAAAATTTCTCCTCATCTCATGCTAGGATATGTAAATAATAAGGTGATCACACAAGAAGTGGCTTATCAGTTGAGCAAGGGGTTGTCAGGAGTCCTCCATAGAAGTAAGAAATCCCCTTGGCTTAATTTTCCTTTGAGAATCAAATTTTACGAGTTGAAGAGCCATAAGGAGACAAAGGAATAAATATAGGAACTAGACTACTTGCACTTTTTAGTCAAGAATTTTCACAGATACGATCCCAGAAGACTCTACAAGAAAATTTTGAAATGATTGGTTTCACTTGGGGTTATTCATCTATATCTATAGCAGAAAATGAGAAGTTTAAGAATTGGTATAATGAAGTAATAAGAACACATCCAGGAATTTAAGCCAGTTCTCCCCAAGATATATAGGTACATGAGGCACCACAATAAAATCCTTAAGAAAAGAATTATCTCCGAAGAAAAGGATCAAGCATGATTCAAAAAGGCAGAGTAGTATGAAATTGAAGACTGATCCTTTGAATAAAGGATCTATCTAAGATGGAATTGAAAGGAGAAAATTAGAGGCACAAATGAAACAAGAAGAAGAGGAGAAGAGAAAGCAAGAATAGATCTTGAAGAAGTAGCATGAAGAAGAAGAGGAAAGAAGGAAAGTAGAAGAATAATGAAAAAGGTAGTTACAAGAGGAGGAAGCAACACAGAGGCTAGAGAAAGAACAATTGACTCAAGAAATAGAAGAAGAGTTGGAGGGAGATGATACCATCCATCCCATAGATGATGAACCTAATTCTCCGGCAGAACCTCCTCTTACAGGTGTTCATCTCCCATTCGATGGAATGGGAATCGCACCTCCACCCAAGGACAAATTCATGGACATGTGTAATGTCATGTTTGATCAACTCAAGAAAAGGATCATGTAGAAAAGGATTATATACTTCCCAAATGATACTCAAAATCTAGTCTTGGTATCCACAAAAAAAGTGATAACTGTTAATACTAGGAGGAATCCTAAGGGAATCATGGTGACCAATGTTTATTTTTCCACAATAACACATGCCAATGCATAAATAAGGAAATATTTTTCTACAATAAAGCAACAAGCATAACATCTCACTGTTGAAAATAAATGACTATCTTCCCATAGCTTCAACAAAACATAATGATATTCAACCATATAGGAGGAATTAGGGCCAATGGAGGACACCATAGCACAATTGTATGATGAAATGATACTTCTGCAACAAGTTGTGGCACGCCTCTTTGGCACTCAGAAAAAAAGCATAAGAAATATTAAAGCTCCTGAAAGTGGTAAACAATTCTATTGACAAAATATAGGAATGGGCTACTAAATATTTTAATGTTCCACAACATCTGGTTAGAAAGGACAAGATTGTCTCTAAGATAGACATAGTACAACTGAAACTTCATCATTATAAATACATCTGTATTGGAGAACAATCGACTAACACTATTGTCGCTTATGGTCAACTACACAAAGAATTCGGGTCTCTAACACAAAAACATGGGATGCCTTCAGTAGGATCACTTGAAGAAATAATAGTTAGGGAAATCATCTTTCAAGAAATTAGGCAGTACATAGAAAAAATCAAGCAAGCTTCATAACCAGAAGGCTTAGATATCACCAAAGACATTATTCTACAATATGCCATCACACGAGGTAAGGCCCACATGAAATTTTCATGGATATGGAATAATGTACAATCAAGCTCCAAGGCCATGTGATAGAAGCATTGGAGGTAGAGATGCAGTATGCAGTGGAATTTCCAATTCAGATCAAATTCATCCCTACGGATTTCAAATCATTACACACACATACATCAACAATGAGCTCCATGAGGAAGAAAATGACTTGTCAATTTGACAATATTTTGTCATATTAAAATCTTTGTCTCATATAGCCACCATCTTATATGTAATTTTATTTTGTAATAAGTTGTATGTAATGGAATCGAAGAGGCAAAAAATCTTGTGAACTGATCCTCATAAACCTTTGTATCATTGTGCCTCTAATTTCTTCGTTTTACTTCATTTTCCCTTCAATTTCCCTCTCATGCAAATCTATGAACTTTCACCTTCCTTTTATAATATTTTCCATTATTTTCATAAATAAATGCCAATTAATTCCTCTTTGCCTTTGCTAATTCCTTTGACGATTTACTTAGACACAAATAAACCAAAAGTGACACCCACTAGGATGTTTTTCCCACCATTAAGCTTGGAACACATGTCCCGTGACCTTGGTCTTATTTCGCGTTTATTAAATTTATTACACGGAATTTTAATTACGGTTGTTACAAAACCCTTCCCCTTGGGGGAACATTGTCCTTGGTGTTCAATGACACCTATAAACCAAAAATCCACTGACAACAAAACATACTGACCATGGAGCTTTATAACCCAACTCATTGCAGTATTTACAATGACATATTGTTGAAAACATAAAAACATATTTCTTATTAGAGATTTATAACACAACTCATTACGGTATTTACAATATCAACCACATATACAATCATGCACATTTTCTCAACAAACAAATAAAATGATACAATGTCTATATCAGCAACAAGGGAATCAAGAGGCTCACACCTCCACTCTCAAAAGTAGAACCAGGATTCACCTCCTTCCCAAGAAGTCCATATTCCATTTCCAAAGTCAAACCTTCATCCAATGTCCAGTGCTACAACCCTCGCGCTACTTGTCCTCTGAATGAAAAATTACCGACTTGTTGTTCTAGGGCACTGATGGAAAGTGAAACCCACTATAAGCATGTTCACTTCAAAACTTTCTCATATGAACCTGCAACCTCAAAATTAAAGTTAAAACTATAAATTCATAATTCAAAAATTGATCCTGGGGCTTGTGGGTTATGTCCCACTCTGCTTCCACTGCGCCACTTCCATGCTCACATATGTATCCGAAGTACATAATACCATAAAACAACGCTTAATGGTCTTAAGCCAACCAACGCTGGCTCCCCTATATTCACCTTAGAACCCAATGGTTCAGTCTTCGGCAATGAACTATTAATTTCGCATCTTAACCTCGAGTTTATGCTATCGACTTATAGGAGTGATCATCACAAAACATTTAATCAATGTTTTGTTCCTCAGGCCCACATATCCAGAAATAAATGTTTGCAAATGGAAAGAATGCTGATCATAACGCACCATAACTTCCGTGCAAGTTTCCACGCGAAAGCCATTGTATCCCTAGAAAATCTAATCCAATGGAAATCACGTTAATTCCATTACAGAACTTTAGCACACCAAACTTACGCGACATTGGCAGTTTTAAAGAGAGGATGTGTTAACAAATAATTGGATCGCGTGAATTTTTGTAAAACTGCTCCTCAACTCCAGAGGCACGCGAGACCGGTAGTATTCTCCACAAAACCGCTCAAATTCAATTAAACTTAGAATGCATCCAATTTAGAACTTCTACTGTATGCTGAGTTTAATCCGCTCCTTCCTAACTCGTATTCTTCGCTTTACTGCTATGAATGCAATCCGATCTCAACCGAATCGATTCAAACCCCTTCTGAAGCCTTTCACGTAGAATTTAATTGTTGGATTCATATCAATATTAGAATGGGATTCTGATATGATTAGAACCTATTCACACAGAGAATTACATGCTTCCAATTTCAATTTAGGGCAAGTATTTAATGCAATCACCATTCTCTGTTGTTGCAACCCAATGAATGTGGATCGATTTAATCGAATTCAATTAACCCAACATAATTCGATACAAATTAATAGGCTTAATAACCATACTGTCGTAGCTCAAAGGGGAACAGAATTAAATTGATTTGTATGTTGAATTACACAGTGGCTTAATTACATATAATCCGCCGAGTCTACAACCATCATCACACTATAACAATATTGAATTAGATCGCCATCGATCCTTTCAGTGATCGATGGTCGATCATGAAGTCTCAACACAGAATTAAAACCATAAATCTAAATAAAAAATAGCCAATACTCAGACACAAAAATCCACATAACTAGTATTTCTATTATGTACAGACTCAGTTACATCTAAGGCATTTCAGCCTTAGTCCAAAATCACATAGGACTACATTGCGTTCACTCGCTCTCCTCCTTTCACACATTACAAATTCGATATTATATAGAAAATATAAAATATCCTGAATCGTTTTAGATCCACTATCTCTCCTGAATCGCTCAGAAACTCTTCATCTCCTCAACCGCACACATGGCAGATCTAATTATTAATCAGTTACATAAAATTTCAGCATCGGTTTCAACAATTTTGCCCCAATTTCGCATGGCCGTTCGCATACGCAGCTTCAGATTTGACTCAATTCAAATTTGTCCAGATGCCCCTGCATCAGACTCCCGAGGCACAAAAATTTATGACCTCCTAGTCATATGTCTTCTCTAACTGGTAGCAGTTCTACCCACGTCATCTATGGAACTACTCCTTGTGATCTTCCTGTAACAGCATGCTTGAACAATTCTCACCCACATCCTCTGCAAAATTTTCCTCTGTGAGCTGTAACAAAACCTCTACAATAGCAAGTCCTCCCTGCTACCAGATACCTCACCAAGATTCTCTCCTGAGCTCAGGCTTTTGGCATCTCTCTGGTTTTCTCCTGTGGAACCAATTGAGCACTCCTGCTCTAGGCTGCTGCAATCTTCTCACCTTCCTCTGCTGCTACCTTCAAAAAACATAAAAATCAAAAGATTAACAAAACTTCACAAAATTGTACCTCTTCTTCCTCTGTATGCAAACTCCTCCTCCGCAGGAAATCATTTTCCCGCTCTGATACCACAATGATGGAAAGAGAAACCCACTATAAGCAGGTTCACCTCAAAAATTTCTCATATGAACCTGCAACCTAAAAATTAAAGTTAAAGCTATAGATTCATAATTCAAAAACTGATCCTGGGGCCTGTGGGTTATGGCCCACTCTGCTTCCACTGCGCCACTTCCATGCTCACATATGTATCCGAAGTACATAAGACCATAAAACAACGCTTAATGGTCTTAAGCCAACCAATGTTGGCTCCCCTCTATTCACCTTAGAACCCAATGGTTCAGTCTTCGGCAATGAACTATTAATTTCACATCCTAACCTCGAGCTTATGCTATCAACTTATAGGAGTGATCATCACAAAAAATTTAATATATGTTTTGTTCCTCGGGCACACATATCCAGAAATAAATGTTTGCAAATGGAAACAACGCTGATCATAACACACCATAACTTCCGTGCAAGTTTCCACGCGAAAGCCATTGGATCCTTGGCAAATCTAATCCAATGGAAATCACGTTAATTACATTACAGAACTTTAGCACACCAAACTTACGCGACATTGGCATTTTTAAAGTGAGGACGTGTTAACAAATAATTGGTTCGCGTGAATTTTTGTAAAACCGCTCCTCAACTCCAGAGGCATGCGAGACTGGTAGTATTCTCCACAAAACCGCTCAAATTCAATTGAACTTAGAATGCGTTCAATTTAGAACTTCTATTGTATGCCGATTTTAATCCGCTCCTTCCTGACTCGTATTCTTCGCTTTACTGCTATGAATGCAATCCGATCTCAACTTAATCGATTCGAACCCCTTCTGAAGCCTTTCACGCAAAATTTAATTATTGGATTCATATCAATATCATAATGTGATTCTGATATGATTAGAACCTATTCAAACAGAGAATTACATGCTTCCAATTTCAATTTAGGGCAAGTATTTAACACAATCTCCATTCTCTGTTGTCGCAACCCAATGAATGTGGATTGATTCAATTGAATTCAACTAACCCAACAGAATTTGATAAAAATTAACAGGCTTAATAACTATACTGTCTCAGCTCAAAGGGGAACAAACAAAAAATCGATTCGTATGTTGAATTACACAGTGGCTTAATTACATATAATTCGCCGAGTCTACAACCATCATCACACTATAACAAGATTGTATTAGATCACCATCGATCCTTTCAGTGATCGATGGTCAATCATGAAGTCTCAACACAGAATTAAAACCGTAAATCTAAATCAGAAATAACCAATACTTAGACACAAAAATCCACATAACTAGTATTTCTATTATGTACAAACTCTGTTACATCTAAGGCATTTCAGCTTTAGTCCAAAATCACATAAGGCTACATTGCGTTTGCTCACTCTCCTCCTTTCACACATTACAGATTCGATATTATGTAGAAAATATAAAATATCTCGAATCATTTGAGATCCACTATCTCTCCTGAATCGCTCAAAAACTCTTCATCTCCTCAACCGCACACATGGCAGATCTAATTATTAATTAGTTACATAAAATTTCAGCATCAGTTTCAACAATTTTGCCCCAATTTCGCATGGCCATTTTCATACCCAGCTTCAGATTCGACTTAATTCAAATCTGTCTGGATGCCCCTACATCAGGCACACTCCTAATGTGCATTTGATTCCATCCGGAAATGCTAATGACAAAAAAAATTATTTCCCTGAACTTCACTTCTCTGCTACATAGTCCCTCAGGAAATCCAGTCACCCCTTTCCATGAAGTCACTCACCTTCAAAGTTCCCTGGCATCCCCTTTCCCAAGCGATCCATCCCTTCGAAATGTTTCCTTGCATCAGAAGGTCAAAAAACAAAGGCATATCCCTGCCTCAAAATTATCATACCGGTCATAACATTGTTAATGGAAATCAATAGACACTATTGGGTACCATTTTCCTTACAATTTCCTTTCTCCTGAAGTGCTTTACCAACGTACTGTTTCATGTTCCAATCCCTTTCACTGTTGCTGCTAACATTCTTACAGTCAGTTCCAACCACCCAACCAAGAATTTTCATGCTCTCCTATACCAAGCACATAAATTCCATTAGATTCAAAATAAATTCAAACAAATTCAAACCATACCTCATTGGTAGCTTGTCAATAAGGGACACTTGTAATTTTGTTCACTTCCTGTCACAATAAGTCAAACTAGTTTTTTGGTCAAATCAACATGAATAAACGTATCACATCCGGTTAGCTCAAAACAAAACCATCATAAATCAAAATCATATATCACATATAACCATCATAAATCAGATTCATACACCACATGTAATCATCATGAATAAAAATCACAGATAACATGCATAATAAAAATTGAAATAAAATATTGATACTTATCCTTTAATCGGTTCTTTGCTTCTTCCTTTGTTCTTTGTCCTTTCCGTACACACATTAGATTGGTTGCCACATCCAAAAAGCACTAAATAATTCTCTACTCTTCATTCACATATGCATACACACAATATACATCACAACACACATACACCCACACACCGTGTATCACACAACACATACACCTACACCTAGTGTACACCACAAAATAATACATACACCTACACCTGGTGTACAACACTACACATAACCTTACACCCGGTGCACCACAAAAAACATACACCTACACCTGGTATACACCACAACACAATACATACTCCTACCCCCGGTGTACAACACAATTCATATACGTACACAAAATACAACAAAACGAATACACATATCACGATACAATGTATACATAATACACATACATAGTACCACATGTATAAAACACAACGTGTACGATATGTACACAATACCATATATACACAACGCTTCTTGAAAGATGTGTACAAAACACCACCTGCGCAACATGTACATAACACCACATGTACACAACATCATCTGCAAAACATGTACACAACACCACATGCGCAACATGTGCACAACACCATATACACGATGTGCAAACAAAATCACATGTACACAACACCACTTGCACAATGTGTACACAACACCACATGCATGAAACGCCACATGTACCACATGTACAACATGCACACCACACCATTATATGTACACAACTCCACATATACAATATGCACACAACACCATATATACACAACATCGCACATACAACATACACACAACACTGTATGTATACAACATCGCATATCCAACATGCACACAACACTATATGTACACAATACCAAATATGAAACATGCACACAACATTATGTGTACATAGTACCACATAGAAAATATGCACAAAAAACCATATGTACATATTACCACATATGAAACATGCACACAACACTATAGGGACATGTAAAACAGATACACAACATTAGTAATACACATCCAAAGACCACACACTGACTCTGTTATCACTCCCCCCAACTTCCCAAGGCTGAGACTGGGATTGAAGGAAGGTAACCACATTCCATGCTTTAAGTCAGGTATCTAGCTCTACTAGGACCAGAGAGGGCTCTCTCATTGTCACTTTACAGTCAATGGATTAACTGAATATCTATTTATCTTAGGCTAAGTATGTAATCTCAGCAAATGGGATTTTTGTTTGATGTTTTAAGTGCTGGATAGGAATGTGAGTGAGAAGGCTAGGTCTAGGGGTTATAGGTCTGAATTCCAAGGTCAATTTGTAGAAAATGTGTGAGGCCAGATAGGTAGCTTGAAAGCATTTTTAGTTGGTCATTGAGCATAGGATGAAGTTATAGAAAGTATGAATGAGCACTGAAGTGCATTCATTCATTTAGAAGAACATATACATATCATGTAAACCTTGTATAAAATACAACATGAACAAACATGATTTCTGCTTATAAAATTAAAATATAAACACATGGAAGCATGTATATAAAAGAGGAAAAATATCATTCAACATGAATATATAAACATACACATAAAGAACAAATTCTCCAATTCCTACCACAAGATTCTCATCACAATTTCTGCAAGACTGCCTATGATTTCATTCCAAAACGTTGTACAATAGCTCCACTGCAAAATAAGACTATCCAACCCCACAAAAGACTAAAGAAAGTCTACTTATAGAAACTATGAACCATGACACCTCATCAGGTCTAAATCCCATCCAAAATGAATCATAAATACATAATATGAGTCATTTCCTAGATTCTAGGGAGGTTAGAAACCATTCCCTGAATTTCAGTTATGAACTGGGAGTGTGTGTCCCTTACATTAAATTATTTGTTCCCTTATGATAAGAGGAAAAAACCAGCTCAATTACTCTAATTCCAACTCATAGGACATCAAAACCTCTAATTTCTAACATTTTCTAAGCTTGACAAGTGTCTCGATGAATCATATGCAGATGTGTAACTTTTCTAATAGAAGCGTAGCAGAATTTTGCAACCACTTTTGAGGCAAATTTAGGAGTCCAAATCCAATTATGAAAAAATGGTCAACTATCCCTGTGTCTAGTTTCCAAAACATCTTGAATTTTTCAAAATGAACCATGGTAAGGCCTCCAAAAATTCATTCTTCCAAGGTTACCCCAAAAGCGTAGCAAGGCCTCCAAAAAGGTGGCAGAAGCATAGAAAATGAGTGGTTTTTTGGCCTTTTCTACAAAATTAAAGCTTGTCATGCAAAGAGGGTTCCTGATTTGTGATGTAATCATCAAAATGCATCCAAACATATAAATAAATCATTATTTTTATGCCCCTAAAATAAGTGTAGAAAAATTTTACTACGCTTCTGGGAGGAGAGAATTTCCAAAATTGCCAAAAATCCAGAATTTTCCAAAAAACTTTCTCAAAAATAGGGCTTAAAGATGGATCAATATATCTCAAAAAATAATTGTTTTTGCAAAAATGTGAGAGAATTTTTTCCTTTGGTATGTTATGAACAATAACCTCCTCCATTTTTCCAAAATACTTTCCCATTACCTTAGAATCCAAGTTTGAAGTTGATCTCTCAAAATTTGCAGAAGCGTATTGCACTCTGAGCAGAAGCGTAACACCTATTTTTGAGAGGGATTTGGGAGGCCTTTCCAAAGGAGTTTTGGGATGAAAGTGGTATTATTGGAAATATTAGTATGTCTGCTACAAAATGGAGTCATTAAGCACTGCAAAACCCTGCTCCAAACCCCTGAAAAATTGACTTGAAGACAATCTATTCAAAAGTGCAAAAAATGACCTAGAGGAACTATATTTTTGGCATTTATCTCAAACCATAACACAAATGAATAAAATGAAGGTGGTTTTTGTTTTTTAGCCTATTATTGACAAAATCCTCTTTCACTTTTGTAAAATTCATCTCTGTTACTTCAAGAAACTGATTTTGAAGAAAAATTGTCCCTGTGTGCAATGTAAACACTAGCTCGATTACGAAGCTCTAAAAATAATGCCATGGGTCTGAGCTGGATCAAACCTAGAATGGTGGCCTCCCTTATGAATATTCTTTTCACCCTCCATAATAGTTGTGAACATGATGAAACCCTAGCTAGAACCACTTTTCTCCATGACTAGGTATACTTGTTGCTGAAGAAATCACCTCTGCTGATATGTTGAACTCTACACCTGCAATGATGGCCTTTCCCATATTGAAACTTTTGGAAAATAAGCTTTTCAATTGGAGATGTCAATCTTCTTCCATGATCTTCTCATAGAACCTCAAACATCTAGTCCTCTCAAAACATCTTTTTCCCAAGCGTGAAGCATTGATTTCATGCATGGTGAAGGGTTCTAACCTGAGGTGGTGCCCTCCCTTGAAATTATTCTTCTCACTCTCCATCTTGTTTATCAATGAAAGGATGAAAACCTAGTGTGTTGATGGGATGGGTATGTGTAGTCAAATTTGGTAAAAACATAGTGTAGGGATGGGGTAGGTTTAGAGGGTGAGATGAAGGGCTATGGAGCTAGGAAAAATTCTAAAAAAAAATTAGATAGGCTTGCATGTTAGATCCATGTTGTGAGTGAAATAAAGTGAAATGGGTGCAAGGAGGGTGGTCAAATAAAGGAAACATAGGAAATTTCCAATTTATCACTGTGAAAATTAGCTAGAAATTAAGGTATCATGAAAATGGATATTAGGGAGGATATGGATGGTGGGAGATCAGAGTATGAGGTATATGTGAGCTGTAGGATAGTGTTATATAGTATGGTTAGGGTTTATTCCACTGGAGTCTTTCAATAACATGAAGAAGTGATGATATAGTGTATTATGGAGTGGGCATGAAAATCAATCATAAACTTTATGATTTGACCATAAGAGGTTATAAGAGTGATGACTTACTATTATAAGAGGTCCAAGGAATGATGCCCACAAGTCTATATCTTGTTTTAATGGCTTGGAAGCCAAAAAACCTAAGTTTTTCCCTCCTTCTATAAGGGTAACACCAATCAACATAAGCGTAACAACTGTTCTGAAAGCGTAGCAGGAGGATACAGAAGTGTAACAACAGGGTTAGAAAGCGTAAAAACTGCCAAGAAATGTAACAACTGCCTCTCCAAAAGTGTAGCAGGAGGCTACAGAAGCATAACGAAAGACCCAAAAATGTAACAACTGGCTCTGAAATCATTGCAGGAGGCTACAGAAGCATAACAAAGGCAACCAAAAGTGTAGAAAAGTGTTCTTGGAGTGGTTCTTTGCCTTGGTTTCGAACCTTTGACCACCTAAGGAGTGAAAATGAGGTAAGAGAGGAGCTCTACCACACAACAAAGGAGAATAATGAGTTTGGATGAGATTGCTTTTGTCCTTTATAAGCTTTGAAATTACTTTTTTGTCTTGTAGTGAAACAATAAGATATTTTTTCCTTCTTAAATATTTTGACATTCAAACACATTTTTCAATAATACAACTTATCTTACTTTTTCTTCGTAAGTATGCTAGCTCCCATTTAAAATAATTTTGAGTGAAATGAAGGATTGTTTGCCTTGTTTGATGAAAAATTAGACTTTTCTAAAGGAAAAACAATGACACCTAGACAGTAGACCTAGATGGGATGGAGTGAATGACCTAAAAATTCTAAATGATAATGAATGAGATGACCTTTAAAGTGATTATGGCCATGGATGAGACGAGGGAGAATCATTCTGACCTAGACTCCTTTAGTGACCAGAATTTATTTGAATTTTTTTTTGAAAAGACAAATTTTTTTACCTATGACACTAGTAAATTAACTGAAAGAGTTTGTTTGATCACTGACATATTGACACTAACATTGGCTTTTGTTGGGGATTGCATCTTCTTCAAGAGGTGTCAAGAAAACCATATATCAGGTAGCCTTACCATTGGGAAATGGATGCAAAACTGGAAATTGAAAAAACTTTGACAATCTTGAAATGATGAAATAAATCTGGAAATGAATTTGACTTGAGAACTGACTCAAATATTGACTGAAATTACTTATGGCAACAGACCATCAGTATCTTAGGGCCTTCACCTCAGGCTTCAAATTTTGATGATAACTACCTACCTACTAAAGATATATATACAATCATGTGATGTGATCCCTCCAGTGTAACCAATCCAGCAAATGGCTACTTACATGAATCCTGCTCACACTTTCATTGAGCAGGGGATAGGAACAAAAGATAGGTAACTCAAAGTGTCCACTGAACATGTGCTCATGATCCATAAATACAAAAATATTCATCTTCCCAGATGGATGCAAAAAACTAACCAAAGGATCATGGAGAATATGCAACATAAGATTTTCCGGATGACTTAAAATAGGAAAACAAACCTCCTTCCAAACTATTGGTTTTTATATGTGCTGAAACTTATCACCTTCATCAATGAATGATGCAACATCATCATTCATTACTGGCTATAAAAAACTAGAAATAGGGTCTTCAATAATATCAGGAGAAAGGGAAGTTTGTTCTTGAAAATCTACATTTGAAGTAGCCATATTATCAAAAGAAAAAATGTGCACATCCATAAGATCAAGGACAAACTCCTCTTCTTCATAAAAATCTTCAATTTCTAAACCTGGAGGAATATCATAATCTAAAAAAGGCTCTAAAACAACCTCTTCTTTTTCACTTCTATGCTGCAACTTATGATGCTCAATTTGAAGCCTAACATCTTCAAATTCTGAAGGTACATGTATCTCTCTTTCGAAAAATGGATTTAGGAGTAATCCTTCATGTGAATCTGAATTAAGAGTTTCTAAAATAGAAAATTCATTAGATATTTTCAAATATTAACCTTAATGGACTCTTCAATAATTGGTACATCAAGATGCAATTCTATGTCACATACCCCTTTAATCCCATCGTCTTGGGCTGCATTCTCATGTTGCTGAAAGTAAGAATTTTCAAAAGGATTTGTAATATGCTAATCCTTGATCATTAACTCAGAAAATGAAAAACCAGTGGACATTCTATTTACTTTATTTTTTAAAAAATTTCTCATAGTCCTGATCATGAAAAGACAGACAAGGTTGTAAAAAATTGTTAACTTCATGGGATATAACTTAACTGTTAGGATGCATATTTGTTTCATCTTCAAGCAAAGAAGGAGTTGAAGTGTGCTGTGAATGATCCTTTGTATCAAGGTAGCTAATCTTTGTTATTTTTTGTTGAGAAGAAAATTCATGAAGGTCCTCTATGATCTCATAATCTAGACACACTTCATCACCAAAATCCTCTTCAAGATATTAAACGAAACTTCACAGGAATCACAAAAATATTTGAACAACAAGAATGAATGGCAAGACTTTCATAAAACACAAAGAATGTTGTGTGGAAATATTTAAGAAATAATAAGCTACCTACCTTCAACCCTTCATACCATGATATTGCTTTCCCTTCTAGGGTAGCCATAAAAATTTTCATCAAGCAATCCACACGAAGCCTAATCGTAAGCTTATGTATATGCCAATGAAATTTTATTATATGAAAAATAGCCTCATCCTCATTTCCATCTATAAATTTAGGCAGATAAGTTTTCCCATCTATGCAAGGAATGCGATTTGGAAAACCAGGAATGTGAGCACGATTCATAGGGGCATACCTTCTAGCAGTTGAATCCATATTGAAAACATTAAAGTCACCAAAATTTCTTCAAGCTATTGGTTTTTGAACAGTTGAATCACCATGAAAACTCTAAACCTTTGGATTCTTTGACACTAGAGTCGCTAGGTGAAAGATGCATAACCTTTCTTGTGCCTGACCACTTTTCACCATCATCAATCAGAGCTAATATTTTTCTTTCTTTCCCGGGAAATATTTAACCTTCACTCCCTGAAAATGACACCAAAAATTTTATCACTCCCCCCAACTTCCCAAGGCTGAGAGTGGGATTGAAGGAAGGTAACCACGGACCAAACTTTATGTTAGGTAGCTAGCCCTATCAGGACCAGAGAGGGCTTTCTTGTTGTCACTTTGTATTCAATGGATTGACTGGATATCTATTGGTATTAGTCTAGGTATGTAAGCTCAGTAAATAGGATAATTGTTTGATGTTTTAAGTGATGGATATGAATGTCAGTGAGAAGCCTAAGTATATGGTTTTTAGGTCTGAATTCCAAGGTAAATTTGCAAAGAATGTGTGACGCTCGATAGGTAGCTTGAAAGAATTTTTGATTGGTCATTGAGCATATAATGAAGTGATATAAATCCCGAATGAGCACTGAGGTGAATTCATTCATTTAGAAGAACATATACATATCATGTAAACCTTGTATAAAATAGAGAATGAACAAACATGATTTCTGCTTATAAACTTAAAAGATAAACACATGGAAGCATGTATCTAAAAGAGGAAAATATATCATTCAACATGAATAGATAAACATACACAGAAAGAAAAAATGCTCCAATGCATACCACAAGATTTTGAACACAATTTCTGCAAGACCGTCTCTAATTTCATTCCAAAAGGTTGTACAATAGCTCCACTGCAAAATAAGACTATCCAACCCCACAAAAGACTAAAGAGAGTCTACTTATAGAAAATATGAACTATGACACCTAATCAAGTCAAAATCCCATCCAAAATTCATCATAAATACATAATATGAGTAATTTCCTAGATTCTATGGAGGTTATAAACCATTCCCTGAATTTCGGCTATGAACTAGGAGTGTGTGTCCCTTACATTAATTACATGTTCCCCTCATGATAAGAGGAAAAAACCAACTCAATTACTCTAATTCCAACTCATAAGATAGCAAAACCTCGAATTTATGACATTTTCCGAGCTTGACAAGTGTCCCAAGGAATCCAATGCAAATGTGTAACATTTATGATAGAAGTGTAGCAGAAGTTTGCAGCCACTTTTGAGGCACTTTTAGGATTCCAAATCCAATTATGAAAAAAATTTCAACTAGCCCTGTGTGTCTAGTTTCCAGAACATTTGAATTTTTTAAAATGACTCATGGGAAAGCCTCCAAAAATTCATTCTCCTAAGGTACTCCAGAAGCATAGCAAGGCCTCAAAAAAGGTGTCAAGCATAGAAAATGAGTGGTTTTTTGGCCTTTTATGCAAAATTAAAGCCTGTCATGCAAATAGGGTTCACAAGTTGTGATTTGCTCATCAAAATTCATCCAACCACATAAATAAATAATCATTTTTATGCCCCTAAAATAAACATAGAAAAATTTTTCTACGCTTCTGTGAGGAGACAATTTCCAAAATTTCCAAAAATACAGAATTTTACAAAAACAATTCTACAAAAATAGGTCTTAAATATGGATCAATATCTCTCACACCATAACGTTTTTAGAAAAACTGAGATTGTTTGTTTTTATTTGGAATGTTATGAGCAATAACCTCCTCCATTTTTCCAAAATAATTTCCCATTTCCTTAGAATCCAAGTTTGAAGTTGATCACTCAAAATTTGCAAAAGCACAGCGCACTTTGAGTAGAAGCATAACACCTAATTTGAGAGGGAGTTGGGGGGCCTTCCCAGAGGAGGGTTGGGATTAAAGTTGTATGGTTTTAAATCTTAGGATGTCTGCTACAAAATGGAGTTATAAATTACTTCAAAACCCTGCTCCAAACCCCTGTAAAATTGACTTGAAGAGACAACCTGTTCAAAAGTGTAGAAAATGACCTGGAGCAACTATATTTTTGGAATTTGTCTCAAACAATAATATGGATGGGGTAGGTTTGGAGGGTGAGATGAAGGGTTATGGTGCTAGGGAAAATTATACAAAAAATTCAGTAGATAGGATAACATGTTAGCTCCATGTTGTGAGTGAAATCAAGTGAAATGGATGTGAGGAAGGTGGTCACATCAAGGAAACACCGGAAATTTCCAATTTATCACTGTGAAAATTAGCTATAAATTAGGGTTTCATGAAAATGGATATTAGGGAGGACATCAATTGTGGGAGATGAGAGTATGAGGTATATGGGAGGTGTAGGATAGTGTTAGATAGTAGGGTTAGGTTTTATTCCACTGGAGTCTGTTATCACTATTAAAATTCTCTAAATTCAGTCAGTTCATACTTGTTCCTAAGTCATGGTATTAGATAGGGTTTGAGTCATTTTTATGTTTTATAGGGTCTAAGCCATAGGTTTAGAGTCTCATTTCATCACCAAATGAAGTTCATAAACCTTTATTTACACTTTAGTATTCTCATGCCACGTTTTGAAACCCATATTTTAAGTCTTTTTCAAAAAAGTTTCGAATAAGCCACGAAACCACATTTTCGTAGCACGCTCAGTGTAAAAAATTGCTTCTGCGCTATGAAAACACTGGTCTTTTCGTAGCGCAAAATCCAGAAATCACACTACCAACGCTACGAAATCGGGGTTTCGAAATTTTCGGTTTAGCTGTCACATCCATCAACTTGGGGTTAAATTTTCATGATGATAGTGTCAATCCACGATCATGGTGTCATTCCACGAATCCTCCTTCACGCATGCAACCATCCAAAGCAGTTATGAAATCATTATGGGATTTGTTAGGGGTCATATGTCATTAGTCCTTTTCAAATTTGAAAATGGGTTGGTTATCATTGTTTTTATCTCATGCAAAGAAAGAACTACGTGCATATCTGTTGCTGAAAGAGAAGCTCATGATAAGATACCAGATCTTTCATTAAGTTTTCAAGCAAGGCAGAGTTTTCAATCAAGCGAGGCAGAATTCAATTGGTGATTATGTCAGCAGTTTCGATTGCTAATCTAGTGAGTTTGAAAAAAATTGCTAACTGAAACAAGGTTTTTAATCAAGCGAGGTGGAGTTTTCCGTCAAGCAAGGTTGAACCAAATTCTCAAGCGATCCAGTTTATCCAACAAGAAGTTTTATTACAGTTGTGTTGAAGACACAAGGTTTCCAAGAGAAAGATGACAGAAGAGAAAAGAAATCACCAGTCTGGTCAGTGCCTGAGGACAGAACCCGAAGGTTTAGAAACTCTCACAAGAGATAAATCTGTTGAAGAAGCCTTCAAGAAGGTAGATTGCTGGAGGTTCTGTGAAAATATTCAAGGAGGGCATAATTAGGTTACCAAAGAATTTGCTACCAACTTCACAGGGTCAAACACAAAGGTTGGTTTTCTCAATTTACTGATTTCTCCTGAAGTTATATCAGCAGTCACAGAAATTCCAAGAGGAGAGGAGAGATGGTTCAAGAATTTTAGGTTTGAAATGCAGCCCTGCAAAATATTTTTGAAACCAGAGTTTATGGATATTGATTTGAATAAAGCTGTGCCAAGAAGTTATGTCAAGGATGCATTTGCCAACCTACTCTACAATATCCAGAGATACTTCACCTGTGAAGGGAGATATCACAACGTGTACACCTATCACTCTAAACTCTTATTGCATTTCACAGGAATAATATCTCTAGACTTACCTTTCTTTCTATTTCGAAGTTGGGCCAAGATGGCAGACAAATTTCAGATGAAAACTCAGGCATGTGAAACCTCTTTATTTCATCATGGTCTATTCAAGTTAATAGTTTTTCATGAGATTCAGAAAGTGAAAACAGAATGGTCTGTATTTCTCTTTTTGAGTGGAATTGGGGTTGAAGGAACAGGTGCTAGCCCTTAAGTCAAAGAAGCATCTTCATCAAAGACTAGTGAACCTGCAGAATAAAAAACAAGGAGGTTTGTCAAGCTTAAGCCCAGGAAACAAGTTAAGGAACCTATGATAAAGACATCACTGAATATCCAAAAGACTCCTCAATCTGCACAGAAGAAAATAACTTAGGTTAAAGAGACAATTTAGAAACAGTCAACTAGTAAAACAACTCAGAAGAAGTTGACTAGGAGTCAAAGGTCAAAGGAGAAGGGTAAGGCCGTGGTCATAGATGAAAATTTGTAGTTAAGAGGTGACTTAAATGATATATTTCAAGCTATTGACATTGAAGAGTCTCCCCTGGTTCAAGCAGATTTCATCAAATTGGATACAAGTGGAAGATCAAATAAATTGAAAACATATAAAAAATTAGATTTTGAGGATGAGGTCTCAGAGTTTGATTTTAAGCCTAGAAAACCATTGACTAGGCAGTCTAAGAAAATGCAGCAGCCAGATATGGAGATATACCAAATAGGAGGTGAGGATGCAAGTGTTTTTGAAGAACCCGTTAATACATCATCTCAAATACTTGAAGAAGGAAAAAACAGAGTATTTAATACTCAGAGAGAAAGGAGTAGTTATGAAAAGGTTAAAGACAAACTCAGACTTGCAAACATTGAAATTGAGGAAGAAAGTGAGAATGCATGTTGTGGAAAGGTCAAACTTTGAGAGGTTGAAAGGTCCGTGGGAGCTATAAATGGTTTCAAACAGTGAGCAAATCAGCAGTCAAGATCAATTCTTCATATGGACTGTCCCTGCAATCAAGGAAGAAAAGTTTATAAGGATGGTTAATGCCAAACTGAGGGCTAATAATAGAAGGCTTAAAAGGCAGGTTTAAGACCTTCAAATATAGCTAGCAAATCCTGAGGATCAACCATAGCAAAAATCTGTGTAAACAGTAAGTAACATCTCCTAACACATTTTTGGAGTTTTGTGGAAGGTTTCATTTTTGAAAGCAGTTCAGAGTTGATTCTTATTGATTTTGAGGACTTATATATAAATGGAAGAATGGTGAACTTATGGGTGATGTTATATGCAGACATCTATGTTTGTACCAGCGGCATTATTGTATGTATTTTGATAGCCAGAGCTTGGCTATATACAGTTTATACTTTGACAGATAGTTTTGGGTAGTTTTCTACTAGTTAATGTAACATGTAACTTATCTGTTATGAAAAGTTACGAATTTTTCCTTTGTGAAAAAATAAATGGAAGAATGGCAGTAAAGGTTTGAAGCTTAAAGCTTTGGAAAAAGGCTGTGAAAAGAAAGACGCAGCAGTTTCGTAGCGCACTACGAAACTGCTGTAGGTGTGTCATGCACAGCAGTTTCGTAGTGCGCTACGAAACTGCTGTAGGATGCATTTTAAACAATTTTTCAAGGCTTCAAAGGGTGAAAGGGCATTTTTTAAAACCTTGATGCTGCTGAAGGATGTATAATGACCACAAGTGAAGATCCAATGGCAAAACATAGAAAATTGAAGATTTCAAATGAAGTTTTCAAAGGTGAAGTTCTGCGCTATGAAAACAGCAGACAGTTTCGTAGCACAACAATGTTGATAGTTTTTGGCACTTCTTCAAAGGTTTGTTTTGGGCACAGCTGGAAGGAAAAATTCATATAAGTTTAATATGACATTGCCACATGTTTTTGAGCAAAAATTGGTCAGCAGATGTTGTGAAGAAACATAAATGAAGCAGTACACCTATTTTGCAGGGAGCATGTTCCTATTTTTCAGGCTAGATAAGAGGCAAATCAATACAGTCAAACAGCAAGGAAATGGACATCATCAAGGTCGAAGTTTAGGAGGAGCAACTTTCAGATAGAATATTTAATATTTGGATAAGGTTGTTAAGCTATAATAAAGAGTTTTAATCCTAGTTGTATTAGGACTCTAGAACAAACAATTTAAACTGTCAGATGTAATTAAAGTTTTTTTTAGTAGTTGATAGGTGTCAAGCTAGCAAATTCGAATTCTCTCAAGTGTTTGGAGAGAATCCAAGAAATGTAATGATGACTCTATAAGAGACAAGAAGTCGAATTGCACAGGGTTGGCAATTTTTTCAAGAACAAGCATATTGTTTTGTTGTAGTAAGAAAAATGTGTTTTCATATTAATACAGAGATATTGGTTTCATCACTCAGGATTCAGAAAGGGTTATCAATGTTTGATATTCTTATGCTTTTCCTCTTTCAATTACTTGCAATGACATGAATGTATGTTACTTAGAATTTACTGAAGGTGCTCTAACTTCCTTCATATGTTTATGAACTGTGTTATTTTTTGTCATACTATTCTTTTGATGCATCTAAACCATGAAATGCCCTGACTTCCAATTGAAGCCGATACTCATGTTTTGTGAAAATACACTTGACTCCATAAGCCCAATAGATGTTTGTTGATTAGTAGTACAACCAATTATTAATTTTATCCATTTTACTCATAGAGTTAGCCATCTAATCCTTATTTGAAAATAATAAACCTATTGAGAGAGCCCTCTCAGGTTGAGGAGGCTAAGCCTCAACTAAGAGTTTGGTTTGAAATAGTTACTCAGAGTCTGCTTGATCAGCAGCCTATCAGGGTCTGATTTTGAGATAACATATTATTTCAATAACATGAAGAAGTGATTATATAGTGTAGTCTGGAGTGGGCATGAAAATCAATCATAAACTTGATAATTTGACCATGGGAGGTTATAAGAATGATGAATTACTATTATAAGAGGTCCAAGGAATGATGCCCACAAGCCTTGAGATTTTTTGAATGGCTTGGAAGTCAAAAAATCTAAGTTATGACCTCCTTCCAGAAGCGTAACACCAATCAACCTAAGGGTAACGACTGTTCTGAAAGCGTAGTAGGAGGCTACATAAGCATAACAACAGGTGTATGAAAGCGTAAAAACTACCCAGAAACGTAACAAATGCCTCTCCAAAAGTGTAGCAAGAGGCTACTGAAGCATAACAAAAGGCCCAAAAACATAACAACTGGCTCGGAAAGCATAGCAGGAGGGTACACAAGCATAACAAAGGCAACCATAAGTGTAGAAAGTGTTCTTGGAGTGGTTCTTCGCCTTGGTTTCGAACCTTTGACCACCTAAGGAGCGAAAATGAGGTAGGAGAGGATTTATACCACACAACAAAGGAGAATGATGATTTTGGATGAGCTTGATTTTGTCTTTTATGAGCTTTGAAATGAATGTTTTGTCCTGTAGTGAAACTATAAGACAATTTTCCTTTTAAAATTTTTTGACATTAAAACACATTTTTAAATAAGACAACTTGTCTTACCTTCTCTTCCTAAGTATGCTAGCTCCCCTTTAAAAGACTTATGAGTGAAATGAAGGATTGTTTGCCTTGTTTGACGACAAATTAGTCTTTTTCAAAGGCAAAACAGTGACACCTAGACAGTAGACCTAGATGGGATGGAGTGAATGACCTAAAAATTCTAAATGAAAATGAAATAGATGATCTTTAAAGTGATTATGGCCATGGATGAGATGAGGGAGCAGCATTCTGACCTAGACTCCTTCAGTGACCAAAATTTATTTTGAAAAATTGTTTGAAAATACCAAAATTTTTGACCTATGACACTAGAAAATTAACTAAAAGAGTATGTTTGATCACCGATATATTTACACTAACAAAATCTACCAAGAAACCTTGCTTCTAGTGTATTTCCACTATCTATGCTTGTCCCAACATACTACATATCACACTTCTTTCATTTTGTTGATATATCGCTCAACATAACATGTCCATCAAATAAAAACATAAAAATAGGCGTAGTATAATCACATAATATTAATTCATATCCACATGATGCTAACCTCATATATCTATCAGGGATACTCTTCCCACTTGATTCCCTATAACCAGGAACCTCTTCATGCCATTCACATACATAAGAAATCATTACTCTACAAGTATGATCCCTAATGACCCTGCCAAGTAGCAACATAAGTACATGCATATATACATATAAAAATTAGAATAATACAATCATGATCCATGATGACCCTACCAGACAACGTCATTCATATATATATGAACATTAGCATAATGAAATCATGACCCCTGACGACCCTGTCAGACAAATACATACATAGATACATGTATACATATATTAACATCAACATAATCATGATCACACCATAATTTCTATATATCATAAGGTTAAGGTTAATATAACTACCTTTATCCATACGCAACATGCACAACATGGAGAACAACAGTTGCCAACATAGATAAGGCATATGACACCTCAAATCCATTTACTTTACCTTTCTTGTTACCTTCCTCATGACTGTCATGTCACTTCCCATTTATCCCAACAGACCCAACCAATCCAACTTACTACCACATTCTTGCCTTCAATTGCCCTTATACATGCACCAAGCTTCATCTGGGTCTTACATTACCTGTTGGGTTTCATTCATTTCTCCCTGACCTCCATTAAATTTCCTCTTTCCCAACCAATTCCCAAGGCCCTCAAAACATAAAAGGCAAGAATAAGAAACAAACAAGAATAAAAACATTAAAAAATAGCAATACGAAACCATAAAAAAGTGGCATGACCATGCACTAGACACAAACAAAACCATAAATCAAGCACAAAAAAATAAAAAAACACCGAAAGAAAAAAACTAGAAACAAACACCATGACTCAATCCCCATGGGTTCCCAATGCTTCCAAGGGAACGCTCAACTCAAGCCTACTTCAATATTTCATGGTAATCTCTTTTGCGATGTAATCCCTGCATCATAATTCCATAGACACATAACTTCCAATGCATAAATAAACATAACAATATACGAATTAACTTATCATGTTGCAACTGAGTCTTATTATTCATCGTCACATAACCCAAGTATTATTTATATAAACAAATCAATTATTACCTTGTTATGCTAATACAAATCATGTTGCTCTACAATTGTTAACACATGTCAGTCACACATTCCAAATATGAAGACATCATATCCATTAATTTGAAATCAAGTTTTACCCAGAAAATCAACCATGTCTGAATAAAACTCACAGTTATTCATAATACTACAACAAGCAACCACTTACGCTCAAGTGCACATCAACTGTCTCGGCACATGTTGTGTTAGTACAACCATCTTAAAACAATATCATTTCTTCATGCAATTAATCAAACATTCAAAAAACATATAAACATACCATGTTAGATAAATCAAATAGATAACATAATCAACTCATACCCCAATGTATCTCAGGGGAGGCTATCACATTTTCACAATCAATCCAAATTAGTATGACACAATATCACAAATATATCGACTCATACATGAATATCAACCATAACGATATAGATATGCCAGTATAGATTGACACAGTACATATAACATCAAGATATTAAATGCAATGACCATAATCATCATGCATATGACAACAATACATATAACAACAAGTTACTTCCATGCATGACTATCTGACGCATGTGCATATGACCACACTAATTAACTAGCATCTATCATGCATGTAACCAAAACAACAATATACTGACAGTAATATACACAACCATAATGCATATAAAAACCATTAACCAACATACCTGCATGCCCAATGCACAAACCTACATGACGATTTTCTCTTACCCCAAGGTTCAGTGATGCAACCTCGCTCTAATAATCTACTTCTCCTGCTCTATCTCAACCAAAAAATTAGCATCATAAAATACCAACAACATCATGATGACATAAACTGCAACAATTATTATGATATTACTAAACCTCCTAGGTGAAATTAAGGAAGTGGAATCAAGACACCAAAACCTTACTGAATTCCCTTAGGTTTTACAGGACCTCCAAGGGCTAAACCACCCTTCTAGGTGCCCAAAACTTGAGTTAAACCTATTTTTCAATGTCCTAGACTCCCATACACTAACACAACATTGCAGAAATTAGACTGTAACCCTCTAGTCACATGCATAAGCCTACAAGGGAGCGACTGCAACCCTTTTCACCTTATTCTATGCTCACGACCGTGAGATTTGAGGCACTTTCAAGGCTAGTTTCCATACCACTTCCTAGAATTTAAGGATACTTTCCAACACAATGAATGGTGCAAAGATAAAACTTCTAATACAAAACTTGATCCAAGACTTGGCCTAAACAATCCTAACCATGACAGTCATTTCATCGAACACATTGAGAACATGTAATCTATAGGTCATGAATTCATATTTGAACATAGGGGTTTGATATTCATTTGAGAATCATCAAGAAGGTCTAATGCCCTCTCATAATAGCTGAAATAACATCTATTAGGCCATGTATTTGATAACCATTCATTTATTCATCAAACATGTCAAGATCCATAGACATTAGACATCATATAACCAACAATAGAACAAAATATACACCATGTTAAAAGAAACACCAAAGCCACGTAATAACAAGTATAATTACTCACGGAAATAAATGAGGGAAAAAGATCTTGTTAACATATGAAAATCCAACCAAGTCAGGGACTTCCACATACCACCTGACCATATATTGGGCTGAACCAAATCTTTCTTTCAGCCAATCACCCTCGTGCCATGTTCTAAGCATGAATGTGGGATATTATGGAATAACCAAAACAAAACCAAACCAGGGCTTCCAGAGGCCAAACCGCCTCAACCCTCCACCAGTTATTCCACCTCATGGAATAACATCACTAACCATCACCAGAAAGGTCTCTACCCAAGTTGTCCAAGGCTCTAGAGAATTTTTTCCAACCTAGATCCATGACTAGTAACTCAATCCACAAATGTCGTAGGGCTCCAGAGTATTTGTCCAACACAGGCTCCAAGACTAGTAACTTAACCCACCAAGAGCTCTAAATCATTTGTACAACCAAGGCTTACAAGACTACTAACTCAAACTAAGCTATTCGATGGCTTCCAAAGTTTTTTTCCAACTAAGGCTCCAAGAACTAGTAACTCAACCCACAACCATAAGGAACATGAGTACCAATAAGAAAAAAAAAATGGGAAAAACCATGACACCATTGATATCCAGGAAATGGAAAGGCTAGAAAAAACCAGTGTTAATCCAGGAAATCCTCCATTCCAATGACAACTCATAACCAAGAAACCACATGCATGTACCATGTATGCAAAAACTAGCAAGGAAACATACATGCAAATCAATGCCTTCAAAGAAATCCAGCTGTAGCTACTAATATCGCTATCCCCTTGCGCTTTCCTACCTTTCCTTTTCCTTCTTTCCCTAAATCCAATGAAACTAGAGTTCTCTAAGAATGCTACAAGAATACTCTAAGTGTACAAGAGTATGAGAGAGTTAGAGTGAATGAGAGAATCCAAGACTAAACTGACAAAAGCCTGTGAACTGATCCTTAGATGCCTTTTTATCATTGATACCTCTAATTTCTTCATTTTCCTTCATTTTCCCTTCAAATTCACTCTCATTCAAATATGTGACCTTTTACCTTCCTTTTCTCCTATTTTCCATTATTGTCATAAGTAAATGTCAATTGCTTCTTTTCATTTTCCAATCCCTTTGTCGATTTCCTTAGCCATAAATAAACCAAAAGTGACACCCGATAGGATGTTTTTCCCACCATTTAGGTTGGAATACATGTCCCATGACCTTGGCCTTATTTTTCCTTTATTAATTTTATTACATGGATTTTTAACAGTGATGTTACAAAATGTAAAAGGTCATGTATAGAATATGAAAAGTTGTATAGAATCCCATAGGTCATAGAAGTTGAAGATTCATGAGGAAACTCAAAAGTCATTGTCATTTTCTATAAATAGATCCTCATAGCTTAAGCAAGGGGCTTGGATTCTTGGAATATTTCCTTGGCTTCTCTTGTAGTGCATAGGATATAGATCATTCTTTGGAGAAGAAAGTTGTGGATTCATGTTCCACTACTAGATCTATTATTTCATCTATGTAAAAATGTACTTGGAATATTTCATTTAAATTAGAAGCTCTATGAGGCATCACTTCTTCATGCACGTATCATAGATGTAGTAAGACAATTCTTGTCATTTTTGGGATATATGTTGGCTTGATTACATACTAAGACTAATGAACTATTTTGTTACTTGGATATGGATATTGTTGAATGAGTGTTGTTATACTTTCATGATTGTTGTTTATCATCTAAACTAATTTTTAGGTAATCAACAAGCCTTTCTCTTCGCTCTTGGGTTTCCCTTGGGATAATTCTATTACTTCCCTAACCAGAGGCTCATTTTCCATTAACAACAATGGAAGTTACCTGTGCATCTTATATTTGACGTCACACAAAGATTACATACTTGGTGCCCAAAAGAGGTGTTTGTGATCTCTTATGTATGTGTTGTAACCAAGGAACATTTTTGAAAACATGCCAATGATGGTCAAACCATACATCCAGATGGGAATCCTACATCAAACGGTGTGAGGTATAATTGGTACCTCACATCGGGGAGATTCCCTTACATGTTGGCAATATCCAGCACCATAAACACCCCCAAAAAGCGTGCTACCAATAGCGTTACTTTTTTATTTGAGGGTAAAAGTAGACACTAAATGTCTCTATGAAAATGAGAACTCTAGAGAGTTCTAATTAACTTGGTAACTTTGTGCCCTTTGTTACGAGACTTACAAATTGACAGTCACAATACCATAAAGGAAACCATGATACAACTAGCACTAAAGGATGAAGAATTTTTACAAGGTTTGACCCAAGTCAACTCCATATATAGAAAATGTTAAATAGTTTTAGATGGCTATGGACCTAATTTCATTCATATTAAGTGAATTTCATTATCGATGAATCGAATGATAGTTTAAAAAAAATTTCAACCTAATGCTAAACTTCTTTACCAATATTTATTTTGAGTGGAATTGAATAAAGTGTTTAAGGATAAAGAACATTTGGTAGAGGTTATTTGTTGGTCAATGGGGAAATTCCAAAATGAAATACTTGTATGACGTTATGGATAGGGCCAAAGAAGCTACCTAATATTTTTATGGCAACATGGGTATACTTGCATATGAAATGATCTAATGATTTAGGATTTTATTGATGAAAGATGGAATGGGATGCTCCATTGTCCCATTCATGCAACAACACTTGTCCTCAACCTTGTGTTTTCTTACTCATATAGTTCTCATTCCAATGGAAAAGTTATATAAGGGTCTCCTATTTGTCTTTAAAGGATTTTCCCTAATTTGGCTAACCATAAAACCATTATGTAAGAGATGTATAGAAATTCCAACAAACTATCTAGCTTTGAGATGGTTGTCCGAAAGGAAGACTTTAATGCCAAGGCATTAAAATTTAGAAATTTATTTACACAATTTATTTGAAACTTAGACTTTTGTTTTCTTATTTCCTTGCCACTATATTGAATTAATTATTTTTTAAGATATTGGGAAAGAAATCATGGTTGAAACTTAAATTTGTTTTTTCTTATTTCCTTACTACAAGATTGAATTAAAATTTAAGTCTTTTTTTAGATATTGGTAGAAAAATTATGGTTCCAAAGCACTACCACATAAATTTATCATTTGAGTGCTCAACCAAACTAGTAGCATTCTTGCAAGCACAATTGAATGTATTTGAAATGAACACAAAAATAAGAGGAAAAGTTTAGCAAATACAAATTTTTCAATTTGTGGCCCTTTAAAATTTCTTAAGACCCTCAAGGTTCATTAAATTTATTATGAACATTTTACAGGTTAGAATATCAATACCAAAAATATTTGTCTATGTCTATTAAAACTTTTGATTGTGGGTAAGGAAACTTGAGAGACTCCATGGTGTGGACACAATTTCCTTAGAAAACATTGGCACCATGTGTGGGTAGTGGGTGGAGACTAAGAAGTGTATAATGGAGGAGGAAATACAGTGTTATAGAAACAACAACAAGGTGCAAGGGTTAAGCAAGGATGACATGTAAAGTCCTCTTTTCTAGTTGACCCAAAATTTTACCCAAAATTATTGTTAAAAAGATATATAATATTGTTGGGTACATCCACCATAAAAAACATTATATATCCATAGATGTGATTATAGGGTACAAAAATCAAGTGGTAACATGTATCATATAACTATTACATACATCAATAATTAAAATTGAAAAAGAAAAGGGTTGCACATCAATAATTACAACAATCATAAGAAATATACATCAAAAGTGATTAATTCAACATATATCAATATTGTTTACCAAGGAATTTAATTTTTGAACTTTGATTGCCAAATTATCATATTCCCTTGAAGTATATCTCATGAATTTGTTGAATTATTGCAACCTAACTAAACTTAATCGACTCACTGGTTGACCTCCTAACCTTTTCCTTGGATACTCATCCTCCCCATGGAACCCTTAGCTGTAATCTGGATATATGGAAGATGAGTGCCCGAGCAAGTGGAGAAGATCCATCAAGCTTAAGAGGTTCCCACTCACAAGACCTCCACATTCACTAAAATCACCACAGATCTTAATAACCACTTAAAATGAAAATTTTCATTAGGACATTCATCCAACAATAGGGTGCTCCCCCCCAAAAGGGTCTCTTTCTCATGACTTGCTCCTTTTTTATAAAAAGTTTCAATAGTGACACTTGATACCTCGTGCAAAATAAATATTTTTTTATTCAAATATTTTTATTATTCATCTATCCATATAGGAACCTCTCACAAAAGCTCTTATCAAATTATTTTCTTAATTTTTTATTAAAATACTATTTTCTCTCACCCACAAATGTTTTCCTATTTCTTCTCCTAGCTGTCCCTTGATCCCAATTTAAACTCCCCATTTTGTGTTTGTTAACTTAAGCCAATAGATAGGTCTTGAATTTGTCCCCGAGCTATCCATAAATTTTCTCAAATTAAAATATTAGCTGGAAATTTTGTGTTATGCTTTTGGCCACATGGCGGTTCTCTCAACAAATTCATTTTCCTTAATTTTTAATTTAATATTACCCAATTTCATGCACAATTCCCTCTTCTTATTAAGGGTAAATTATCATTAAATTAATGTTTCTATTTTAACTTTATCTCCCCTTTTCCCCTTGGTACTAAGATAATTTAGATATATATATATATATATATATATATATATATATATATATATATATATATATATATATATATATATATATATATATAAGGTTTTCCAAGTGTGAGGATGGTTGGGTGGATGATTTATTAGATTCAACTTTTACATCTATACCTATTATTCCATTCCCAAAACTTTGAACTTCTAAATTAAATTTTCTTCAATACCTTTTATTTATATTGTGTATTTTAATTGTTGTCGCAAAAACAATGGATGGGTTGAGACCCCAAGTTCGGGCACAGGGGCCAACAAAAGCTTTGTTGTAGTCTAGCAAAATGCCAACATTTTCACCTTATCCAAGATGAATAAGGCATCTCACTAGAGGAGTTCTGTGACATTAGTTAGTTAGGGGGGTTGGAATAAGGAGCATGAATGAGCCACATGGAGGTTATCAATATCCCATAAGTTCGAAACTTACCATAGTTAGAGACCCAACCATAACAAAGAAAGTGTACTTAGAGAGGAGATATCACACATGTACAAGCATATTAAAATTTTAGAAAAGATGCATAAAACCATACAAAAAGGCATGCATATATCCTTGTAATATATTCTTCTATTAAGTCTTGCAACAATACTACATTACAACACTTCATCTAGATCGACGACCTCATCAACATAAAAAAGAACTAACATGATAGAGAAATAAAAAAATGTGATCATAAGGAACAAAGCAGGTTCAAATGGCACCGCGACAACAAATTTTCACATTTCTATGACTCATCCTCCTCTCAGATTACCCCTTAGCCTTCTTAAAACCCCAGGTTGGCTCTGGACTGCCACTTCTCCCTGGAGTGCTCCACCTTTTCCCTCTTTCAGCTTCTTTTGTTGTTAATCTTCCATCGTTCCTCTAAGATCGGTTGTGACTGCGTAAGTCCTGGTTTCTCTGGCCATCCCTCTGCAACTGGTAGTCTTTTGTGGGTCCCTTCTTCTTCTCCAACTGTCTCCTCTGTGAGTTCCCAATAGTTACTTTTGGTAAAATGTGGTAAACCTCCAGAATGTATCGCAACCCAAAACGAAGGACCCAACAAGCCCCGACCACAGTCCGTTGAATCGTCCCCGAGTTAATCATTCGTTGGAGCTGGTATTTCAACTAGTGTTGCTGATGATTCTTACTTTTCCGTTCCTTCTTTCCTAGTTCTTTCCAATGAAGGAACTAAATTTGGGAATAACTCAGTGGCTGCATCTATGAATCGTGTGTATGCATAGAAGGTTGTTTTCCATGGGTTTGTGAGAGTGCAGGTGTGGTCAAGGAACTGTGTCATTATTTTGTAACTTACCACAATGAGAGACCCAACCATAATAGAGAAAGTGTACTTAGAGATGAGATATCACACATGTACAAGCATATTAAAATTTTAGAAAAGATGCATAAAACCATACACAAAGGCACACATATATCCATGTAATATATTATTATATTAAGTCCCACAACATTAAAACATTGCAACACTTCATTTGGATCGAAGGCCTCATCAACATAACAAAGACCTAACATTACTATATTTTTGGCTTCTGTGATCCATCAATAAATTATGAAGAAATCTTTCAGTAATAATCACATTATCATTAACAAAGTCGACGCATTTCGAACCAACTAGTGTGGTTCATCATTAGGACTAGGTGAGAGATCAGATCAGTCGTTAAGTTTAAATAGATGTAGGAGAGGCAAAGAAAACCGTTATAATCAGCTAATTTGACTATGAAATCCAAAACGGTTAGTTCTAATAATTAAAAAATAAAAAACGGCTAGTTGAATATTAAAATTAATAGTTTAATTAAAAATAAATAAATAAAAATAAAAAAATTTATATTTTATTTTTAATTAATTGATTATCAAAAATACAAATATTAATTTATTATAATTATATATTATTTTATTGTAAATCTATCTTTTAAAAAAATAAATTAAAAATTAAAAATTAAAAATAAACATAAAAAAATAAAAAAATAAAAAATATAATAATATTTTTTTTTAACTATAACGAGGTTCCTTGGTTAAAAATAAAAATCCACAATCAATGGTCACTACTTGATGTGCTTCCTTTCATTCAGGGTACCAACGATAGGATTGCTAGAATTCTTAGGAAATAGGGTACTCTTCCTTCAAACCCCTTAACACGATTCGCAGCTCTCTTAACTCAGTTAAAGATCCTGTGAACCCTAAGGATGGAAAAGGTGTCTATCTTATTCCTTGTTCCTGTGGGATGCCTTACATTGGTGAAACAGGTAGGTCCATTAGCCAAAGGATATGTGAACATGCAGCGGACATTAGACATGGCAGGTCTCGCGCCTCTGCCCTAGTTGAACATGTGGAAAAAACTAACCATCATATCTGCATCGAAGAGGCTAAGGTCTTAGCCAGGGTTGATCATTTTCATCATCGTAAGTTAAGAGAGGCCCTTGAAATTGAAAAAAGACCCATAAATCTCAATAGAGATGACGGTTGGAATATAAGCAGGTGTTGGATCCCTGCCTTATATTCTTAATAATTTTTATTTATTTATTTATTTATTTTTATTTTTTATTTTTTATTTTTACTTATATATATATATATATATATATATATATATATATATATATATATATAATTTTTTTTTAAAGATAGATTTACAATAAAATAATATATAATTATAATAAATTAATATTTGTATTTTTAATAATCAATTAATAAAAAATAAAATAATTATTTTTAATTAACTTTTAAATTGACATATAAAAAATTTTATTTTTATTTATTTATTTTTATTTTTAATTAAACTATTAATTTTAATATTCAACTAGTCGTTTTTTATTTTTTAATTATTAGAACTAACCGTTTTGGATTTCATAGTCAAATTAGCTGATTATAACGGTTTTCTTTGCCTCTCCTACATCTATTTAAACTTAACGACTGATCTGATCTCTCACCTAGTCCTGATGATGAACCACACTGGTTGGTTCGAAACGCGTCAACTTTGTTAATGATAATGTGATTATTACCAAAAGATTTCTTCATAAAGACCTAACATGCTATAGCAATACAAAAATGAGATCATAAGGAACAAAGTGGGTGCGAATGGCTCCACGATAACAACTTTTCATATTTCTCTAACTCCTTCTCCTCTTGGCTCTCTCCTTGGCCTTCTTAAAACCCTTCGCTCACTTGGACTTCCACTTCTCCCTTGAGTGCTCTGCCTTTTACCTCTTTTGGCTGCTTTTTTTCTCAACTACCAGTGTTCCTCTCAGCTCAGTTATGATTGCCTAAGTCCTGGTTTCTCTGGATGTCCTTCTGCAACTGTTTTTCTTTAGAGGGTCCCTTCTTCTTCTCCAGTTGTCTCCTCCACGACTTCCCAACAGTTAATTTTGGTAAAAATGTGGTCAACCTCCAGAATGTACCACAACCCAAAATAAAGGACCCAACATGCCTCAACGACAGTCAATTGACCCATCCCCGAGTCAATCAATTTTCTAGAACTTGTATTTTAGTCAGTGCTACTGATGCTTCTTCCTATGTTGTTCCTTCTTTCCTAGTTCCTTCCAATGAAGGAACTAACTCTAGGATAGACTCAATGGATGCATATATGAATTGCTTGTATGCATCGAGGTTCATTTTCCATGGGTCTGTGAGAGTGTGGGCGTGGTCAAGGAATTATGTCATGAGTTCAACAGTTGGATTAGCATGGCGCATCCTTAGAAGAGTATTCCACTACATTTTTGTTTCTTCATCGATCTGCTGCAACGTCTCCAAGTGAGCTTGTGTAGGTGACTTAAGGTCATAGAGGATCTAGTTGGCCTTGCACGACTCATCTTCAATTTGATGTATATGGGCCTAGAGGGTATCCACAGGTTCCAGAAGTTCCTTTCTCCATGTTTTGTCTTTGGTGCCCATAGCTTGAATAGATGATTAGCGCAGTGGCGCAGAGGGAAAACTGGTTGATTTTTCCTTGTAAAGGAGCCTAAATAGTCATTCACTTGGCCCAAAATTCCCTGAGCTTCCTCCACAACCTTGATGATAGAGGCCTTCAATCCTGCCACTTTTTCTAGCTTCTGCTCAATTTTCCCAGTAAACTGGGTGGTAGGATCTCGTAGCACCACTTGAGTGGCTGCAATTCTTATCTTAAGCTCTCGGTTGGTCGAGATAAGGTTAGCACATGATACTTTGATGTGTTTATAACATTAAAGAAGAGTGCAAGCTCAGAAATCCTTCAGGGCGTTTGGTATTGTTTCTGCACCTTAGGGCCATAAATCCTAGAATTTTTTAGTAATTTTGTCGAACTAACCCTTGAGAGTCTGTTTCTCCTGAAGGAGATGGTCTCGTTCCGTCGTAAGGGTAAGAATTTGCTGAATATTGGAATACTCCTAAAATCTAGCAACGTCGACCTCTGGATTCCCCTGAAGTTTTTTGTAACTTTTATTGATTGGCTTCCATCAACCTTAATTATTGGTTCTATGTAGACCTCTCACAAATTTATCATAGTTTCCATAGAGGTGCTCTTTCTTCATGATTCTTGAATCTGACTTGAATTCTAGAACATAAATCAAGTCTTAATAATTTCTACAGAGCGAAGGTAATATACAAAGAAAACATGAGGCTTGAACTTGAGTTGGGAACAGGGAAAATTGGATAAAATCTCCAAACTTGGAAAGTCTACCACCACAACTCTTAGTTATGAGAAAGTTATCGTTTCCATGAAAATTAAATAGAAAATCTCGACATGAAATTTTTTATTAGACCACTTAACTAATTAATACAATACCTTTTCCCACTCGATCTCAACCATGGAAATAATGAAGACGTATGAGCCAGATTTGAATCAAATGATGCAAAACTGAAAAATGAGGGTGGAATTGATGGGTAATTATGGCGTTCTTATGGGAGACAACTAGAATTTGATGACAGATAATGCCAGACATATTACAGGAAATATATAGCCAAAATTCAAACTGACACATGAAATTATTTCTTAAGTATTATGGATACAACTACTGACACGTGTGGCTCCTTGACCACAAGCAATTACAGTGGGGTGAAAATACCTCCATAACTAAAAGACCTGGAAATTTTTTTATTCTCGACTGACTTCAACTGGAACAAATGAACAACTAAATTATCTGACGCAACTGAATCTACGTAAACCTATCTAAAATCGCTTTTCAAAGACTCAATCAATTTTGTGCAGAATCGTTCGAGTCATGGAAAGGTTTTAGACATGCACCATTCCCCCATCGCGACAGTAAAACAACATATAATTGTGTGAGCTTGGAAACTCCTGATTCTTTCACTTCTGCAACAATAAAAGGTCCCAACCAATGCATTTGCAGCTTCCCTGGAAACTTTAAGAATTTATTGTCCTATAGAGAAACATGTCCTCTAAATGTAAAATATTTTCGCGTGATACGCATGTTGTGGCATGCCTTCTACCTCCAATTTTATAAATTTTGGTGGAAATATGATATAAACCTAGACTCATCCAGTTCCTAGTGTGTGTTATATTTTTTACACGACTATTCGCACGCGTCGGGAAAATAGGTGGGCAGACCTACCTATGGTTTTGTGCATGGGTTTTGGGCATGATGGTTTTCTGCCCACGATATTTTGTAGTTCCAGTCAAGGGAACTACTATTATGTTCTAATCCAGGGGTATTGGACTGGGTTTTATGAATGTTTTGACATGTATATATATGTATTGTAACATTAAAAGGAACATAATGAAAAATTAATCTGGTAGCCTCTGTTTTGGGATCCAGGGGAAAATCTATGTGTATATTTGTTTTATATTCTCACCATTGTTTATTTTCTATTTTAAGAATTTTTTTGTAGGTCATTTCTCTATAGGGTTAAAACCTACACCCATAGCTCTTCAAACCACTTTGGAATTTAATCTTCTTCTGTCATGTGTGTGGCTTGTGCAATGAATATTTTGGGGATAGTAAACTCGACGGATACTACGAATTATCGTCCATATACTAACTAGAAGGCGTATAATTGTGTAAGCGCTTGACAATTGTAAGATAGGCCCATAGAGTAGTTGGCACCCGCTCAACCCAATCATCTCTATTGGTCGATCATATCTTGGTGAGTCCTCTCTCTAGGATTTTGTTGAAAGCTTCCACAATACCATTTGCTTTAGGGTGACACGAGCTACTCTTATGGTGTTGTATCATAAAATTATGTAGTAATGAGGTGATTGTTTCATTAATGAAATGGGTTCCCTGGTCACTTGTGAGGCTTTAGAGGCACCCAAATTGGGTGATAATATTCTTGAAAATGAATATGGTGACAGTGTTTGTGGTGCAATATTTGACTGGTGCGGCCTCAACCCATTTGGTAAGGTAATATGTGATGCTGATAATATATATGGCATGTGAATGGCATGGTGACGGGTTGATAGGTCCTACAAATTCAATTTCCCATTTCTAAAAATCCTACAGTGCTCATACTGGTTGCAAAGGCAATTCATCCTGGTGCGATGGCTTTCCAACCCTTTGGAAAATGTCATACTTCTTGACATATTTCTTTACATCTCAGAAAAATATGGGCCACCAAATTCCCTCCTTTAACACTTTCCTCGTGGTGGCCTTCCCCCCAACATGCCCTCCCACAACTCCTGAATGAAACTCCCACAATACATCCTATCTCTCATGATCAAGAAAACATTTGTGCAATATCTAATCAAGGCCCAATTTGTACAGTTGTCCTGAAATCAATTGGTAATCTGCAATACAGACTACCATGTTCCTTCATTGTGCCATTGTGTAGCCCTATGGGCATTTACCTATGGATAGAAATGGTGCAATATCCTCCAATTAGTCTGGTATGGATTCGAATCAAAATAGGTCAGTATCTGGTAGATGATCATCTACTGACCCTCTAGTTTCACCTGACTCTAACCGATAAATGTGATCACGCCCCACATTCAGTCGGCCTGGCTTGATAATTACTTAAAATTTGAATTCTTGGAACAATAGAAGCCATCTACAGATCCTTTCTTTGAGTATAGGCATGTTCACTAAGTAATTCAAGGCAGAATGATCAGTGAAGAATTTGAACGAACTACCCAAAAGATAGTGCTGAAACTTTTGAAGCAAATACACCATTGCAAGTGCTTCGTGCTTAGTCGTGTTATAGTTTTTCTCTATTGTGGACGATTTTCTACTAAAAAAATAGATGTGGTGATCAAGATTACTATCCCCGGGCTGAGCCAAGAAAAATACCAAGGCGATACCTAAGGAATCAATATGAACATGAAAATTCTTATTCCAATCTGGATAAACCATGATTGGTGGACTTGCCAATTTCTCCTTTAGCACATTGAAAGCAACTTCACATTCATGTTACCACGCGAACCGTTCGACTTTCTTCAATATCTTCTCCAGTGGTGCAGTGATCGAGGCATAATTGCGGATGAACCTCTTGTAATATCTTGTGTGGCCAAGGATGGATCTCAACTATTTAACACTTGTTGGTGGGTCCATGTTCAATATCACTATGACTTTAGCAAGATATAAACACTCCCTCTTTGTAGACTATATGGACCAAAATTGTTCCAAAAGGGACAAAAAATATGCACTTTTTCATGTTTAGTGATATATGCAGCAGTCTAATACAATCAAACATGATCCAGGTGGATATTGGTGGCCACCCGCCTATTCCGATTGGGGCCCCACCATTGTTTCTTTCAGTTTTTCATTTTCTTTGATTATAGCACAATTTACTATTTTTAACAGTTTTTCGGGTCCTGAACTTCCAAAGCCATTTTAAGGCCCTAAACGACGTTTTTTGGTAAAATCAAGAGCAACATGATTCATAAACCATGTTTCTCACTCAAAATTTGTAGATCTCAGATAGATGTTTCTAATGAGGTATTGAACACATCAAACAAAGATCGTATGCCAAAGTTACGTCCTTGAGAATTTGATTTACCAATTTACCCAAACAGGGCCCATAGTTTTGGCGCTTCATCTCCTAGGGTTAGGTTTTTGGATGTTTAGGGTTTTCCATTGTTTCTCAATAACAAATAGGCCCTCGAGCCTCATTGTAACACAGTTCAGAGGCCTGTAGCCACCACATCTCTTCTCAGAGATAAGCTACCAATGCCCTAGCTAGCGTATTTCCATTCTGTCTGTAAACAAATTTTAGTTCTTGATATTAATGAAAAGAAGTGTTATTTCCACTTATTTTTTGTATTCTTCGTTATATGTGTATTCTGTTGTGTTCCTGCATAAATTTGGATCAGTGGTATCAGAGCAGTGTGATCTTTCTCGATCCTTCTTTGCATGTCCCCAATGAGGTCGGGGTATAAGGAGTTAGGGCTCTATTTGGTTGAACCTTTGCAAGATTAGCCTCGCAAACCCCGACGACCACCCATGGGAGATGAAAATAAATATGAGGAGCAGAAGATCCTATCAAAATATTTCTCGAGGAGGCCCTCAAAATACAAAGGAACGTGATGATGGATAACTTTTCCTAGATCCTTCAATGACTGCCCACCGACGGCGCATCTCATCCAGCAACCACTCTAGAGGTGCAAATCCTTTTAAGGTACAAGTAAAATTTTACATTCCCATATTTGAGATCCAAATAGATGCAGATTTCATAGGTATATGGTTGAATATATTAGAAGGATATTTCTTGTTTCGTGACTTTTCTGACCGGGAGAAGATTATTTTTGCACTCCTCAAAGCTACCCCCCATGTCTAGTACTAGAGGGAAACCTACCATGAGAAAAAGGAAGAGGGGGAACCCTCTCTGTTCTCGGCTATACCCACTTGGAATTCTTTACGAGACACCATCAAGGAACAATATTATCCTATGGGGAGCTATGAGGACAAGTACATACAATGGACTATGCTACGACAACAAAGAGATCAAGATGTGCATGAGCTGACGATTAATTTGTTCCATACCCTATGCACAAAGTTTGGTATCAAAGATTCAAAGAAACATTTGGTGTTGAAGTACCATAGTTGTCTGCACATATAAATTCAGGAGGAAATGGAGTTCCTTGACATCTCTTCACTTGGTATGACATACATGTATGCTGCCAAGATTGAGCAGAAATTAAAACAGAAGAAGTGAGACTTTGGATCTGCGAATCAAAAGCAAGGGAAAGGTGCCCCCAAACTGAAGAACAAAGGAAAAATCCAAGGAATGGAGGCCTAATATAACCTACTGAAGCTGCAATAAAATAACAACACCACAAAGCCGAAGAAGGACATGGTAAAGTGGTATGAGTTCCATAAGAGCTCCACTCACAGCCCAAGTGAGTGTCAGGCCAAGCAGTCACTGGTGGTCGAGATGAGGGCTTTTGAATTAGTTGCATGCTCTGACTATGAATCAAAACCCAACAAGGGGAATGAAAAAGGGAATCAAATTATCGATTTGGAGCCCAATGCCACCGTTTTGGCTGCAAATATCCAGAAGGAGGAACCAGAAGATCCAGAGGAGGAGGATCATCTCTTCCACTCCCAGATGTGGGTAAAGGGTTCCTCGATACAGTTTATTGTCAACAGTGGGAGCCAAAAGAACCTCATTTCAGTAGAGGTCGTGAAGTGGTTGGGCTTTCCACCACATCACACCCACAATTGTACACCATCAGGTGGCTTCACCAAGGATGGGATCTTTGCGTCAGCCAGCAGTGTCGCCTTCCCTATAGCATCAAGCCCTTCATGGATGAGGTATTATGTGACATTTCTCCTCTTGATGTTTGTGATGTATTATTAGGCCAACCATACTTGTGGTAGTGACATGCTGTGTATGAGTCCCGACCTTGCACTGTTATTGTTACTTTGGGAAATAAGTTATACAGGATACCAGAGGTACCACTGCTTGTGGCTATCTCTTTGGTTATTGAAATATAATGCAGTAAGCTCATTTCCAAAACCGAAAAATTTGTTTTCCTGATGATCCGCCCCCAGGGAAAGAAGAAGACTGTGGCCATGACCTCCAGACAAGGATCCTCCGCACAACAAAAACAAACAAACAAGGTCATGGAGGAGTATGGGATATCTTCACCTCACCCATAGGGGCTCCTCTGCACTGCCAGGTCAAGCACCCCATCGATTTGACCCCAGGTGCACTGCTACCCAGTGGACCGATCTACTGGCGCTCTATTATGGAGAACGATGAAATCAAGAGGCAAATTCAGGAGCTATTGCAGAAATGTCACATTCAGCCGAGTTCATTGCCCTATGGGAGCTTGATCCTGTTGGTGCAGAAGAAGGATGGGACTTGGAGACTCTGTATTGACTATCGAGAGCTTAACAAGATCACTGTCTAGAATAGGTACTTGATCCCATAGATTAATGACCTTCTGGATCAACTCAAAGGGGCGAAATATTTCAGCAAGATCGACTTGAAGTCCAGGTATCACCAAGTACCATTCGAAACTTCCAATGTGTGGAAGACTTCCTGCAAAGCCAAGGAGGGCCTTTTCGAATGGCTTGTCATGCATTTCGGGTTGACGAATGCTCCCACAACCTTCATGAGACTGATGGATGACATATTTCATCCATTCACCAAATCATTTGTAGTAGTGTACTTGGATGACATCTTGATCTTTAGCCAGACTTAGGAAGAGTACCTCCACCACATCCTACAGGTCATCCAAACACTAAGGCAACACAAGTTGTGTGTAAATTGGGAGAAGTGCACTTTTGACATGACCCAGGTTCAATATCTGGGATACATTATTGATGAAATGGGGGTGCATGTGGATCCAACCAAGATCCAAGTAATTTGGGATTTTTCGGCCCCAACCACTCTAATAGAGCTTCGCAACTTTCTGGGTCTTGCTAATTTCTACCGCAGGTTTGTGTTGGGATTCTCTCATGTCACTTTGCCCTTAAGTCAAGTCACCAATGGTGGAGCGAAATAATAAAAAAAAAAAATTGGTCGGAATCTCAACAGAAGGCATTCGTAGTATTGAAAAATTGCCTCTACTCTACCCCAGTACTCACATTACCATACTTGCAACAACCATTTGAGATCGATACAGATGCCTCTGACTATGCTATTGGGGTAGTTCTTACTCAACAAGGGAATCCAATGGCATATCACAGTGAGACATTGTTCGACGCAATCCACAAGTATCCCACTTATGACAAAGAAATGTATTCAATTGTGCAGGCTTGCCACCAATGGAAGCATTAGATTTTGGGGAAGGAAACAGTCATCCACACAAACCACCAACCTTTACAGTTCATACAGACACATGGGAAGTTGCAAAAAGATCGCCCTCATAATTGGTCCACATATCTACAACAATTTCATTTGAACATCAAGTATAAGAAGGGCAGTACCAATAATGTTGCAAATTGCCTTCGCCGACCACCAATCGTGGAGCTAACCACTGTTTTGAAATCTTTTGGGCATGAGACTTCTGATTGGCTGCTTCTCTACAAGAGTGATCCAGAATTCGGCCACAAATACAAGACACTCTTACAGGGTACGCAAGTTCCAAATTTTCACCTCTAGGATGCACTGCTATGTCACTTGGGGCACCTTTTTGTTCCTTCAAGCGAGCGTTCCAAGATGATTTTGGAAGCACACTATAGTTGACGATTTGTTGGGCGTTTCGGCGCTGAGAAAACAGTGGCAGTACTGTAGAAGTATTTCTATTGGTGAAACCTTCGACAAGATGTTGGGAAGTACATCATATCCTGCACTGCTTGTGCCATTTCCAAATCGACCATCAAGAATAAAGGCCTCTATACTCCGCTACCTACCCCTAGTCGACCTTGGTATTATCGCTCTACCAGATCTCTAAGGTTGAGAAAGAGTCCAACAGAGGTAACCACAGACCAATATTTTATCTTGGTAGCTAGCCCTACCAGACCGAAGAGGGCTCTCTCCACAAAGTCACAACCAAGAGGGTTGGATGAATTAGGGTTTTAGGCTAGGTATGACTATAGGGGTTTGTTTGATTAATTTTGGGTTGCTGGATGGGGATTAGGTCAAAGAGGCTAGGTGAAGGAAAATAAGATTAGGGTTGTAGAGATTTAATGGGGAAAGGTAGGTAGAAAACCTAACACTTTAGGGTTTCAAGGTGAGATGGATCAGACTGATGAGGAGCTAGAGAGTGCAAGGCTAAGCATGAGTTCTTTCTAAACAGAAGAAGATGAACACACTATGAAGATTTTCCAAAAATAGAGCATGATAGATGTATTCTTCTTATCAACTTGAAAACCAGCATATCATAGAAATGAAATGGATCATGAAACAAAAAATTCATACACAATGAGACATAAGAAGAAAAATGCTAAATTTCCATACCACAGGTATCCCAAATAAATAGCTGCAACCTTTTCATTAATTTCCTCTGAAATACTGATTACACTAGAGTCTCTGATCAATGCAACAACATCCAGCCTGGGAAATAAGTAAAAAAGTACAAGATATAGACGACAAAACAACTTCTCTCATCCTCAGGGGTCGAATCCCTGAGAGGAGGAGCAGTTCCACAAAAAAATGAACTGATACCTAGAGTGTAGGGAGGTCAAACTGACTCATCCCTCACTTTTTGGAAACTAATTCATTACATCATCATCAAAAGTTTTCATCTAATGTATTTACCCTAGGTAAGTGTAAAAACACCATAATTAAATTTACATCATTGATTTATAAAGGTGAAAACTCCATTTTCCAATTGAAAATGAGAAAAATTGAAAACATATGGAAATATCAGCAAACTGAGAAAATGTGTCAAAAGCACAGCGTCACTGCTCTAAGCGCAGCGCCATATTCAACTCCACTTGTGAGAGGGTTCTAGGTGTCCAAATTGAGCTAAGGATATCTCATTAGAAATATCGCCCAATCTAGTTTCCATATCTATTCTTATTTTCCAAAACGGTGCTGATTTAACCCTACAAAAACTGATTCTCCCAAGACTGGTCAAAAGCGCAGTGCCAACCTCCAAAACAGGGCAGAAAGATCATTTTTGAGTGTTTTTTGACCTTTTGACTACCTCTTTGACCCAAAAAAGATTAGAAAAGTTGTTTTCCTGAATGTAAATTTCCTTATGAATCCAATGGTACCTTTATTTTGTCCATTGGAGGTCCCTGGGAAAAGAGCAATGCCTAGGGCGCTGCGCTTTTGCTAGTGCACTGTGCAAAATTGGCAAAAACACAAAAAAATCCAAAAATTTAAAAATTTGACCAAATTTCTTCAAATTTTCTATTATGGGATGCTTATGAGGTGTATTAGGCAATGAGATATTCCTAATAAATAATATCAAGCTTTTCCCCTTCATTTTTCTTGGTTAGGGTTTCAAGTCTTGATTTGGCCTTTTGGAGTTTTTAGCTTGCAATTTGGTTTTTCTTGAAGTAGTGTTTGGCCCTATTTCTCAATATGACATTGTCCTTGTTTTCCTTCTCCAGGAGCTTCTTAATATGATGGTTGTACCTATAAATCCATTGCTCCCAGTTATCATTTATAATGATAGTAAACTATTCATTCAAAGTGAGCTCATTAGCAAGCTCAGCCTCCTTTTGCCTCTCTAGTTCTAGAGATCTTTTCAGATCTAGTCCTAGGTCTTCTTCGTGACACTTGTTCTTCTACCTCATTTGTTTCACCATACCTTTCATAATCCTCATCAAGCAAGGCCTTTTCCTTGTTTTTTTCTCTTTTTTCCTTCAAAATTTGAATCTCCATGATGGCCTGCTTGGTCTTGAGTTCTAACTTGTTCATTTTCCTGCTCATAGTATGAAATGAAAAACTTAGATCTCTCTAAGTTGGTCTGAAGCTCCCTGATTTGGGAACCTTTCTACTTGATAATAATTTTGTAGGCCTCATCATCATGCTGCTCATCCAAGTCAACAAGGTAAAAATCAGTCTTTGTCTCATTGAGGCATCCTCCTCATGAATGGCTTTCTCATGTACATCTTCCTCTGCCATATTTTTTTTTCCCTTTTGTACTTTCTTTGTTGGTGAAGAAGGTAGGGCCCCTCCTAAAATCTGTGGGGAAAACACCTGCCTATGCCCTCTCTGACATGTCTTTGCCAATATGTCAATTTCACCCTCTTTAGGCTTGCTGACCTCAACTCTGCTAGGTGACTCATCATGCTCATAAAATGGTGTGGTGATGGAGAAGGTGAAGTGAAGTGAGGTGGAGTGGAGTGAGGTGGAGGCATAGATGTAGCTGGGTGAGATGAAGAAGGTACATCTTCAGCATGTGGAGCTTGTGGAGTAGTGAAGATGTCATTTGCAATGAAGGTGTCCCATGAGATTCCCATTTAATCAAGGTGATGGAGTGTAATATTCCTAATTAGCCCAAGCTAATATGAATATTCCTTTTTGTTTTCATTTTCTTGTTCAAGAATAAAATTGTAAAGGAGGACAAATTAAACTCCTTAAACAGCAAAATCAATCAATGCCCATGTGAACAAGGCTAAACCTGGGCTGCTTTAATGAAACTCCTTCATGTCTTAAAGGGGATTGTGACAATTGACTGGGTCAATAGGAAAAAATATACAACATTGTCCAGATGCAGTGTACCTTGATGAACTGCGCAGATCTAGTTGGAGGGTTCCAATGTGAAAGAAGCTAAACCTTTTGAGATGGTTTAGGGTTTGCAAGGTTTTCATCTTATAAATGAAAGAGGAGAGCAACATGAGAGGGGTTGTTTAACATATTATATTTGAAGGATTTTTCTGTTTAGAAACTTCTCATTCTCTGGCTGTTTAGCTAAGAATAGTGTTGCTTAGCACTTGGGTATTCCTGGTCGGGAATCCCACCTCTTCCCTTGAGAGGCCTCTTGGAAGAGTCTTTCATTTCTTGGTCCACTATCAGGAATTTGGCCAAGCTTCTTCTTCCAATTACAACTCAGATCCTGTTGAGGGTTTGGTTGTCCTTGTGAGCAACAACAAGTGGAGGCTATATCTACTCAGGTCTAGGCACATCTAGCCCCTCTTTTCACTGGGAAAGTCTTCTATCCCATTGGCAAGAGTGTCCTAGATCATTGGAGCTCCAGATCCACACCTTGGCATCAGTCCAAAGTCTACATCAAGCCCACAATGTAGTTTCTACCCCAGATCTTCGTTATTTTGCAAGAGAAGAGTTGCAGGGTGTTTGGCAATTGTTTGGAGGAGACATCTCTGGTGTGAAGGAGTCTTCCTTGCACTTTGGTGATCCATGGATTGGCCAACCAATCCATGTATGTTTCAGATCTGATTTATTCCTTGATGTTTCTAATTCAGATTTTCTGTATCATTCTGCAGATCTGCTGCAGAATATCTCGGATCTACTCTTATGCTTTCATGTTTTGCTGAAAACCCCAAGGGGGATGTAAAATAGAGATAGTCTAGTGTACAGATCTGATATAGATCTGATCTTTTGTACACAGATATTTCCTAGATCTGACTTGTAACCTATAGCTACTGTTTACTCATAAAAATAACGCTTTCATGGCTTTGCAATGAAATACATTTGTTGCAGCACCTCTTTTAGAGGGTTTTTCTCCGTAAAGTCTCTTTATTTTTCCTGTACATTGATTGGGCTATACTATAGATCTGATTTATCATTGTATAAGTTATTTTCAAGCTGTCATATTGACCTACTACTACTACTATCAAGAACTGTGTTATTTTCTGGGCAGTGTTCTTTTGTACTGCTGCAATCCTTTCTTTGGGCAGTTTTTAAGCCTTCCTAGGTGTGGGAGATCTTTTTAACCCACCTAGAAAAATTTATTTCTGATCTCCTCTTGGATTTAGGACTTAGATACTCATATCTAAGGGATAAAAGGGCTGATTCCCCATTCTGTAGAAACCATTCCTGGAAAAAAAAAATTCCAGTCATGCCTTGCTAGCAGTCCCGATTTTGGGATATTACAGTGGTATCAAAGCCTATTTCTTGGCACAGCCTGTGCTTTGATTTTTAAGAGCCAATATTTATTTTCATGGAAGGAAAATACTGATGAAGAAATGTGGTTACACCAAAGACACAGAAATGGAGGGTCCAAAACCTTCATCTGGAAGATTGATTGGGAAAGATTTTTCTAAAACTCTGTTCCAAACTATGCCTAAGCTGAAGAATGAAATCAAGGGAGTGAGGAATGGAAGACAAGAAAATCCTCTGAGAGGGTTTTCACAGGAAGAAAACCCCACTACTTAATATGATGTGAATGAGCATTCAACCACACAATCTGTTCCACAACGTTGTAGCATGCATGCTTTCTTGTCAAAGAAAGGAGGACGAGGAGGAACACCAAAGGAGGAATCTCGTGGTGATTATCTCCAAGAATATGAATCTCAATCAGAGAGGTTCAAAAATCATCTCAGTTTCCGAGAGTCCTATCAACTCAAAGAAGAAATATCCAGCACCTATAGTAGGAGGAAAGGGTGCCTTCATCACACTTTGGGTAGATTCTCTCTACCTAATTTTGATGGATCACCTAAAGACTCAGCCAAGTCTTGGGTAAAGAAGCTTGACACGTACTTGCAGCTGCATCAAGTGATAGAAGAAGAAGCCTTGAGAGTAGCAGCGCTGCATATTCAAGGGAAATATTATGCTTGGTGGATGTTTGAATCCTCTTCCTTAAAGGGGATAAACATCTCTTCTTATGCAAAGTTCACTAGGAGACTAGTGAAGAGATTTGATGTGAAACATTCAGAGACTTCTTGGGAAGAGCCAATCAAGCCCAAGATATATGCATTTCTGCATAATTTGGAAGATTCCATGGAGTCAACTCCAGTCCTAAACATTTTTGAGGGGGTTGAAGAGTTGCTGCACATTTTTCCAGAGGAAAAAGCCCCACTACAGCAAGATCTTTTCTCTCAAAGAGAAGACATGAGAGATTCTTCCTCAATAATAGATCAAGAAAAAGGATCTCTTGATGGTGAAGCATTCTCCAATCATGATGAGGAGGGAGAGGAAGAGCAGAGAAGATCCTCCAACGTTGTGACAGCAAGAGATCTATTTTCAGTTGGAGATGGAGATGAAGCAATGGCTTCCACTAGAAGGGCTCTTGCACCTTTGCAAGGAATTCCTAAGGATCTTCCGTATGGAGAAAATGAGCAGCATGTGTCTTTTCTAAAAGACCATGAGACAGAACAAAGGAGGGATCACCTACCTGATCCACTATCGGGAGATGGGGAAAATGCTCCAAGCAGAGGCACTCTTACATCACTAAGAGGGGTCTCCAAGTTTCAGGAGGCTTCCACACAAAAATAAGAGGTGAACTTGCGCTGTGGAAGCAAGGGAATGTTGATCCCATCTGATAAGCATGGGATAAAGAACCATGAGGCATCATTGTCTTGTGGAAAACCACCTGGGAGACCACCTGATTCAGATCTGGTGAAAGGTGTCCCACATCTTGATGCTCCACTCATGAGTCTGGGAAGGATTGGAGCATTAGAAGACAAGGCTATAGCACTGGGAGGCTTGGGTTAGCTCAAGGAGAAGGGATATCTTATTCCCTTATCATCACCACCCACTCTCCTATCTGGATTTGACCCACTCTCCTATTTGGATTTGCGTTGTGGGAGGAGAAGAATGGAAGGATCAGCCTTCCAACACACACCTATGGCATGGGGGATGCCAAGGAGAAGATCAGCAATATGAAAAACATTCTAGTGGATGTATCATCAGCATTGTCATTGTTGAGCAGTGTAGATCTGTATTGGAAATCTCAAGTGCTTGTAGAGTATTCCAAATATCTTCACACATGTATGATACTTGATGACATGCTTCAAGAAGAGGGCTATTTAGTCCAAGGAGAGGTCATGTATCATCGTGGTATAGTCTTCTTGTCTAGAGCTTCCAAGTTCAAGCAGAAGATACTACAAAGAGCACACAAAGAACTCTTTTCCAACCATATGCAGTCAATGAAGATATATACTCTAATCATGAGGAGCTTTGATTAGGAAGGCTTGAGAGAGGAACTACATCCGCGCTTTCAAGAGTGCATGAGCTATGTGGAGTTGGGGCAGCCAAGGGACTCTATGAAAGAGTCATTTCGGCCATCTCTTCCTTCTTTTGAAAGAGGAGAAATGTCCATTCACAACTCCATGTGTATGAGTAATTTTGATGGTAAAGAACCTGTCCATGTAAAGCAAGTTTATTTTTCCATTTGTACATGTTACTTTACCATTTGTATGCAGACCATGACTCCTAAAAGGAGCAAGGTATCATGTAAATGTCATGGCAATTGTTGGGCCACTAAGAATTCTAAATTTGGCCACTCCCTTAATGTGCAAAGGGAGATTTATTTTCATGATGGATGCTTCCCAAAGGCACCAAATATATCTCACATTTTCTGTAAAAGTGAGATGGCTTGGGCAGAAAGTAAGTGGTGGGAAAACCCCTTACCACATCTTGGTTTGATGCAGGTAGGGGATGCTCTGTGCTGGTTCCACATGTGGGACTATGATCCACCTCCATGTACACATATTTCTGTTTATTTGTACATTGCCTTGATCCCCTATGTTGATGGTGTGCTTGTACTTTTCATGGGGATGAATGGAGGAAGGAGGGAAGGCATGCATGTGCCCTATGGGATGACTACACTCCATGTACTTTATGTTTTGTATTTCAGTGAGGGCATTGGGAAAACCATGGTTGTTTTATGTGACTCATTGTTTCCTTATGGGAGGGGTTGTTTGCACCTCATCAGGACATTGTTGGGACAAGTCATTAATGGATGGATTGGTGGTCACTTAGCTTATGAGAGAAGCTTATCCTTTGTTTGTGACACCAATGGAGGAGGGGATGAGTTGCACCACTCACCTTATCAGTTGCTTGAGGACAAGAAACATTTTGGAGGGGAGGACTGTAATATTCCTAATTAGCCCAGGCTAATAGGAATATTCCTTTTTGTTTTCATTTTTTTGTTCAGGAATAAAATTGTAAAGGGGGACAAATTAAACTCCTTAAACAGCAAAATAAATCAATGCCCATATGAACAAGGCTAAATTTGGGCTACTTTAATGAAACTCCTTCATGTGTGAAAGGGGATTGTGACAATTGATTGGTTCAATAGGACCAAATCTACAACGTTGTCCAGATGCAGTGTACCTTGATGAACAACGCATATCTAGTTGGAGGGTTCTAATGTGAAAGAAGCTAAACCTTTTGAGATGGTTTAGGGTTTGCAAGGCTTTCATCTTATAAATGAAAGAGGAGAGCAACATGAGAGGGGTTGTTTAACATATTATCTTTGAAGGATTTTTCTGTTTAGACACTTCTCATTCTCTGGCTGTTTAGCTGAGAATAGTGTTGTTTAGCACTTGGGTGTTTCTGGTCGGGAATCCCACCTCTTCCCTTGAGAGGCCTCTTAGAAGATTCTTGCATTTCTTGGTCCACTATCAGGAATTTTGCCAAGCTTCTTCTTCCAACTAAAACTCAGATCTTGTTTAGGGTTTGGTTTTCCTTGTGAGAAACAGCAAGTGGAGGCTAGATATACTTAGGTCTAGGCACATCTAGCCCCTCTTTTCACTGGGAAAGTCTTCAATCCAATTGGCAAGAGTGTCCTAGATAATTAGAGCTCTAGATCCACACCTTGGCATTAGGCCAAAGTCTACATAAAGCCCAAAGCACAGTTTCTACCCCATATTTGCGTTATTTTTCAAGAGAAGAGTTGCAGGGTTTTTGGAAACTATTTGGAGGAGAGATCTATGGTGTGAAGAAGTCTTCCTTGCATTGTGGCGATCCATGGATTGGCCAACCAAACCATGTATGTTTCAGATCTGATTTATTCCTTGATGTATCTGCTTCATATTTTCTGTATCATTCTACAGATCTACTGCATAAGATCTCATATCTACTCTTGTGCTTTCATGTTTTGCTAAAAACCCCAAGGGGGATGTAAAATAGAGACAGTCTAGTGTACAAATCTGATATAGATATGATATTTTGTACACAAATCTATCCTAGATCTGACTTGTAACCTACAACTATTGTTTACTCATAAAAATAACATTGTCATGGCTTTGCAGTGAAATACATTTGTTGCAGCACCTCTTTTAGAGGGTTTTTATACATAAAGTGTCTTTCTTTCTCCTGTACATTGATTGGGCTATACTATAGATCTGATTTACCATTGTATAATTTATTTTAAATTTTTCATATTGGCCTACTACTACTGCTATCAAGAACTGCGTTATTTTTTGGGCAATGTTCTTTTGTATTGTTGCAGTCCCTTCTTTAAGCAGTTTTTAAGCCTTCCTAGGTGTGGGAGATTTGTTTAACCCACCTAGAAATATTTATTTCTGATATCCTATTGGATTTAGGAATTAGATACTTAGATATAAGGGATCCAAGGGTTGATTTCCCATTCTGTAGTAGCCATTCCTGGAAAATGCGTTTTACAGTCATGCCTTGCTAGCAGTCCCGATTTGGGATATTACATGGAGGACAATGATCTTGATCAATGAGTGGTGGAAGAGGTTATCCATATATTAGTCATAATATCTTTTTTTAACAATGTAATCCATTTTATCTATACTCCTGAAAATAAATTATGGGATATTGAGGAGTCTTACTCCTGTGAAGTGCATTAGCAGTCTAATGTGGTATGTGTAGAGCCTGGAAAACCTCCCTTCACAAGAGAAGTACTTCATGATGATCTTCATCATGGGTTCATACCTATCAAGAAGGTATTAGAAAGGGAAAACCCTCCTCCTTTAATTCCTATATATGGGTTTAATAAATGATTCATAGTATTGATCCTCCAAATCCTTAGATTTAAACCATTTCTCTCCCATGTTTGGAATCCATGTGGCAGCAGCAATGAAAGATGTAGATACACTAAAGGTCAAACCAACAAGGGTCACCTGATTGTCTCTAAGGTTTGAAGTGAAAACTCTACTCAACATAGGATGATGTTGGACCCTCTAAATCATGTTGCAAAAATCAAGGAAGCATACATATTAAAAACAAATGAAAATCATGGGAGAGGCCCTCAATTCATTTTTGTTGGTGGGCTCCAGTCTTATGATTATTCCTCCTTTGTGAGGCCTTATATGTTCTCTATTCTCTTCTCTTTGTCTACCCTCCTCGTCCACATAATCTTTGTCTTCCTCCATAGTGTTTTAGTGGCGTAGAAACCATAGAGATAAGGTGGATGGGAATGGGGAGTGAAGATGGGTCTATGGAATAGGGAAAGCTCTAGGAAAATTTAGGGAAATTGAGGAAGGGATTATGGAAATGTGGGAGGTGATGGGAGGTCAAAATATCAAGGGAATTGGAAATGACAATTTAATTACAGGTTTAGGGAAGGGGCTGCCTATGAATGTAGAAGCCTAGGACTTAGGGTTTTTAGGTAAAGGGACTTAGGGATTTGGGAATGATAGTGTAAGGGTAGGGATAGGGTTTTTAGATGTGTGGGAAGGGAATGTAGGGTATTAGGGAATCAATTTTTGAATTAGGACTAGAACTAGGGTTTCTCTTAGTAAAAATGCCAAGTTTTTCTTAAGAAACAAAAACACTATGAAATCTTTCTTTAGGACTGCAAGGAGGCAAAAATTCTATAGTACTTACTTGTCAAAGTGTGTAAAAGTAACTTGAAAAATTTTTTGAATATTTTGGAGGTGTTTTTTTTATTTTTTATGCCTAGAGGGGTCACTGAGAAAAAGCACAGCGCATCGGGAAAAAGTGCGGCGCCAGTGGAGAATAAGCGCAACATTGCTTGCTCTAAGCGCAACGCCACCATCTAAAAGTGCAACACTTTCGAAAAACTCAGCCTCTGACCCTGCAAATCGACTTTTTTGAATATGGGAGTGCAAGCTCGATGGATGAAATGAAAAATGAGCTCCTTTGTGATGTCTTGGTGGTATTTATACTTCATGATTTGAATGAATTGGGCCTTGGGACCCACTTTTTATTTTTTCACTTTCACTTTAAACTCTGAATTTTTACCTTTGCACTTGACTTTTTCCTTGAAAAAATGATCATATGATGACTTTTAGAAATCTTTTATTTGACATTTTGATGCTTTGGAATGTTGGAACTATGAGTTAGAAGCTTGGGAATCATGATGCTTATTACATTTTAATGACATAAAATTAAATTGTGAAAATTAAAAATTACATATGAAAACCAAAACTAAATGTTGAAACAAGAAATTTTCTTCCCAAATCATCTTCATATGGTGAAGATATGTTATTATATCACCCTTTACTTGCTGGTATTATGCATTGGATATGAAATTTTATTGGACCTTGGAAACCCTAATGACCTAATGAGACATTGAAAAACCCTAAAAGACCTAATGAGACCTTGAAAGACTGAATTTCAAGATGACATGACTACTATTGACTTTATGGATGGTGTATAGTCAGCAAGGTATGAAACTATGCCAACAAGTAATCAAATTTGAGTAAGAGTGATGCTTTTTGACGAGGGCTACCATCAATGACTTATTTTTTTCATGACCTAGTGGAATGATAACAAATTTCTGAGTGGGAACCCTAAAATGATATGAAAAGAGGATTTTTTTATCACTGATGCAAGGATGAAAATAATGACACTAACACTTGGGAATCCATCTCCATGAATTACATGTCGGGCCTTCCTTCTACTAAGCATGGAAACGACTGTGTTTTCATGGTTGTCAACAAATTCTTAAAGATGACCATTATGCCAACCTTCAAGAAGAATATCACAACAAAAGCCACTGCTAAACTCTTCTTTGAACGAGTCTGGGTACACTTTCAGATCCCACATTCTATCATCTCAGATCGGGACAGCAGGTTCCTCAAAAAATTTGTGTCCAAACTCTGGTCAATTCTGGACACCAAGCTCACCAAGTCCACAAATTTCCATCCCCAAAATAATGGCTAGACAGAGGTCGTCAACATAATGATTGTACACATTCTGTGTATGTACAATTCAAATCATCCACACACACGGGATGAGAGCCTTCCATATGTACAACAAAGGAATAATCGGGCTCTCCACAGCTCCACCAGTCACAACCCCTTTCAGGTGGGCCTGGAGTTCCAACCACTATTTTCCATTGACGTATCCATGCCATTTGTGGCTACTCAGGCCGATTCGGCTCATGTCGAGTCTGAAGCGGACAAAGCGAACAAATTCATTGAGCACATTCAACACATCCGCCAGTAGGTTCATGACATATTAGATAAATCTAATGCTAAGTACAAGCAACAACATGATCAGCATCGGGTGCCACAAAACTTCCAGGTGGGCGACAAAGTGTGGCTACATTTTTAGAAGGAGTGCCTCATTGGACCCCACTGCAAGCTTCACCCGCTCCTATATGGGTCGTACACCATCACCAAGGCTACAGGGAACAATGCCTTCAAGCTTAGTATTCCACCATTCCTTGGTCTGCACCCAATTTTCAATGTGGACCACCTTCAACCCTACTTCCCACCTCTACTGGACACCTCCGACATTGCAAAAAAAATCACACCTACAGAGTTAAACCCAGACTGCATGGAACATACCACCAAAAATTGTATCATGGACATGAAATTCAAGAACACACACCAGCAGAATATCCAACTGTATCGGGTTTTCAAAGCTGGCCAACTCCTGCACCAAGGCAAGTGGTTCACCAAGGACCAAGTTCAGCAATAATTTCCTCATATCATGGAGAAACTCAACGCAATGGGGACTATTGCTTCCTAAGGGGGGAGGAATGATCTAGTTGGATATTGGTGGCCACCCACCTATTCCACTTGGGGCCCCACCATTGTTTCTTTCAGTTTTTTAGTTTCCTTAATTATAGCTTAATTTACTATTTTTAGTAGTTTTTCAGGTCTTGAACTTCCGGAGCCATTTTGAGGCCCTAAATGACATTTTTTAGTAGAAATATCTATTTGAGGAGTACAAATTTTGAGTGAGAAACATCTATTTACAACGTCAAATGGAGATTGTATGCCAAATTTATGTCCCTGGGAAGTTGATTTACCAATTTACCCAAACGGGGCCCATAGTTTTGGCGCTTCATCTCTTAGGGTTAGGTTTTTGGATGTGTTATTGCCTAAATCTACCTTAGGCTAAGAAAGGAAGAGTCTAGGGTAACATCAAACCACGCTTAATATGGTAGCTAGCCCTACCAGATCAGGAGAGGGCTCTCTCCTTGTCAATCTCAGCAAAAATAATCGGTAAGGCTTGAGATGACTTAAAATAAAGGCTGATTTTAGGCTAGGTATATATGTGAAAGAGTTTGATTTGATTTTGGGGGTTTTTGTTGGAATCAAAGGGAAAGGCAGATTTTGGGTCCGGGAAATAATCAGTCTTGCAGAGAGCTGAATGGGGCAAGGAAGGAAATTGTTTTGATGCTTCGAATTGAATGAAATGGATAGCTCAGACCGGTGAGGAGTTGAAGAGGGCAAGATGCTTTCAGGAATCCTCTTCAGACAGTTGAAAACATGAAAAATTAAACAAAACTCAAGGTATAGCACTGCAAATCTAATGAATTCCACCTTTATGACTTGTTTTTTTAACTTAAGAAGAAATGAGAAGGAAGATGATATACATGAAACATCAGTAAACTTACAATCACAGAGAGAAAGACATCATCAAAACAAAGAGCCACATGGATCCTAAGGAGTGCTGCAAACCCTAGTCTATTCCTTTGCCAAAATGCAGAGATGAAATGTACAATGAAGTTCCAAGCAATCCCAAGTGTCCAACCTCTGAAAATGACTAAGAAAATACAAGATATAGACAAGCCTAACTCATTCCCATGCCTCTATGGGTCGAGATCACTATTTTAGGAGTTGTTTCAACAAGATCTAAACTAAGAATTGGAAAATAGGCAATGAAACAACTTGCCTCTATATGATAGGAAACTAATTCATTCACTTACATTTCACTTTTTGGTGAATGAATCTACTAGGATGAGTAAAAATGTGCCAAAATTACATCAAAGTCATGAGAACATCAAGTTACATAAAGAGTTACATGAAAAAGTCAAACTAGCCAAAACTAGGCGAAAAACTGAGCTGCTGAGTGAAAAATAGGCCAAATTTCCCAATGCGTCGTGCCTGAAATCTCTATGCGTAGTGCCACTTTGAGGCTAATTTTTAGGGCCTTCCTGAAGTCCAAATTGAGCGTAGGATAGCTTGTTGGGAATATTTTCCTGTCTACTTTCCAACCCAAGTGGAATTTCTGAATTATGTTTCCATTTACCCCTCCAAAAATGAGTTTTCCCAACACTGCTTCCTGTGTGTCCAAAAAGTGGAAGAAAGGTCATTTTTAGGGTGTTTTTGACCTTTCAGGCAACCCAAAACTTGTCAAAATCCTTAGGTAATGAGTAGACATGCATTAATTTTGATGAAAAATTCATAAATGCAAAGTTTTATTCAAGAGGAGCTGCCAATTATAAGCGCGCGCCAAGTGGCGCTACGCGTCGGGCAAGAAAATCTGTGTTAAGGCCGAAAAATTCACAATTGACAAAAAATTTCCCAAATTTCTTGAAATTTGGGCTGAATGTCCACCATTAAGTGATTTGCTGGGCCAAAGAAGCTTCGGCCAAAATTTGGATTCTATCATGCCTTTTACGACGTTTTAGTGCCCTTTTTAGTCTTTCTTTCAGGATCTTGATCCTCGCTTTGCAAACATGATTTCACGCCCAATAATGGTTCTTCATGTGCCTGAGCATGTTCTTTTCCTTGTTGGCCTTCTCCAACAGCTTCTCCAAATGAATATTGACCCTTTCAAGCCAATTTTCGCGATCAGCCTCAATCTCTTGCTCAATGGATGTCATCTCGGTTTGGCTCCTTTTGGCAGCTGGCCGGTTTTGCTTTCATGTTTTTGAGCGCCATGGATGAGTGGGACTGATGAGGGGAGGGTTTGATGCTAGCTGTAGGATTTTAGGGAATGAAAGGGTTTAGGGGATGACATCTAGGGTTTTGGATGACAATTAGTTTTTTGGGATATTTGACTAGGGTTTGGGATAGTGGGATTAGGGATTTAGGGTTAGTTGATTAGGGATATGGGAATTAAGGAATGAGTGGAAGAAATGTAACGAAAGGTAAAAATGAAGGAATAAAGGAGTGAGGGAGTGAGAAATAGCTAGGAGTGGAATTGGAAGTAATAAATACAACTCATAAACCCTATGCAACTGCTTTTGGCAAGAAATGTAAAGAGGTAGGGTTTTGATTTTTTCTCATTAAATCACCATAAGCACCAGGAGAAATTCATTCATTGGTCATGGGGGGATGTTAAATTGCTTGGGAATTGAAGAATTTAGCAATTTGAGAGCTTTTTTGGAAGATTTGAATGAATTTTAGGCTTTTTAGCCCAATGCATAGCGCCATCTCAATGTGTAGCGCCAGTTACAAAACTACACTGCAAACCACTGCCCAATGTGTAGCGCCATCTCAATGTGTAGCGCCTTTTTTCAGGAGGCTTTTAGAGGCCTTCCCGGTGTCCAAATTGGGCGTGGGATAGCTCGTTGGAAATATTATTGAGTCTAATTTCCAACCCAACTAGAATTTTTCAATTTGGAGTTCATTTTCCCTGTCAAAAATCAAATCTCCCAAGACTGGTCAAAATGTGCAAAATGAGGCTGCCTCAAGGAAAAGTGTTGTCACAGTCAACTTTTGAAGGTCTTCCTCAACTCCAAATTGAGCTCATGATAGCTCATTCGAAAGATATTTGTGTCTATTTATCATTTCACTCATCAAGAAAGTCATTTGGAAAACCAAGCTAGGAGAAATCTTGATTTTTCTAAGGTCACTTCAGAGGTGCATCAATTCTCCTAAGGCAACTGTATTTTTGATATTTCTCTAAAACCATGACACTTGTGTAAAAAGTGAAGGATTTTTTTCTTCCTTGGCCTATTTTGGACAAAAACCTCTCTCATTTTTCCAAAATTCATCTTTTATTGCTCAAAAACATCATTGGAGTAAAACCTATCCCGATGTGTGGAATAAGGGATTTGTCGAAAAGAAGCGAAATGAAGGGGATAAGGGGCTTCTAAATTCTTGAGAAATTTATGGGAAGTAGGGAGGGATGTTAGGAATTGGGGGAAAGTTTAATTTCAAATATTGAGTGAGGGGAAGGGGTCCAAAAGGGCAAAACACAGGCCTAGCCTAGAAAATTACCATGTTGTAGCAAGAAACTAGGGTTTGTGCGAAAATGAGGAATTTGGGGGATCTCAGTGATGGGAAGTTTTTAATAAGGTACATTAAGGATATAGGAAGGTATAAGAACATCAGGATATAAGTTTTGTTGATGATTTGACCATCCAAGAGAAATTACCTCCAAAACCCTAGGAGAGGGAAATGAACCTTACCTAGGCACAACTGAAGCATGAACAAGGTGTAAAATGACCCATTGGAACCTGACATGATGATGAAAACCATCTGAATGATGGTACACTCAGCTGAATGGTGACATGGACCGACATTTGAACAACTTTGAAAGGAGTGAAAGCAAACCCTAGACCTAATACCTAGTGACCAAATTTTACTTGAAGACTCACTGAAATGACAAAATTTGACCTTGACACCTTAAAATCACCTTGTAAGAGCATGTTTGATCACTAGAGGAAGGCTGCAAAGGCTTACACTAACAGGATGTTTAGGGTTTTCAATTATTTCTCAATTATAATAAATAGGCCCTCAAGCCTCATTGTAACATATTTCAGAGGCCTGTAGCCACCACATCTCTTCTTAGAGATAATCTACCAGTGCCCTAGCTAGTTTATTTCCATTTTGTCTGTAAAAAAATTTCAGTTCTTTGATATTAATGAAATGAAGTGTTATTTCCACTTCATTTTTGTATTTATGGTTATATGTGTATTATTTTGCGTTCCTACATAAATCTGGATCAAATCATATCTTAGAGAAAACTGGAATGTCTCTTTAGTAAAATGTAGATGGTCGAGTCATCCATGGAAACTTATAGGAACATGTGAATATAATCCCTGAAAGCTACAATCACAATTCCTGATAACACTGTTGGCACGTTCTTTATTCCAAAAAACATGACGCCGTACACGTAATATCCCCATTCCATGGAGAATGTGGGTTTCCTCGTATATTCTTCCGCAATCCAGACTTGATGATAACCAAAGAATCAATATGTAAAGGAGTAAGCTTCATTACTAGCCACATTGTCTAAAACTTCATCGCTAAAAGGGGTGGGGAAAGGATCACGAATACAAGCATTGTTTAGACTCTGGTAGTCCACACAAACTCTAATTTCATTGAAATCCTTTTTACTTTGTAAAAAAATTGGGCTAACCCATTCTGCATCGTTAACTAGGAAGATAAGCCTCGCTGCCAACATGTTGTCTATTTATTTCTTCACCTTCTCTTAACTCTCAGGTTCAGTTGGTATGACCAATGCCTTACTGGGTTTTCATATGGTTTAAGCACAATCTTCATCTCCCCTAATTATCCTTTAATCCCCTTAAGTTCCACAACAGATGAAGGGAACAAATCCTCATATTTCCTTAGGATGTCGAAGATTTTGTTGGTAGTCTGCTCATCCAAGTAATCTCCAATCAAGTCCAACTTCGGCTTTCCATTAGTACCGATGTTTTTTTTCCGCAACTTCAAAGATAGTAGTTGCAGACCATGATTCATAGGCCTGTCCTCAACACTCCATTCCCCCTCATTGTAGGAATTTACAAGGTAAGTTCCTTAGATCAAAAACCAAAGGTCACCACTCACAAACAAATCACAAATCAGTATACTAGTATTATCACGTGGTTAAAGCCCTCGAAGAGGGAAACAGTCCATGGCTTGAGCCAACGTGGCCACTTCAGACAATTTATTAATAGAAATAAAAGTTACATATGTTTCTCTCATAAATGGTTACCGGACAAATGACCCTCCATGCTCTTTAAATAGAGATCATGGACCAATCGAGTGTTAAGCCACAGATCAAATGTCGTAAATACCGAGGAAAGAGAGAACCATCAGATCACTACAAATCGTGATCATCGGATTATAAGCTACAAATGTACATAGTAAAGAAACACACTTTACCTAACTCTACACTAGACTAAGTTATTCTTAACTATTTCCTGTGTCAGAATATCATAACACTCATCTTCCTTGAATGTCATATGTTGCAACCCCTCCAAATCGTCTTCATCAGGTTCCATGTCTATATTTCCACAGGCTACAACCTTGTGGAACCCCATTCGTATATGTTAGTGTCTATGAGTCACCGATCATAAAATGTACTCTTTCCATATGATTGATTGGGTCATTAGGTAAAATTGTTATATTTTCAAACAAAATTTGGCATCTCTTCTATGTCAAATAATAATTGGTTATTATCTAGGTCAGTGCTACTCCCTGCACTTGCTCATGGCCATCATCACTCATCATGGTCATGTCATCATTTAGGTGTCCTAGGTCATCAAAAGATTTAATGTGCTATCATATAGGTCATCGTCTACGATTTACATTTGATTTTCATCATAATGTCAGTCATCAAAAGAAAAAAGAGAGCCATGTCCATTATTTGGGTCACCATCATGGGAGTTGGAAAATTAGGGAATTAAATAAAAAAGGTAACATTTCCATTTGAGGAATTATGTTGCAATCCCATCAATCGAAAGTATTTCTTTCAAAAGTACACATGATGTCATGAGCCAAAATCGAGTTTTTTTGAGCTATAAAGAGAAATAAATATTTCCAAGAGTTCATTCTATCTTTCCAAGTCTTAAAGAGCTCCTCTCTTTTATTGCAAAACTTGCCACAACCATCAGAAGTTCATATTATATCACCAAATTACTCAATTCATCAACCTGTTGCACTTTTGTTGTGTTTCTAGCAACTTGCTATGCTTTTGTTTTAGAGAAATAAGGAGGGAAATAATATGTGCAAACTCCATCTCATTATTTCAAATAGCTTCAAACAAGTAAGTGGGACCATTACAAATCTTTGCTTTAGTCAATTTCTTCACAAAATTGATAAACTCCTTCCCTAGGGTTTGTTGTTGCGTTTTTTCTGTGATTTTGTGATTTAATGGTCTCTAGCTTCTTTTCAAGAGGAATTTCCTAGTTTCTAAGCCTACACATCCTAAATATCCATCATAAGACATTTCCCACCATTCCCACACTCAAATTCAATCATTTCATCATTTTCTCTCACTACCCTAGCTAGTTGTTGCGTTTCTAGACTAGGACTATGCTTTTCCCTTTTCACTCCCTTTCCCTCACTCAAATTGAGGAAATTCATTTCATTTTATTCCTAAAACATTTCCCTACTTCCCATATTTATTTATTTTTCTTTCCCTCCATCCCCTCCATTCCATACTCTCAACTTGTTGTGTTTTCTTCCCTGTTTTGTTGCTCAAGTTCCCTTACCCATTCTTGTGTGATACTATGGTTTCCTATAAAAGACAAGATCAAACATGGCAGAAACCAGTTAAAAGAAGAAATTCAAAGGAGGAGAGATCTCAAGATATGAACCTATTCATATGAAGGAGGTAAATGCATCAAAATTTATAAGTCATTTGAAGAGGTAGGTTTCCTAGGGTTTTGTAAGAAAGTGCAGGAAGTTGGTTATTACCATGACTTAAAAAGTTTATTTGATATCAATTTTAGAAGATATCATGTCATAATTGCAGGGGTAAACTTCACGGTGTCAGCAGAGATATATCTTCAACTACTACAATCCCTAATGAAGGAGAGATTTGGTTCAAGGGGATGCATTTAGACATTGAGCACTATAGAAATTAGTATACACTAAGCATGCATACATCTAGATTCCCCCGACCTCACAATATTTAACTTCTTTCAAAATACAGAATCATTCCATTGTTAATCTTTTGCGGAAAATTAATTGCAAACACATGTGAAGCATAAATAAAAATAATCGCACATAACACAGTTGTTTAAAAGCTGAAAACCCCAACTATCATATATTATGTATCATGGAGATCATGTAACAATCTCATACAAATCTTAGTACATCAAGCTCTCAGTACAATCAATCGTCACACACTAACATAGAAGAAATCTGCAAACTCGTGCACCGATTTCTACCCTCCTGCTAGCCTACCTCCACTGCGCAATCCCTGTTGAAGAATAGCTCTGAATGAATTCTAGTTACCCTTGCCTTGACTGCGCAATCCTAATTGGAAACTCCAATGTGTGTGTGTGGTGCAATCAATGTGTCACTATAGTCACAACAGATAGTCCATCTTTCCCTTTCACCTATCTCTCCACTGGGTCTCCGTTGGAACTGACATGCACTGCAGTTAACTGTTGTATTGTTCAGTTGATTAATGAGTTATTATTTGTGAATTAATTAACTAATTAATTCACTCCACTCTCACTAGTGTATCATTCAGTTAGACTAGATACAACTAGATCAACTGAGTTTAACTGAGTTAAACTAAATACAACTCCATGAACTACTCTTCCAACTCTGTCATAACTTTGCCACTTCAGTTCTAACTGAGTCCTCCATGCATGAACCACTAGTAAACCAGTGACAGCAGGACTTTCTCCCCATCGATTTTACAAATATCCCTGCTCTGAAATAAAGTGCTCCAAGAGAATAAGTTGATAGCTTAGATTATTTATTGAACACAGAGCTAATAATAATCAACACTTCTATTTTTAGATCGACGATCTATAAATAGACTTCACCCAATATTCTAAAAATAGAATTTCATCTATTTTTCCAACTTGACCAACCATCCACAAATAGCATCTTGCAACTTCTGAAATATGATCACTATGTCTAAAAATAGACATAGCCTAAAAATAGAATTGCACCAAAAATAGCCTGCGGGCCCACTTAGTGAAGGTGACTCTTTTCACTAAGTTCATCATCTTGTTGAATCTCAACAAGCACTATAATTCTTTCTTGAAACCACAGTACAAAGACTCCCCTTTTCATATCTTTCCTAGCAAGAAATTTTTGGACAAGTACACCCATTTGATGAGAACTATCATGAAATACTTCACTTGTGAGGGCAGGTTCATAGGTTGTATCAGTACCACATCAGGTTTTTGATGCATTTTACTTCTCAAAGGCCCCTCAACTTACCTTACTACATATTCATAATTTTGGTTAAAATGACAGAGAAGGTGCAGTCAAAGGGAAACGATCATTCAACTAGTTTATTTCATCATGCCTTGATCAAAAAAATATTCCTCCACCAGTTGGCACATATCAACATGCCATGGGAGACCTTCTTGGAGGAATTTTCTCTTCTACCTACTTCAAATCAGCCAAATAGTTAGAGAACTCCCTCATCATCATCTAGGCCACATGAAGTTGGCTCATCAAACAAGCCATCAGTGACAAAGACACAATATAGATAAAAAACTTCAAAGACCTATAACAAAGGTAAGAGGTTAGATTTTTCCGCTAAAATTCAGATATTCCTAGACCTAGAACTAGGCCTCAAGAAAAGATGTTGCCTAGGAAGACTATCAGTGAAGAAGGAACTCAACCTGGCACTATGAGACAAGAATCATGAAGAGGCAAACATGATACACCATTGTACAGTGAAGAATAAGCACCTCTTGATTTAGAGATGGATGACCTAGAAAAACACCATGAAGATAATGCAGTTGAAGACACAATCAAAGAGAAAGAGGCCCAGATCATGGAGCTCAAAGATGATCTTTCCAAGGCAAATTTCATGGTGTCTTTTTTGCAACAACAAAATAAGCAGCTGAAACTAAATCTATTGTTGCAAAGTAAACCACAAGGGTACCATCCATCATCCAACAAGGTATATGTCATGGTATAAAAGGATAATGGTAAGGCCATCATTTATGTGGAGCAGTGGGAGGAAAAATTCATCCATGTACAACCAAGAAGGCCTAAAACTAGAGTAGCGGCAAGAAAAGAAAACCATGAAAAAGAGCCATCTCCTCCTCAAGCCCACAAAGACATAAATGACGTCATAGTTGCTGAAATTGAAGAAGATAGGGAGTATAGTCTTTGGGTAGTAAATGAACATTTGGAATAGCTATTGAAAAATCCCAACAAGAATACCACTATGCAAAGGAATATGGCAAGGCATTACTATGCAAGAAACATGGCCTACAAGGTTAGGATTTAGAATATGAAGAAGAAGCTCAAGAAGACCCTAAGAAAACTCAAAAATAAGGATATCCTGAACCTTTTGGTAGATGCTTCATTGGTGGCTTGAAAGCATAATAGAAAATAGAGGAGAACAAGACCAAAATTTTGAGTTTTTGATGTTTTTGTGCACATAGTAAAAAACACTCTCCAAAAATGCAACAAGTACTCGCTTCTCTTTTTCTCAGGAGGCCCAAATTCAAAATTTCGAGCATGTGAAGATGGATAATAGCATAATTATGTCATAAAATTTTATGGGGATCCTTCAAACTTCACCAATTTTCAGAAATTGACCAAATAATTCCTATTTTTTACCTTTTTGCCACCTTTTTAGACCACTTGCCGCACTTTTGGATAGTTTAATTTCAAGTCAATTTTTTAGGGGTTTGGAATTAGTGTTTGTAGTGCTTGATGAATATATTGTGTAGTAGACATCTTTAGCTTTCCAAACATACCTTTTTCAGCCAAAAACGCATTCGAGAAGGCCTCCAAATCATCCTCCAAAGTTGTGTTGTGCTTCTGCTAATCTTGCTGCGTTTCTGGGTTTGAAGATTTTTCTTGACACGTGGAGGTCAAAGGTCAAAATGGTCGATGCAACAGTTGGCTCATGATTTTTTTGATGGTTAATAGGCCTATTAATGATCATCTTTGTAAAATAATCTTATGATTAATGACTTGAGAGAAAAGCTCAACTAGTGAGCTAAAAAGGGGGAAAGTTGTATTTAACTTCCCTAGGATTAGGTTATGAGTCATTAGGTTAATTAATTAGTTTCCATGGATCAAGGTTCGACCCCTAGACATGGAATCTTGTTTTATTTTATATATGTGCTCAGAATTAAGTCATTGAGAAGGTTGGATATTTTAAGTTCACACTCTTTTGGCACTAGTGTACTTGACTATTTGTAGAAGTAATTTACAGGCAATTGCAACTCTTTTTATGGGATTCTTGTGACGTGGTTAGTGATAGTGTTTTTCTCCATTTTTCTTATGCATATGATGATCAAGTTGTTCAAGAATCCATCTATGTTCTTCTGATGTTAATCTCATAAGTTATAAACATGATACATTGCCTCATATGCTTTGTTTTATTTGATATTTTCATGTAAATGTTTTAATCTTATAACTAAATGAATTCATACATTTAGGATCATTTTACTCCTTCTACATGAATTCTTCCTCACCACACTACAATGACAAATTCGATTTGTGCCACTGACCACACCTATCTTACCTCATACTATGTTTGCAGTTGATCTTTTGGGATATCATGCCTAGTTCCTAAAACTGGTGGTTCTTTGTCCAACAAACCCTAATCAAACCTAAATCAACCCTATTGAGCTTATAACTAGCCTAAAATCCTTATTCTCCATTCATTTCCATCGAATGCGAGGTTGATATAGAGATAGCCCTCTCTGATTTAGTAGGGCTAGATACCAAGTCAAAAGTTGGCTTGTGGTTACCTTTTTGGTTTCTTTTCTCAGCCATGAGAAACTAAGGAGCCATAAAATTTTGGTGTCGTTGCCGGGGAACGAGTGTCAAATCTTCCCTGGGGATATTTCTTATAGTTTTTGGAAGGCTAGACTTGTGGGTGGTAGGTGCTAGCACTCAAAGAAGGTTGATTTAGTCATTGTTGGAGAGGTAAATCCCCTCTGCGGACAGAGGCGATCCCTACTAGCCCAGATCGGGTCTAGCAACAATCGAGTCACGCTAAGATGCAGGTTCCTAGTTACAAAATACCGAGATGCGACAAGAGGCCTACCTTAAGTTCCACGCTACTGTTGCTTGCAAAGAAGATGACGCTTCTGTCCTTCGCTTTGGCAAATCACAATTCTCCCGCTTAGCACGTTCGAACACTTGCACGTACACGAAGAAACAACACACAACATAAAACCTAATACATGCAACCATATATCAGTCAGAGAAGATATAATTCATAACATAAGACATGAACATATGAATGGAACCATAATCAAAGTCGTTTATTATTAATCACAACGAAATAAAGATACAACCTGAGCTCTGACGTTAGATCTTCCTTCGGCGGGTCGACAGTGGAGCACATCTCGATGAAGCTTGTCGGGATGGGACAAATCTCTCTCTCTTCAGCTGTCTGACGATAGTCTCCTTAAAACTGATTCAACTCTATTCAGGCTAGATTGCAAAGGGAAAATGGCAAGCTTATATAGATGGTGGAAGGGGAGTTGGGATCCCTACAATGGTGGGATTTTCCCTATCCTCAAGGAAGCTTCCATGATAGGTGGAAAACCACTTCCCCTACATGGAGATCCGAAACCAAACCTCCCAACTCATTTTAGAGACTCATTCAGGAGTTGTTTGGAATCAAACTTATGCCATTTATTTTTTAAAAAAAATCCTTATTAAGCTTGGTGTGAGTAATACACTAGGACAGAGCACCAATTGGCGCGCCCTCTTTGGTGGATTTCCCCCATTGGCACGAGGGCTGAACTGGTTGGTCGTGCCAAGACTAAAAGGTCTATTTTTAGGGCTTTTCACAAGAAACTGTCTTCAGAGGAATGATTTTCCTTTCCAAGGGGGATGCCATGAAAGTGGTTTCAGGTCATGTCACTGCTTACAGGTCACGGAATAGGCCCTCCAATGTGCGGGACGGGGGATTGCAGGAACGATGACAAGTTACTGTGTAACAGATGCCCCCTAAAGCATGAGGCCCGAGAGAGAGAGAGAGGTGAAATTCTTTACGAGAACGTGTCCAACTGAAAACATTGCCCTCAGAAAACCTGCATAGACAGTACAACTAATATCTCAAATACATGATGTGTGGTATGGACGCAGCCATCCATAATAGAGTATACAATAATCAGGATCCAAGGTATGGATGCAGCCATCCAGAAAGGATCAACAAGTAGACTCAGGTATGGTCGCAGCCATCTAATAAATGATTCATGTAACCAATCATGATAATCCGTAAAATCCGCAGCCTGGATTCCAACAGACAAAACCCAGGGTCTTGCGCTCCATCTCGACCTGAACAGAGTACAAGGCCAAGCAAGTGAATAAGTGAGCTGAAGTCAAACATGCAAGAACATCGTCTGATTACCAGCCAATCATGAAAGTTGTTAACAGACGCGAGAGGAACCACCAATAATGACAATGGTCCTCAAGGTACTACAGGTACAATCCACGGAATGTGAACAGTGAGCTAGCGTCAAACACCCGCAAAATCATCCGATCGTAGGTCAATGATGAAAACCTTGCATCGAATGCGAAGAACCTACCATTGAGGCATGCAGGCTCTAAGGTACCAGAAAGGAGTCTCTAGATCATATTCTTGGATAATGACCTGAAGTCGATAGGAAGTGACCTTGATCGAAGGTGGGCCATAGTGTTTCCCACATCATCAATGCGAGACAGAGGAATATAATGTTTGTGAATCAGGATCAGATGAGAATCAGAGGAAGGTTGAAACTGCAGAGGTCAACTTCTCTTGAACATATCGGCGGCACGACAGTGGATTTGGCAGTCTTTGACATCAAAAGATCATAGGTCATGATGACGAGGAAAAGAGTAGATGAGAGGTCAAAAGGGATTACCCAAACCCACAGAGGCAAGCAAAGAACGAGATGAGATGTCCCCAACTTGACACGAATGCAGACAAGTTCCATGTTCAAGAGTGACATACTACTGACTCGACGATGATACTGGTTCCATTTTCCCCACCATTTCTATCGATTAACCCAATTATTTTTTAGAACAAGCTTGAAGGGGATAGCATATGCTTGTGATATAAGTGCGTCCTTCGGACGAATCCATCCTAGTACATTTAACGATCCCTAGGAAGGAGAAACTCGAATATCGTCATTACGACTGAATCCGATGTCATTGGGGTTTAACGAGTCTGACAAAGGAAGAACTCGGCGTCTTTTCATGCTTAGAGAGTTTGAAAAGGCAACGGAAAAGTAAACTCCAATAGTCCCTTTTCGTAAATAGTTCCTCAGATCCAAAAATGTAGAAAATTGTGTTTGAGAAAACCTCCTAGTCGCAATAGGCTAGGGTATTCCTTCTTCATAAATAATCTATCCCAGCCCGAAAAAGGGGTAAACGTATACTGGGTAGATGTTGTTTCGCAACCAATTTAATGAGATCAAAATGACAAGTGACTCGGCAATCTTTTCATGTTTAGAGAGTTAGAAAAGAGCTGAAAGATGACTCCTTCTAGAGGAATGAGTGGTATAAAGGGCAGCAACTAGTTCCGGCAATGGTGGAACTTCTCAGAACAAGTAAAGGTTAAGGGGCTGGCTAACAAGACCACTCATCGCAGCGGTTCCTCAGGAATGGGTAAAAAAACCAAGTGAAGGCATATGATCAGCCAAGTAGATAGTGACGATGGAGTGAGAAAACCAAGGCTCATCTGGAAAAAACAGGCTGATAAAATGAAAATCACAAGAGGTAAAATGGGAATGGTTTCATTTTTACACAAGCTTGAAATCAGGAAACTCTGCTTGAAGTTAGTTTCATTTTTACAAAAGCTTGAAACAAAGATAAACTATGCTTGAAACCGGTTTCACTTTTACACAAGCTTGAAATGGAAACAAACTATGCTTGAAAAAGTAAGCATGCCCCCAGCATGGTGACTCAATTCGAGGTACATGCCCCCCAAGCTTCAATCCATATGAAAGGCAAATGGAGTGAAGGTTCAAGATACGAGATCAAGAGAAAAACTCGACTGGGATTTTCCAAGATCTTATCAAAACTCGAATTCAACAGGAAAGTGTTTCATTTTTTTAATGAGGTTGACACATTAAAAGAACTATCCTCAGATGACCTTGTTTCATTTTGTTAACGAGGTTGATACAGAAGACAAACTATCCTCGGAATACCTTGTTTCATTTTTTAACAAGCTTGACACAAGAAAACGAACTCTGCTCCGACCACCTTGTTTCATTTTTTAATGAGCTTGACACAAGAAAAAAGAACTCTACTCCGGAAAAGCTTGTTTCATTTTTTAAGGAGCTTGACACAAGAAAATGAACTATGCTCTGGAGACAACTCATCATGATGAATAAGAAGTCGTGGCTTCCAAGAGTTCCGCACCGGATGGGAGAACAACATCTTGGAAATCAGGACCCAATGCCCCCAGCACCTGATGCACATCGACACTATCACTGAGTACAGACATGGGGTAGGTAGCCACATAGTTGACCTGCGGTGGGGCGGATACAACGAGTGGATAAAAACCAAGAAGGGATGATGGCAGGCCAGTTGCCACATCGGGACCAAAGAACGAAAGCTGATCAATGGTCACGATCCGTCCTTCATGTGGAAAACAGACCACACGAAAAATGGAGGAGACTAGCGCTCCCATGGCATAGGTGTAATTGTACCCCAAGAGCATATTGAAATCCAAGGGTCCTGGAACAACCATCTCATCCAAATGGACAGTTTTACCTCCCAAAGTAACAGGTAACCTTGGAAGGATCCCTAATGGTTGACTAGTTCTTCTGTTAAACGCCAACAGATTCTGCGTAACAGGCACAAGTGGCGGCGAACCAAAAGCTTACCAAGTAGTTGAGGACAAAATACTAACAGATGCACCTTCGTTTATAATGGTGCTGGGTGCAACCAGACCAAAGGCTTGTACCGTTATCTCGAAAAGCACATAAGACGGAAGGTGTTATCCTGGAAATCGATTCCAATCAAAGGAAGCAACCAAACTACTCGGAGGGGCTACCATCGAAGCGAGATGGTCTTCCCCTAGTGTTACGATAGAAGAAGGATCATCCTCCACGACCTCCATCACGGAGTCGAGAGGGGTATCCTCCAGGACCTCCATCACGGGAGGTGGAGGAGCAGCTTCTTGAGATATAGGGACAGGAGAATATTTCTCCAAGTCCAAGGAATCTGAAAAAACAAGAAGAGCATGAGGGGTGTGAGGTCCACTCTCAATGGAAAAGACCTGGTGCACCGTAGATGGAGTCAGCTCAGCCAATCCCACGACCAATGGTTGGTCGGGAATGGATTCCTGAATTTGAATTTTCGAGGGAGCGGGATCGACCAAGGATGACTCTTGACCAATCGTAGGATCAGCTGGTGGAGGACTCAAAGAAAGCTATTTGTAACCAGCTGGAAGGCACGGTGTAGAAAAAATTGAGTTGTCCAAAACTCGCTTGGATTCATCCATATACGGAAAAAGGTGAATGGCATGGTGCCCCCCACACAACTTACAGGGATTGGAAAGCTTACCCTACTTCTTAAGAGTTTTACTAGCACTAGCTGAAGGCGTGCCCCCAACCTAACTCCCAGAAGCCAAAGACAATGGCAGACGATCGTTGAACCATGCTTCGAGCACCTTGGGAATGCCAGGGCAATCTTGAAGAAGATGGTTTCCCTGGCACAACATCCAAGGGAACTTGAATTTCCATGGAGGGTTGGAAGGTTTATCAAGAGGAGGCTTATTAGGCGCAATAGCCACAAAGCTAGCCTCTCCTTTATCTAACTTCTTCTTCTTTGTCTTCTTCTTCTTCTTCTTAGCCACCTAGTTACTCGAATCCAAACTTTCACCAGGCGAAGTAGAAGAGGAGGACGCAGAAACAGGCGAAGAAGGGGAGAAGTCCATCTTCAAATCAACATGATGTTGTTCAGGAGGAGGAACTGATTGAACAGTAGCCGAAACATTCAGGACCACAGAGGTTGAAAACAGCCAAATAGGCAACCCAACAGTTAGCCCAGGAAGGGACAACGTTTCCATATAAGGAGCGCCAACATTTCCAAAAGGAGGAAAAGGACCCGGATTCCCATCGGAGGGGATTCCTTGGTTGGTGAACTCCGGAAAAGTTGTCATTAGAAACAACTTTAGAACAACACCCTAAGGAAACTAACTTTAACCAGGAATATTTCGTGGGCAGTTAATTTTTAAAACATTGAAACAAAACTCTACCATTTCATCTTTTAAGAGTCGAGAAATAGGCAAAAGGTGACTCTATCACTTTTAGATTGGAAACAAGCATGAAAGGACAAGCACTTGATGATCTTTTCAAATTTAAGGAGTCAGTAAAGATCAAACTGACTACTCTGGGACTCTAGGAAAAAGAGTGTACCAGATATCCGTGTACTGCAATATACACCTTGGTTTCAAAATTAAAGAGAAATTGACCAAGGACTTGATGTACGTGCAGGCAATCTCCCTGAATGTTGTGTCCGGTGTATCACGGGTATAAGGCGGAAGACTCGGCTTCCTACGGATAAAGGATAGCACCCTAGTGGGGTCTCCCTTTATATACGCGACGGTACGAGGAGCACAAGTCCGTACTGGTGCTGTCTAAAGCCAAGACGCGAACGACATCTACTAGGTTTAACGACGCTGGAACATGTCACTAGCCTAGACCTCTAAATATTTTTTTAATGTTTCAATGCTGCCTTAAGGTAAATTGAATAAATTTTAGAGTTGATCTTCAATTATGTTTCAATTTTCAGGCCCTACCGAATGTTATGTCTCAAAAACCTCTAAATGCACACCACATGCCACAATATATCACTTTGTTCGATGAATAGCTAACTACGGTAAGGTTGAGAGCTTTCACACAATAACAAAATGAACACAAAACAACCACTAGTGTCTCTAATGCACGCTAATGAAACTAAAAGCTTTTCCCTTAGAGTTATATAACACTAATAATGCAAAAAGTTTTCAATTTTCACTAACTAAAGAAAAGCAAAGAGATTTGTTTTTTTGTATTTCCAATGTTTTAAGAGCAAAAATGCACTAAACAAAATTAAAACTAATGAAAAGAAAAATTTGAGAAGTGATAGAAAAAGAGTAAAGACAAGCAAGTTCACTCAATGCAAAACACACAATCAAACCTCAAACTAATGGAGAAATCCCTCAAATCAAAGAGGAATCCCAAAGACTCAAATGAACCATGTAATCTAGGCTCGAAACGAGACAAAATGAAACTCGAATGAGAAAGAGAGAAATCACTCGAATAACGTAATGTAATAATAAAAAACCACCAAACGAACGCAAAAAAGCAGCAATGAAATTGACCAATCAAATGAAAACCAAAAACTCCCACAGGAGGCTCAGCACACTATAGCACCTAGATGCCCTAGGGCTAGAATGTAAAACCGATAGTAAAGGGCAAACAACCAGAGGATAGAGGTCACACACAGTCAACCAAGGCTTCAGGATACTCAGGCAGTCGAAAAATGACACTAAAACCACAAATCAAGGTCAAAAAGCTCAGAAAGAATTAAACCCTAGCACCACACAAGATTGGTGCGACTATATAGCTGCAACTAGCGCCAGAACAGGATTGGCGCGGGGGCTGAACTAGCAACAAGTGCCAGTTGGTGCGACTGTCAGGGAAAAAACCGCGCCAGTTGAGTTTACTAATGACAAAAATAAAAAAGAGCAAATAGGGAGCAGATCAGGTATGGTGAGGCTAAACAGAGGTTTAACACTAGAAAAAGCGAACCAAAAGAGCTGATCAAGCAGACAAAGACCAAAATCAACTGAAAAGACAAGACAAACTCCAATCAATGTCTCCCCAGCGGAGTTGCCAGTTTGTTGGAGAGGTAAATCCCCTTTGCGGAAAGAGGCGATCCGTACTAGCCCAGATCGGGTCTAGCAACAACCGAGTCACGCTAAGACGCAGGTTCCTAGTTACAAAAGACCGAGATGCAACAAGAGGCCTACCTTAAGTCCCACGCTGCCGTTGCTTGTAGAGAAGATGGCGCTTCTATCCTTCGCTTTGGAAGATCACAATTCTCACGCTTAGCACATTCGAACACCTGCACGTACACGAAGAAACAACACACAACGTAAAACCTAATACATACAACCATATATCAGTCAGAGAAGATATAATTCATAACATAAGACATGAAAATATGAATGGAACCATAATTGAAGTCATTTATTATTAATCACAACAAAATAAAGATACAAACTGAGCTCTAACACTAGATATTCCTTCGGCGGGTCGACAGTAGAGCACCTCTCGATGAAGCTCGTCGGGATGGGACAAATCTCTCTCTCTTCGACTGTCTGATGATAGTCTCCTTACTACTGATTCAACTCTATTCAGGCTAGCTTGCAAAGGGAAAATGAAAAGCTTATATATATGGTGGAAGGGGAGTTGGGATCCCTACAATGGTGGGATTTGCCCTATCCTCAAGGAAGCTTCCATGATAGGTGGAAAACCACTTCCCCTACATGGAGATCCGGAGCCAAACCTCCCAACTCATTTTAGAGACTCGTTCAGGAGTTGGTTCGAATCAAACTTCCACCATTTATTTTTTAAAAACAATCCTTATTAAGCTTGGCACGAGTAATACACCGGGACAGAGCGCCATTTGGCGCGCCCTCTTTGGTGGATTTCCCCCTTTGGCACAAGGAATGAACTGGCTGGTCGCGCCAAGTCCAAAAGGTCTATTTTTAGGGCTTTTCACAAGAAACTGTCTTTAGAGGAATGATTTTCCTTGCCAAGGGTGATGCCATGAAAGTGGTTTCAGGTCATGTCACTGCTCACAGGTCACGGAATAGGCCCTCCAATGTGCGGGACAGGGGATTGCAGGGAGGGTGACAAATTACTGTGTAACAATCATTTCGAGCAAAAGTTCATAATTAGAAGAATACTGGCTCCCAAAAGGCATACGAAGTCCAATCATGATCCTAATCCTTCACCAATAGTTAATGACCCTAAGAGGTTATTAAGAAAGTAGAGGTCAAAATCTCAAGCAGTTAAAAAAGGTATATCTCCACTTGTAAGATCCACATCTTTGCCTACAAGGTTGGTTGCTCCTGAAGATTTATCTTTTGACCTCAAATTTGAGTCATCTTTATTCAAGTATAAGTCAGAATCTTTCCTCTCAGAGTAGTTTTTGATCCCATTAAGGTTGAAACATATTTTCCATTTTTTGAATCTTCATCTTTTTAGGGTGATAGTAAGGCCTGGTAATATTTTTACAAACTTTAGAGCTTGGTTGATAATTTCTAAATAACCTCTGAAAAGGCCTATATCCAGTACCAACAAGAGACTTTGTTTGCTGCTACACCTACTGTTACACCTCCTTGTACAATTGCTCCATCATCCTCTATTGTTAATCCATCACTTCCTCTGCAATCATCTCCTCATTCAACACCTCCTGTTGTGATTTCCATACAACCTTCTATAGCAATCATGGCAATATTTTATCCTTTGATTTTACCACCACTTACTTCTTTTCCTCATAATTTTGGTCAAATATTTCCTTTTTTTGATGGGACAAAAGAGGTCACTTCTCAGCAACATATAATTAAAGTGATTGATTTTTTTGATCTTGAGGAAGTTGATAATGATGATGCCAAAATGCGCATAATAACACAAATTTTTTCATGGGAAGTTAAGAAATGGTTCTGTTAGCTAACATCTTCTTTTGAAGCCAATCCACAACAATTTTTAGACCTATTCCTAGAAAAGTGGGAAGAGAAAAAGAACCCTCTCCAATTTTTCGCTGAGTACAATGCTTTGAAGAGAAATAATAATGAATATGTGCAAGATTTTACAGCCAGATTTAATAGGATATATGATTCTATCCCGAAAAAAATTAAACCTCCTCCTGGCCTAGCACTTCTTCATTATCCAGATGCTTTTGATCCAAATATGGCCTACCAATTAAGGGAGAGAAATCCTACTACCTGTGAATACATGCAAAGAAATGTAGTAAGTTTTGAGGAAAATTTACTTATCAAAAAGTCAAAAATGAAATAAAAAAAGAGGTTTACCATAAAGGAGGAGTCATCCATTTCATCTGAGGGTAAACTTGATATTTTGATTAAAACAATGGAAAAGATGATGGACAAGATGACCATCACAGATATACAAACATAACCACAAATCAGAAATCCCAACTTCAGAGGTCAACAACATCAATCTCAATATAGGATCAAACAAAGAGAGCATAGGGGTCAAGATCAACGAGGTCAACAACATATATGTGCTCCTTTTCCACAAAATTATACGAAGGGCCCTGATGAAGAAGAAGAAATCTCAAAAGAAAATAATCTTTTTGAGGAAAACCAACAACCCATTTTCTTGACTGAGGAGGATGAATTTTCTAAAGAACCTTATGTACCTGATGATTAGAAATATGTTCTTTCTAATGATGATATGTTGGCAATACAAGCATAGGATTATCAAAGAGGTTACCAAAATTCCCTTAACCAAGTGCAAAGGAAATATGGTATGAGAAATAGGAATGTGCCCATAAATTTAAATCATAATAAAGAAAAAGGACTTGTTGTTACAAATCAGGCAAAAGTAATGAAGCTTCCACTAGAAGTCTGAAGAAAGAAAAATAAATTCAAGTCGGAGGACCAAAAAGGGAGATCCCATTCAGACTACAACCCGAAAAGAAGGACTTACCATCTAAAGAGGAAGAAAAAAATTCTTCTTTATTCAGTCTTGAGAATTAAATTTCAAAGTTTAAAGTCTCAATTCCATTGACTAAATTAATCAAGAATGACCAATACAAGTTTCAAGTAGCCAAAATGCTTAAGGTTGAACAAATGTCTGATATGGTGAATATTAGTGACAACCACCCTGAGCTTTTGTTTGGCCTTATTGTAGATGGTAACTTAGAAGACAGTGTAGTTCCACCTTTTTACCTCAATCTCAGAATTCATGACTTCATTCTCCATAACTCTATGCTAGACTCCGAGGCCTCACATAATCTCATGCCCAAAGCCATCATGGATAAACTAGGATTGGATATTACCGGACCATACCATGACCTTTACTCTTTTGACTTAGGAAGGATTAAGTGTCTTGGTCTCATCAAATATTTAGTGGTGTCCTAAGATAAAATTCCAGCTAAGAATGTTCTTATGGATGTTGTTGTAGCTGACATTCCTCTGAGATATGGAATGCTTCTCTCCTGATCACGGGGAGCCAAACTTAAAGGCACTTTGAAATTAGACTTTTCTTATGCTACTATACTAGTTTTTGGAAAACTCAGAAAATTATACAAGGAGAACAAGACGAAGTGCATGATTAGTAGCAAAGAAAAACCCCATAATCACCCAATTCATGTTGTTCATACATATTTATAGTAATTTGTTTTATACAATGACGATTGTTCATCATTGCTAGAGGATTTGATGGAAGAAAGAGCAGAAATGTCTTAGATTTCAGATTATGTTCAAGAAATTTCAAGTGCAGAAAAGAAAAAACTAGAACCAAGAAGCTTGCAACCAAGTGTATCGGTCAAAATGACAACTGAAACAGTAAAGGATACAGAGCTTATTAGGACAACAAATCATTATCAAACATATAATCAAAATCATCCATCCAAAATTGAGCTTCCCAATGAAGAAAATGGCTTATGGACGATGGACTTTAACAGAGCCTTAGGTAAGGGAGGAGATGGAATTTTAATTTGGATTAGTGGTCCCATGAATCATTCATCTCATCTTCCTCCTAATGTTTAGATGTGTTCATATAAATTGGCATTTGATTGTTCCAATAATGAGGTAGAATATGAGGCTTTGATAGTTGGTCTTAAAATTCTCAAGAAACTAGGTGCTAAGAAGATTTCTGTATATGGGGACTCTGAGTTGGTAATAAATCAAGTCAAAGGCGAATACCAAGCCAAGCATCCTATAATGTGAGCATACCGTAATGCGGTATCAGAAATTATTAAGACTTTCACTGAATATACTCTATAATTGATTCCAAGGAACAGTAATATCATTGTTGATGCCCTTGCCACTTCAACTAGTATGTTCAAGATTCCGATTTATCCCAACAAGAAGTATGAGATCAATGTCAAACATCACCCTATTTTTCTGGACAATGTTCATATTGGAAATTCTTCCAGAATGACAAAAAAATTGAAAATTTCTTGCAAATGGAGGAAGAGTTTGTTAGATCACAAATTGATGATCAATTTTATGAAGATGATCAAGAAATGCATGCAATAGAATTGAAGGTACTACAGCTAAAAGATAACTCAATTCCAAGAGGTCTAGTACCCTTGGAGGATATTTTTTACCATGAGGATGTTGCCTAGAAACCAACAATACTGCCAACTGAGGTAGGAGTAGAAGATCTTAATCTTGGCACTCTTGAGAAGCCCAAAATGGTTAAGATATTAAAGTCTTTGAGTCCAAAGATGAAAGGTAAATATGCAACACTCATGAATGAATTTGCTGATGTTTTTCATGGGATTATAGTGATTTAAAGATGTATGACAAGAGCATAATTCAACATACCACTCCCATAAAACCTGATCAGAAGTCTTTCCGTCAAAAGGTTAGAAGGATGAATACAAAGCTACTACCCTCCATTGAAAAGGAATTGAACAGATTGTATGCTGCTGGTATTATTTTCCCTCACTATTTCTCAAATTGAATGTCAAATTTAGTATCGGTAAGAAAGAAGATCGGTGAGATTCGCTTGTGTATTGATTCTGCAATTTTAATAAAGTGTCATTGAAGGACAACTACCCACTTCCAAAGATGGATCATATCCTATAAAGGGTAGTTGGTTCTTCCAGAATTTCATTGTTAGATGGATATTTCGGGTACAATCAGATCTTGGTTCATTCAGATGACCAAGAAAAGACAGCCTTCACGACACCTTGGGGTACTTTTATGTATGCTAAAATTCCCTTTGGATTAATGAATGTAAGAGAAACATTTCATCGAGTAATGGATATCGCATTTGCTAATGAGAATGATGTGTTTTTGTTCATTTATCTTGATAAAATAATAATTTTTTCCAAGATGGATGAAGAACACTTGCAACACTTAAAGACAGTCTTCCAAAGATGCAAAAAATTTGGCATGTCACTGAATCCAAAGAAAATATTGTTTTATATGGAGGACAGGAAATTTTTGGTCATATCATATCCAAATATGGCATACAAGTAGATCCTTCAAGGAATGAGGCAATTCAAAATCTAGATTATCCTAGGAGTAAAAAGGAAATTCAATCATTCAATGGTAAAATAAATTTCTTGAGAAGGTATATTCCTAACCTTGCTAAACACTTAAGGGAAATCACCAATATGTTAAAGAAAAGCAGTGAGGTGAAATGGTCCGATGAGGCAAGAAAATAATTTAATCAAGTTAATTTTTCTTTGTCGCATGCTCCTATCCTTATCAACTCAGATTATACACTGGATTTTATCATATTTTCCTTTGCCACTGAACACACATTAGTTGTTGTCCTCATGGAAAAGAAAGATCAGAAAAAAGAGCAACAAATTACCTTCTTTAGTAGGAAAATAAGCGATGGGGCTTTGAAATATAATATCATTTAAAAATAGGCATTGGCGCTAGTTAAAGCTTTGAAAGACTTTCGAGTTTATATCCTTCATTCTCATGTTCTTTCCTATGTTCCGAATGATGTTATCAAAGATGTATTAACATAGAATGATCCTAAAGGAAGGCATGGTAAGTGGTTAGATGCTATGCTGGAATATGATTTAGAAATCAGACCTACAAAAATGATCAAAGGTCAAGCCTTAGCTAAGCTCATGGCGAACTCTAACTTACATGATTTAGAAATCAACTTTATTGTTGCACTTTCCGCGGAGCAGGAGGTTGATTCATTACCTCAGGTATCTCAAATTTTTACCTCATCAACATGGTATTCAGACATAGTTCATGTGTTGCAGCATTTGAATCCTCCACCGGGTTTTCCCAAGAGTAAAGGTAGATCTCTGAAATCAAAATCTCTTAAGTATTGTATTCTTAACAATACTTTATATTGGAAAGATTTGGGAGGGGTTTTATTAAATTGTTTGGTAGAAAGTGAAGTTGAGAAGGTGATGAATGATTTCAATAAAGGTGATTGTGGTGGTCATATTTTTTGGAAAACTACATCAAATAATATATTGAGGGTTGGCTTCTATTGGCCGAGTTTGTTTTTTTTTTTTTTTTTTGTTGTTTAATCAGATGTATATAAAACAATCATGAGTTGTCATGAATGCCAAATTTTCCAAAAGAAAATTGTTACTACTGCCCTTGAAACCAATTGTGGTCCAAGCACCCTTCTAACAGTGGGGGCTTGACTTCATCGGTGAGATTCATCCTCCATCATCAGCTCAACATAAGTGGATTCTCACTGCTACTGACTATTTCACAAAATGGATCTAGGCCATCCCCACGAGACAAGCTACAAACACAATAATTATTCATTTTTTGTAGAGTAATATTTTGTCTTGTTTTGGCTGCCCATAGAAAATCATTACCGACAATGCAACAACCTTCAAATCCAAAAATATGATAGAATGTTTTGATAAATATCACATAAGACTCGGGCATTCAACAACATATTACCCTCAAGGAAATGGGTTGGCTAAATCATCAAACAAGTCATTGGTGAACATAATAAAAAAATACTGCAAGAGAACAAAAGGAATTGGCACAAAAAGTTAATTAATTCTCTATGGGAAGACATAGTTAGCACAAAGAAATTTATTGACATGTTGCCTTTTCAGCTAGTTTATGGTGTAGATACAGTGTTTCCAATTTCTCTAGCAGTGCCGATGATGAAAATCCTACAAGAGATTGAAAGTGAGACAAATGAAATTCAATGACGAATTAATCAAATGATCCACTTACGGTAGTCCAGGGAAGAAGTTTTCAATAACACCTCAAAGCTCCAGGAGAAGATCAAGAAAATATATGACAAGAAAACTAAAGTTGATCATTTTAACTTGGGAGATGTTGTTCTCCAGTGGGATGTCCAAAATGAGGACAAAGGAAAAAATGGTAAATTTGAGAACTTATGGAAAGGACCCTACAAGATTTTATCATTCAGAGGGAATAATGCTTACTTAATAGAAGATCTTGATGGGAAAGCACTTCTAGGAGGACCGATGAATGGTAGGCACCTCAAACACTATCTTACGTGATCTTCAAGAAAAGGTTTCACTTCCATTGTAAACAACACTTTATTTGTTATTAAAGAATAAAGGATATGTCATATAAGTTTGAAGCCCGAGGAGAAGGCCATAAGGATTCTTCGATTAGCTGTTGCTTTCTATTTAAAGTTCAAAAGTCAAATCAGTTTTTGAGTCAAGTCAAGTCAGTTTTTATTTTTCTCAGTTTAGTTAGTCAGTCATTTGAGTGTCAAGTGTTTTATTTTGACTCCATGCCCTAATGGATGAGGCTACCTGGTCTATGGTGTTCTTGACACCTCTTAAAGGAGTTGCCCCCAGCTGGAGCCAATGTTAGTGTCTATGAGTCACCAGTGATCAAATGTACTCTTTCCATATGATTGATAGGGGCATTAGGTCAAATTTTTATATTTTCAAATAAAATTTTGCATCTCTTCGTTGTCAAATAATCATTGGTTATTGTCTAGGTCAGTGCTACTCCCTCCACTTGCCCATGGTCATCATCACTCGTCATGGTCATGTCATCATTTAGTTTTCCTAGGTCATCAAAAAAGTTAATGTGCTATCATATATGTCATGGTCATTTGATTGTCATCATAATGTCAGTCATCAAAAGCAAAAAGAGAGTCATGTCCATTCTTTGGGTCACCATCATGGGAGTTGGAAAATTAGGGAATAAAATAAAAAAAAGGAAACATTTCCATTTGAAGAATTATGTTGTAGTTACATTAGTGAAAAGTCTTTCTTTCAAAAGTACACATGATATCATGAGCCAAAATCATTTTTTTATATATATAAAGAGAAACAAAGCTTTCCAAGAGTTCATTCTATCCCTTTAAGTCTTCAAGAGCTCCTCTATTACATTGAAAAACTTTCCACAACCATCAGCAGTTCAGATTATATCACCAAATTACTCGATTCATCACCCTGTTGTGCTTTTGTTGCGTATCTAGCAACTTGCTGCGTTTTTTTTTTGGAGACATAAGAAGGGAAAGAACAGGTGCAAACTCCATCTCATTGATTCAAATAGCTTCAAACAAGTAAGTGGGACCATTACAAATCTTTGCTTCAGTCAGTTTCTTCACAAAATTGTTAAACTCCTTCCCTAGGGTTTGTTGTTGCGTTTTTGTGGCGCTTTTGTGATATCATGGTCTTTAGCTTCTTTTCAAGAGGAATTTCCTAGTTTCTAAGCCTACTCATCATAAATATCCATCATCAAACATTTCCCACCATTCCCACACTTAAATTCAGTCATTTCATCATTTTCTCTCACTACCCTAGCTAGTTGCTGTGTTTCTATACTAAAACTATGGTTTTCTTTTTTCACTCCCTTTCACTCACTCAAATTGAAGAAATTCACTTTCATTAAAATGAAATAATAATAAAGAAACCATTATAACAAAGATTGAAAAAAAAAATAGTTAAAATAAAAGAAATTGTTCTTAAAAAGAATAAAAAAAAACCATTATAAAAAATTTAAAATTTAAAAAAATCAAAACAATTAAAAAAATATAGAAATAAATTTTAAAAAATAATCAAATTTTATAATTAAAAATTATTTTAAAAAACAATTAAAAATTCAAATAAAATAAAATAAACAAATTCTTAAAATTAAAAAAATAAAATAAAACAAAGCAACAATTATTATTATTACGGTTATTATTATTATTTTTATAATTTATAATTATAAAATTTTAAATAATTTTTTTTAAATGTTTATTTATTTTTTCAATAATTTTAAATTATATATATTTTAAATTTATTTATATTTTTTAATATTTTTATTAGCTTTAAATTTTAATTTTTTTACAATGTTTTTTAATTTTTTTTCTTTTATATTTTAACTATTTTTTTGGGGTGTTATAATGGATTTTATTTTTTATTTTTATAAGTTTTTATTTATTTATTTTCAACTTATAACTTGAATATTGTTTTTAAGTTATTTATTTTTAAATTTCTTTTAGTTTGTATTTACATTTTTTTATTTGTTTATTTTTTAATTATCTCATTCACTTTTATTTATTTATTTGTCTTTGAGTATTACATTTTTTAAATTTTTCTTTAAATTATGGTTTTTATGTCTGTTAACTATGTGTGTGTGTGTTTATTTTTTTTCCTAGATGATGAATTATATTAAGTCGTTCAAACATGTCGCTGAAAACTACTTTGTGATTTTGTCATTTTTTTTATCTTAAAAAAAAATGTCCTTTTATGTTTTTATTTTTTATTTTGTTTTTTGTTTTTATTTATAAAAAATCCAAACTTCAAAATATTAATATTATTATTATTATTTTAAACTTTGCAAAAACAACTATAAATTTCATTAAAAAAACATTGCAAAGAAAAACAAAAAATATATATATTAGTACGAAAAATAAGAAGAGAAATAAGACAACTTGAAAAACTGTTATAATCAACATTAAAAAAAAAAGGCATACTTAGGACATCATAAAATTTTAAGTGTAAAAAATATGCCTTAAAAAAACGATGAGTTTCAAAATTCACATGAAAATCACAAACATTTAAAAAAAGTATGCACACTTAATACATTAGGAAATTTTGAAGTGTAAAAAATAAGCCCTCTAAAAAAAAGGGTTGATGCTGCATCAACGCTTCTCAAAATTAGTATGAAAATCACTAACATTTTAAAAAGAATGTTTATACTTGATACATAATAAAATTTAAAGTGTTAAAAATATGCTCTAGAAAAAAAAAGGGTTGATGTTGCATCAACACTTTTCAAAATGAACTTGAAAATCACTAACATTTAAAAAAAATGTTCATACTTAATACATAAGAAAACTTATAGTGTCAAAAATATGCTAAAAAAAAGGTGTGTTCTGAATCAACACTTTTCAAAATCGGATGAATTTTTTTCTACCTCAAAAAAATAGGTAATCAGTAAAGTTCTCGTTTGATTGGTAACTATGTTAAAACATGCTTATAAACAACATATAACCAAAATAGTAATCATGACGAAACAACCATGAAATCAACATAATAACAAGTTTAAATGCTCATAGAGTCCAATAGAAAAAATAACTCTTATTAACTTATGCAAAAGTCAACCAAGTCAGGGACTTCCACGTACTACCCAACAATAGATTGAGTTGAACCAAATCTTTCTTTCAGCCAATCACCCTCATGCCATATTCCAAGCATGAATGTGGGATCTCATGAGATAAACCAAGACATAATAAATGAAGCGAATCCAAGACATAATAAACGAAGAGAATCCATAAGTTAAACCACCTCCACCCTCAAATTACAGCGATCTCGCCAAAACCGGTCAAGAGATCACAAAACTAAAACAAGCTTGGATGCCTCAAAATTCCTTCACCATCCCTTGAGAAATTTTCCTGTCTCCACCCACATGTCGAGGGCATCCCAGAGAAACCATCTCCACACCAACCCTTGGGAATTTTCCTAAGGCCACCTCACCCAGATCCAAAACCTTTTGTCAATCCAAATCTCAACCAAGAAATAAATCCCATCACACCATGGCTATCTATGAAATGTTAAGGAAAGGATGAAACCACTTTAAAACATGGAAAAACCCATGCCAATGATAATAAATTAATAAATACACAAATGCATGTACGATGCATTCACACCTCAACCAGGAAATCACACATGCAACCTATTACTTACAAAATCCTCATGTTGAAGTTGTTGATCCAACCTTCTCCTTGTTTTCCTTGCTCACCCTTTGCTTTCCTTTGCTTGCTTTCTCCTCTTGGTGCTCTCTCTCTCTCTGAAACTAATTTCAAATCCAAACTTACAAAAAGTTTTGAACTAATCCTTAGAAGCCTTTTTATCATTGAGACCTCTATTTTCTTCATTTTCCATCATTTTCCCTCTAATTTCCCTCTCATGTAAATATGTGTCTCTTCACCTTCATTTTCTCTTATTTTCCTTTATTTCATCAATAAAATGTCAATTATGTCTCTTTTCCCTTGCCAATTTCCTTAGCCATTAATAAACAAAAAATGATGCTCAATATAATACTTTTCCCAACATTCAGCTTGGACTACGTGTCCCATGACCTTGGTCTTATTTTTCCTTTATTAACCCTTATTACATTAACTTTTTAACCTAGGGTTGTTACATAATAGAAGTGTGTAGTACGTTAGGGAGGTTAGGCAAGGGTATAGGTCATAGTAGTAGTGGGCAGAGATGCCCCATTGTGGCTTAGAAGTGTGTTATGTGCTCTGGAAGGGAATCCTTTCTCGCCTGGGCACAATTTGGATTTGTTGTGGATACATGTTACCTACAAGTGTGCATTACTCAAAGAGATAAAGGTTAGCTCAAAAATGGCTAAGTGATGATCAGTAATAATTCAATGGCATGGTAAAAGTGAGAGAAACAAGTTACAAGTGTTTATATATCCTAACGCAATCATGATTAAAAGGTGAAAGGTCATGGAATGCGAAGAGTTAATAGAAACATCATTTTCGACAAGAAGACGCCACTTGTAGGAGCAAAAATATATGAAAACGACACTTATTATGCAAAAAAAATATTAAAATGCCACTGAGGAAAATAAAAGCACCAATAAAAACAACAAAACAAAACAAAAGTGACACTTTGCAAAACATACCAAAAATCGGCACACTTGTGACCAAGAGTGGGAAAAAACACTCCTTGCAATGAGAAAATGCGCTCAACTCAAAGTGAATAGTGATCATGAGAATGGGCAATGAACTAGATTCCTTATAAAGGAAAACTACATGCAACTTAAGATTAGGGTTTCGATGCATGCTCACCACTTGTTGCTTGATCACTAAGTTAGATGAGTGAAGTGGGAGACGATCCCTATTTTTTAGGAGTGCACTCTGCATGCAATCAAGGATGTGCACATGTGTGAGAGACAAGGAGTTATCACTTTACTGAAGACAAGGAGTGCACATTCACTATGGACAAGGAGTGCGCTCAAATGTGAGAATGTGTGCTCCACTAGGAAAGGGAAGTGCACTCTACATGCAAGGGGGTGTAGTTTTCTCCAACAATGCATGTGTGGTCACTAAGTTTTGAAAGTGCACTCTCACTAAGGAAGAAATGTGTTCTTTCTTTATTTTGTGTGGTGTGCATGTTAAGTGAAGAGAATTTGGCTAAGTCAAAGAAAAACTAGTGTTTTTCCTATCTTTAAAAAGACAACACGACAACTTCCAAAGATAAGAAAGTGACACTTAGACAAATTTGGACTAGGAGGAAAAGCAACACTTAGAGATGTTGAAAGGATATTCAACACTTAAAAAAACATGAACAAACGACAAGACAACCTAAGATAGCTTGAAGCGACAACTCTTGAAAACATGGCTAGGCTCCAAATTGAATGAGGAAAAAAAATTGGAGCGTTTTTGTCACAACGACAACACTTAGTGACACATTGGAAGAACTCCAGCTTATTTTTTTAGGTCTAACTTTATGCATGAAGTCTTAGTCCTTCATGAACTATTGATTCACCCTGTGGATTTCCTTGGCTTCCCATTTAACTGGGTTATATATATAGTCTCCTTTATTCCTTTCTTGGTTAAACACATTAAAAATATTGTTGGGTCAGAATTGTTTTGATCTAGGATAAGGGTAATATGTAGCTGTGAGTTTAAGATAATCAGAGTCTTATTTTTCATTTCTAGTGTTGCTCCACTATCAGTGATCATGTTCAGTACCTCAACGAAATCACTATATGAACATAAGCATCGCTTCAGAGCCAACAATCTTGTTCAATATTTCGATGAAATTTCTTGCTCCACCCCTTTGCATAGGAAGTATTTCTCTTCTTTCACCTTTTATTTTATTTTATAAGTTTAAATGTGCTTAGGCACTTATTATTTTACTAGGGCGGAAGATGGATCTCGAATTATTGATAACAGGAGAGGTTGTTCCTTTAGAGACAATTATATACATTAGAGGAAATTTCAGCCTAAAAGTGGCCTCCTAAGGAAAAATAATAAAATAATAGTTAAAATAATAAAATAAGAGTTATGAATTTTGGAGGGAAAACAAAAAAACTACTTTTTTTAATTGTATTTTTGACTTATCTCCTTATTGGTTTACCCAAATTTCAATTTTAGGCACTCATTAGATGTGGAATTAAATTCCACATCCAACGAGTACCCATTATGCATACTTTTGAGAGGATCCACATTGATAAAAATTGTAGATACATTAAAAAATGTGTTAAAACACGTTTTTTAAATGTATTTGCAATTTTTATCAAGGTGGGTCTTCGCAAAAGTATGCATAATGGGTACTCAGTGGATTTGAAATTTAATTCCGCATCTAATGAGTGTCTAAACTTGAAATTTGAGTAAACCTATAAAGAGATAAGCCAAAAATACAATTACAAAAAGTAGTTTTTATTCTTTTCCCTCCAAAATATTTACCTGTACCTCTTTTCAAATTTTAAGCAAATTGATTGGTTTACATATTATGACATGTAAATTACATGAAAATTTCATGGGCACTTTTAGGCTAAAAATTCCTCTAATGTATTTATGATATAAATATGCTCGCTATTAATTTTCCCCTTTCCCTTCTATATTGGACTGGATCAACAAGAAAATGCCATTCAACTACCATACTGACTCAGGGAATGAAGATCATAAAACAGATGCAGCCATAATAGTTTTTCTTAAGGCTTTCCAGTTGAATGAATCGTATTTTCCTTTCAGACATGATCAACTCTAAAAGACATATAGGCCCAAACGAGGAAGAAAATTTGCAAGCTAGCCAAGAGTTGCACGTCACTACAATTATCCTTTCCTAAATCTAGCCACATTATCTAAGAGCTAAACAAAGAAACTTTCATGTGAATTCTTATTAAAAACGAAAGACATCAAGTTGAAATAATGGAAAAGAAACATGGAAAATGAAAAAGAAAACAACACAATGAAAACTAACTAAATGCAACTAGACCTATTCTAAACTAAAGATCTACAAGGTCAGGGCTAAGTAAAATAAAATTTCCAATGCAACCACATAAGTTGCTCCCAACCCTTAAGGTGAAAGATAATAGCGAGTAAGACCAAAGTAAAATAATGTGTAGTAAGAGAGATAAACGACCCAAACATCTACATATGAATACGAAGGTGTGTAGTACAAACATAGCTATGTGCAGTAGATGTTTGCTCTATGTGATGGTAAGATGGATGATAAAAGGAGACACCTCAAGAACACCTCTCATAATCGTATCTATACACAATTTGGCCCAACTCATGAAGATGATTATTATGAGTCATTGAACTCATCAAGTATGACTTTTCTAACCAATTGCAACAGGATCATAAAAACAACCAGCTTGAAAACTTTGCAAGGATAAATTCATTATGAACACATCCACATCGTGTAAAAGATAAAGCATTGACATCACAGATGGATCTTGATCAGACGATGAATCACATATAGATTGAAAGTTATCAAAGTTGGTGTGTGGGTCATACCTGAGGATGGGAAAGAGTGAAGGGATGCCAAATTGAGAGATTAAATGATCATTCCACACATTCTTCATTTCTGAATTCAGGACCAAATATTTGCATGAAGTAGAATCAATCAATGTTGATTTAATTACTTGATCAAAAATTCTATCTTGAGGATCATAGAAATCAGTGTGAAGATGTTAATAATCCTTCAAGAGTGGATGAACATCCCATGAGATAATGTTGATAACATAATTTTGTAAGAAAATATCAATCTGACCAAGATCAAAAATATTATCGAGGTAGCAAGGACCTGGCATAACCATCAATGTAGACTAAAGTGCCCCGACTTCTTGACAATATTTCGAACTTTCAAATGATAAACACTTAAGCTTAGAAAGTATGATCAGTTTAGTACCTGAATGAGAACAACTTCCATTACTTGTGTTAATAAGATATTTATGAACTGAAAAAAAGTTGTTTGCATTAAAAGATTCATGGAATGCTTGACCATTATCATACAAAATTTCAAGATTATGACATAAATTTTCAACAATTAGCATGCCATCATCTTTAAAACCTTCATCTCCTTGTTTTAGTTTGAGATCTAATTTTGAAAAACTAATTGATTCACTACACATATCCTAACAAAAGGCATGGAAGGTGGGGGTGTATATTCTTGTAAGAAACTCTTCAATTATCAAATCAAACTCCAATTGAAAGTTATGAAAATCTAAGTCTTTGTACAAAAACAAAGAACCGGCCACCAGACTTGGACAATTATCATCATACTATTCGTAGAAACAAAATGATCAAGATAATTTTTTTCCAGGATTCAACATGATTAAAGGATTCAATATTGACGGGTTGGTTACCACGATTACAAGACTAATGACTAATCGAATGAGAAGCATCATCATCTTGAGAAATAGAAGACAAGAAAATAAACTCTTCATCAATGAATTTTTCAGCCTCATAAACACAACCCCCGTTTTTCTAATTACCAAGATGAGTACATGATTCAAGACACATGGGTTCAATAGAAGGTAGAAGTTGAAAAATACCTCTAGTAGAGACAATCCTTTTATTAAAATTAGGTTCTGAATTATCATTAAGAACAATTTCATTACTGAGACTGATTGAGGGGTCAATCGTTGTATCAAATTCATGGATTTTGTTTTCAGTTTTTCCGACTTTATTAGTTTCAACAGGGGGAACCCAACAGGGTACGGGGAAAGTAAGAGGACAAGAAACAAAGGAAGCAATAGATTCCTCCTCGAAATATTGAGATTCCCCTTGAGAAAGTCCATCTAAAAGATATGATTGAAAAGACTCTCTTGAAATCCTAACCAAAAATTGAAATTTCCCATCCAAAGGTTCCCAATCCACATCTTCATCTAAAAACTCATAAAAAAAGTGAAAAAATCTATCTGCAAACTCTTCTAAAGTTTCATTTGATTTCATCCTAAGTTGATTAATCCTATTACAAACATATTGACATTCATATTTTTCAAAAACTTGATGAAGCTCCTTGACTATTTGTTGAAAAGAGTGAATAGAAACAACCAGCAAAGAATAACACATGTGCCTAACACGACTTCCAATGTAAGGATAAACAACCTAGCAAGGATACCCTCATAATAAACTCCGCTAGAAAAGCATAATTGAAAAAATTCAACCACATAATCAAGAACAATTATTTGACCCTCTCCATCAAACTTCAAATGTGACAAATTAGGTAAAAATTCCGCGGGGAGTGAAATATCCAAAGCATTTGAAAAACATTTCAGGATTAATATTTGGGATGAAGCCATTAAGATTAGATATTCAAATAGACTTTACAGGCTTAGCTTGTCATCTGAACCTCCTTCTAGTGCCAAGATGTTGACGGTGTTGTATAACACCAACATACAGGGGTTCTCCCCGATGTGAAGTCCCAATTAGACCTCACATCATTTGGAGTAGGAGCCTCATCCCAATATTCGGTTCAACCACCATTGCAGAGATCTTAGAGGTATACCTTGGTTTCCAAACACACATAATAGATCATACACATAACTTTGGGGTAACAAGTATGAATTTGGGGTAACAAGTATGAAAGCTTTGTGAGACACCAATTGTAAAGTGTAAAGGGAACTTCCACAAAAGGGAGATAAGGGACATTCCTCTAATAGAAAATCAGTGGTACTATCCTAAGAGAGACACGTGAGAGAAATAGAAAAGAATCGTTAATTAACCTGCAAAATAGTTCATAAGATAACAACGATAGTGAAACACTTAACAACACCCATTCAACAAGATTCATATCTAAAGTTAATTAAATAGTTCATCCTCTTCAGTATGCATAACATAAACATATACCACAAACATTTAAAGAACAGTCTTACCACATTCACGATGCATGCATGAAAGGGTGCAAGCTCCAAGAGCTTCTGATAATTAAATGAAAGATCCAAGTACATCATTACAATGACAAAACACTAGCCCCAATAGTGGAACATGAAGCTACCACTTTATTCTCCAAAGAATGATCTTCTCCCCTATGCACAACTAGACAAGCCAATGTCCAATCTCCAAAAGTCCAAGCCTTTTGCTTGAGTTATGAGGGCTTATTTATAACAAATTAAAACAACCTTTGAGCTTCCTTGTGACTCTTTAACTTATATAAGTTATGGACTTCTATGTGACTCTTCATATTCCACGTGTCCCCTGGACTTCTTTTGCATTGAATTTCTTATTCTTAGAAAAGACAAATTACATTAAAAAATGGTGGCTATATAGGAAAAATTGACAATAAGACAAAACTCCTAATGTAGGAGGAAAATACAAACCAATAGCTTGAGAGTGGAGCTCATTAGTAATTTAGGAGTTTCATGCTTTAAAATTTGAAGCAATAACTTTGACTCTTGTCAGTAGATATGCATTGTAACGCATCTTTACCTCCAAGGCATCTACATGTATAGATTTGGAGTTTGATTGTATACTACTCTGCAACATGAATAACTTTGTATGAACTTTAGTTGGTCCAATTGCATATTGCAGAATGTTACTTTTGGTCACCTCCAAGCCCTCTTGATTTGTTCAATAAAATATTTCAACCCCTACATGATAACATATTTATCCCTTATTTCTTCAAGTGGGCCCACAAAAGGTATTTTATGGTTTCGTGTCAAGGACTCTAAATTGTTGTGCAGTCGAGCATAAGAAGCTATATTGTTGGTCACCTTTTCACCAAGATGGTTGTAGTTCTGAGTATGTAGCCTCAGATTTTCTCTATCCACCTCAGTTGCTAATTTTTCCTTCTTGACCAACCGTTCAAGAATAATCAAATACTTGATGGCCCAATCTCGCATCAGATCCACAACTCTGTTGTAATCTTCAAGATTTCTTGATATTCTTTTTGGATTTCAACCAAGTGCGCCATCTCCTAATGTAAGAAGATCATCTCATTGAAAATATACTTCATAATGTCTTCTATTAGCTTCAATTCTTCAAGTATGGTGGACCTTAACTCCGTTGTGTTGATACTGGTAGAAGTCAACCTCTGATTTTCTGCAACAAGATGATCAACCTGTTGTTTTACAACAATCAACTTCTTTGCAATTGTTCATTCTGAATCAGAATATACTTTGTATTATCTTGTGATGTTGTCGCAAATCCCACATTTGTTGCGATCACTGCTTGAGGATTCCTCCTAGTGTTGGATGCTATGACTCTTTCTCTGCCTATGGAAACATGATGAACAAGGCCATGAGGGTAGTACCTTCGCCTCTCATGTACAATCCTCTTCTTAAGTTGTTCGAAGGTAAATTTGGATATATCCAAGACCTTGTCATCATGCAAGGGAAAAATTCCCATCTCGCTGAATGGGAGATGGCCACTAGTGAGGGGAGGTTCTGATTGAATACCGGGATCATCTGCAATTGGTTCAATTTCTTCCTCCTCTTCTAGCTCTGATTCTATGTCATGTGAATTTAGTTCTTCCTCTATTTCCTGTGTAGCTTCTTCTTCCTATTTATTTCTCATCTCCTCTTTGTGTATCTTCTTTTGATGTTCTTCTTCCTCTGCTTTCTTCCTCTCTTCCTTTGCTTTTTGCTTCTTCAATAGTTCCTCTTGTTGTTTTTTATGTGGCTCCTATGTTTTTCTCTTTAACTCTTCTTTCTTCTTCAGTAAGTCATCTTGCTTCTTCTTTTCTTATTCCTCCTTTTGTTTGTGATCCTCCTCTCTTTTTCCCTCTTCTTCTTGATACTTCTCTTTTGCTTGTATTTTCTTATCCTCTTCCCTTTGCATTCTTTGTTTCTATGCTTATATTTCCCCTTTGCAAAGTGGATCAACCTTGAACTTTTTTTTTCTCTCTGCTACTAGATCATGCTTTGGTCTCTTCTTTGATAATACGACGTCAACTTGGGCAATCAATTCCTGCTAGATCTCTTCTATCTGTGTATTTGGTACCTATGAAACATGGCAGGGCTCTGCCTCATCTCCTGGTCGATTCTTCCTTAATGCATTTTACCAATTCTTGATCTTCTCATCTTTGAGAACTGTCATAGGTACATGCGGCTAGGCATAACATATCTTGGTACAATGTTTTCTGAAAACATTTCTCGTATCCATAAAAAATATTTACTCCCAAATGAAGGTGCCTAAGTTCTTAAATCTCAACTTCAATTGCCTAAGTTAAGGCTCTTAAACTCATATGATCCAATCTGTAAAGGAAAAGAGGGCCACAGAGACTTCTTCTTCTTTTGGAGTTGTGCAAACAAATCATTATTCAACTAGTAGGCAACCTCTTGCAGGACCACCTTATCGGTCACATACTTTGACATAAGGTCAGGGGTAGTTTGGCACCAGAAAACTCTGATGTATGTACCCTGTGGTGACACGAACATGTCCACAATATCATAGAGTGCCTCCACTTGATTTGTTATGCAAGGGGGTTCTATCTCAAAAATCATCTGATATAAAACTACAAAGAAATGCTCGGCCAATCTCGTATATACCCCTCGAAAAATAACTTTTGAAAAAAACTATGCAATTAAAATAGACAGGAAACTTCTCTTGAGGGGTCAAATTCCATTCCATCTTGATGAATGCATAGCAAGCACAAATCTCATCTAGCAGATAAGTGGACATAGAATTTTGGTGATTGTTTGGCTTGTAAAGTTGTCTTGGCCTCTTGTATATTGATCTGTAGTTCGTGAGAGAGGATGTCAACCCAATTAAATATCTTTCCTCTAGAAACAACCAAGTTGATTAAATAAATCCATCTCTCTTCAAAATATTCCATGTTCTTCCGCCCATGAAATATGCAACACATTCCCAAAAGATACTGATAAATTTTTCTCATGGATTTAGTTCTATAAACTGCACTTGACTTTTGGCGAAACTTTGCAGGCTCTTGTCACCATGACTTGATAATATCCTCGGTATTCAAGTTAGCCCAAGTTGTGTAGAACTTTGTGTTCAAGTAACGCCTGGGAGTTGCCATCTCATAATAGGAATGTAAATCATGTGGATGATAGGTGACAATCTCCTTTCTATTTTCAATGTTGAGAACGAGATTCTTTCTATCCATATGTAGTAAGATCCATTCAATAGCTTTTTTCACAAGGTAGTACTGGAAATTTTCATGCTACTCTATGTATTATGTACCTCTTAATGCTTATGTATACTTCCAATTCTTCTACGTTTTTCGAGAATAACTTTTGCATGAAAGAATCTTTTATATCCTTCCATGAGTCTTCGAGAGATTTATCAATGAAACATTTTGTGTCTAATAAGATAGGAACAATTGGCTTGTAACATTCCACTTCCTTCTCAGTACTATTTTCTGAAGTTTCTTTTGATGTAGCCTGTCGAGTGGTGGGAGGCATCGTCTCTGCAAAAGATGAAATACTAATGTATTTTGTATCTGTGGCACCTTCAAGTGGAAGATCACTCATGGAAAACAAAGATTAGTTCCTCAAAATCTTCTATCTATCACATGAAAAACTTATGCAAAAGACAATGACTAAGAAGGATTGGGAAAGTTAGAAGCACAAGTTTGTAAATATGAGATAAGGTGGATTCACTAGCCACTAGAAGTGAGTACTTTTCCAAGGCAAGGAATAGAGAGCACAAGTCGGGGTCACAATGCACAACGAAAGAAATATTGGAGCTTAGAATCGTGCCACACGCACTTGTGAGAGAGAAAGGCTTCTATTGGGTGCAGGTCACAATTGCAACAAGCACGGGTGAGGAACACTGCTGACTAGAAGTGCGCAGTGCGCTAGGGAGGCTCAACAAGGGTGCAAGTCGCAGTTGCAGTGAGCAAAGATGCCTCACTGCGGCTTGGAAGTGCACTATGCACTCTGGAAGGGAAGCCTTTCTCAGTTGGGCGCAGTTTAGATTTACAATGGATGATTGTTGCCTGCAAGTGCACATTTCTCAAAGAGAGAAGGGTTAGCTTAGAAATGGCTGAGTAATGATCAGTAATAAGTCAATGACATAGTAAAAGTGAGAGAAACAAGTTGCAGGTGTTTATATATCCTACCAAAATCATGATTAAGTGTAAGGCCATGGAATGCGAAGGGTTAATAGAAACACCACTTGCAACAACAATATAACATTTGTAAGAGCAAAATTATATAAAAATGACACTTATTATGCAAGAAGTAGATTAAAATTCCACTGTGGAAAACAAAAGTGTGACTAAAAAAATAAAAGCAAACAAAAGAGACACTTTGCAAAACTTAACAAGATTCGATGCACTTGTGACCGAGAGTAGAAAAAAGACTCCTTGCGATGATAAAATGTGCTCAACTCAATGTGAATAGTGATTGCGAGAATGAACAATGAACTGGGATCCTTATAAAGGGAAAACACATGCAAATTAAGATTAGGGTTTCAATGCATGCTTTCCACTTGTCACTTGATCACTAATTTAGGCGAGTGAAGTGGGAGATGGTCCCTATTTTTTGGAGTGTGCTCTGCATGCAATCAAGGAAGTGTGCATGTGTGAGAGACAAGGAATGCACACCTGCTAGAGACAAGGAGTGTGCATTTGCTAAAGACAAGGAGTGTGCACTCACTCTGGACAAGGAGTGCACTCAACTGTGAGAAAGAAGTGTGCTCCATTAGGGAAGGAGTTTCGCTTTGCATGCAAAGGGGAAAATTTTTCTCCAACATTGCATGTGTGGTCACTAAGTTTGGAAAGTACACTCTCACTAAGGAAGAAAGGTGTGCTTTCTTGATTTTGTGTGGTGTGCATGTTAAGTGAAGAGATATTGGCCAAGTCAAAGAAAAGATAGTGCTTTTCCTATCTTTAGAAAGGCAACACAACAACTTCCAAAGATAAGAAAGCGACACTTAGGAAAATTTGACCTAGGAGGAAAAACAACACTTAGAGATGTCGAAAGAATAGTTGAAACTTAGGAAAACATGAAAAAACGACAAAACGACCTAACATAGCTTGAAGCGACAACTCTTGAAAAAGTGGGTAGGCTCCAAAATTGAACGAGGAAAAAATTTTGGAGGGTCATTATCGCAGCGACATGTCCATAGGATTAATGTAGGGATGGTGAAAATGTTGAACCCTTAAGGATTGGGAACGTGTTCATGTTAGCAACTAGTGCAATGTAATCTCAAAAGTTCATCATAAGGGTGATTTTTCATCTAGAGTCACTTCCTTATAGTGATATCAGCATGTTGACTGATACTATTGCATAGAATGTGAGGGTAGTTTTCATTCCCTCAGATAAGCAAAGATGTATGACCCAAATAGAAGGAAATGGCCTTTCATCTCTAAAATGGGTATTTATATTGTAATGGCATTGCTCCGCTCTAAGTTTTTGAATTTAGGGGAACATGTAATTGTTCTATATTCATTCCTGAAGATCAATCCACATTCAGACTCAAGAATATTGGTAACTTGTAAATAGTTATTTCGTAAGTTTACTAGTGAAATTACATTGTAAATAGGTGCATTTTTTTATAGAAGCTAACATCCTCATCGAGTTGGCCATAGAGAGGATCATAGTTTTTATTTTAATCTTTGTGAGTGATATGGAAACCAATCAAGCATGTTCAAGCAATCCTATGCCACAACCAAAACTAAAGCCTCAAGCTTGAGCCACGGGCATGCTTTGATTTATGGTCTTCCTAAAACCACCATTTAGTAGAAGATTTACAACTTCTACTAGGAAATATTTTGCAACAATTTTCAAGCCACCACTTGCAAGCACGTTTGGTTAGCAGAGCACATCAACTTCCAACTAAATTAGGAAATGTTAAAATAATTTTTGATCCTTAAAGCCAAGTTCCACTGTTTATGGTCATCTTCAAATTTCACTTTGCGAGCATTTCTAATTCGCGAAAGACATCAACTTCTAACAAAATTTGGAAATGGTTTTGAAACTATTGAGCCTGAGAGACTAGTTATAAAGTGGGACGACCTTAAATCGCCATTTGGTAGAAGACCTCGACTTTTACTAGCCATTGGGTTTGTGGTCATCCCAAAACCAGTAGATCTAGAGAGCACATTCATCATTTGGTAAATGTCCTCATCTCTATGCCTGGACTCACATGAACCCCTTCAAATTAAGGGGGGGAATGTTAGACACCTAATTCTTTAATGTGTAGTATGAACCATCATTAAGAATCTAGGACACCTTGGAATATGAATCTATTGGTCACAATGATACATTTAAATGTGTATCATATTAATGAAAAAACATTCCACGCTTATCTTCTATCTCGTGTGCAGTCTAACATTTCTCAACTTCTTAAAAGTTTTATGTTTTCATTTTTAAGTTTTAAAATTTTTCTAATTGAATATTTTTAAGGGTTTTTTGTAGCTCATTTATATAGCTTTATTTTCCTATTTTTTAAAGTAAATTAAAAAATAATTAATAAACAAAATTTCAAGTCTCTGATTTAAGAGTCCATTTTAATTTTTTTGTTTGAGATGGTACCCATGGTCAAAGTCACAATGTCAATTAAGACATAATTTCAACTTTAAAGTAAAATTGGTGTTACTAAAAAGAATAATAATTCTCCCTAATAATATTTTATTGTCAAGGCTATGATTTTAAACAAATCACAATTTAAACCACATAAAACAAATAGATTTTGATATTTTTAACCCAAAAATATAATTTTTTAAACTAAAATTCCCATTTTAAAATCATAATTTTCATGAGTAACTACATTTAAAATATAAATTTAATATATATATAAACTATTCTCTATATATATATACTTATTTAAAGAACAACACTATCCAACTATAGATAAAACAAATACCTATTTTCAGAAAAAAAATATAGAATGAAGCATATAGCCGTACACAATAAAATAAATGATCCTTCGTGATGCTAACATAAAGTTAGGTATCAACTCTACCTTGTGGGTGTCTTTTTTGTTTTGTTTTTTGTTTTTTTTTTAAATGTGTGTTAAATTAAACTTGCAATATTACATAATTTGATGGTTAGAAATGTTTCATACAACGAATTAACCAAAATGATACATGTATGAAATATTCTAATACTAATCCATATTTATTCCACATTTTTTTTTCACCAATTATTTACTCAAAAAAAATAATTTATTATTTAAATAAATTTTTAATTGTTAAAAAATAAAATCATTAGTATTTTAATTTCTAGAAATGTAATATATCGCTGAAATAAAATCAGAAGGAGATCAATTACACATTACAATATGTAAATACCCACAACGCACTTTTTTTTTATTAATTAATCTCAAGAAAATTAGGGTTTTAATGCACAAAGTAATACAAGGAAATATGCATTGTCTGGAACATGTAACTCAACCTCATTTGAAGAATTTGGCCTTGGGAATTTTGACCCATTGGAAATTAACCTCTAAAGAAATTCATCCTGGAGAATTTTGGTCCATCTCTTATCATCAATTGAGCCTTGCGTCTTCCCCTTGAAAAACCTCCGCACCTCAGGAAATTTGGCCATGGAAAATTAATATCTCTAATAATTTGATCTCCCCCTCACTTCATTAATTCAGCCCTGCAATTTCCAACAACTCAGCCTCCTAGAAATGCTCCTGAATTAACTTGCACTCTTCCTCCTCTATGCAACAAACTACCTGAGTCTCTCGCTCTAGAGAAAATCACTTTCTTCACTTGTGTGTCTTCACCTCTCCCTTAGGATTACTTTATAATCTTCATCAAGCCCAAATCTCTAACCCTAATCTCCCTTCTAGAAGATCTAAGAGATCAATGGTTGAGATCATTTCTAAGTCACTTAAATAATTTAATTATTTATCCTTAGGAATTAACTTAATAGTCCACAATAATTAATTGACTTTAATTATTGCACTTTTCCTATGTTAGACTTAGGAAAGAATACACAAATCACTTACTCCATCAAGCAAGCACCTAAAGAGGCAATAAATCATCTTCCATGTGCTAAGACACCAAGCCTATGCATAAGACCTTTTGAAGCTACCACAAGTTTCAAAACATGTACACACATGATAAAATATTGAGAAATAACACTTAAAGTATATTGAAAAGTCTTTGTAGATTCTACAACATCAATTCTATGTTGCACTTCTAAGAGTAAGATCAAATAGTTGAGACTAAAGGTAATTGTTTCCATATAATGGATTAACCAAAAATATACATGTACATACATGATAAAAAGTTATGAAATAACACTTGGAGTATATTGAAAATGCTTCATAGATTCTACAACATCAATTCTATGTTGCACTTCTAAGAGTGAGATTCAATAGTTGAGACTTAGGGTGTTATGCTCCCCACTCACTCAAATCCCTCGATTTACATGTTCAACATGGTTGAAGCTTTGCATAAGGTTCAATGTACATAGTTGCAACCCAGCATACTCAACTTGTGTTTCGTAGGAAATAATAAACAATGACCAATTCCCTATAACAAAGAAAAAAAAACTCTCTATGTTGTCAATCTACTCAAAAATTCCTTTGAAAAATCTAAAATCCCTTATCTAAAATTTGTTGATTATAAACTCAAATCACATACTCAAAACAAGAAAAAAAATGAAGAAACTTATATTATAACAGTCCAAGATACGATGAGCAGGTTATATATGTGTATGTGTGTTTATGCCATGTGATTGTATCTTTAGCAATTTCATAACACACATATCATAATAAAAAGTTAATTCGATCATGGAATGATAATCTAATGAATTTAAACTATTTTCAAATACACAATAAAATTCCAACAATGGTACTTATGAGGTGTTGACCAAATGGTTGAGTGGGGTTTAGTCCCCGCTAGGTCTCAAGTTCAAAACTCTTGGGGAGGGGTTGAGGATGGAAGCCACTTTTAGGGAAATTAAACTATTCAAACATGGTATCCATGAGGTGTAGACTAGTTGATTTGAGTGGTTTTTAGTCTCAACCAAGTCTCAGGTTCAAACCTCATGGGGAGGGGTTGAGGATGGAAGCCACTTTTGGGGGAATTAAACTATTCAAATTATGTTACCCATGAGGTGTAGACCAGTTGGTTTGAGTGGGGTTTAGTCCCCACCAGATCTCAAGTTCAAGCGTCCTAGGGAGGGGTTGAGGATGAAAGCCGTTTTTGGGAGAATTAAACTATCCCAAGTGGCATCCAAGCTCAACCGAGCGTCGCACAATCCTAGTGATATGTAATGTCCCCCTTTGAGGGAAGCACACCTATCTTCCCAAAATTCCAGGTTTTTGTTTATGAGTTTTGTCAAAAAGTTAATACACCAATGTTTCATCAACCGCTTGTAAGAAAATAAATCAAATGATTACAACAAAGGAAATTCTTCAAGCAATTGCAAATCTTGTAGTGTTCCCTTCAAAGTTAATTCTACAAGCAACACTTGAAAATAATGTTAAACACACAGAAATAAGACCCTTGCTTGATAACATTCATGAAATGACACATTAAATTTGTTGCTTGAACACCAAGCCACCAACTAGTTTATTAGATAAGAGCAAGTAATTACATGCAATTAGCTTGGCTACAAGAAATCGTCTTTCAAGAAAAGAGAGAGAGACTACCATAACTTAATTAAGTTTCTTTGTATTTAGCCTTTTGTTGTTCCTTTGTTCTGCAGGAAAAATACTAAACCATTTAAATCCTTAATTTGTTGGTACAAGATATGGAAATTTGCAAGATTATGATTTGTCCCATGGTCCAACACCTTTAGGGGTTTCAACTCATATAAACTCAGATACTCCAACTACTAGATTCAACAATTCCTCAATTTAATTGGAAAATTGGTTTGTCACTAATAGCAAACTCATAAATTAGCCTTCAATTTGAACTATCCTTCACGCCTTTAACAATTACGTCCACAATAATGTTTTCCTTCCAATTAACAATTAGAGTCCTTGTCATAAGAAGTTTGGCCCCTGGGGACGAGAGAAATAAAGACTTGTTTTTATCTCTACGAACCCCTGCAAATAATTTTCTCCACTAAGTACTTGTGAGTGGATTTGTACAATCTCTTCTCCTTTGATCTGAAGCACAATTGAGAGATATAAAGTGATCCCTCCTTATTGATTAGTTAGGATGTATTGTTGCAACATCGAAACCAATTTGGTTAGATCAGCTAGGGTGGATCTTGCACCATCGAAACAATATTTCTTACGTGAGTTCACACCCTTACATTCAAGCTCAAAGATCTCACAATACATTCTCCTTTTATAACTTTTATTATTAGAATACCATGGGCCAATACCATTACCATGGACCTCCCTTTTTTACTTTTTCATTGCTCAATAATATAAGTGACTTTATAAAGTTTTATCTTTTACTTAATTATAATTCATTTAATAATCACTTTTTAGTTCAATTAATCAATTTCACCTTAGAAATAACATAAAATAATTAAATAGCCCCAAGGGTTAGCTCAATCGGTTGAGTCCTCATTGTTAAGTACTTTTTCGATTGGAGGTCACAAGATCAAATCTCCTTGACTCCCTCGAGGTTAGGCCTCATGTGTATGGTTGACGGTAGATCCCCTTGGAAGGGTCTATCAAGATTTTCAGACTGTGGATGTAATGGGTACGTGAAACACAAAAATATATATATATATATATTATATAATTAAATTAATTAGCTCATGGCTTTTGTTATATGACAACATCCTTAGGTAGATCGTCCTTCCATCAAATAGACCAATTGGCCCTAGCCTAGGCTTAACCTAATTAAAAAAAGGAAAAAAAACAGCAAACTATGATAGGCTAGTTGACTTGAAGGTTCCACTAGATTATTCTAGTAATTATTTCACGGCATCTTCCTTAGCAAAAACTCTTGATTGGCCCTGGAAGCAACTCAGGAGAGGCCCAAAAATATGAAAATTTAAAATTTTCGACAGAAAAATATGTCAATTAAGAAACATCAATTCATAATCTAACCACCTTAGAGTGAAAAGGTTTTGGATTCAGACACAATCGACTGTCGAAGGAGTTAATTCCGACTCAACTTAATTCTCGATCATTCAACTGAACTGGTAGTTAATCATCGGTCCAATAAAAGAGGAATGGTTTCAGTACATGCTTATGCAATGGCCATGACAATCAAACATGATGGAGTTAGTTGCATTAGTGATTTCTCCTTAAATTTTTTGAGAATGATTGGTATGTCCATCTGCATGGCATTCTTAATATTCAAACATGTCTGAACTGAATTGAATTTTACAAGGTACTTCAAGTTTCAATAAGAATGATATAATTGAGAAATATTTTCAGTGAGATCTTCAATTATTGATACTCGAACGACCTGGTCTTCAACTTCGCTAATATCTTCGATCCAAGAACTGTACATAACCTATAGAGGTCCTACATAATTTGTAAGAATTGATGAGTTATATAGAAAGGGATAGGGGTCCATTATTATGCTTGGTGATCCGTAACGACCAGATCATGGGTGGGAAATGACTGAATGATGGGAATAATTATTCATGGGCATACTGAGCTATGTGAATGTGTACTCTAGACATTGGAATGGGTCTACTCTAGACATTAGAAGCACATAGTAATTCATGGTAGTAGTCCATAAAAAAAGGTAGTTAAAGAGAAATATTGATAGCGAGGTTTCGGTACTTAGGTTTATTGACAACCAGGAAAATAAGGGAAAGATAAACCCGCCAAGTCATACGAAGGGCAAGAAAGGCACGAATACCCGAGTCAGGGTTAGGACATTCAGAAGCTAAAGTATTTCTTTCATTTTAGCGTTCTCGAGACTCGATGTATGCATACTTTTGACTTATTACATTTTTCCAACCATCAGTCTCCACGTACTATCTTTTTTTAACAATCAATTCAAGCCTTAACTACAATTGCCTCTGTTGTTCGAGAACAAATGTCAAACATTTTGGAATTTCACTATCAATGCCTGCAATTCCTCTTTCTTCCTATACAACAATTCCTTAGAAAAGTTTAAATGAAGAAATTTCTTCTTCAACTTCCAAACTCCTTTTATCAACTTTGTTGGTGTAAGATTTCAAAGTAATCTCGATAATCCTATACATTAGAAACCATATTGTCAAATGTCTCTGCGATTTGTTACATAGAATCAGAAGATGTGTCAAGTCCTCAAACATGATGTTTCCCACTGGATGTTTTAATTTGTCCAGAACAACCCTTTTCTTAACTTCATATCAATAAAAAATTCTTGAGAGAATCAATTAATCAGTTATCAACATAACCAAAATATTGCGACATTCAATTGCTTGTACTACAAGTAGCTCTGCTAGAGACTGTAAGTTGAGAAATGTATACTTGCACAGATAATACAGGGTTTGACATATATACAAAAAAAAGATGACAATGAAGTTCCTTGTGATCCTTCTCTGCTTGACTTCTTTCTGTGGTGACTGCAATTCTGATTGAAACTCATGCACTCGAACTTCTACATTCTGTGGAATAATTTCGACATTTTGTTGCAAAGTGGGTGACTTTCTTGTATTAAATATAGATGCCTCCCATGGTTGTCCAATATCCATTGGTACATTCAATGTACCACCAAGTTTTGGGGACTTGGGACAGAGGGACGTGTAAATATAACCCCCAAATTTGAAGGGACAACACATGTAATGTCAAGGTCCTCTGCGTAGTGACCCTACCCCAAATATTAAATATTATATATATATATATAATTTGAAAATATCTAAAATAATAGATTTTTTTAATGCATAATTACCCTCACATTTATATGATTAAAGGAATAACATCTACAAAAATTGGTTCTCAAAATAATAAAATCATTTTATATTTTATTGTAAAATTATCAAATGTCCAAATCAAAATAAGATACAATGATGCATCACAAAATTACCATCATAGTTTAAATAGAAAGGTTCAAAAGATTGACAAAACATGGTCCATATCACAAAATATCTCAAAGGCATTAATATCAATAACATTTAAATAATCAACCTGGCTTATCTTGGGTGGTTCTAAGGAATGATTGTTATCCTCCCCACCCAAGTTTAATTCCCACTAGTATTCCACTTATCACAATATTATCTAAATTATCGCAATAATAACACTAGAACCAATCTCAAAAATAATATCAACTGTATTTATCGTGATAATTTAGATAATTATCGTGATAATTTCAAAATTATCACTATGTTTGTTACCTTACAACCAAATTATTGGTCATTTAACCCTCATTTTTTAAAATGAGGCAGGTGATTGAGTTCTAAGGATATTGTAATTATTTTCCATCAAGCAAACAAGGGAAAAAATATCAGTGTTATTAAGACCGAAGCAAATCGTTCTGAACTAGCCAGTCTGACTGTTTTGAGGCAAAAACTAGTTTGGATCAATGGCTTGAACCATTTTTGGTCGGTTCGGTAAGGCCGTGTATAACACAGCAAGTGGGGCATGTTTTGGTTTTTTTCTTTATTTTTTGTCTTAGCTAGGCACTAGCCCACAACGGGTGCTCAATATTCAAGTGACCTTACAATTGTATGCAAATCAAGGTAATGTTTGAGAAATGACTCAAGATATTTGAGAGTCGTTCCAACCTCATTGGATTTCATATGGAGAAAGTAGAATTTTAGATCGCACACAAATCCAACAGATTTAATCATTTTTCAGGATTTCAAGATTGGGGGGATTGCAATGTTTCTATTGGATTTTGCCATGTATGAGGGCATCGAAATAGCATTTAATCAAGAGCACCAATCCTTCTATGTACCTTGATGTTAGTGGCATTGATTTTTGAACTCCTTTATCATGATCCTACTAAAAATGTACTCATCACTCAAACAAAATCTTGAATTGACACGCAAAGCATTTTTTATCTTATTTTAATGCTTGATGATGATATTGATGATGAAGATCCCAATATAAGCAAATATTTTGATGATATGTAGGTATTTATTGGAGCATGATTGTTTTTGGATGCTAGAGGCCATCTAGGTATTTTTTTTTATGTATTTTCAGTTCAAAGATGGATTGCACTCGATGTTATTTTGGTTACATGCACCCTTACATGCTCTATAAATGAGAACTTTTTCTTATTTGTGTATAAATGATTTGGATTCATATGGATGCACATGAATATACGTGGTTTTCTTTCAAATTTGAATATTTTGTGTTTTTGGTTGATCAATTTTTTGGTCTGGTATTTTTACTGGTTCTGGCTAGCTCTCGATCTAGGGGATCTAACGGTCCAATTCTGATAACATTGAAATATATTGATTTCAATTCCCATTTTTCATCTCAAGAGATACATACCCTAATAGTTAATGGTAATATTAAATTCTTAAAGCAGAAGTAGCATTCTCCTTTATCTTTCATTTTCATCATTTTATTTAAATTTTTAACATTACATTTAATGACGCAGCCTAAACTGCATCAACCTACGAAATGCATATACAACAGCATTACTATGCCATAGTCCCAGGATAAATTGCCTAGCTATGTTAAAATCACAATTTGGATATTTTTCACAAATTACCAACCATAGGTATAACCAAATAATATGTCTCCACTTCATTTAACATACTCCAGCCTTTTTAAAATCACATAATATAATCAAGGTATATCATATCCACTTAATGAAACGTTTTTCTACGTTTCGATTTTTTGGTTAAAACCAATTTTCCGACATAATATTATCCTCTCAATTAACAAACCCCTACGCTTTCAAACTTTGGGTTAGAACATACAATATCGACAAAATAATGTCCAGGCCCACATTTAACAATCAGCGTAGCATTTTACCGTCGATCAGACACGTCCGTTGATCCGACGGTAATCACACGCCTAAGAGCAAGACAATCAACCACTTTATAATGTGCGAAGACGGTGGTTTTAGTTTGCGACGTGGTGCCTCCACAAGTTAATCGCACATTTTAAAAAAATATTGCTTATTGTCCTGAGGTTGTGCAATATACTATTTGCGGGTTTCCAAAACCATTTCCTTGTTCCGCATTCAACTCGACTCAGAGTTCCAACCTTTCTTCACCATTCGCCTTTAACTCACAGTTCCTTAATAATGTGGGTTTCCAAACGAACAAGTTTCTGTCATGCTTCCACCATATCACTTCAAATTCATGGTTTTAATCAAAATGTGAGGTTCCGCCTTTCACAAAATTCACTTCATCGATTCGATCCTAAGACCTGTGAACTCACGCTACGATCCCATTATTGCAAATTCAACATTTTTTTTAAATGGATCGTGACCAGCGTCTAAACCCCGCAAACACAAAAGCTTAATAATAAATAGATCTAGCACAGGAATTCGAATATTCATAAATTTTGCAATTCTAATCAACTCAGCCATTCATTCATTCGATATCATTCAATTAGGACTTTATTACATAGAACCATATTAGATCATTTACAATTCATTCGCACGTAGAAGAAGCAAACCAAGTTACAATGGATTTCAATTGTTCATTAATCATGAAATGTACAAATACAATTAAAACCAGCTTACAATTTGGATTTGGCCTAATGTACCTTTACATGGCCCTTTCCTCCTTTTTGTCTATGCCCGTAGGCTTACAATGAAATTTCTTCAATTATCTATCTAACTCTCGTTCTCCCCTATCTTCTCATATGCAAGCTTACACTTATAAATATATTTACATAATTATGGATTACTCTGAATTTGTGATCCTCTTCATAAATTACTCAACCAATTCCTAATTTAGACTTTGAAATCCTTCAAATCCTCACTATTCCTTGGATTTCTCACTCATCCCTAAGATTTCTACAACTCACGAGATATTCTCCATTAATCAAATTACAATTAAATTTCCTCAAACTCAACTAAACTTAGAAAAATAAATAAAATAATTAAGGGAACCCACTCCTTTTAGTAAATGTGAAATAAGACTCATGGGTCTTATAAGTTTCGGAGAATGCTCCTGCATAAGACTCCCTAGGTTGAAATAATTCATGGACTCCTGCTCAGGAGTCACCCAACTGCTTTTGCTGTAAAATTCATCAGATTTCATCTTCCAACTAGATGTCTGACCTCTTTCAATTGCAGGCGCATTTGCTGCCTTCTCTCTTTCTCCTGGATGCCAAACCCTGTATTGTGGATGTCCTTTTACTTTGCTGTCATGAGTATCTCCCCTGCATAAGGTTTGGATGTTGATATCCTGCATAAACAATTTCTCAAACAATATAAATTTATGCTCCGTTGTCTGTTGCTGTCTTGTCATCATCTCAATAAAATTGAGTTCCAACTTTATGTATTTTTTCTTGTCTTGTTCCTGACTGTACATTGTGATTTTTGATCTAATCACCAGCATTCTCTTCTATCTACAAACCAATTTATTTATGCTGCCCTGTATATCCTTCCATCTTTCCTTGACTTGCTGACTTTGATAATTCCTCATGCTTGTCACCTTTGTAGTTTTCATCATCCACCTATCCAATAATTTGAGTAAAATCCTCTCAACTTTAAAATAATATTGTTTCTTGTTTGATTCAAGAACATATAACCATTCAACCACATATTGTCCATCAGCTGCAAATAATTTAGTTATTGAACTTGGTTCAAATGCCTCCATATTCATATTAAATATGACTGAATTGTTCATCCAAATATTTAATTGCAAACTCAAGATAAAATCTTGACATTCAAACCTCCTTTGGATTAAAAACAAAATCTGTTTGTGGATTGTATTTTCACATCCTCTATAACCTTCTTTTTCTTCTGCGATGACTTGCTTAAGAGTTATGCCAACTCTCCTTCCTTCATCCCAAACTTTTAAGTCAACTAGTTGCTCTATCATCTTCTTGTTTCCATAAGGAAAACTGATTTTCTGCAATTCTATAATTTACATATTCCTTCATGTTTGCACGAACAAACATATCTCCAAGAGCAGTTTGTCCTTCCTCCTAGAAAACACATTCAACAATTAATAATTCAAAATCAGAAAATGCATTACATTTTCTACTAACTCTGTTCCATAATTTCTTTAATTTGCCACCCTCTTGATGCACATATGACATGTCAAAATTGTCATATCCTCCTCAATATTGTCTTGTCTCGAAAAAGTCTTCTTTGTCTTCACTTTGCTCTGAATGCTGTCTCATTTCAAAATTTTGTTCTTTGCTCTCCTCTTTAGCCTTCCTTCCTTTCACACTTCTTTTCATTCCTCCTTTTTCTTCCTTACAAATCTGTAAGCCACTAAGTTGGCTTTTCCATGTCTCTTCCTTTTCAATCAAAATTTGCCAATCTCTAATTCTTTTTGTTTCTGTACAGGAAATAAAATCACCATATATAATAGATTTTTCATTCCACCATAAAGTCCCTTTTATAATAGTAAAAATTACTATCAATACCATGAATATCACCTTCCATTGAACCCCTTTGCTGCTCACTGCAAAAGCATAGTTCATGAAAGCATCTTTGTCTTCATCTTTTGAGATCGCCTGTCTCTTTCCAGTTTGTTGATTACATTCACCTTTACTCATTTTGCAAGTTGTACAACACTGTCTTCAAATTTCTGCTGTACACTAGCCTCTGTCAACCTATTCTTGAGTTCTTGGCTGCCTTCTTTTCCTCTCCTCTTCATAGCCTTTTCTGGACAAGCTATAACATCTTGGACTGAATTCTCCTTATAAATTTTTGTTTTACTATCTTCCATAGTACAATATTTAGTAAGAGTTCTTTCCATTAATGCTCCATTATGTCCTTCCAAAACAATTTCTTTTCCATTAACTATCAATACAAGTTCATAATTTTTTAATACAAATTGAAGCGATAATCCCATTACCTCAAATGTTTGCATTGCACATATACTCTTGGTTATTCCTGTCACAAGGCTATCTTCATACCTCTTTTCTACATCTTCTCTTGCAATCTGTAATTTCCTTTTGTTTTCAGACTCTCTGCCATCTGTTTGCCAAGTCTTACTAAATCCATCGTCTTCAACTCTCTTAGTAGTCTTCAACAATTGTCCATCTTTAGTATCTTTGAACACATGTTCATTCAAGAACTGTTCCATTACAACCATCTCTTCTAACATCTTCATTTCTTTAGCAACCTACATAAAAATATCTTGTAAAGATTGTTCATCACTTGCATACATACACAAATCATCAGTTTCAAAAATACTAGGCTCCTCTTTCTTTGATGTCTCAACCATCACATCTCTCTTTGATCCAAACTTTTCCAGCAGTTCAAAAAATCATCAATGATTCCTTCCTCAGCAAGGTAATCTTTTTGCTCAGGTTTATAATAGTCATCTTTCATCTCTAACTCAGCTGCTCTGAGTTCCTCTCTTAATATGATATACATTCTCCTCCTTATCTGTTTCTGCAACAACTTCCACTTTATCTTCTTTCTTTTCATAGTCCAACCGTAACTTTGACTCTTCTCACACTTTTCTAGCAGCATTATTATTGCATCAATACTTGCTTTTAATTCTGCGATTTCTCTGTCAAATACCTCTTGACTCATTTCCTTTCCTTTGCCATTTTCCTTGGCATCTTTCTTTCTTCCATTGTGGCTTCTCTCTGAACCCCTGTTATGACTATCAGTAGTCACTTTCTCCTGCATATCTATGAGCTCCTTACTCACTATGAGTTGTACTAAGCCTCTGCAACAGCAAGTCCTCCCTGCTGCCACTTACCTCACCAATCCTCTATCTGGACTTGGTCTTTTGGCAAGCACTGGTTCTCTATCTATGGAACCTCTTGAGCACTCTCTTTTGCTCTCTCTAGGCTTATATCCTCAACTCACCTTCTCTTGAAAACACTTTAACTGTCCTCTCTGTCCAACCTTTGGCTAGAATATTTAGGTTCACTGCCACTAACACAACTCCTCTCTCTCTTTACACAATCTGCTACTGCGTGTTGCTGCTATCATTCTATTCCTGATAAAAACAATTCAAATGGAACCAAACATCCAAATATAACTCATACCTAAGAGATATTCAAGTGATCTATCTCTTTGAGCTTCCACTGGCTTGGACAATACACATGTTTCTTTACTTTTCGCTATCTGTACTTTAGTTCTTCTTTCAACTAAATTTCTTTTCTTGCTAAGTACATCCATATTCATTTTATTTCCTTACAACATTATGCTACAATTTCTTCATTCATTTATTTGTCACAGCTACTTGGCTGAAACTTATGTTGCTACTTTGCACTCTCATCCATATATCATTGAAGTTTTAAAACCTGCAAAACCTCTACCTGATTTTGTCTTTCTCAAATATTTTCCACAATCTGCCTTTGATGAAATGTTGAAGTCCTCATTACCTGCAATATCTCAGAATCCTCTTTGCATAAAATCTCTGTATTGAATCCATTATAATGCAAATTATATACATGATGGAAATAAAATTCAATCTCTCAACAAACCTCCACAGAGCATTAGTCTTTGCTCTGATACCACAAATGACGCAACCTAAATTGCGTCAACCTACGAAATGCATATACAACAACATTACCATGCCATAGTCCCAAGATAAATTGCCTAGTTGCGTTAAAAACACAATTCAGATATTTTTCACAAATTACCAACCATAGGTATAACCAAATAATATGTCTCCACTTCATTTAACATATCCCAACCTTTTTAAAATCACATAATATAATCAAGGTCTATCACATCCACTTAATGAAACATTTTTCTATGTTTCAATTTTTTGGTTAAAACCAATTTGCCGACATAATATTATCCTCTCAATTAACAAACCCCTATGCTTTCAAACTTTGGGTTAGAACATATGATACCAGCGAAATAATGTCCAGGCCCACATTTAACAATCAATGCACCTTTTTATCGTCGATCAAACGCGTCCGTTGATCCAACATCAGTCACACGCCTAAGAGTAAGACAGTCAACCACTTTATAATGTGTGAAGACGGTGGGTTTAGTTTGCGACGTGGTGCCTCCATAAGTTAATCGCACATTTTTTAAAAATATTGCTTACTGTCTTGACGCTGTGCAATATACTATTTGCGGGTTTCCAAAACCATTTCCTTGTTCCGCATTCAACTCGACTCAGAGTTCCAACCTTTCTTCACCATTCGCCTTTGACTCACAGTTCCTTAATAATGCGGGTTTCCAAACGCATAGGTTTCTGTCATGCTTCCGCCGTATCACTTCAAGTTCATGGTTTTAATCAAAATGTGAGGTTCCGCCTTTCACAAAATTCACTTCATGGATTCGATCCTGAAACCCGTGAACTCACGCTTCAATCCCATTATTGCAAATTCAACATTTTTTTTAAATGGATCGTGACCAGCTTCTAAACCCCATAAACACAAAAGCTTAATAAGAAATAGATCCCACACAAGAATCCAAATATTCATAAATTTTGCAATTCTAATCAACTCAGCCATTCATTCATCCGAGATCATTCGATTAGGACTTTATTACACATAACCATATTAGATCATTTACAGTTCATTCGCACGTAGAAGAAGCAAACCAAGTTACAATGGATTTCAATTCTTTATTAATCATGAGATGTACAAATACAAATAAAACCATCTTACAGTTTGGATTTGGCCTGATGTACCTTTACATGGCCCTTTCCTCCTCCTTTTTGTCTATGCACGTAAGCTTACAATGAAATTTCTTCAATTATCTATCTAACTCTCATTCTCCCCTATCTTCTCATATGCAGGCTTACACTTGTAAATATATTTACATCATTATGGATTACTCTGAATCTGTGATCCTCTTCATAAATTACTCAACCAATTCCTAACTTAGAATTTGAAACCCCTCAAATCCTCACTATTCCTTGGATTTCTCACTCATCCCTAAGATTTCTACAACTCACGAGATATTCTCCATTAATGAAATTAAAATTAAATTTCCTCAAATTCAGCTAAACTTAGGAAAATAAATAAAATGATTAAGGGAACCCACTCCCTTAGTAAATGTGAAATAAGACTCATGGGTCTTATAAGTTTCGGAGAATGCTCCTGCATCATTTGGTCTGGTATTTTTATTGGTTCTGGCTAGTTCTCGATCTAGGGGATCTAATGGTCCATTTCTGATAACATTGAAATACATTGATTTCATTTCCCATGATTCATCTCAGGAGATACATACCCTAATAGTTAATGGTAGTATTAAATTCTTAAAGTAGAAGTGGCATTCTCCTTTATCTTTCATTTCTCAAGATTTCAAGATTAACAATATGACAACGTTTCCACTAGATTATGCCATGTATGAGGACATGGAACTAACATTTAATCATGAGCACCAAGTCCTGTGCAATTGATTGTTGAACTCCTCTATCATGATCCTACTAAAAATGTATGCTTCAGTCAAGCAAAATCATTAAATAGGCATGTTAAGTTTTTTCTATCTTTTTTTAATGTAGAGGGCAATATTGGCGAGGAGGATCCTAATATAAGCAATGATTTTGATGTATGCAATTGTGGTATGATATTTTTGGACTCTACGAGGCAATTTAGAGCTTCTTTGTTGATGGATTTTGATTTAGAGATCGATTGTACTTGATGCTATTTTTGTTATATGCACCCTTGCTATGTACATGAGAAACTTTGCATATTTGTGTATAGGAGTTTGGATTCATATGCATGCGTGCACACACACACATATGTTGTTTCTCAAAATTTGAATATTTTATGTATTTTTTATCAACTAGCCTTTCAGTCTAGTTTTTTTTTCTAGTTCTGGTTCAGATCAAGTTTTTTGGGGTTGGCCCTTCCGGTTCTGATAACATTGTTGAGAATGCTATAACCATTTTCCATTAATCAAACAAAGAAAAATCTATTGTTTTCATCAACATGATTCATTTCATGAAATATATTTAATCTTGTTTTGATGTGATTCAAGACAGACATCCTTTTCCAATATCGATATCTGATATACCATTTGACATCTTGTACATTAATTTTGTTTTCATATTTATGTAGCAATATGTTTGTTTGATGTTGAGGTTGCTTTTGAAGTTTAAAATTTTGAAAAAAAACATTATTTTGTATTTTTTAAGTTTCTCGAGATTTTTTTATATATTTTCCCTAATATTGCCAATAATTTAAATTTCGGACCCCTAGTGATAAATTCCCAATAACAATAAATTCAAATTGATTCCTGCAAGTGACATGTTGAGCTCATAACAAGTCTATTGTCGTAATGGCTTTGAGCCTTAATATTGATTGGATTTGTGCCCTGAAGATTCTAGGGTTTACCTTGGGCACCATTCATGAATTGAGGACAAGTACTCGAGGGATTTTCCCTAGGCTTTGTAACCTAGATATAAATCAACAACATTTAAATAGTATATATCCAAGACTGTCATAACAAAAAATAACTAAAAGAGGAAATGGAACAAGGCACAAGCTACTAGTCATGATTGATCAGCATCTACTTGATACTCTACATCTATGTGCAGCAATAAACTATCAACATCGTCTATGGGAATGTGAAGATAACTGTTCCCTAGTTCAAAACTATTGTTTTCATGAACATGATTCATTTCATGAAATATATTTAATCTTGTTTTGATGTGATTCGGGACAGACATCCTTTTCCAATATCGATATCTGATATACCATTTGACATCTTGTACATTAATTTTGTTTTCATATTTATGTAGCAATATGTTTTTGAAGTTTAAAAAATTGAAAAAAAAAAAATTGTATTTTTTAAGATTCTCGATATTTTTTTATATTTTCCCTGATATTGCTATTAATTTAAATTTCGGACCCCTAGTGATAAATTCCCAATAACAATAAATTCAAAATTGATTCCCACAAGTGACATGTTGAGCTCATAACAACTCTATTGTCGTAATGGCTTTGAGCCTTACTGTTGATTGGATTTGTGCCCTGAAGATTCTAGGGTTTACGTTGGGCACCATTCTTGAATTGAGGGCAAGTACTCGGGGGGCTTTCCCTAGGCTTTGTAACCTGGATATAAATCAACATCATTTAAATAGTATATATCCAAGACTGTCAGAACAAAATATAACTAAAAGAGGAAATGGAACAAGGCACAAGGCACTAGTCATGATTGATCCGCATCTACTTGATCCTTTGCATCTATGTGCAGCAGGAAACTATCAACATCGTCTATGGGAATGTGAAGATAAATGTTCCCTAGTTCAAATCTAAGCATTGTGCTAACTTTTTCATCCAAGGAAATGAAAAATTTTGATGCTTCTCCACGTTTCCAAAGAAAGAATGCTTGATGGACCTGAAATGTATTTGGAATATGGTAGAATTCTCTGTTGTCCACACTTTACTTCCTTCAAAATCTTGCTGTACACAAAAAACCAACTCCAACCTCCTTAATGTACTCAAACCAGGTGTTATTGGTGAGAAACAACAAAAGCTAGGGATTGGGAGGGTTATATAAAGAAGAAAATGCAGTGAGGATTTTAAAGAAAAAGTATCACTCTTATTTTATGTTTTTGTATGAGGGTGTGCACCCAAGCATCCCAGAGTCCAGACTACCCCCAAGTACTAGGAGCTTTCTATTTCTACATGGGGCATCCCCAGTGAAGTCCCCAAGTACCAGGGGCATACAGGAATGATAGGGAAGGAAGGGAAGCTTGTTAGAAAACTCTCAATGAGCTGTTCAATGCCAAAGGGATAAGAGATGAAGTCCTAAATATTGACCCAAAAAAATTGTTGCTTAAGCCCTCAAATAGGCCCTGGAAGTTTCATGACCCCAAATCAGCAAGTTAGGATCTGTCCCTAAGATTAGCCTGAAAAGCCCATGTCTCTGATTTCCCAGTCCAGAAAGTATCAGAATAGATAAAAAATTATATAGTTATTCATTTCAGATCAACTAGCTTATATGTTTACTCTGTGGACCAGTGTTTGGCTTTAGATGCACCTAAACTGTTTTTGTTGATTTTCCTCCATTAAATACGTTTCATTAAAAGCAATTCATGACTTTCCATTATTTTCTACCTTGATCTTAAAACAAAATAATATAAAATCATAATATTGCAAGTTCTAATGATTCTCTCTTAAGTAAAAACAGATGCATACCAATAATACTTGTAAATGACATAAAAGAAAACCAACTGCGGCAAACTGCCAACAGAAGACACTTGCTGAGTTAAAAATCCAAGATATTTCAGATACAAATACTGGGTGATTCCTAACTCGTATTTAGCACCCAAAAACTGAAGTATAGAAACCTCACATCATTGTAGAATTCTTTGACTAAACAACATTTTATTGGGCAACGAACTGCTTTTTATTCTAGTTAGTATTTGTTCTGAACATATACATAAAATATGTGTTTCAGAATCCAATACTTATTGTGATCCCTATCTTATCTCTATGCTGACAGCCTATACAATCATTTCAATGGCATATCCAAAAAGCAAATAAGCATTGTTTTATTCCATCTTTGTTTACCAACCAATCAATAAGATCACGTAAAATAAGTGGGACCCTAAATTTTAAAAGTGTTGGAATTTCGGGGCAAAATGTACATAGCCATTTACATTTCAAGAGTCACAACATGAATGAATAGAAAAACATGGAATCAAGCCTCTTCTCTTATTCAAGATGCCAGTGTAAGTTAAATTAATAAAGACTGCCTAAGAAATTTAAATCTGAAGTGCAGCAGCAATTGGACCTGCCAAACTTAGGACTTCAAATGGGAACCTGCCAACAACCTCTTTTGCAGTGAGAGGACAGGAATCTGTGATCCAAAAGTATGCAAACCCATTTTCTGGACCCACTGAAAAGTGAGCAGCAAAATATCAGGTCAACAAAACTAAAACAAGTGCAGTTCAATGTATCAAAAGAAAGAGAAAATGGTATGCCAAGCTATATGGGTGATTGGGGCTCTGCTTCCTAAATTGTATTATGTAATCTAAACTTGTGATAACTCCTCAAGGGTTTTGCATGCCATCTGAAGTTGGAAAATGCTGATCAAACATGTTTTTCCTGTAATCAGAAAATAATAAAAAATGTGCAAGTGCAATATAAACTACAAATTCAAGCAAAGGAAAATGACCTCCATTGTCATGCTGAAACCGCTCCCATGATCTTTCTGGAAAGACACCATGTGTAACATATGCACTGATTTTTTGAGCACCGTGAGCAGCTAAGACTTTCTGCAGAAGGGAAAAACACATAGAAAAGGCTTTGTCATGTTAGAAGTCTAGGCATAGGCATGCAAAACTATTATATCAGATACATTTTTCCCACTCAATATAGGCCATCATATAATAGATTATCCGTACAACCTCAAAAAAAGAGTACTTAACCAGTATACACATCATTGCATGACATAGCTCTTCATTTATTGTACACTTCATTATAAATAAATTCCAAAATCATTAAAGTTTTGAACTTGTAATTTTTGAACGGCCATCTCTGTTGCATATAAAATGAAAAACATGACATGACCAATAAACCCTAGAGTCTAAGTAAAGATACATTGTACTTATCTCTTCGTTTAGCTATCTTATATAACTGAGGAGGAGAATAGATGAAGTCTCTGAAATCATGCAGCTTGGATAAGGTTTTACTCCAGCCATTGAGGTTTCATCATAGGTAGGAGTCTGATTTGGAGAGTCCGCTATGGAGGATTAGGGCAAAGGAGGAGGATTTCGAAGGTTCAAAATGAGGGTTCCAACAAGCAGGAAGTGTAACAGAAGAATCTATGAAAATTTCATTATTGAAATCCAATTGCAGCAACTGAGATTAATTCTTCTAATTGTTAATTAATTTAACAATTTATTTGCTACGGAAAAATACCAAATTAATCACACTGCAACCTTCACAAATAAACTGCGGAAAAATAAGTGTTGGAAATTGAGAAAATCTAGAGCACACATAAAAATGACTCTTATTTTTGGACAAATGTCCCCGAAAAAACCCAACTTGGGAAAACCGGTGCAGCAAATGAGGGTTTTATTATTATGCAGCAGTGAAAGTTGAGTACAATCTGAATGCACCAACTAGAAATACACTATAGGAGAAACTGACCACAAAAATTAGTGAGACAAATTTTATCTCACCCGGCATTCATCCAACTCCAAAACTAGCTCTTTGTTGATTTTTGAGTATCTTGGGAGGTACTCCAAGCCCTAGAGTTTAGGGTTTGGAGGGAAAAGCTCCACAAGGGTCACTTGTGGGCTTGGAACCCAAGTATGGGGTTTTACATCAAATCGTGTTTTGGGCATTTCCTGGAGCACATTTCTACAAGTAATGGCTTGAGACGATAGAGGGCGGAAAGGAGAATCCAACGCTTTGAGAATTGTCGAATTCTGAGTAGCAGAAGTGGAGATATGAATTTTTGAAGTTGGCAATTATTTGGTATTCAGGTCATGTAGGCTTGAAGTAAAACTAACCAAAAAACATGTCTCTTCATTTTTCGTGGAGCCCTCTTTTTTGGTATATAAGAGGTTAGGTTAAGTCATTTGAAGCATCCATCTTGTGCAACGCATACTCAAGAAGAGGGCTCGTTGAGGAGGAGAAGGACGCATCAAGGAGGCAAGGAACAACAAGTCTTGGAGGGACTGTCTTAAGGGTAAAACAAGGACCGAAGCTGTTGTTGGAGGCCGAGACCCTTGTTGTGGTAGACCAATCCCTTAAGGGTTGAACGTAGGTTGGTTTAAGGGCATCCAAGTTGTTGTTTAAAGGGCCACAACCTTGTTCTTGGAGGCCGCAACCCAAGAAGGAGCAGCGAGGCTGTTTGGTGACCTTTTGGAGGGTGGACAGTCCTCCCAAGAGGTTGTCGCAGCCCTAGTTAGGGTGTTGTAGGGTGCCACAATACTTTTAGGGAGACAGACCCTTGTTTTGGGCATGAAACTACCCTAAAAGAGCAACATGAAGGGAAACACATCCTTGGAGGACAACCGCACCAATAAGGAGTAATTTTGGGCTATTTTATTGGATGGTTGGGGACTGTGGTTAGTGCCCTAACCAATCCCAGAGTTGCAGCATTGCAGCAAGTCAGAACAACAACGTTTGGAGGAGCGTTGGGTCAAATAAGTTGACCGGATTTGGACCAGAATTGGAGGAGCCTATGGGAGCCATGTGTTGGGTTGTCTTGTGCGATAAGACTCCAACTAGGAGCAGATTCCGTAGTGAAGTATTGGGCATCATTGGTCTGGTGGAGGGCAGCGTGTCAATAGCCCAAAGTAGCCCTACACAAGCTATCTTGAAGTGACGAAGAAGAGCTGAAGGTTGGGTGAAGATTGGTGCCAAAAGTGCAACACTTTGATGAACAAAAGTGACTATTAGCCTGGCAGATTGGAGCTCGAGAAGTGGCCAACCTAGAGATCAGATTGGATCAACCCATGTACACCAAGCAGAAGTGACTTGCATCAGTGTTAGGTGGCAGCCCTCCTGGAGTCTCTATGTGTTGTTCTTTGAAGGACTAAGGGGCAGTTAGTGCGCAGTACGGGTGCGAAGGACCGGCAAGACAAGATACGACATAGAAGCTGCAATGAAGTTTGTCATTGTATCTTGTATACCATAGACTTTTGTATTATTCAGTTTGGTTTAATATAACAAAGATTGCGGTTGTACATTATTGTACAATTTTCTTAAAAACTGCGTATACTTGTGCATGTGTGATTTACTACTTTATATTTTCCGTTGTGCAAAGTAGTTCTAGTTGAGATTATTGGTTTGGTAGCATTAGTGATTTTAAGACTCTAACCTAGACCCAAGGTCGTGGAAATTCAACATGTTTCAGAGCGTGTCTGAGCTACTTTGAAAGTTAGTGAATCAGAGTTGTGCACAGTGAAGTACAACATAAGAGGGAGTTGGTCAAATTTAAGTGAGTGGCTCACTACAATGTCGAAGTTGCAAGTAGGTCTCCGGTAAGAGGACAGGTTGGAGGGGTTGTCCAACTATAGTCCTTGGAAGGAAAGGATCAGGTTGGTCTTGCAGGTCAACATGATCTGGGATTTTGCTGAGAAAGTCATCAAGAAGCCAACTGACCCTAAGGAGTTGGAAACTTGGGAAGACTTGGATGTGAAGACGAGATCGATCATCCTAGATTGTGTGAAGGATGCCCTAATACCTCATTTGTCCAAGAAGAACTCCACACATGAGATGTGGATGGCTCTTCAAAATTTGTTCCAGACTAAGAACGAGAACTGGGTACTGATATTAGAGGACAAGTTGAAGTCCACCAAGATGATAAAGGGTGAAGGAGTGACTTTCGTATCTGACGAGGTTGTCTCAGGTAAGAGATGAGCTTGTTGTCGTCTGTGTCAAAGTTTCAGATGGAGATATGGTAAGGATTGCCTTGAAAGGGTGAAGCTCTTCATCAAAGGAATCGTTGCCAGGGAGAAATTTCCAGACTGAAATAGACTGTGGGATGACTTCATTCAAGAAGAGTTGCTAGACAAGGATCTTCATCCATCGAAGGCAGATGAGGACATGCTACTTGCAGCGCAAATGAAGGGTAAGCCGAAGAAGGACTTCAGTAAAGTCAAGTGTTTCAACTGTGGCGAGATGGGTCATTTTTCGTCGAGATGTCCGATGAAGAAGGGAGATGATGAGAAGAGGAAAGGAAAGCAGGTCACTTGTTCTACCACTTCAGCTGAGATAAATGATCTCTCTAGGAGATTGGAAGAGGAGGACTTTGCTATGATTTCCCATTTCTCGCAGGGTACTATAAAGGAAGATGGATGGTACGTGGACAGTGGTGCGATGAAGCATATGACAGGGTCACAAGAGGTTTTTGAGACTCTAGCTAAATGGGACTCGAAGTTCCACATGGTGTTGGGCAACAAGAGTTAGTTGGAGATTCCCTGGATCAGGTGTTGTGCCATTTAGGATGGAGACAGGACATATTATGCAGGTCCAGGATGTACTGTTTGCACCAGGTTTCAGATATAGCGTGATTTATGTCTCAATGATCGAGAGGAAGAGGTTTGAGGTCTTGTTCTAGGATGGGAAGGAAAGACTCAAGCCTAGATGCTCTATGTTCGATGGGATTGCACTTGGAATTAGAGAACATGGTCTCTACAAGTTGACGGGAAAGCTTGTGGATCATGGAAAGGAGCAAATGCAGGTTCCAAAGAAGCAAGAGTAGGTGTAGGCTTCAGAGGAGCAAGTACAAGTTCGCGAGAAGAAGGTCCAGGTTCTAGAGGCTCAGAGGGAGTCAAATTCTAGCGAAAGCTTGCAGGTTCAGAGGGAGATTTTGCAGCCCAATGTTGATCAGTGGTTGTCATTGATGTCAACCCAAGCAGCACCAAGGGCTACCCCGATCTTGCATGGGAATTTTGACTTGAAAACTTACTCTATTCCAAGTCAAGGATATTTGGAATGGTTTCTACTTGTCAAGATGTTTCCATTGATATATGGCACGCCATGTAATTCTTCACGGTTTGAGAGATATTCGTGTTTGAAGATAGTAACCCCAGTGAGTGGGCTAAAACCCCATGAGGTTGTGGCATGACACTAATCATTGGTTGTGGTCATTGAATAGTCAATAATTAATAATTTTTTAAGATCCTAAAATGTCTCTAATGTTCACTTGTTGAAGACCCTCTCAACATAAGCATTTATATAAATTGTGACCCTCATATCCTCCTCGTGTAAGGATTTTGCTACTAAAAATAGGTCATTGTGGTATTTTCACTACAACTTTTATTCTACGAAGCTTCAGATGCTAAAACAAAAAACCCACTTGGGCGAAATCCTGATGAAGCTCATGTCTGAATTTCAAATCTTGGTTCACCATATTTTTGGAGATATAATCTATGGAAGTGAGGGTTTTGCAAGCTTTCGAATTTCATCTCAAAGAGGTGACCTTGGGAAAATCGTCATAACTCTCTCTAAGAAGTGGATTGGAATTCTGTGAAAATTAGCGGATAGTGCATGGACTGTAGTTTTATGCGTATCAATTTCAGGGTTGAAGGAGGAACAGTGATAGGTGGCACGCCGTATAAATTCGCTCTACTGAACTAGTCCATAATTAGGTCATTGTGAGAGATTGGGCATAAATTTGCCTTGAAGAATCCAAATCGGGTCAAACCTGTGGAATTGGAAAGAAGACTCAGAGGGCTACTACAGGACCGAAGATCACATATTTGGATCTGAAATAAAAAAGATACATCAGATTCAATATCGCTCTCCTAGAAGGCAAGAAAAAGCTAGATCGTGAATTGTCAAGGGCTACAAAGGACCAGACTTTCTAGGGCAGCAAAGCAAAGCAAGGTGCAGCAAAATGATGCAACAAAGGTAAGCTCCAGGTAAGTATCTTCTATATATGCATGTTCATCTCTTAATTGCATTAGGTTCTTTGTATTCTAATTTGTTTTTTTTTGTTTAGGACTGACATATGCTCTGCAGGATGAGGTAAGTTTTGCTATTATGATGTCATGGGTATTTCCTTGAAGACTTTTTGCAGGTATTATATATTCATCAAGATAAGACTCAATGCATGATCTAATGTTCTTAAGAGTGAGAAATAGTAGCATGACAAGAGCAGCAATCAAGGTACAGAACAACAACGAGAAGTTCACCGCATGAAGTCTTCAAGTGGCCAGCACTGCATACAGTCATTGTAAAAGCATCATTGTAAAAGTTGTACAAGTGTCTATCTGCCAAGAGTTGAAGAGGCAGTGTTGGGAGGTTTAGGATCATCATTAGGTAGGTTGTGTCATAGTTGGGGTTATGGTCTAGTGTGTCTTCTTCTACATCATTATATATCATGGTAAAGTGGACCATTTTCTCTGGTATAGGAGTCCATTCTTCTTTTATTCTTCTATAGGGTGGTAGGGTGGTGCTAGGCTAGTGCATGAAGTCACCAACAGGTTCAAGCCTTTGAAAACTTCAGGTTGGTAGGGTGGTGCTAAGGTGAGTTGTAGCTCATTGGGTGTTGGGGCATTCGTTTAGTTGACTACTGAATAATCTCGGGTGTTGGAGCGTCCGTCTAATGGGAGCTGGAGAATAATGCTTTTCTAGATTCTAGGAAGTTGGAGCTTTCTTTTCAATTGAGGTTGAAGATTAAAGAATTATTAGAAAAGCATTCAGGTGGTTTTTGTCCTGGAGGGGGTTTCCGCCTTAAAAACTATGTGCATTTGTGTTCCTTTTGTTTACTTCTATCATTGTACAAACACTGATAATAATTGAAGATTAACTAATGCTCTGAAAGATTAATAATAATACTAATTGAAAGGAATATTGATTCACCACCCCCCCTCTCAGTATTTCCAACAACCAAGAAGAGCACGTGGTCAGTGAGGGGCAAGGGTGCTTCCACATCTACCAAGAAGGAATCATGGGGAGTTTGGAAAGCGATATAGGAGAAGAAGAAGAAGTAAGATACTTCTAACAGTGACAGTGACACTTCCGAGAGAGGCGCAGTTCACAGGACAGGGATTGCTGCAATTGTAAGCGCCAAGAGTTGGGCAAGTATTGCGAGCAGTGATGATTATGACGAGTTATTTCCTAGTCTTAGAAGTACCTCCCTCACTAAGAGGGAGTGTTGATTTTTTAGTAGCTTGGGAGGTACTCCAAGCCCTAGGGTTCAGGGTTTGGAGGGCAAAGGGCGACAAGGGTCACTTGTGGGCTTGTTTTGGGCATTTCTGGGAGCACATTTCTACATGTGATGGCATGAGACGATAGAGGGTGGAAAGAAGAATCTAACATTTCGAGAATCGTTGAATTCCAAGTTGTAGAAGTGGAGATATGAATTTTTGAAGTTGACAATAAGTTACTTGGTATTCAAGTCATGTAGGCTTAAAGTAAAATTAGCCAAAAGACATGTCTCTTCATAATTCGTGGAGCCCTCTTGTTTGGTATAAATAAGAGGTGAGGTTAAGTCATTTAAAGCATCCATCTTATGCAACGCATACTCAAGAAGAGGGCTCGTTGAGGAGGAGAAGGACGCAGCAAGTAGGCAAGGAACAACAAGGCTTGGAGGCACTGTCTTAAGGGTAAAACAGGGACCGAAGTTGTTGAAGGCTGAGACCCTTGTTGTGGTAGACCAAGCCGTTAAGGGCTAAACGCAAGTTGGTTTAAGGGCATCCGAGCTGCTGTTTGGAGGGCCGCATCCCTATTCTTGGAGGCCGCAGCCTAGGAAGGAGTAGCGAGGCTGTTTGGGGATGTTTTGGAGGGTGGAAAGTCCTCCCAAGAGGTTGTCGCAACCTTAGTTAGGGTGTTGTCGGATGTGGCAATTATTTTTGGGAGACAATCCCTTGTTTTGGGCATGAAACTACCCTAAAAAGCAACATGAAGGGCAACACATCCTTGGAGGACAACCACAACAATAAGGAGTAATTCTGGGCTATTTTTTTGGATGGTTGGGGACTGTGGTTAGTGCCCTAACCAGTCCCACAGTTGCAACAATGCAGCAAGTCAAAACAACAACGTTTGGAGGAGCATTGGGTCAAAAAAGTTGACCAAATTTGGATCAGAATTGGAGGAGCCTATGGGAACCATGTGTTGGGTTGTCTTGTGCGATAAGACTCCAAATAGGAGCAAATTCTGCAGTGAAGTATTGGGCATCATTGGTTTGGTGGAGAGAAACATATTGATAGCCCAAACTAGCCCTAGACAAGCTATCTTGAAGTGACGAAGAAGAGTTAAGGTTGGGTGAAGACTACTACCAAAAGTGCAACACTTTGATGGGCAAAAGTGATTGCTAGCCTGGAAGATTGGAGCTTGAGAAGTGGCCAACCTAGAGAGCGGATTGGATCAGCCCATGTACACCAAGCAGAAGTGACTTGCAGCAATGTTAGGCGGCAGCCCTCTTGGAGTCTCGATGTGTTGTCCCTGGAAGGACTAAGGGGTAGCTAGTGAGCGGTACGAGAGCGAAGGACCAACAAGACAAGATACGACATAGAAGTTGTAACGAAGTTTGTCATTGTATCTTGTATACCATAGATTGTTGTATTATTCAGTTTGGTTTAATATAACGAAGATTGGGGTTGTACATTATTGTACAATTTTGTTAAAAACTGTGTATACTTGTGCATGTGTGATTTACTTCTTTATATTTTCCATTGTGCAAAGTAGTTCTAGTTGAGATTCTTGGTTTGGTAGCGTCAATGATTTTAAGACTCTAACCTAGACCTAAGGTCATGGAAATTTAACACTCTAAATGGGCTCCACAAAAACCCCTGCACCAGCCTCTGCATCAAGCTTGCATAGCCACAAGAACGCTTTGCTTGGAACTTCAACTGATCAAGCTGTCTTCCCAATCCAACCTCTAAGAATGACTTGCTGGCACATTCTGGAAATCTTCCTAGACTCCAGCAAATGAATTGACCCTCTGTCTAGCCAAATCGAACTTTGCCTCTAAAGCTTCTGCACTGCTTCTACGCAGCCTCACTGAGGAAACTCGGCCCTCCTGTAGTTGACTCTCTGAATCTGGAAGAATCTCCTCTAGACTCACTGTCCCTGCCCCTCACTGTCTCTGCTTCTCGGCAACTGACTGCTGCTACTCTGCAAAATTGAATTCTCCAACTGTCTCTGGTATATCTAGTGTATTCGCCAGTGCCCATCGACTTCCTCTTATAATCCTCTGTTGGAGCACCAACGACCAAGGTTAAAACTTAATCAATGGCTAGGATCATCTTGTAGTCGATCCGTGTGAGTTTCTAGAGAATTTTCACCTTGACTTAATTAATTCTGATTAATTAACCATATTCCCTATGTTTAAACTTTAGACTTAGGAAATGTTTAAAAATCAGTTAATAATCTAATTAAGCCATCTCTAGGTGGAATTTCCAAAAATGATTTTTTATTTTTGTGTTAGAAATACTGAGAGGGGGGTGAATCAGTATTTCTTTTCAATTGTTAATTTTTGCTAGTTAGATTCTTCACAATTAAAAACAGAGAGGTGTATAATAATAATATTATTAAGGATTAATAAGAACTTCAATCCTTTTTCAAATAATTGAATAAAATAGATGTGTGAGGGCACCAACCCTTGAATGAATCAGGCACCAACCTATTGCCAAGCACCAACTTGGACATTGGTGATGCTCCGACCTCTAGGGCTTCGACCCTATCCTTTTCAAGGCTCCAACCTTGTGTTTAAGGGCACCAACCCCTAGGACACCAATCCTTCGACTTCTTTTAATAGAGAATGTGAATAGAACTTACTTAAATCTCATTGACATATTCTTCACTATTCAATCAACTTGTTGTACTGTGTTGACTTCAATTCCAAGATCACTTTGCTTCAATGTGTTGACTTCAATTACTAGGCTTCACTTTAACAATCCCACTGTTCAAGAGAAAGTTCTTCATTGTCCAAAGGAGGGTTCTACAAGAGCACTACCATTGTACAAATGACACTATTGTTTAGTCCTTTACAGTCCAAGGAGATCACTTAATCTAAATACTGAGAGACAACCTTAGAAACCCAAGCCACAATCCTAGAATCGAGGTCTAGATACACTATGTAATGATCATAGTTCATTGTCTCAACCAATCTCTGCAAAGTATCATAGGAAGTCTAAACGGGAAGTGCATTTGCAATGTAATTCTAGTTAAGAAGTCCGAGCTACTGCAAGACAAATCCAAGCTTACTGAAATTTTGAGCCACTGTAATATAGACAGATCCGAGCTAATAAAGTGGGACTGCACTAGATCTGAGAGAGTTGCCCAATCAATTGTAGCCACAATTCGAAATTTAGAGCCACAGTCTGAAATATAACACAGACACCACGATCAAAATGTAACACAGTCACCACAGTCCGAAATGTAACACAGTCACCACAGTCAGAAATATAACACAGTCACCACAGTTGAAATGTAACACAGTCGCCAAAGTCGAACTGTAACACAGTCACCATAGTCCCTTACTTCGGTGCCATAGTTTACAAGAAGTAAACTGTACCTCACACTTTTCTGGAGAAGTGTTTGATCATTTTTCGAGTCCTTTTCCTTCTTTCTGTTCACGAGTTGTGAACAACTACAATTGTTGTGCTTACTTCACCGAAAAAGGATGACCAAAAAGAAGTCCGAACATGTGTATATATAGTGGTCATGTCTGAAGGGGCACGTTTATGAAAGGAGGCTGACGTGTAAAATAGGGATAGGTCGGTTGGAATTTATGTTATGGTATATAAAATTAAAAATCAATTTCTCTTTAACTACTACGAATTTGGAGGCATGTGAGGGCTCGTTGGAAAGAGGAAACTGCCCTCTTTAGATGGTATAAGATTCATTCAGAAAGATCGACTTTATGATGGTGAAAAAAGTTTTTTTTTATTTTAACTGGTCATTTATAGGAGCATAAATGGAGGTAGGGCAGAGTGTAGGCTTTTTCATGTAGTCCTCCATTGTACAAATGATCATCTTAAGCATGGTCATTCATCATCATCTAGCATCCTATTGCCATCAAGGACAACCTCACTTAACAATCTCTCCCTTTGTCATTGAATGGCAATATTATTTTTCTTCTCCCCCTTCGACATCAATGGCAACAGGGTGTCAATGTGCTCCCCCTGTCATGTTGCTCCCCTATCTTGTTGCTCTCCCCGACATGTTGCTTGTTTTAATGTGATGCAAGAGCAATGACCCTCATCTTTTGGCGAAGATACTCAAATGCTTCTCGTGGAAGGGGTTTTGTAAAGATATCTACAATTTTCTCTTTTGTATTGACGTATTCCAACTTGATATTTTGTTCAGCGACTTGTTCTCGGAGAAAATGGTATTTGATTGGAATATGTTTGGTCTTTGAGTGCATCACCGGATTTTTTGAAAGACTAATGGCACTAGGGTTGTCACAAAAAATAGTAATTGGTCGCTTAGTTTCTATGTTGACATCCTTCAACGCTTCCTTCATCCATAGAATTTGTGTACAACAATCAACAGCAGCTATATATTCGGCTTCAGTTGTAGAAAGAGATATAGATGATTGCTTTTTGCTGAGCCAAGATACAAGACAATCTCCCATAAAGAATGCATTTCCACTGGTACTTTTTCGATCATCCACGCTTCCGGCCCAATCAGCATCAAAGTAAGTTGTCACGATAAGAGTTGAACTCTTAGGATACCAAAGACCGAAATCAGTTGTTCCTTTCAGATATCTGAGAATTCTCTTCACAGCTGCTAGATGGGATTGCTTAGGACTTGACTGAAATCTTTCTACCATTCCTACTGCTTGCATAATATCTGGTCTTGTAGTAGTTAAGTATAGGAGAGCTCCAATTATTAACCTGTAAAGAGTTGCATCTATGAGAGGGGTATCATCATCTTTACTTAATTTACAATCTGTGGTCATCAGTGTGCTCATTGGTGCACAATCTTCCATCCCATATCTTTTGAGCATGTCTTTAAGATATTTTGCTTGAGATATAAACATGCCTGTAGAGGTTTAAGATATTTGTAGCCCAAGAAAGTAAGACAACTCACCAATCATTGACATTTCGAATCTTTTGGACATATTTAGAGAAAATTCATGGCTCATCTCATCATCATTACTAACAAAGATTAGATCATCAACGTATACAAGAGTGATCAAAAGTTTTTCCTTGTCCATCTTCATGTAGAGATTGCTACCTGCTACTCCCTTTTTGAAACCTTCTTGTAGCAGATAGTGATCCAACTTTGCATACCATGCTTTAGGGGCTTGTTATAATCCATACAAGGCCTTTTTTAGCTTGCATACAAAGTCCTTCCCTTCGGCAAGATCAAATCCTTCTAGTTGCTCCATGTAAACTTCTTCCTTGAGATCTCCATTCAGGAATGTTGATTTTACATCCATTTGATAAACCTTGAATCCTTTTGAGAAAGGTCTCATTCTTTTCGATTTGAGACATTTCTTCTTCCACGGCCTTTATCCAATAAGGATCTTTGCTTGCTTGAGAAAAAATTTCAGGTTCTATTAAAGATAATAGAGCAACATCGTCTTTTCTTGGAGTGTTTGTCATCCTTCTCTGAGTTTGAATTCCTTCATCTATATTCCTGATAACTTATTCTTCTGGATGATGTTTTCGGAGTTTGTGAAGGTTCACTTTGAGGTTCTCCATCCTCCTCTTCTTTTTCAGGTTCTTCTTCACTTTCTTCAAGAAAAGGCTCAACTTCATGATCTTCAATTCTCTTTTCTGGAAGGCCTTCATCAATCTTCACATCAATGCTTTCCACTATTCTCCATAGACAATTCTTGTAACATTTGTAAGCTTTGCTCCTTGTGGAGTATCCAAGAAATATTCCTTCGTTAACCCTAGAATCAAATTTTCCAGGTGAGTCATCGTTTATTTTTATGAATCATTTGCTTCCAAAAATCCTGAAATATTTTACTGAAGCAGGTCTTCCTTTCCATAATTCATAAGGAGTCTTTTCATTATTTGGTCTTAGTTGAGTTCGATTTAAGGAATAAACTGTCATCCCAACTGCTTCTCTCCAAAATTTTGATTGCAAATCAGTTGCTAGTAGCATTGTCCTTGCCATTTCTTAAATGGTTCAATTCCTTCTTTCAACTACTCCATTTTGCTTGGGTGTCATAGCAGTAGAGAGTTCTCTTTCGATTCCATGTTCTTTACAGAATTCATCAAATTCTTTTGAAGTGAATTCTCCTCCTCTATCCGTTCTAAGCCATTTAATCTTGGAGTCTTTCTCATTTTCAATGAGAACTTTAAGATTCTTAAAACATTCAAATGCTTCGGATTTATATTTTATGAAAAATACCCACATCATTCTAGTATAGTCATCAACAAATAGAGCAAAGTACCTTTCATCGTGAAGAGTTGGAGTTCTAGCTGGCCCACATAAATCTGCATGAATGATTTCCAAAGGTTGTGATGTTGAGAACTCCTTAGTTTTGTGGCTGGTTTTGGTTTGCTTTCCATGTTGGCATGGGCCACATACAACTTGATTTAGCTTGAATATTTTTGGAATGTCCCTTACTGATGCAGGAGTATCAAGGCCAATTTTCATTTTTAATGATGTAATAAAGGGGGGTGTGACATTTTAATTGTTTTATTAATTAATTGTTATTTTTAAATAAAATAGGAGATAAAAGTGAGGATTTTGTAAATATTCTTTTATTAATTAAAAGTATATGAGAGAAAATAGAATTAGGTAGAAAATTTAGGGAGTAGGAATGCTATGTACGGGACTTAGTTGAGTCCACACCTAAAATGAGTTTAAATTAGATTTAGTTGAGGATTAGGTAGAGAGATTTTTGGAATGAATTAAATTCATTATTTATGTATAAATATGAGTGGTTTTTGTGAGGAGAACACACTTGAATAGTTGAAGAGCTGAGATAGTTGAGAGTGGAGTGAGTGAGGAGTGGTTTGAAGGGCCAAGAGCCAATAGGCATCCCAATGTAATATTTGGCCACAGAATTTTGATATAGTTAAGGAAGTTGATTTGCATGGCTCTTTTTGCCTTCATGTAAAATTGGGTGAATGTTTTTCATGATTTTATTATAGAAATTTTGAGCATTTTCAGAGTTTAGTGAAGCAGTTGTGTTCTTATATGCGAGATCTGCTTTCTAGCAGGATTCCTACATCACTTACTACATTAATTTCGCTGATGTTGACCAAGTTATCAAAACTTGTATGCCCCAATCGCTTATGCCATAACCAACTTTCATCTATTTGGCTTAAGTAACATTTATCTCCTTGGATTTCACTGAGAATGTAGACATTATCTGGTGTTCTTACTCCTTTTGCCACAAGTTATCCTGAGGATGAGTCTCTTATTTCACAATTTTTAGTACTAAAGACAACATTATGTCCTTGGTCACAAATTTGGCTAACACTTGAGAGATTGTGTTTGAGCCCTTCTACCAGCAAGGTATTTTGAGCCTTTCCTTGTCCATTGACAAGGGTAGCAGTTCCTTTTCCAGTGATTTTAGTGGATCCACTTCCAAAGGATACATTTCCATTTTTCTTGTCCAATGAGACGAATTTATTTTGGTCACCTGTCATATGTCTTGAGCATCCACTATCCACGAACCAATGGTTTTCTTCACTATGAGCACATAGAGCTAGGCCACATTTATCTGTTTTGAGATTTACTTTTTTAGCTTCTTCTCCTTTGAGGGGGGGATTTTGTTCATTATGATCATAATTATTACATAATGAGCAAGACGGATCAACCTTAGCCAAAGGATCAAAGGAATTGTGAGTTTTTATTTTCCTTGCTCTTTATGACCACGTGGTTTGTTTGTTTGAACTTTCAATCTTGGTGCCTCATTCTTATGGGCCTTGCAATGCTTAGCTTGATGCCCAAATTTTTTACAATAGCAACAATACCCAAGAAAAATAGTTTGGTACCTTTTGTAATAACCATAGCTTGAATCAACATTATTCCCTGGAGTTGTTCTTTCTTCAATTCTTGGTTTTGAGATGGGCCTTAGTTCCTGACGAGATGAGTTTTCTTCTTTTGGATGGCAAGAGAGTATGTCGGCATAACTCCTTGCATGCATTATTCTTTGTACTTGATGATTCTCCTTTGAAACCAATTCCAGATTTGTCATGTTGAGGTTTTTGAGTATTAAGAATGTTATCAAGTGCTTGAGAGCTTTACCAACTCCTTTTGACTTGCTCCAATTCCTTTCTTAGAGATATTATTTCGGCTTCACGTTTTTCATAGATATCATCGTTCTCTTTTAGCTTATTGTTCAAGAAGTCCTCCCTTCTTTTTGCTTCCTCTTTTTCTACTCTGAGAGAAAGTATCTTCTTTCATAGATTCTCATTTTCTTCAATGGCACTCATTAGTAATCTATCCATGTTTCCTTGATCTTCCAGTTTTGAATCATCGTCTTTTGTAAATGCCATGAATAACGTTCCTTTTCTTCCAACATAGTTACTTTCCTCATCTGATTCATCATCACTTTCTTTGTGATGACGCATATTTCTAGTTGATTTCTTTTTTATGACTACAAATTCATATTCATCAGACTCATCTTGTTTGGAGAAGAAGTTCTTAGTAAACCCTTTCTTTTTGTACATCATCCTTTTAGAGTCCTCTTCATCATCACTATCATGTTTATAAGGACATTTCTTCCACATTTGAAACAAATAAGAGGGTACTTACCTTTTAGCTTAGATCCCTTCTTAAGTCTTCATACAAATTGAGCTAATTCGGTTTCAGCATCAGATTCATCGTTGTTGCAATTCCATCCTTTTCCTTTTTTTGTTGATTTTGACGCTTTGAATGTTGCTTCTTTGAAATTTGGACTTCCTTTCCTCATCTCATAGGCAATGAGAATTCCATGAAGTTCATCCATCTTGAGAGTATCTAGGTCCTTCATTTCTTCTATGGCACTTACTTTGGAGTCAAATTTGTCAGGAATAGATCTTAGGATTGTTTGAACAATAGTGCTTTCTTCAATATTTTCTCCTAGCCCTTTAAGAGAGTTAACCACTTCAACTACTCAGACGAAGTATGATGCAATATCTTCTTCATCATCCATTTTCAAACTCTCGAATTGTCTTCTATAGGTTGGAAGCTTTGCCTTCTTAACTTTGGAGTCCCCATCATACAGGGAAACCAACTTATCCCATACTTCTTTGGCCGAGTCACAGTTCATGACTTTCGTGAATTCGGAATCGGTAATTCCACTAGTGATGGAATTTAAAGCTTTGGCATTAGCAATGTAGGCTTTTCTTTTGTCTGGATCAATTGGAAGACCAGAGGGAGCTTTGTACCCATCCAAAACAGAGTGCCATACTTCAGGACCAAGAGACATTAGATAGTAGGACATCCTCTTTTTCCAAAAACCAAAATTTGTTCCATCAAAGACAGGCAGCTTCCTTGTTTCTTCTGTGTTCTTCATTGTGCCTAAGAATCCTTCTTCCAGCTGTTAGGTTGATAATGAAGAAGCTGGCTCTGATTCCAATTGTTGGAAATATTGAGAGAGGGATGAATCAGTGTTTCTTTTCAATTGTTAATTTTTTCCAATTAGATTCTTCACAATTAAAAACAAAGGGGTGTATAATAATAATATTATTAAGGATTAATAATAACTTCAATCCTTTTTCAAATAACTGAATACAATAGATGTGTGAGGGCACCAACTTGGACTTTGGTGAGGCTCCGACCTCTAGGGCTTCGACCCTATCCTTTTCAAGGCTCCAACCTTGTGTTTAGGGGCACCAACCCCTAGGACACTAATCCTTTGACATCTTTTAATAGAGAATGTGAATAGAACTTACTTGAATGTCATTGACATATTCTTCACTATTCAATCAACTTGTTGTACTGTGTTGACTTCAATTCCAAGATCACTTTGCTTCATTGTGTTGACTTCAATTATTGGGCTTCACTTTAACAATCCCACTGTTCAAGTGAAAGTTCTTCACTGTCCAAAAGAGGGTTCTACAAGAGCATTATTATTGTACAAATGACACTACTGTTTAGTCCTTTACAGTCCAAGGAGATCACTTAATCTGAATACTGAGAGACAACCTTAGAAACCCAAGCCACAGTCCTAGAACCGAGGTCTAGATACACTATGTAATGATCATAGTTCACTGTCTCAACCAATCTCTGCAAAGTACCATAGGAAGTCTAAACAGGAAGTGCACTTGCAATGTAATTCTGGTTAAGAAGTCTGAGCTACTGCAAGACAAATCTGAGCTTAGTGAAATTTTGAGCCACTGTAATATAGACAAATCTAAGCTAATTGAAATTTTGAGCCAATGTAATATAGACAGATCCGAGCCAACAAAGTGGGACTGCACTAGATCTGAGAGAGTTGCCCAATCAATTGTAGCCACAGTCCGAAATTTAGAGCCACAGTCTGAAATATAACACAGTCACCACAATCGAAATGTAACATAGTCACCACAGTCCGAAATGTAACACAGTCGCCACAGTCCGAAATGTAACATAGTCACCACAGTCGAAATGTAACACAGTCACCACAGTCCCTTACTTCGGTGTCCTAGTTTACAAGGAGTAAATTGTACCTCGCACTTTTCTGGAGAAGTGTTTGATCATTTTTCGAATCCTTTTCCTTCTTTCTGTTCACGATTTGTGAACAACTGCAATTGTTGTGCTTACTTCACCGAAAAAGGATGACCAAAAAGAAGTCCGAACATGTGTATATATAGTGGTCGTGTCTGAAGGGGCACGTTTATGAAAGGAGGCCGATGTGTAAAATAGGGATAGGTCGGCTGGAATTTATGTTATGGGTATATAACATTAAAAATCAATTTCTCTTTAACTACTAGGAATTTGGAGGCATGTGAGGGCTCGTTGGAAAGAGGAAACTGTTCTCTTTCAGAAGGTATAAGACTCATTCAGAAATATTGACTTTATGAAGGTGAGAAAAGTTTTTTAGTGTGACTGGTCATTTATAGGAGTAGAAATGGAGGTAGGGTAGAGTGTAGGCTTTTTCATGTAGTCCTCCATTGTCCAAATGATCATCTTAAGCATGGTCATTCATCATCATCTAGCATCCTATTGCCATCAAGGACAACCTCGCTTAACATTTTGGAGATCACATGTATTCTAGCCTCTCCACCAAATTTCGTGGCTAGAATACATTCGATGCTACAAAAACTAACACTCCCACTTAGCGAGGATTGTGTTCTAGTGCTGCACACCCTGCCACAACACTTTCTCTCTGTATCATCCTCTGCCACGCTGTTGATGTCTAGTTGTTGCTGCCCACCAACCACTGCACAACTCTGATGTTGCATTCATGCCACTGCTGACACTACATACTGCTGCCAGCCCTGCATATGCACTGCAACTCCCTCTTGTTTGTTGTTGCTGCAACTAAGAAGCATCCAAAATATTGAATCAATTGTGTTCAGTATGATGCATGTCTCATGAGTCCTCACTACTACTAGCCTTTTCACTGTCACTGAAGAATCTGCATTGTTGTTGACTCTGCACTGTGGCACTTGCACCATTGCCAACACTGCACTGGGCTCCTCAGCATCTGACTACTACTAGTCTGCAACTGTCACTCTTGTATTGTTTGCATCAATTGCCACTAATTCATCCTGCTACTGAATACTGTGGGACCCCGTAGCCAGGTAATGATCCACGAGTTGGACTACTCAGTAGACCCTACCCAATTCTGTAGCTCTTTGGGGCTACAACTCCAAGTCACCCCACCTCACCCCTAGAGGTATGATTTCCAACATCGCGAATTCTTCCTCCAACTTGGAAGACAACTTGTCGATCTCAACTGACACTGCCTGTTGGTCCTGCTGTTGAGGAATCTAGGGAAAAGATATTAGATGATTTCTCTTATAATGATAATTGTTTGTGAGGACTTTTTACTTTTCTTAATTAGGTTCTTCTTGTACTTGATTATTATTATGTGTTCTTCTTCATCAAACAACTATCAAACCATAAAGAACAATGAGACAAAGGACACAACATGTAGGCGATCAGCCAAGGCCAAAACCTCTCCAACCTTGAGAGGAAATCCCAACGAATTCTTCTTCTTATATAATCTTCAATTGACAAATTCCAAGACCTAATACCTTAACCAAGAACCCTTCCAAGACCAATTCAATGCTTCTTATTTGAGTAGCTCCTCTTTCCAGCAACTTCAATCTATCCTACTACTACACCTTCGACTTGCCCAGAAACTGCAACTTCGCTTCTCTGCTTAGGTAGATTATCTCTCTTAGAAAACTCGGCTTTCAGAACAACTCTTCTTAGTGACCTCACTTCGCTTCTGCAACTCGGTTTTACAACAACAATATGCACAGTATTTCCTTTGCACATGTGGAGAGAAGTAGCCCAATACAAAACCCAAAACTTCGACCTTTTCTCCTTCCTTCGAGCTCCTCTTCTTCGCACTTCTTTTCTTCTTTATGATCGAAATTGTGTGAGTGAGAGTGTATTCTCCAAATGAGGCTCAGTGCCCTATATATAGGCTTCCTTGAGCCTCCTATTAGGCCGACTTGATGCTTGCATGATTGACTTGGTCTTGGAGGGTCTTTTGACTCTGATTTGACTCAAATAATTTTCTTACAATATGTAACATGTCCAAATGGGTCATTCATACATGATGATGACTCAATGACTTTATAACAAATCTAGAAGCACTCAATGGGTGCTTTGACTTGTAAAAAATAAATTCCCTTGAGCATGAAACCCATGCCTCAAGACTCACAATAATAAATGTATTTTTCTCTTTTCATTAAATACATAAAATCATGATTACATCTGTCATTATGAAGACCGAACTTAGCTACATATTTCAACACTCCCTCTTAACGAGGGAGGTGTTCATAATCCATACAAGGTACTTGGACATTCTCAATCTGAAGAATTGTCATAAGAAGAGTTGGATGGTAGCATCATATCATCCAGCATTGTCACATAGCAAGGCCTTTACTAACAACTCTATCTCTCCACAAGATTAGAGCACAATGCTAGCAAGACCAATGATTTATAGACACCCTCATCATTGTCTCTCTTGGAACATACCCTACTCTGGTTCACTCAGAGTATGTTCCACCAAGACTATTCTTATCTTGGATTCCCAATCCTCAAAGCATATCGGTCCTCTACGACCACTCTTATCTTGGATGCCCTATCACATCCTCAAAGAGTATCGGATGCCAAATGCTTACCCAATCCTCCATTCTATTTTCGCAAGTGAAGACAAGAATGATGTATCTATCTCTCCCTCTTAACTACGGAGGACATACCCATTCTTATAAAAGGAATGTACCCCAGCTCCCTCTTGACTAGGGACTTCCTTCCAGTAGCTCTTTAGATGGAGATCATGGGACAACCAGCTGCTTGAAGAGATCCTCTTTTCAATGTCATGAATTTATTTTTCTTTATTCAGGAGTCTTCATCCTTTTGGGACTTCTTCGTAAGGCACAAACCATCCATCACTTTCATTCTTGAATCATGTCAATCATGTCATCCTTCTTTTCATCAGAAAGTGATCCATTAGTCCATATCTGGCCTTCCTTCATGCCTTGCCGCCATCTTCATGTCATTATTCCTTAAGGACATTTCATCCTATCACATGAGCATCAGTTGTAGAAGAATTCCAAAAGTCTTCCCTTGGAAGCCCTACATAAGTCCATCTAAATATTGTTCAAAAATAGAAAATGAATATTAAATCAAAATTACCTCTGCGATGGTCTTTCATGATGACATCTCCTTGTTTGCATCAACATTCTACATACATATTAGCACATCTCCAAAAAGATATATAATGTCATGGGTCTCTTTCTTTTTCAGGCTTCATCAGGGTCTTCATATCTTTCCCATGGAGATATCATAGTCAAATCTTCTAGTCCTTGGATGTTGATTTCCTTCTCCATAGTTGCATTTGATGATCTCTTCGTTCCTTTATTCACACGTTTCTTCCCAAGAACTTCTAATTATAGTTCCTTCAACTTTGTCAACCACCTCATATTTCACACGAGGACATATTATGTTGATTTCATCAAGTCAATGTGTGAACCATGCTTCATGCATCCTTTCACAGGAGGAGATAATTCCTTTTGATCATGCTCTTGAGGTAGAGCACTCATTTATGATATCTACAACCATATGACATGACTCTATTTTATCAAGTACAAGATACATACCTCATCTCTTTCTTTTGGTCATCTAGTCTTCCTTGGCAGCTTTCTTGATTGAAACAACTTCAATCCCTTGACCTACTTCACTTCTCTTGTCATCATACCATCATCCATGAGTCCCATACAAGTTGGAATTCTCGACGACACTTGCTTTTTCAATAGGTGAACTTTCCAATGAAGATTTCATCAGAGGATCTTGATATCCTCATCCTGCAAATGCTCCTTTTGAATGATGTATGATGAGCTCTATACTATATGACTCTCTTTTTCCCACAAGTACTCCTTATGCTTCTAATGAGGTTACCAGCAGCTACATCCTTCTATAGGTGACATCCACAAACTTGTATTTTAGTTCTCTTTCATGCTTTCTTTATGATGATGTTACGAGCTCTTGCTTTCAATCGTATGCTTCTATGATAACATTTCCTAACATCATGCATCCTATCATGCTTCTAATGATTCCTACCACGATAGTTATAACAGAAAATTTGAAACAGAAAAAAGAACTAGGTGAGGAAGATTATCTCAATCATAGTAGAGATCTTTTACTTCCTGCTTGGATTTCTTCTTTTCAATTTCTTCCACTTCTTAAGTGATATGGGCTTTTCTTCCCTTTCTCTTTCATTGTTGTCCTTCTTGAGTTTAGGACAGTCGCTTTTATAGTGCCCATATTCTTGACATCCATAGCATTGAACCTTGGCCATATTCTTCTTTCGTTTCTGAGGACCAAATTTCCCAAACTTCCCTTTTCACTTTGTCAGAGAGGCATATGCTTGAGTTTTCTCAATTGATCCTACATCAAATGTTGCCTTAAACCTAGTTTCTTCAATCTTGCATAGTGACCATATTTCATTGAATTGAGTAGCTTCCTTTTTCCCATAGATACTTGATGAAAAGTTGCCCCATTCTTCCAGTGGTGCATTGAGCACTATGGTAGTCATTTCTCTGTCAGACATTATCTCTCCCAATTTTTGTAGTTGATCTCTTATTTCAGATATCTTCATAAAGTGTGAAGCTGCCCCTTCTTCTTTTGATATCTTCATCTTGTAGAGTTATTGCTTTAACGAGATTACCTCACCTGCAATGCTTATGAAGAACAACTCTACAAATTTCTCATAGATTTCTTTTGATGTTTCTAATTTTGATACATAAGGAATGAGGAGATCCTTGATGGATTCTATGAGAATCCTTTGAGCCCTTAATTTCCCTTTCATATATCTTGCAAGTGCTTGAGCATCTTCTTTTGGAGGTTTGGTGATTGAGCCCTTAACATATTCCATGACCTCATTTTCCATGAGGTTCAGATCTATAATTTTCTTCCATGCTAGAAAGTTTGAAGCCCTAACCAACTTGTTGTTTTCCTTGCAAAAAGATATTTGACAGATTCAGATGTAGACATAAATGTACTTACTTGTGAATATGCTCCTTCAACCCGTTGCCTTCTCGAATGTGATGATGATATAGGTTATAGAAAACTTCTTCTTGATGAAGATGGTTTGCTTCAAAAGTGATCCTAGACTCCAAAGAGAGGGAGATCACCTTAGATCTTTTGATGATGATGACAACCTTCCTGATCTTGCTTCTCTTGGACGAGTGGACTTCAAGTTACTTTGATTTGTAGATCTCAACTTGAGTAGAGGTAGCATTTTGGTGCCCTTCCTTGATGATGACTTGAGCAAGGATCCAAAGAATGCTTCTATTGTAGAATTTTTTTATCGATCTAGGATTTTGATACTTCCTTCAAGAAGATGATGTAGATATTGACTTCAAAGTGCCTTGAGGATGAGATAATCTTCTAGATGCATTGATGCTCTTCTAGAAATTCGGTCCTTGATGCTTGAGTGTTCCTTATGGAGCTACCCTTCCTTAAGTTGTCACCTTAGCTCTTATTCCATGTTGAGAAACCTAGCGCAGAGATATTAGATGATTTATCTTATAATGATAACTACTTGTGAGGAATTTTTACTTTTCTTAATTAGGTTCTTCTTGTACTTGATTATTATTATGTGCTCTTCTTCATCAAACAACTATCAAACCATAAAGAACAATGAGACAAATGACACAAGATGTAGGTGATCAGCCAGGGCCAAAACCTCTACAAGCTTGAGAGGAAAACCCAACGAAATCTTCTTCTTATAGAATCTTCAATTGACGAATTCCAAGACCTAGACCCTTGACCAAGAACCCTTTCAAGACCAAGTCAATGCTTCTTCTTTGAGTAGCTCCTCTTTCCAACAAATTCGACCTATCCTGCAACTGCACCTTCGACTTGCCAAAAACTGCGAATCTGACTTACCCAGAAACTACAACTTTGACTTGCCCAGAAACTGCAACTTCCACTTGCCCAGAAACTACAACTTCTACTGCAACTTCGATTCTCTCCTTAGGTAGATTCTCTCTCTTAGAGAACTCGACTTTCAGAACAACTCTTCTTAGTGACCTAACTTCGATTCTGCAACTCGGTTTTACAACAACAATATGCGCCCTAATCCCTCCGCATGTGTTGAGAGAAATAGCCCAAAATGAAACCCCAAAACTTCGACTTTTTCTCCTTCCTTCGACCTCCTCTTCTTCACACTTTTTTTCTTCTTTATGATTGAACTTGTGTGAGTGAGTGTATTCTCCAAATGAGGTCGAGTGCCCTATATAGAGGCTTCCTTAAGCCTCCTATTAGGCCAACTTGACATGTCCTTAGGTTGACTTGTTGCTCCATTAGTCCAACTTGATGTTTGCATGATTGACTTGGTCTTGGAGGGTCTTTTGACTCTAATTTGACTCAAATAATTTTCTTACAATATGTAACATGTCCAAATGGGTCATTCATACATGACAATGACTCAATGACTTTATAACAAACCTAGAAGCACTCAATGGGTGCTTTGACCTATAAAAGAAAATTGTAATATCCCAAACGGGATCTTTCGACTAAATTTGCAGAAAATAATGTAACCCAAAATTTTACGGTAAAATCAACATTTTATTAACAAAATATTTCCATGTAAAATAAAACAAATAGAACATTGCAATCCATTAACACATTGAACAGGAAGAATTTCAGCTTTTTATTATAAATGGCAAACTGGGGGTTACATGCATATCTGACCCAAAATAGTTGAGATGGAATGCTGGCCTCCAATATAATCTATTGCACTGCACTAGCCTCCAAAACTGAACAACTGCACTCTCCCTCCAACAACAGCTGCCACTGAATCAACTGAAAGACAATGAAGCACCAATTGAGGACCTGAATGATCCTCACTCCAATATCCTTGAAGCTCTGTGAAACTCCTAAATGAAGTCTCCTCAAAAAGAGTTGGGTTTTCGTCCAACACTCGACAACATACCCGAGGGTTTCCGTCCTGGGGCTATCGATGGAGTAGAGAACCGGGTTCTCAACCTCACATACAAGAAAAGATATAAAATCCAAGGTATTCCTCAATGGCCTCCTCCTCTTCTTTTATAGATCTCATGGACCCCTCTAGAGCCTTCTATTTTATTATTATTTTAATCATGGAGCACTTTTCCCTCTTATTTTCCAATTAAAATATTTCTTTTTAATGCTGGAAAAAGTAAATCGACCACCACGTCTCCTCAGGTCACTGAAATTCATGTCCAACCTTCTCATCATGTAGGTATTCTTGTTCTAGTTCCAACGAGCTATTACATTAAGGTGTTCTATCACATATTCCTCTCGAAATGCCACCTTGCGCGTAATTAATTGAGTTAAGCGCAAAAATAACTCAGTTTTCCGAAAGTTGTCGAAATGCACTGGAACGAAAGGAAAATTGTGTGGATGATGGAATATCTCAAGTGAATGCTATCGGTCCTCATAGAAACTCCTCAAAACTCCTCCAAAAATCCCCTGGGCCGGCTGATGACACCAACCTGTCCCTGTGACCTGTCTACTCCCAAATCTGGAAGTTCATCCTAACCCTGTCATAATTAAATCCAAAAAAAAGGAATATTATAGACCTTCCACCCCAAGGTTGCTTGCCCTCAAGCAATCCAAATATGTTGGCCACCCTGTTGGCCCGATGCAACTGAGACCCAATGCCCGGATCCCATTCAAACCCCCGGGTGTTGTTGTGTTGTTGTGTCAAGCCATCTGGAATAGACCCCTCAATGCTGAGGTCCCAAACAGATCTCTCACTGCACCTATCATCAATCAATCCTCCTGGATCCCAATGCCACCATGGCCAATCATTGCCCAAGTCCCATGCCTCGAACTGCGCATTGTCTCTGGCTATAGTTGCTGCCCCATGAAGCGAATACCAACTCAGCAACTCTCTCTAATCCAAGTGTTCCTGCCGAAATGTACCCAGAACTAGGAATGATACTCCATTAATGGAATACCAACTCATGACCTCCCGCCAATCTATCCCAGAAGAAGAATCAAATGCAGTGACACCTACATATGGAACAAGTATGGTGTGTTGTCGCCAGTCCATACTCAACTCATGCTGCTATGTCCCGTGTGTCAACAAGCTCTGTCAGAAGGCCCCTCTCTCTATAATAGGCCAAAGTGGGCAAGATATGCTGCGAGCCCCATCGATGTACCCCTAGAGAGTGCTGCTCCCTGAAAGTACTGTAGCTCTGCTAACTACCTGCACCTCATCAGTGGGTCGGCCCAAAGATGGATGCACCACCATCTCCAACAGCTCCTCCCTCTGCTAATCAGGAATGTCATACTCTTGCTATCAAATAGCCTCCCGCGGAACTACCCTATCGACCTCCAACATCTCCTGAGGATAAGTATCTGCAACTACTATCACCCCGCTAGATGTTCATACATCTGTCTGCTCCTCATCAATGGCTGGCCCCAAGGGTAGCTACACATCCATCACAGGCTCAATGTAAACCTCCATCTGGCTCTCCCCAAAAGGACTATCATGCATACTGTACATATCCTCCTCCTCAGCTGACTCATGCTCCACCATATACTGCTCTGACTGAATGCAATATTCCCTTTTTTTTTGGTGTCGCCTACGACAGGGTTAGGTTGGACTTCTAGAGTTAGTAGCAGACAGGTCACAGGTACAAGTTGGTGTCATCAACGAGCTCAGGGGCTTTTTGGAGGAGTTTTGAGGAGTTTCTATGAGGTCCGGTGGCATTCGCTTGATGTATTCCATCATCTGAGCAGCTTGCCTTTCGTTCTGGTGCATTCCGACAACTTTCGGAAAATTGAGTTATTTTTGGGCTTAACTTAGTTAATTACGCTCAAGGTGGCATTCCAGGAGGAAAACATGATAGAACACCTTAGTGTAATAGCTCATTGGAACTGGGATGAAGATACCTACATTATGGGACAGTTGGACACGAGTTTTAGTGACCGAAGGAGACGTGGTAGCCGATTTACTCTTTTTTGCATTAAAAAGGAATATTTTAATAAGAGGGAAAACTGCTACATGAATAAAATAATAATAAAATAAGGCTCTAGAAAGATTCAAGAGATCTATAAAAGAAAGGGTGGAGGCCATTGAGGGATATCTTTGGAGTAGATCATTTTCTTATGTATGAGAGGTTTGAGAACTTGGTTCTCTACTTCAGCCGTAGCCCCAGGACAAAAACCCTCGAGTGATTTGTTGAGTGTTGGATGGAAACCCAACTCTCTTTGAGGGGACTTCATTCAGAAGTTTCACAGAGCTTCAAAGATATTGGAGTGAGGATCATTCGGATCTTCAACGGGTGCTTCGGTGGATTCAGTGGTAGCTATTACCAGAGGGAAAGTGCATCAGTTCAATTTTGGAGGCCAACACAGTGCAGCGGTACATATTGATGGTCAGTTCTCCATCACAGCTCTTTTTGGGTTAGATGTATTTGTAACCCCGGTTATTATCTACAATAAAAATGTTGAGATTCTTCCTATTCAATGTGTTGATAGATTGTAGTGCTTATGTGTTTTATTTAACATGGCAATCTTCTGTTTATTAATTCAGTAATTTATGGTAAAATGATGAGTTAGTGTGATTTCGGAAAAATTAGTAAAATATCCCATTTGGGGATATTACAGTAGTATCAGAGCACTAATATTAGCTCAACCATGGTATTGATTTGAGAAGGCCAAATTCAAGGGTTTAGTCTATCATTGGAGGGAATTTTATTGCAAGGATCAAGGGTTTAATTTTGGAAGTGCCAAATCTCTCGGGGTCACACCTTGTTGCAGAAGAATTTCCTTTCGTAAAGGATGGATAGAAATTGTGCTTAGTATGAAGAGGTCAGACATTTTATTGGCCAAAATTCTGTCAAAAAGAAGGAACGAATAACGAATTCATGTTGTGTTGTCGTGGGATCAACGAGTTTAGTTTTGTTTCACTTCTAAATAAAATCGTTGGCTGAAAGTGAAGTATAAGGATTTCGAAACCCATAGATTAATCTGAAGGCGAGCCACTCATGACTAAGCTAGGAGAGTATCACGACATATGTGGCAGCGGCCAATAACACAGTCAGGATTAACGCCACACACCATGCGTGGGTTGATTCTGGAGATGGGTTGCGTATGCAACTGAGGACAATCAACCAAGGTTTTCATATGGTGCCAAGAATTTGTTCAAGCAGTCGACTTTATAAATCAAGGACAAAATCTTTGAGCCGTCAAGCACCGGGGCTGATCACTTATTACAGGAGCTGTGATTTCATTTTTAAGCCGACATCAAAATGGGGGTCATCCTCGGGTGATAGGAGATCGACTGTCTATCCTTTATCGAGCCCAAAAATTTATTTCTAAATGTCAATCAAATAGACTTGTGAAGTAAAAGTCGTTGTCATTTGTTTATGGAGTATTATGTGTTGTGCAACTGTGGCCGAATTATCGTTGCAAGATCCGTTTACAACCTTGTGCTAGCCATCGTCCAATTGGGAGCCGAATTTGCTTTCCAGTAAGAGCAAAGATCAAATTCAGTGGCCAGTCACGATTCTCGCGATTGCTGAAGGGTCAGAGCCACAGTAAGGTTTAGTCGGGCCGCAGTTTTCAGGGGATGAGTTCAGTCACCAAAAAGGTCTATTTGCGGGGACCGACATAGCACTGCATTGGGAACCGGTAGTGATGCCATCAGTCGACAATTGCCCAGCGCGAAATTTCCAACGTCGAATTTTACCATCGTTAGGACTTTCGTGTGGTTCAAGGTGATAATTGATTCATTGAATTTGCCACGGACCAAATCGGAAAACTGTTAGCTCTCACATCCACCGATCATGTGATTTGGGTCGAAATTCCGACAGTAAAAGTGGGTAGTGGCATAAATCTGGCATGATGATCTGAGGTTGAGCGAGCCATTTGCAGGTGACTGTGAATGCGTGTTGACTCTTTTCTCTGTTGTACGTGAGGTTATAGTGGATGGTATTTGTTGGAGTCTGCTACTGTGGAGATTCATGGAAATTGCAAGTGGTGATTTGTCACTGAGTATGTTTACATTCCTTCACAATTTGTACTTCAGCCACTATGTATTGACTCACCTATGAAATATCTCTACGTTTCACGTTGAAGGATCAACTCAGAATGACTGTATATGGGTGTGTTCCAGTGACAACCATTTTTACACCAGGTTCTTCTCATGAATTCTGTGCACTTTTTTCTTACTCAATAGCTCATATATTTATTAATATGAAAGCATTTATGGGTTTTGCAATATTGAAGTTATAGTGAAGCAAAGAGAATCGTTTGAGGTCATTTTTCAATTCTGACATCTTCATATACCAGCCATATATAAATTCTGGGCCATCATAAGCAATGCAGTCAAGAAAACCCAAACAAAAAAAACTTGGAAAATTCACCATATAACCTATGATTGCATATCAATAGAGACTCAATTGTGAGCCTTGTTGTGGAATATTTTATAAATTGTCCTGAGAACAGAATTCATATCACCTACAAGAAGTTTTTCTAACTGATTGCTAAAATATTCCAAAGGAATTATACCAGATACACGCAGAAAACTACTGTAGAGACATTCTACTTAAGTGGTAGTCACAACCTTCCTTTATATCATTGTGTCATGTATTTGAAGCATTTTCATGGCTGCTTGTTGTCACTGAATTGTATGATCAAGAACATAATTTATTGAGTATGGGTCATTTAAAATAACACAACAATGTCTCAATGGACCCAAAAACCGGGAGGAACAAGAGACCTTTCACCAGAAAGATCCATAATCTGCTCCAACAAAGGCATCCGAGAGACTTACAGAAAGAAAGAGAAGTGGGAAATTGACTTTATGCACTTGGGATGCACTTAAAGAATGGAAGCTCAGAAAATGACTTTCACATGTTGGAGAAATTGGAATCATGTCTTCCAAAGGTAGAGTAATCTGATTGGAGTTTAAATTGGGCTTTGGAGCCATCTATGCTTGCATTGGCACAAGCCAGATTCTTGGAACATCCAAGTGAGAGAGTCAAGCTTATAGCTTCCTCTTGTTTCAGTGATATTTTGAGGATAACATCACCCTTCCCTCCCTACAATGATGATATTATGAAAATAATTTTCAAACTGACAGTAGGAACTTTTCAGGATTTGGACAACTGTGCAGGCTCTACATTTGAGAGGAAACTTAAGGTTTTAGGACTCATGGCCATGACCCGGACTCATGAGGATATGTTTGATCTTGAGTGTGATGGCTTGATTCTGTAGATGTTCCAATGCTTCTTCAGCATTAGGAGACATCATTCTAACACAGTCAAAGCCCACATGCAGTCCATCCTGTCCAGACTAGGTTGTCGAACATTTGGAGGAGAGAGCAGTTGGTCTCACCGTGTTGAATTTCTGAAGGTGTTCTATGCTAAGATGCAAATATACTTTAATCTTCTAGGGCATAACCAAACTAAGATGCAGATAGAACATACCAATAGATCAATGGAAGACAAGCCAAAAACAGAGATATAGGATGGTGGCGTTACGGCGATCAGCAGGATGCTTCAACCAGCAAAGTCTTCATAAGGTCAGCCACCCACATATGTCACACAACCCCAAGACGTCCCATCAAGAATACTCCACAAAGACGCTGCACCAAGAAGCCCTAAACGCAGAACCAAGAACACAGCTCCATCACCATCAAGAGAGAAGAAAATGCCTCCACACATTGTGTGTATAATGAACTATAAGTCTCTCCAATATATAGGCATCTTTGGGGGTGTGTGACACATCTCTTATGCATGTGGGATAAAACAAGCCGACCTTGCACATGTGGAATAAATTCGAAATACATGTTCTGCTCATCCGATCAAGATGATCTTTAGATCGATCTTGCACCTCTCTGAAAGAGGAACCCAATAAAAATATTGGCATCGTAATATGAGCATCACACCATGGAGTTTGGACCTAGTTGTCCAAAATTAACACTCCCTCTCAACTAGGGAGAACTCCATCCACTAGTGCCATCCAAACATCGTGCGTCATCCAGCCGTAACTTGCTTCGCTGGCTTCTTTATTTCAAAACAAAAGGTGAGTCATAAAGACATCACTCACGGCTAACTCGAAGTCAACTCAGAGGTCCAAAACCTCTATAGGACTCAAAGGAGTCACACACCAACCCGAAGTTGGTTTCACTGACCCAAAGTCAGTTGGAGGTCTGAAACCTCTCTTGGACTTGAGAGAGTCATATACTAACCGGAAGTTAGTTTCACTGACCCAAAGTCAGTTGGAGGTCTGAAACCTTGCTAAACTTGATCCCAGATAAAGTGGTTGGACACGTGCCATCCTAGACATAGACAGCACGGCAATCTTCGATGCGTCCATCAGTCTTGCTATGGTCTCTATTCACATTTCCCACCTCATTGGCCAAATGGAAGGTACTTCCCTTGAGTCCAAAACTCCATGGGTAGGATGCTTATGGGGCACAGATCAAAGAGAGGTAAACCAGCTCAATATCATCATGGTGGGGTGGAAGCACACCAACTATGTTCGGCAAGCCTAGCCCTGTGGTTGCTTATAGCACCAAGAAAAAATCCCCAAAACCCCCCTGGAGCTCCCAGAGCTCATCGTCCAACAGGACCCTCCAAATAGGGTCGTTCCATGATTCCAAGATTCTCACGGAAGGTTAGGAACGTGACCTTCCCCAAGGGCATTGTGAGAATATCCGCGACCTTCTCATCAGTTCCTATAAGATCGAGCCTTACGGCGCCTCGCTGTACCATATCTCGGATAAAGCGGTACCAACCATCAACATGTTTGGATCAATCGTGGAACCCGAATCCCCCTCTGCTTATCACAAGGGATAACGGTGGCATCTAGCACATGCTCAAACAGCTCCCAGAAGAGCTTTTGCAACCAAGTGACTTCACAACAGGCCATACATGTTGCAATGTATCCGGCCTCGACAGTGCTCAAGGCTACCGACTTCAGATTCCTGCCCGAAGCAAATCTATGTGTGAAGCAACATCCAGATGTGCTCTTGCGATCCACCACACTGCCAACCCAATCGCCATTGGTATATCCATGGAGTGTCATACTCCCAGCAGTGAATCTCAGCCCATGGTCTATCGTACCCCAAAGATATCTCAAGAGTTTCATGGCACCAACCCAGTTAATGTTATGAGGATTAACCATATGTTGACTCAAAGTGTTCACTACCCAATATATTCTCGGACAGATGTTCCCTAAGAACATCAGGGCCCCTACGAGTTAACGATACTCAATAGGATTTGCTAGCACCGGCCCAGCAGTGCTCCCAGTCAGCGTTTTAAAGTTGAGCTCCATCGGTGTCGACACGGGCTTACAGTCCACCATACCAAATCTTTCCAGGCGCTTCACAATGTATTTTCCTTGAGAAAGGAAAATCTCGCCAAGTCTCTACCAGACCTCCAGGCCTAGGAAGTAATGCATCAATCCTAGGTCCTCTATCTTGAACTCAGATGCGAGCTCCCTCTTACACTGATGAACGAGAGGGTCAGCACCTGTCAGGAAGAGATCATCCACATACAGCATCAGACTGAGAGTCTTTTCTCTATCAACCTTAAGGTAAAGGTTCGGATCAGCATCAAGTAGCTATCTATCCTCTCGTGCCAGGCCCTGGGAGCTAGCTAACTTGCAAACAAGGGTGTCTCGATCTTCGAATCCCAGAGGTTGCTCTTCATACACCTCTTCCTTTATCGCACCATGCCGAAAGGCGATCTTCACATCCATCTGATGAAGATTTCGTCCTTGCATAGTAGCAAGGGTAATAATAGATTACAGGTGCAATCATAATCAATGCCTTCCTAGAGAGGAGTCTCAGGCAAAACAAAAACATTGTCCTATGGTCTAGGGACCTATCCCAAACCAATGTTGGATGAAGCGGGGACGTTTTTTGGAAGCGGATACGCGGAAGCGTCATTTCCCAAAAATCTAGGAAGCGAATCGTCTCGGAACCGTCTACTATATATATATATTTGCATTTATAATTAAAAAAAAACATCCAAAATACCAAACTAGTTGTAGAAGATATGAAAAAATGCATATTTGTATACAAATCAAGATAGATATCGCATTCATTGTACATCAGTGGTTAATTATTTGAGCATCAACCATCTAGAATCTAGATTCTTCTCCTCTTGTCTTGCCTTTGCCTCTACCTCGATTGTCCAGGGATATTAGTCAACATTTCCCAATTTTAATGAAACTACCTAATCCAAGCCTTAAAATATGGTGGAAAAAGCTTAACATGCTTGATCAATGATTTTGACTTGATTGAAAGGTAATTTTTCGCTAAGGACATGAAAAAGGAGTTCAACAATTAACACCACCAACACTAGGGTACATGAGCACATAGAGGGCTTGGTGCTCTTGATTAAATGCCAATCACATACCCTCATACATGATATAATCTAATGAAAAGCCACAATCTCATTGATCCTGAATTCCTTAAAACTGTTAAGTCTATAGAATTTTGAATAGGATATGAAATTCTATTTTCTCCATATGAAGCCCGAGGGGGTTGGAACCACACTCAAACATCCTGAGTCATTTCATGGTAAAGTTAAAAATTTAAGTAAAAGGATGAAAATGAAAGATAAAGGAGAATGTCTCTTTTACTTTAAAAATTTAACATTACCATGATGGGGCATCTAGGAAGCATCTAAGGAGCATCAAGGGAGCACTTTGGGAGTGTCCAGGAAGCCCCATCCCAACTTAAGTCAAAGAAATTTTTTAAAAACAATTTAGAACTCTGCAGAACCGCCCATCTCCCTTTGGATCCACTAGCGATCCGCGCGGATCCGTGCCCAAACCTCCATGGATCCCCAACGGATCCTTTTCTGGATTCCCAGATAGGGAATCTAGAACCGCGTATCGGGCTTGTGTGGTTCCAGCTTTCCAGGAATCGCCTCAAAACGGTGGAACCGCGGATCTGATTTTAGGATCTGCGGTTCCGTCGGAGGATCGCCCAAGGATCGGTACAAGATGCGGTTCCGACCTTGGATCCTTGGTGGGGGGGGGGGGGAGGATTGTGCAACACAATCCTAGACATCACCCTTCATAATGGACTCATACTCTTGTGTATCGCATCCTTCCAAACTTGATGCTTTACAACTTCTTCAAATGATCCAGGCTCATATTGTACTCATGGCAGCTAGATACCTCTGGTATTTATATGGCTTCTTGTTTTTCTTCCGAAATTTCCCCCTTGAATCCATATGTCTTTGAGCCATGAGGGTCTTCTTTCTTTTAGCAATGATATTAGCTCAGGAGCATATACGGTTGTAGTCTCTTTCTTAATGTCAGCTCCTTTTGTGAGAGAAGACATCTATTTTAAATGAGGGCATCCCAGACACCAACTTGGAAAGGAGTTTTGTACTCATGGGCCTGAATCTTATTCTGCTTGTGTCAAAGCCATACAAGAATCATAGCCATACACTGCCATATAGTTGTCATGCATCTTGACACGTATCATATACTGTCATATCATTGATTTTAGTGTTGCCATGATACTATCATATACATCATTTGTCCAAAACTTCACAGGCTTTGCTGACCACGATTCCAAATACTTGATGGTTCAAGACTCCAAAAACGTGACTGTCCAAGGCTCCAAAAACTTCACAGTTCACACTTTCAAGTTTATCATTACGCAAAGTGTAACGACTATCTTGATCTTGACTGATTGAGCCTCCACAGAGATATAACAGAGTTACTGAGGCAACTATAATAATGACTTCTTTATAGTCCTTCACAATGTTGTATTGTTGGTTAGTCAAGATAGCAGAGATCCGATTTTGAGCCACCAGATTGGTTGTGTTGTAGATGATTACCTTTCAAGTTTAAGACTTCACCGAGATTACAAAAACCATGCTACCCACATCTCTGAGCTCCACCGAGACTGTGATGCCCACAGATTCGAGCTCCAATGTGACACTGACACTGTCACAAGCTTACTGCTATCTGTCTATGTCACTGTCATATGAACACTGCATGTATCATAAGCAGGGTCATTGTTATACATTAAGAGCACATAGGTATCAAGGTATTCATCCAAGTTACTGTCATATACAACCATATTAAGGGTCATTGTTATGCGCTAAGGTCACTGTCATGTCTAAAATTTCAGTCATGGATACACTGTTCATATGTCATTGTAACATATAATGATCAAAATCATTTTCATATAACCATATGTTTCTGTCATACAAACCATTCATAACTGTAATGCGAGCCGAGCCATACTGAATACAATTCGAGCCACACAAATTTCGTGCCACAAAGAATTTAGTGATCTTGCCACAGAGATTAGAACCTCAGATATATACAAACCACGAGCTTCCAAAATTACGTGCCTCGGAGATCATTAGCATGTCAAACGCGAGCGCTGAATGTGAAAGCACGTCCATCACCGATTCTGACGAGGATCGATCGTATAAACTGATGAATCCGGTGAACGTAAAACAGGAAGAACCTACCGAGGGCATTTAGGAACCCTTAGCGAGTGGACAGAGGCAGCGCGGACAGGAGATGAAGTCGGACTCCTCTCACGATTCAACAATGAAAGTTATATTTTCTGTAATGTTTGAGCTTCAATGACAGAATATTTTTCCAATTGCGATAGAAAGTCTAGCGATGGGGAATTTAAGTGCAATACTACAGCAAAATAATCGTGACCCTGAGACTGACTTTTATCTGTCGGAGAGCTGTAAATCTTCCATTCTCTCATTCACGCGATGTTTCCAGATAAACAGTCACATTTCCTCATGAAAGCAATCTCCTCTAGTCTGTCAATAACTCTCTCAAGAACATCCTTGGTAATTTTATTAGATTCCTTGCCATCACAATCTTCAACATTATTATTGTATAGGCGAAGCCATTCTTCATCATCAGAATTCACATCATAAACAGCTCGATCAGAAGCGAAAGCCCTACTAACTTGGTCGTTTGCGGTCTTGATGTAGTTGATAGGGCACAGTGCTTTTTCTTGAACAAAGACCATTGCTTTCTTCCAGTAAATTCCAATCTCCAATCTCGTTCAGTAGTTGGTGACTGAATAATAGTAAGGCTGGCACCTGTTTGTTCCCCTCTTATTCGGAGCATTTTTACTTGCTTCTGACCGACTTCCGCTCTTGTGGTTTGTAGGTAAATACCATAAGGCCATCCATCTTCACTGCAAGAATCCATTCAGTTCTGCTCAATTGTCCCAAAGCGACTTTGGCACCAATCTCTCTATGACTAGGGTCACCACCCCCATGAAGCAAGTTACATATCGAAAATAATTGAGAATAGAATTCTGCTTCGTCAGACATCTTTAGCGGGTTTTCTCCAGAACATCGACCAAGTCTTGTGGGTGGATTTGTCTTTCTTAATCGATTCCAGAAATCCAGCAAACTGGAAATTTAGCTCTTCAGATTACTCTATGGTAAACCCATAACCTCCAACTGCACATAGAAACCCGATGAATAAGTATATCTCCGCCATATTAGATTACAGGCCATTTCCACTTATTAAATTTAGCTGAGCTATTTTACGCCCAGAACTCCGAGTGATGACCATAGGTGCGAATCTATTATTCATAGTGTCGTATAAACGACAAAGCCAAACACAGTGTTGAGCTATGGATGAGCGAAAGTATGCTGAGGGTTTGTCTATTCGAGGACTACAACTATCGGGACGAATTGGATGATCCAATTCGCTGGTAAAAGCATACCCAAAAAACGTCGTTTAGGGCCTCAAAACGGCTCCGGAAGTTCAGGACCCGAAAAACTGCTAAAAATAGTAAGTTATGCCGAAACTAAAAAACTGAAAGAGACAATGGTGGGGGCCCAAGTGGAATAAGCGGGTGGCCACCAATATCCACCTGGATCATTCCTCCCCCCTTAGGAAGCAATGGTCCCCATTGCGTTAAGTTCCTCCATGAGATGAGGAAATTTCTGCTGAACTTGGTCCCTGGTGAACCACTTTCCTTGGTGCAAGAGTTGGCCAGCTTTGACAACCCGATATAGTTGGATCCTCTGTTGGCGAGTGTTCTTAATTTGCGTGTCCATGATACAATCTGTGGTGGCCTGTTCCATGCAGTCTGGGTTTAACTCTGTTGGTGTGAGTTGTTCTGCAATGTCCGAAGTGTCCAGTAGAGGTGGGAAGTAAGGACGAAGGCGATCCACATTGAAGACTGGGTGCAGACCAAGGAATGGTGGAATACTAAGCTCGAAAGCATTGTTCCCTACGGCCTTGGTGATGGTGTACGACCCGTATCGGAGCGGGCGAAGCTTGTGGTGAGGTCCAGTGAGGCGCTCCTTCTGCAAATGCAGCCATACTTTGTCGCCCACCTGGAAGTTGTGTGGCACCCGGTGTTGATCATGGCGCTGCTTGTACTTCGCATTGGCTCTGTCCAATATATCATGAACCTGTTGGCGGATGTGTTGAATGCTCTCGATGAAGCTACTTGCTTTGTCAACTTCAGACTGGACGTGCGCTGAATCGGCCTGAGCAGCTGCAAATGGCATGGCTACGTCAATGGGACATAGTGGCTGGAATCCCAAGCCCACCTGAAAGGGGCTATGGCCAATTGAACTGTGGAGAGCCCAGTTATAACTATGTTGTACATAGGGGAGGCTCTCGTCCCATGTGCGAGGATGCTTTGAATTGTACATGCGCAGAATGTGTACAATCATTCTGTTGACGACCTCTGTCTGGCCATCTGTTTGGGGATGGAAAGCTGTGGACTTGGTGAGCTTTGTGTCCAACAATGACCAGAGGCTGGACCAAAATGTGCTGAGGAACCTGCTATCTCGATCTGATATGATAGACTGTGGGATCCCAAAGTGCACCCACACTCGTTCAAAGAAGAGTTTAGCAGTGGCTTCCGCTGTGATATTCTTCTTGCAGGCCGCCATAATGGCCATCTTCGAGAATCTGTCGACGACAAAAAAAACATAGTCATTTCCCTGCTTAGTAGAAGGCAGGGCCGGCATGTAATCCATGGAGATGGATTCCCAAGGTCGACTAGGGGTAGGTAGAGGAGTATATAGGCCTTGCTTCTTGATGGTCGGTTTTGGTAATGGCACAAGCAGTGCAAGATCTGATGTGCTTCTCGACATCCTTTAGAAGGTTTGGCCAATAGAAATACTTCTGTAGTATTGCTACTGTTTTCTCGACCCCAAAATGCCCAGCGACTCGACTGTAGTGTGCTTCCCATATCATCTTGGCACGCTCGCTTGAAGGAACACAAAGGTGTCCTAGGTGACATAAAAGTGCATCCTAGAGGTGAAAATTTGGAACTTGCATGCCCCCCAAGAGTGCCTTGTACGTGTGGCTGAATTCTGGGTCACTCTCATAGAGAAGCGGCCAATCAGAAGTCTCGTGCCCACAAGAGTTGAGCACGGTGGTGAGCGCCACGATCGGTGGTCGGCTGAGGCAGTGTGCAACATTATTGGTGCTACCCTTCTTGTACTTGATGTTCAAATGAAATTGTTGCAGATATGTGGACCACTTCTGATGGCGATCATTCTGCAACTTCCCTTGTGTCTGTATGAACTGCAGGGGTCGGTGGTCTGTGTGGATGATTGTTTCCTTCCCAAAAATGTAATGCTTCCATTGTCGACAGGCTTGCACAATGGAATACATTTCTTTGTCATAGGTGGGATACTTGCGAACTGTCTCAGACAATGTCTCACTGTGATATGCCACTGGATGTCCCTGTTGAGTAAGAACTGCCCCAATAGCATAGTGAGAGGCATCTGTCTCGATCTCAAATGGCTGCTGCAAGTCTGGTAAGGTGAGCACTGGGGCAGAACAGAGGCAATTTTTCAATTCTTTGAACGCCTTCTGTTGAGGTTCCGACCAAAAGAATTTTTCTCTTGCTCCTCCTTTGGTGACTTGACTCAAGGGCCAAGTGATATGAGAGAATCCCAACACGAATCTACGGTAGAAATTAGCAAGACCCAGAAAGCTGCGAAGCTCTGTTATAGTGGTTGGGGCTGGCCAATCCCGAATGACTTGGATCTTGGCCGGATCCACATGCACCCCCCTTTCATCAATAATGTATCCCAGATATTGAACCTGGGTCATGCCAAAAGTGCACTTCTCCAAATTGGCACACGACTTGTGTTGCCGCAGTGTTTGGAGGACTTGTCGGATGTGGTGAAGGTGCTCTTCCCAAGTCTGGCTGAAGATCAGAATATCATCCAAGTACACCACTACAAATGAGTTGGTGAATGGCCGCAAGATGTCATCCATCATCCTCATGAAGATGGCGGGAGTATTCGTCAACCCGAAAGGCATGACCAGCCATTCGAAAAGGCCTTCCTTGGCTTTGAAGGCAGTCTTCCACACATCGGAGGGTTTAATTGGTACCTGGTGATACCCAGACTTCAGGTCGATCTTGCTGAAATATTTTTCACCTTTGAGTTGGTCCAGAAGGTCATCAATCCGTGGGATTGGGTACCTATTCCAGACAGTGATCTTGTTCAGCGCCCGATAGTCAATACAGAGTCTCCACGTCCCATCCTTCTTCTGTACCAACACGATCGGACTCCCACAGGGCGATGAACTTGGTCTGATGTGACCTTTCTGCAACAGCTCCTGAATCTGCCTCTTGATTTCATCATTTTCCAGAACAGAGCGTCGATAGATCGGTCCATTGGGTAGCGGCGCACCTGGGGTCAGATCAATCGGGTGCTTGACCTGGCAGTGCAGAGGAACCCCTGTGGGTGAGGTGAAGATGTCACCGTACTCCTCCACGACCTTATCCATTTGTTGTTGTCGTGCAGAGGGGCCCTGTCTGGAGGTCGTGGCCACAGTCTTCTTCTTGCCCTGGGGGCGGATCATCAGGAAAACGAATTTCCTGGTTTGGGAAATGAGCTTACTACATTGTTTTGCAGTAACCAAAGAGATAGTCGTAGGAGATGGTACCTCTGGTATCCTGTACAACTTATTTCCCAAAGTAATAATAACAGCACGAGGTCGAGACTCATACACAGCATGACGCTTCCACAAGTATGGTTGTCCTAATAATACATCCGAAACATCAATAGGAGCAACGTCACATAATACCTCATCCGTGAAGGGCTTGATGCTATAGGGAAGGCGGCACTGCTGGCTGACGCGGAGATCTCGTCCTTGGTGAAGCCACCCGATGGTGTATGGATGTGGGTGAGCTGTGGTCGGCAAGCCCAACCACTTCACGACGTCTGCTGAAATGAGGTTCTTTTGGCTCCCATTGTCGACAATGAACTGTACAGGGGAGCCCTTTACCCACATCTGGGAGTGGAAGAGGCGTTCCTCCTCCTCTGGATCTTCCGGTTCCTCCTTCTGGACCTTTGTAGTGGCAACAGTGGCGTTGGGCTCCGCATCAATAATCTGTTTCCCTTTTTCATTCCCCTTTTCAGGTTCTGATTCGGAGTCGGAGCATGCATCGGACTCAGAAGCCCTCATCTCGGCCACTAGCGACTGCTTGGCCCGACACTCACTTGTGTTGTGAGTGGAGCTCTTATGGAACTCACACCACTTCCCCGTGTCCTTCTTTGGCTTTACGGTGTTGTTCTTTTCTTGTGGCTTTGACGGGTTGTCTTTAGCCGCCATGCTCTGTCCTTTGTTCTGCGGTTTGGAAGCACCTTTTCCTTGCTTTTGATTCGCAAATCCAAAGTCTCGCTTCTTCTGTTTGAATTTCTGCTCAATCTTGGCAGCATACCGGTATGCCGTACCAAGCGAGGAAATGTTGAGGAACTCCATTTCCTCCTGAATGTATCTGTGCAGATAGCTGCGATACTTTAGCACCAAATTTTTCTCTGAATCTTTGATACCCAACTTTGTGCGCAGGGTATGGAACAGATTCGTCAGCTCATGCACATCTTGATCCCTTTGTTGTCGCAGCGTGGTCCATTGTATATACTTGTCCTCATAGCTCCCCACGGGATAGTACTGTTCCTTGACGGCGTCTCGGAAAGAATTCCAAGTTGGTACGGCCGAGAACAGAGAGGGTTCTGTCTGGTCCTTGTTCTCACAGTAGGTTTCCCACCAGTCCTTAACATGGGGGGTAGCTTTGAGGAGTGCAAAATAATCTTCTCCCGGTCTGAAAAGTCATGAACAGAGAAATATCCTTCTAATAGATTCAACCATCTATCTACGGCATCTGCGTCTATTTGACCCTCAAATATGGGAATGTCAAAATTTACTTGTACCTTAAAAGGAGTCGCCACTCCAGAGTGGCTACTGGATGCAGATGCGCCGCCGGTGGGCAGTCGTTGAAGGATCTGAACAAAGTTATCCATCATCACGTTCCTTTGTTTTTCAAGGGCCTCCTCGAGCAATATTTTGATAGGATCTCCTGCTCCCTCATCTTTCTTTTCGTCCCCCATGGGCGTCCGTCGAGGTTTGCGAGGCTGATCTTGCAAAGGTTCCACCAGATCAAGCCCTAGCTCCTTATACCCCGACCTCGTTGGGGACATGCAAGGAAGGATCGAGAAAAAGCAGACCGCTCTGATACCACTGATCCGGATTTATGCAGGAACGCAACAGAATAAACACATAACCATAAATACAGAGATGCAGCGGAAATAACACTTCATTTCATTAATATCAAGGAACTGAAATTTGCTTACAGACAATGGAAATAAAACTAGCTAGGGTACTGGTAGCTATCTCTGAGAAGAGATGTGGTGGCTACAGACCTCTGAACTGCTTTACAATGAGGCGCGAGGGCCTATTTATTGTTGAGAAACAATGGAGAACCCTAAACATCCCAAAAACCTAACCCTAGGAGATGAAGCGCCAAAACTATGGGCCCCGTTTGGGTAAATTGGTGTTTCAACTTCCCAGGGACGTAACTTTGGCATACTATCTCCGTTTGACGCACATGATACATCATTAGAAAGCTCTATCCGAGGACTACACCTTTGGAGATGAATTTGACGATCAAATTTGTTGGCGCTTTGATACCCAAAAAACGTCGTTCGTGTTTACAGAGAAGTCAGGAGCGGACTAAACAACACCACAGTTATTCAATAATCAAAGAAAGTCAGAATCGTCAGTAGTTTGAACCGATAAGCAGTGGCACGTGACACATTCTCGACATTGTTTCTACATATGTTTTGAACTCTAGACCTCAAGGTGGCTGATCCTAGGACAAAATAATTTAGCCTTTAAAATAAATTCCTCCACCATCTTGCAAAGTTCAAATTCATTCAAAGACTTTTTCGTACCGGCTGCCCTAACTGTTCTTATTTCCCTTGCTGCCCTAGATACAAGATGATGAGCTTTGTCTTCTCCTTAGTTCTGATACCATGTTGAATTTCTGAAGATGTTCTATGCTAAGATGCAAATATACTTTAATCTTCTAGGGCATAACTAAACTAAGATGCAGATAGAACATACCAATAGATCGATGGAAGACAAGTCAAAAACAGAGATATAGGATGGTGGCGTTACGGCGATCAGCGGGATGCTTCAACCAGCAAAGTCTTCATAAGGTCAGCCACCCACATATGTCACACAACCCCAAGACGTCCCATCAAGAATACTTCACAAAGACGCTGCACCAAGAAGCCCTAAACGCAGAACCAAGAACGTAGCTCCATCACCATCAAGAGAGAAGAAAATGCCTCCACACATTGTGTGTATAATGAACTCCAAGTCTCTCCAATATATAAGCATCTTTGGGGGTGTGTGACACATCTCTTATGCATGTGGGATAAAGCAGGCCGACCTTGCACGTGGAATAAATTCGAAATACATGTTTTGCTCTTCCGATCAAGATGATCTTTAGATCGATCTTGCACCTCTCCGAAAGAGGAACGCAATAAAAATATTGGCATCGTCATCTGAGCATCACATCATAGAGTTTGGACCTAGTTGTCCAAAATTAACACTCCTGTTGCTTATGAGCTAGCCCAAGGGCTAGTTGAGCAGAACATTGAGCTTTTCAGGAGAGAGTTGACCAGGGAGGAGCTGCTCCGATTTGGTGGATCATGCAGCATAAATGAGCTGAGGAGGAAGGGACTTTGCTTCATTTGCAAAGAACCTTGGGGGCTTAATCACTCATGTTTGAGAGATGCAGATGAGCTGGCAGAGGTAGAGCAAGTAGACGCTCCTTCTGTATGCCAGGATGAGGACACTTCTTCAGATGGGTCCATGGGATCATATGAGGATGCTTCTGGGGAACAGGAACAGTCATGCAGAGATGATGCCAGTAGGTCGGAGTTGTATTCCAGTGTGCAGGGTGAGTAGTCAAGGGACTCTACGAGAGATACTCAGGGTGATGAGTCACTTGTGACGATTCAGCCGGAGCATCATATGATGGAGCAGGAGTCAACAAAGGAGAATACTATGCACATCATGCATGATAGACCTTTGGGGGAGAGCCAGATGGAGGCTCACATTGAGTCTATGATGGATATGCGGCTAACCTTGGGGTCATCTATTGAGGAGGAGCAGTCAAATGCACAGACACTGAGTACGGTGACAGCAGTTGCAGATCCATATCCTCTGGAGATGTTGGAGGTTGATGGGATAGTTCTGCATGGGGCTAGTAGACAGCAAGAGCATAACATTCTTGATCAGGAGTGGGAGGAGTTGTTGGATATGGTGGCGCATCCATCTTTGGGTCGACACTTTGAGGAGGTGCAGATAGATGCACATGCAGTCAACAGAGCTGCAGTACCCTCAGGGAGTAGCACTCTCCAAGAGTAAATCGATGGGGCTTGCAGCATATCTTGCCTATTTTGGCCCATTATAGAGAGAAGGGCTTTCTTGTGCAGGAAAATCTCATCGGCAGACAAGATAGAGCAGCATGAGTTGATTACGGGCTAGCGACAACACTCCAGGCATGTTCCGTACGCAATTGTCACTACATTGGATTCTTCTTCCAGGATAGATTGGCGAGAGATCATGAGTTGGTACCTTCTTGATGGTACGATCTTCTTTGTAGGGAGCATAGCAGAGCAGGGGCCCTTAGACATGGCATATGATACAGATTCCAGTTGGCAGTGGGGCACAGATTGACATTTCTTCAGCATTCCATCCCAGCTTCAAGAGAACAGGATCAACATTGGATTGAATCAGGGGTTGGATTGGAGAGAGGTGATGAGTTGGTACACAGTCATAGATACAACGCAGCAGGAATCGTGGTCTTCGCCTCATAGAGCAACAGTTATATCCAAAGGCAGTGCACAGCCCGAGCCATGGGACTTGGGCGATGATTGGCCATGGTGGCGTTGGGATCTGGGAGGACTGTTTGATGATAGGTACAGTGAGAGATCAGTTTGGGATCCCAACATTGAGGGGTCTATTCCAAGTGGATTGACACAAGCACATAGTAGCACCAGGGGATTTGTATGGGATTCGAAGCATGGGTCTCAGTTGCGTCGGGCTAACAGAGTGGCCCACATATTTGGATTGCTTGAGGGCAAGCAATCTTGGGGCAGAAGGTCTGTAATATTCCCTTTTTTTTGGTGTCACCTATGACAGGGTTACATTGGACTTCCAGAGTTAGGAGCAGACAGGGCACAGGTACAGGTTGGTGTCATCATCGAGCTCAAGGGCTTTTTGGAATTTTGAGGAGTTTCTATGAGGTCCAGTGGCATTCGCTTGATGTATTTCATCATCCGAGCAACTTGCCTTTCGTTCCGGTGCATTCCGACAACTTTCGGAAAATTGAGTTATTTTTGGACTTAACTCAGATACTTATGCTCAAGGTGGCATTTTGGGAGGAATACATGATAGAAGACCTTAGTGTAATAGCTCATTGGAACCCGGACGAGGATACCTACATTATGGGACAGTTGGACACGAGTTTCAATGACCGAAGGAGACGTGGTAGCAGATTTACTCTTTTTTGCATTAAAAATGAATATTTTAATAAGAGGGAAAAGTGCTCCATGAATAAAATAATAATAAAATAAGGCTCTAGAAGGATCCAAGAGATCTATAAAGAAAGGGTGTAGGCCATTGATGTAACGACCCAACTCGAATTATATGGAACTTAGAAATATTAGCATGCATATGAGACCTGCATATGATAGCTACATATGCATGTATCACGTGTACTGCACTAGTATACATACCCGCTAGTATGGGAACTAAGTAAGTTAGAGTAACGAACTAAATATCGTAATGCATTTATCTCACCGAGATATGATGGAACATCAAGCTAGAGACTGAACGCATGTACCACTCTTATATGAGTATGCGTGGTAAAGCATTATTCAAAATAAATAAATAAATCTTAAAATAATTAAGTAAAGTCAATATCTCCATAAATGACTTGGTCAATAAGTCAATATCCCCATAAATGCCTATAATATCTACATTAATGACTATAATATGTTAATAAATCTAAGATATTTATTAAAATATAATATTTTAAGATATTTTTCAAAGATATTTATTAAAAGATCATATTCTAATAAATATCAGGAATGGAGTTTGTGTATAAAAAGGGAAGAGGGGTAAACTTGATGAGCATGGGTAGTGAATGGGTAAACTGACCCGGATGCTGTCAGAGGAGTTCTAACTGCATGGGACATACGCAGTGGGTTCGAGAGTTCTAACAGAGTTATGGAATGCTCTCGATTGTTATTGGAGTTTTGGGCACAGGGGCCAGAAGACTTGTCTTCTGGATCTGGGGACCGGAGAGGTTGACCTCAGATAGGCTAGGAGGAAAACGACGGTTTGGTAACGGAAGCTGGAGCTATGGCGGATCAGGAACGTCTTCAAACACGGTTTCAGGTAAGTATTAATTAGTCAATTGATAAATATATTATGCTTGAAAAATCCCATTTTGAATGGTGTAATATGAATCTTGTGAATGATTGTTAATTTCAAAAATTAAGAGCTTTACACTTATGTACATTTGAGATTGATGGTTAAATTCTGAAAATGAAAGTTTAAGGTTCTTACAATTGAGGTATATCTTTGGAGTAGATCATTTTCTTATGTATGAGAGGTTTGAGAATGTGGTTCTCTACTTCAGCTGTAGCCCCAGGACGGAAACCCTCGGGTGATTTGTTGAGTGTTGGACAGAAACCCAACTCTCTTTGAGGGGACTTCATTCAGAAGTTTCATAAAGCTTCAGAGATATTGGAGTGAAGATCATTCAGATCTTCAACGGGTGCTTCAGTGGATTCAATGGTAGTTGTTGTCGAAGGGAGAGTGCAGAGTTCAGTTTTGGAGGCCAGCACAGTGCAACAGTTCATATTGATGGCCAGTTCTCCATCTCAGCACTTTTTGGATCAGATGTATTTGTAACCCCAGTTATTATCTATAATAAAAGTGTTGAGATTCTTCCTATTTGATGTGTTGATAGATTGCAGTGCTTATGTGTTTTATTTTACATGGCAATCTTTTGTTATTAATTCAGTAATTTTATAGTAAAATGTTGGGTTAGTGTGATTTCGGCAAAATTAGTAAAATGTCCTATTTGGGGATATTACACTAAAACGTCACAAGTGACTCATCATCCTGAATATCTCCCATACAGTCTCCTGACTTCTCACCATGCACACTGGAATACAAATCCGGCCTACTATTATCAACTCCACATGACTACTCATGCTCCATAGAAGCATCCTCATATGACCCCATGGACTCATCCGAAGAAGAGTCATCATCTTGACATACAGAAGAAATGTCATCCTGCTCTACCTCTGCCACCTCACCTATATCTCTCAAACATGAGTGATCAGGCCCCGAAGGTTTTTTGTAGAAGAAGCAAAGTCCCTTCCTCCTCAACTCATTTTTGCTGCCTAATCCACCAAATTGGAGCAACTCCTCCCTGGTCAACTGTCTCCTGAATAGCCCAATATTCTACTCAACCAACCCTTCAGCTAGCTCATAAGAAGCAGGTGAGACCAACGGCTCTCTCCTCCAAATGCTCAATAATCTAGTCTACAACACTCGACAAATGGCATCATGAACCCTCATACATGATGACAAAACGCATTGCACATGTGCTATGATTGTGTTAGGATGATGTTTCCTAATGTTGAAGAAGCATTGGAACATCTACAAAATCAAGCCATCACACTCAAGATCAAACATGATCTCATAAGTCGTGGTCATGGCCATAACCTCTAAAACCTCAAGCTTCTTCCCAAAAGTAAATCTTGCATTGTTGTCCAAGCCCTGAGAAGTCTCTACTATAAGTCTAAAAACTTTCTTCATAACATCATCATTGTAGGGAGGAAAGGGTGTTACTATCCTCAAAATATCACTGAAACAACAAGCAGCTATAAGCTTGACTCTCTCACTTGGATGTTCCAAGAATCTGGCTTGTACCAATGCAAGCATAGATGGCTCCAAAGCCCAATTTATACTCCAATCATATTGCTCTACCTTTGAAAGACAAGATTCCAATTTCTCCAACATGGGAAAGTCCTTTTCCGATCTTCTATTCTTTAAGTCCATCCCAAGTGCATAAAGCCAATTTCTTACTTCTTCCTCCTTTTGTAAATTCCTCGGATGCCTTTGTTGGAGCAAATTATGTACCTTCTTGGAGAAGGGTTTGTTGTTCTATTTCAAGGAAATAACTTCTGCATTGTCTAACTTTTTCAATTTGTTTAGGAGTTCTTCCATGGTTCAACACAATGATGATAGGAACGTTTGTGATAATGACGTCACTGTGTTTTCTTTGAGTTTGAAGTTGTTTCTTGATGAAGGATTTCAACAAACAGTTTTTAAGTGCATTGATGGAGGTGTGGTTTCTTTAGTCGGTCCAGTAGCATGTGACAGCAATATATATAACTCATAAAATCACTTCAGAACAATTGAACGGTATTCAGATTGGACCAGCAACATATATATGGATAGAGGCGCTTCTTAAACATTCATTTATCCATAAAATAATTCCTTAGGAGGTTACATAGTGACAATAAAGATATAGTGACAAAAATAGAAGAACCTGAAAAATATGTTGTTCCTCAGCCATCATCAGCATGCAAAGTGCAGTCCTCTGAGCCAGCTACAAAAAGCTATGCATCTCTGATCTTCCACATGAGAAATCAGTTTGGTGATTTAACCCCCAACAACATTCCGGAGATGTCCCATTCAGCATACAAGTTCAACTCCTGCTACTCTTTTAAATAACAATAGTTCTGAGTATAGACAGTGTTGTCGCACAGAATGTCTAGGCACCGCGACACTGGCTCAGATCAGGGGCTGTCACGCTGATCCCCAATCTCTCTATTTAAGTTGTCTCCTTGCAGGCTAAGGGGGGTAGACCCTAACAAAATGGAAGAAAGAGAACCGGTTGGAAACTAACCATTTCAAGAGACACAGTCAAATGACCAAGTACTTGTTAAGATTTAACAAGATTTTACAAATTCGATTAGATTAAAAGTTTAAGACCAGTGCCTTATGGAGTCAAATTATCCGTTACGAAATTAAGATCAAGTCGCTGGTAGATAACTACTGCTAAAGATGGCAATTATCCTGTTATAAAAATTCAAAATACCAATCCACCACGACAATATTCAATTCTTCAATTAGATGTTCAATTTATCAAACTGAAAGATAAGCCCTTTTTCAATAATGTGATTTAACCTTCGATCAAATATCAACTCATAATGCATTTAAACAAAATATTTTCATAATCCTTCAATATCATGCATTAACAATGTTCGATCTAGGAAATAAAGACATCCAATTTATCATCACTTGAAATATTCTCAATGGTGACTAGGCAATTAATATCAATTTCAAGCAATTAAAACCACAATTAGAGCTCATTAAACGACCATTAATCCCAATAGATGCTAATCATGAAAAATATTTCGAACTAGGCGCAAGCTTTAAATAATTTAAATTCTGAAAAGATATTATCATGAATCGAGTAACCTAAGCAAGATACCTGTGCAATAGATTACTCCACAAGAGCCATTAATCAACAATCCATTAAATTAATCACCAGCAGAATATTAAGAACAAGTTTACCATAAAATGTTGAAGAGGAACACCACTATCAAAATAAAACCCCAAAGTCTTCGTTTTTATTATTCCAAAAAATATTACAAGAGAGCTTCAAGAGCGAGTACACGATCAAGAGATCAGATGACTGAAAGACTGACAAAGACCTCTAATTTATAAGATAAAATCTCCAACGGCTAGTTCAGTTGATCCATGTTAAAGTAATCTCGACCGTCAAAAAAGATTTAATCATCATTTAATCTCGTCCGTCAAAATTATGAATTTTTGAGGAAATTCGAATTTATCATTTAATTCCTTTTTAATTAACTCCAAAATAATATTTTTGAGTTAATTTTGACTTTGACTTAACTACCAAGGCCCAAAGGTCCAAAATTTCTCGAAATTCTCAATATTCTCTTGCCCTAAAACCTTTAAAAATTTATTTTTTAGGGACCCACGAATTTTGCCTTTGAAGACTTTTAAATCACCAAAGACTTAAAATTAATTAAATTTCTGGCTTAGGATTTTTAATTTAATTCAGCCAAAAAATTTAATTAATTGACTGAGAGAATTATTTTTCCAACCCTCTTTACATAAGATAAATACATTTAGATGCATGAAGGGGGAAAACCCATTCGAATAGACCCTCAAATAGCTACCCAATTCTACGACTCAAAACATGATCTAGTAAACCAAGTAGTTTGTAATAAAATACTCTAGTCAATTCGCTAGGATTATTCCCAAACTACTTTTACAAAGACTTGATAGAAAACACTAGAACTCACTTAGTATCTTGATGACAAAACCCACCCTAGCTTTGGGGTGAGGCTAGAGGGAAAAACTTTGCCGATCACTTGTGTCGAGAAACACAAATGAATCAGTGAGACAAAAAACCTCCTAGGGTAGAAACTGTCACCATAAACTAGGCTTACCTAGGTTGTAAGCACATGAAAAATAGAATCTCTTCTATCATTTATTATTCTACTTAACATGAAAAGTAAATCTACTCTAACTACAAAATGAAACGCTGAAATGACAAGGTGTAAGGTTAGAGATACAATACAAAGAATGCCCTGTGGCATCAGATGTGTTCAATATAGTGCATACTGAGCATTTGCCTGCTTTCAGGCAAGTCTGTAGGTTGCTTTTCAGACGTGCCATGCGCGATCTTGCATATTGTAGGACTCTGTCTTATCCGAATATCAAGCTACTCTCGGCCATTAGATGCATCTAGCCACTTACTTCTTCTTTTTTGCTTTTTTCTTTTCTTCTTAGTGGGTTGTGATGTCAGCAATGAGGCCACTGTAGGTTTCCTGTCCTTATCTTGAAGACGTTTGTACGAAATATCTAAAGAACCTGGAGTGTGACCAATCTTATTCTGAATATACTCTGTCAATGGTGACACATTAACCTGATCACCCTCAGTTTTCCTTTTATTCGGGTCGCCTTCAATCAACCACTTTTCGATGGAAGAAATGGTCTCCTCATAATAAGATGGAGCTTGCTTCAGCAAACTGGGAGGCCTATGATCTATTGACAATTCTGACTTGGGTTGGATTTTCTGTATATGTGATCTTTCCATTTTTTCCAACTTATTCTAAATAACAGTCATTTCCTGGGTGTGTCTTGCTTCCATTGCAATCATATGGCTTTGAATAATGGACATCTCATTAGAATGATTAACTTCCATTATCTTTAACCTGTTTTCCATGACATTTATTTCCTATGCATAACTTGCTTCCATGGCATTTATCCTATTTTGAAGATTGATTTGGTTAGCTTCCATGTTTTGAATCATTTGCGTATGATTGGGTTGCATGTCCTTAATCATTTGAGTTGATTCCTTAACATAACTTTCATGATCTTCTATATGCATGTGATAGTCCTTACCAACAACATTAATTTGATGGCTCGACCCTGCCATTCTACTATCTATGATTCTTTTGACAACATGGCAAGTAACCTCTTCATGAAGAGCATTACAGGCTCTACAAAAAGGCAGAGCTTCATCCACAAGATTTGCAGACTAAAGTTGATTTGGCGATCTCTGCTCATTAGATGGGCCTCTCTTCTGCAAAGCATTATTATTTCTAGGTTGGAAATTTTGTGCTTGAGATCTTTCCATTTGGACCAACCTAGCCTGTAAGACAGTTATTTGTTCAGAATGATTAGATATTAACTTTTCTTGATCAAGTTCCATGCTTTCAAGTTTTTGCATCAATTGATGCATAAGGTCTTCATCAAATTCTTTAATTTCTTTTCCCTTAGATTCTGTCGAAAACCTATCAAAATCTGGACTTTTGGACATTCCAGATGCTTTCTTATCCTTTTCAATCTCCTCATCTAAACCTAGGCAGCCTTATAATCATTAACCTTAGCTCGCCTCAACTCATAAGAAGTATCAACATCAAAGGCATCAATATAACAATCAAAAAGGAACTTGGCAGAAGGTCTATAATCTTGAGGTAATTCTTTAATAATACCATTAAACCTCTTATTAAATTCCTCTACCCTTTCATTTTCTTTTTTCTCTATGACGTTGATATCCCTAACCATATGTTTATCTTCCCTTTTATACCCAAACTTACCTTTAAAGGCAACTATAATTGATTCAAAAGTATTGAATGAATTATTGGGTTTTTCAGTAAACCATTCCATAGCATCTTGCTCAAAAGTAAGAATAAAAAGCTTCATCTTTACATCCTCGAAGTCGTTATTTAAAACCGCAAATTTATTTCACCAACCAGTGAAACAAAACAAATGAGCTTTAACACTAACCACATTATTTCCTTGAAAAGTAGGTAACCTTTCCATGCCATTGTTAGGAAGGCCATTTGGATAACCTTGGATGTTAGCAAAGTTACAAGGGGCAAACAAGTCCATGATGTCTTGCTCAAAGGGATAACCAAATGGATGTTAGAGAAATATATCATTATTCAAGAAAAGTCAAGAGATCCACAAGAAGCGAGCTTTTTAGCAGAAATTCTTGGAAGAAATGAAAGAGTTGGAGTCGCCACTTGAACATGAATCTAATTCTAAAACCAAAAAAAATAGTCGAGAGAAGCAGATGGATATCAAGGGGGGGGATTATTGTCTGGGAGTAAATAGATGAATAAGTGGAGTCGCCACACAAACAAGAAGCCAACCGAAATGTCCAGGTGCTAAAGGTGCAAATGATGAAAGGATAAGTGAGATGACGAAAGATAAAGCAATGAAAAGATGAAGAGATGGAGATATGAAATGACGCCGGAAAATGTGATCCCGTGTGATAGGCTAATGAATGGCGAAAAAAGATTAGAAGATTATAAAATGTCGTTAAGACCAAGGACAAAAAAACTCTATCCCCGGCAACGGCGCCATAAACTCTTGTCGCACACAATGTCTAGGCACCGTGACAACAGCCCAGATCGGGGGTTGTCACGTTGATCCCCAATCTCTCTATTTAAGTTGTCTCCTTGCAGACTAAGGGGGGTAGACCCTAACGAAATAGAAGAAAGAGAATTGGTTGAAAACCAACCAATTCAGGAGACAGTCAAACGGCCAAGTACTTGTTAAGATTTAACAAGATTTTACAGATTCGATTAGATTAAAAGTTTAATACCAGTGCCTTGTGGAGTCAAATTATCCGTTACAAAATTAAGATCAAGTAGCTGGTAGATAACTGCTGCTAAAGATGACAATTATCTTGTTATGAAAATACAATCCACCACAAAAATATTCAGTTCTTCAATTAGATGTTCAATTTATCAAATTGAAAGATAAGCCCTTTTTCAATAATTTGATTTAACCTTCGATCAAATATCAGCTTATAATGCATTTAAACAAAACATTTTCATAATCCTTCAATGTCATGCATTAACAATGTTCAATCTAGGAGACATCCAATTTATCATCACTTGAAATATTCTCAAAGTTGACTAAGCAATTAAAACCACAATTAGAGCTCATTAAACGACCATTAATCCCAATAGATGCTAAGCATGAAAAATATTTCGAACTAGGCGCAAACTTTAAATAATTTAAATTCCAAAATGATATTATCATGAAAGGACCATCGAATTCAAATGCTAGACATTTCCAATCATTTCGAATTAAAATGATATTCTTGGCAATTCGAATCCAGAATTTTAAATTGAATCTATAGTCAAACTTCAGATATTAAAATTATAATCTCACCTTTGACTATGCAATAATTTAGATATTTAACACCCAGGACAACTTTTTTTTAATTTTTTAATCTTTTTGAGATTTTTTTTTTAAAGTTTCATTAAAGTTTTGGGCCTTTTTTAAATTTTTTTTATTTTTCTCAAAAGAAATCTAAAATTAACTAAAAATAAAGAAATTTGATTTTGAATTTTTAAAGTTTTTCTTTTTTAAAAGGTCTAAAGTTAAAACTACCAAAAAAAGAAAATTTGAAATCTAAAGTTATTGAAACTACAAGCTAAAAGTAAATAAATCTAAAATTTTACAAAAATGAAAAGTTCAAAATTGAAAGTGTTAGATTTTTTTTAATTTTAAAGTTTTTTTAAAAGTCTAAAAAAGAAAACTAAAAAAATTAAACTTAGGCTAACCTAACTCAGCAAATAACATTAAGGGAAAAATAAAAACAAAATTAGAAGGCATTAATGTTTTATGCAGATCCAAAATGAAACTAACGTAGAGTAAAAAATAAAAAATAAAAGAAATTGAAATGCAAAAAGATTTTGTTTGTATGCAGGTGAGCAAGGCTGCTGACAGCGTGAAGTGGAGAAGGGCGACAGCAGCAATGAGGAGGCAGCACAGCAGTGAGGATGATGGCTTTGACTGCGGCTAACAGCGTGAAGGGGATTGAAGGGTTCGGACAGGAGATGCAGCGAGAAATTGAGGTTTGCACAGCAAACGGAGAAGAGGGACAAAGGTTGAGGGTTCACGCAGGAGGAGCAAAGGATGGACGGGTTGTAGAGAAGCTGAAGGGAGTAGTGATAGAGGCCACCATGAAGATTGCAGTGGATCGGACACAGAGTGAGGGCAGCGGAAGCTGCAAGGAAATGAGGAAGCTGCACGAAAATGGCTCACGCAAGAAATGAGGCAGCAGATAGAGAAAAATGCATTGAAAGATGGATTGAAGGAATACAGCACGGATAGCAGTGTGCCGAAAAGGTCGAACAACAAAGAAAGGGCTGGTAGAAAAGGAATTAGCGGCGTGGAGAATGAAGGTAGCCAACAACATGAGAAGATTTGGCCGGCCAGCAGACAGAAAATTTGCAGGCACACTAGTGCATAGAAACTTAAATTTTTCCTTTTACCCAGGAGAATTAAATTCAATAAATACACCTGCAATTATTTAATTCTTAAGATGGAGATCAAGCCCAAATCTGCAACCAGATTTGATCCCGAGACCAAATCTTACCCTCCAGGGCCTAGATCTGGCTCAGATCTAAAAAATCTTCTTTGAAAATCTCCCAGTACAACCTGCACAAAACCAGAAAGAAGGAAACCAAAAACCCAATATATGCACCAAAAAAAAAAAAAAAAAGAACGAAACCCCGGTGAGTAAAATAAAAAGAAGCGAGATTTACAATGCTATTTTACAGATGAAAGCCCTGATGGCCAGATTTAAAATCATTCAGCACAATTCAGAAAAGAAGAAATTAAGAGAGAGGCACAAGCCCTAAAATAACCCAGCAAAAAACAGAATTTAAGATAAGCGCAGGGAATTAGATCTGAAGGGCTCTTCAGATCTTATTTCCTTGGGAGTCAGTTGGTCCAGCTGAGGACTTCCCTAAACGCCCAATTCTAAATCCGGAAGATTTCTGCAAACTTAAAGTTAAATTGTTAAATTAATAGAGAAATAAGATAAAATATAAAATTTTCAAGAGCCAGAGGTAACTGCTAACTCGATCCAATTAATATTCTTACCCTAAATCCAATAACCTAAGCAAGATACATGTGCAATAGATTACTCCACAAGAGCCATTAATAAACAATCCATTAAATTAATCACCAGCAGAATATTAAAAACAACTTTACCATAAAATGTTGAAGAGGAACACCACCATTAAAATAAAACCCCAAAGTCTTCGTTTTTATTATTCCAGAAAATATTACAAGAGAGCTTCAAGAGCAAGTACACGATCAAGAGATCGGATGACTAGAAGACTGACAAAGACCTCTTATTTATAAGATAAAATCTCCAACGGCTAGTTCAGTTGATCCATGTCAAAGTAATCTCGACCGTCGAAAAAGATTTAATCATCTTTTAATCTAGTCCATCGAAGTTATTAATTTTTGAGAAAATTCGAATTTATCATTTAATTCCTTTTTAAATAACTCAAAAATAATATTTTTGAGTTAATTTTGACTTTGACTTGACCACCAAAGCCCAAGGGTCCAAAATTTCTTGAAATTTCAATATTCGCTTAGCCTGAGACTTTTAAAATTTTAATTTTTAGGGACCTACGAATTTTGCCTTTGAAGACTTTTAAATCACCTAGGACTTAAAATTAATTAAATTTCTGGCTTAGGATTTTTAACTTAATTTGGCCAGAAAATTTAATTAATTGACTGAGAGAGGATTTAATTATTTTTCCAACCCTTTTTACATAAGATAAATACATTTAAACAAATGAAGGGGGAAAACCCATTTGGGTAGATCCTCAAATAGCTACCCAATTCTGCGACTCAAAACATAATATAGTAGACCAAGTAGTTTGTAATAAAATAATCTAGTCAATTAGCTAGGATTATTCCCAAACTACTTTTACAAAGACTCGATAGAAAACACTAGGACTCACTTATTATCTTGATGACAAAATCCACCCTAACTTTGGGATGAGGCTGGAGGGAAAAACTCTGCCGATCACTTGCGTCGAGAAACACAAATGAATCAGTGAGACAAAAAACCTCCTAGGATAGAAATCGTCACCAAAATACTAAGCTTACCTAGGTTGTTACATACATGATGGTATTACTTAGATCATTTACATCATAAACATGCAGAATGGGTTCACATCGTTTACAAAATTATCGACTGATGATGAAATCCGAATGGTGTGAACACTTCGAACATGATGAATCCCATTTGAAAAAATGGGGGTGTACTGCTATGGGGTCATTGACACAGAGTGGTCAACAGACAGCAATAGGATTTTACACACAGTGAGGTATAAGAACATTGGAACCTAGTTTATATATGATGAAATATCTTCAACAATGTTGCAGAAGGCAGACATTTGAACAGGAGTATTCCTCAAGGAGCAACCACTTTGTTCCTTTGAAATGCGTACTCTGCTACAGCCTCATAAAACCATAGGTCCACACAAAGTTGAAGCTAAATAAGCCCAACACGTTCAACAAGTGGTTCACACCCCGCCTATTGCCGATATCCTCTAGAAAACGGACTCGTGCTCCTCTCTAGCAACAGAAAGCTCAGGAAATGGGGAAATAAGAGCCAGCCAACGCCGAATTTTTTTAGTGGCCTGGAAGTTCTATCTTTTCCTTCCGGTTACTCTAAATGATATGGTGACAATGTGCTTGTAATAAGCAACTTATTCACAACAGTAATGGGTACTCCAATCAACCCACGAATAACATCAACAGATTCGATCTTTCTTCTGTGGTAACCTTCACCCACTGAAAATGACAAAACTTCTCTAGTGGCCACTGCAAACTTCAATTTTCCAGGATATGGTCTCGGTTATGGACAACTTGACCCATATAAACATACACCCACCTGGAGTGTTCACCTCACTGTTACAAATTCTCCTAGGCCACCAAATGCATCGTAACTGCTTTGTACGCATAGGGGATGGTGTATTATAACACAAGGAGTAAAACACCCCCACAGTACCCATGCTCAACGACAAGTGGCACGATATGAGTCCAATCTCCCTTCAAGTGCACCAGCAGACAAAAGTATGGCTAACAACCTCAAACAGTAAGGGAAACGGTTACTTTTAATGGAGAAAACTTGGACTCCATGTCTCTGTCTGAACTCGTCGCTTTCCTGGAGATAAATTTCGGCCTTAGGAAATGGTCCTCCAAATCGGAGAGTTGACCTTCGCTGCTAAAGAATTTCAATGTGAATAGGAAAATAAAAATTGGCTTTGTAATTTTAATTCACGGCCCCAATGTAATCTGAAATATTTCAGCTTGAAATCACCGTGAATGTGCAATTAAAATCCTCCACACTAAAATTCCATTCCTCTTTTGGCTTTATAAAATATATTTGCGCCCCTGATTCACCTTTATAAAATTAATTGGGCTTCAATTGCATTCGACGACATTGCCACGGGTGAGTGATTCAGAGGGCTATAATAATTCGGCCTTGCGTTTGATTAAGTTACGGGTTCGGACCTTCTCGGCCCTTGAAATTTCATAAACTTTTGGCCGAAATATATTTACGGCTCCCTCTTTGATTTGAATTTGGCTCACGGCTTTACAAATAAATTCAATCTTTTACTGGCTGCAACAATGTTTTGGAATTTGCCACAGCCTCTATAGCTCACGCTCAAATATTGTTTGTGGGTTCGACCACAAGAGAAATCCTCAGCGGCAGGTCATTAATCATGGTAACCCTTCAATTCCACCTTCCCAATTTTGGTGCCCTAACCCCTGCTGCAAGATGCATGCTTCATACTTGAGCTTGGCTATGTAGAATCGGGTTCAATAATTTGGCCACTGGATAATATTTGGCCTTTGTTTCGGGCAATTATAATTTGGCCAATGCTTACCTTCTTCCTTATAATGTAGCTTACAGCCTTTTTCCCAAACATTATAAAATTACACTCCCCTTTGAATTTCTAACTTTGTGCCCAATTTGTTGAACCTTTATTAAGCCTTCAACAATTTGACAGGGATTTTGCCACACAATAAAAATTGGTCGAGCCTTTTATTAATAACTTGCATGGATTGAGTTTTTGTCTTCCCCGAAAAAATCCTCCAAAAATAATCACTGCAACTGGGCATTGAAAAACCTGTAGGCTGCGTTAAGATCGATGCGTTGATACCACTGTAATATCCCAAATGGGATATTTCGACTAAATTTGCAGAAAATAACGTAACCCAAAAATTTATCGTAAAATCAACATTTTATTAATAGAAGATTTCCATGTAAAATAAAACAAATAGAACACTGCAATCCATTAACACATTGAACAGGAAAAATCTCAGCTTTTTATTATAAATGGAAAACTGGGGGTTACATTCCCAAACGAGATATTTCAACTAGATTTGCAGAAAATAATGTAACCCAAAATTTTACCGTAAAATCAACATTTTATTAACAAAAGATTGCCATGTAAAATAAAACAAATAAAACACTGCAATCCATTAACACATTGAACAAGAAGACTCTCAGCTTTTTATTATAAATGGAAAACTATGGGTTACATGCATATCTGACCCAAAATAGCTGAGATGGAATGTTGGCCTCCAATATAATTTGTTGCACTGCAGTGGCCTCCAAAACTGAACATTTGCACTCTCCCTCCAACAACAGTTGCCACTGAATCAACTAAAAGACAATGAAGCACCAATTGAGGACCTGAATGATCCTCACTCCAATATCCCTGAAGCTCTGTGAAACTCTTGAATGAAGTCTCCTCAAAGAGAGTTGGGTTTTCGTCCAACACTCGACAACATACTCAAGGGTTTCCGTCCTTGGGCTACCAATGGAGTAGAGAACCGGTTTCTCAACCTCACATATAAGAAAAGATATAAAATCCAAGATATTCCTCAATGGCCTCCTCCTCTTCTTTTATAGATCTGATGGACCCCTCTAGAGCCTTCTATTTTATTATTATTTTAATCATGGAGCACTTTTCCCTCTTATTTTCCAATTAAAATATTCATTTTTAATGTGGGAAAGAGTAAATCGGCTACCATGTCTCCTCAGGGCATTGAAACTCATGTCCAACCATCTCATCATGTAGGTATTATCGTTTCGGTTCCAACAAACTATTACACTAAGTTGTTCTATCACATATTCTTCCTGGAATGCCACCTTGATCATCAATAATTGAGTTAAGCCCAAAAAATAACTCAATTTTCAGAAAGTTGTCAGAATGCACTGGAATGAAAGGAAAACTAGGCAGATGATGGAATATATCAAGCGAATGCCACCGATCCTCATAGAAACTCCTCAAAACTACTCCAAAAAGGCCCTAGGCCCGCTAATGACACCACCTTGTACTTGCGACCTGTCTGCTCCCAACTCTGGAAGTCCATCCTAACCCTGTCATAATGAACACCAAAAAAAAGGAATATTACAAAAATTCTCTTGAACATGAAACCTAAGCCTCACGCCGCACAATAATAAATTTATTTTTCTCTTTTCGTTAAATACATAAAATTATGATTACATCTGTCATTATGAAGGTCGAACCTAGTTACATATTTCAACATTACTTCTCCTACTTATCCTTCTTCCTAAGAGGACACTCGTGTTGTAGTGACCGAGCTCACCACATCTAAAGCACTTGACCTTTGACAGGTCCTTCTTTCTCTGCTCCCCCTACCTCTGACTAGTACCCTTTGATGTGATGGCCACTTTCTTCTCCTCCTTCACCCCCTTCGATCTGCTACTGCTGCTGCCACTAATGGAGCTCTTTAGCAAACCTCGCCTCAACTCATCATACTGCAAGTCAGACCACATCTTATCCTATTCCGATAGCTTGTCTCTGCCCAATATACTTTGGACAAAAACTTGCCACTCCTTAGAGACATTGTTCAGTGCCAACCTCACTAGCTCTATTGGTTGAGGCACTGTCCCAACAACTGCAAGTTGATCTCAAACCTCTGGAATTTAGGTGAGGAAGGGATTTATGTCTTCCCCCTTCTGCATCCTGATGTATCTCATCTTTTCTTCCAAGATCATCTTCCACTGCTCGGAAGTACCATGATATAGCGTGGAAAGAGCATCCCACATCTCTTTGGTAGTATCCTTGCCAGCTATGTGTGAGACTATGGTCCTGAACTCCATCGAGGATCAATTGCTTCACCTTCGCCATTTTCTTCCTGTATTCTTTTAGCTGATCTGCATCCTGGGGAACTACCACAACATTGTTTATGTAGAGCTTCAAGCCATATTCATCCAACAAGAAAGACATCCTAGCCTTCTAGATGACATAGTTGGTGGAACCCTCCAACCTATCCTGATCTCTAAGAGATGTTGTAGCCATCTCTAATATAGTCGAAAACTCCCTCTTTCCCTATGCTCGGCTGCTACTCACACTCCCTTCTGGAATGCATGGATCTGCTAGTTATTAATGCCAATCTACCTGGAAAAATCGAACTTCCCTGAGAAAAATTGAACTTCTGAGACTCGAATTTCCCTGAGAAAAATTGAACTTCTGAGACTCGAATTTCCCTGAGAAAAAATTCCCTTTGTTGTGTATGTTTTTCTCTTCCACCCAACGCTGATTTTGCTGCAGCAAAACCCTCTACGTCCAACCAAGGAATCTACTCTGCGAAAATTTGAGCTGCAACTACTCCCTCTGACTCTTGGAATCACTACCCTGGGCAACTCGACTTTTCTGCATCCCTACAACTGAAAATCGAATTTCTACTCCAGCAATTCGGCTTGCCTGTCTGGGTACTACACTACCTCTGAGAATTTTGTTCAACTGCTCCCACTGAACAACGAAATTCTCACCTCCTCTTTTGAGTTTTCAGGATGATCACTCGCACTCTAATACCATCTAAAAATTTCACTATTGAAATCCTATTGTAGCAACTAGAATTAATTCTTCTAATTGTTAATTAATTTAACAATTTATTTGCTACGACAAATACCAAATTAATCACACTGCAACCTTCAAAAATAAATTGCGGAAAAATAATAGCGTTGGAAACTGAGAAATGTTAATTTTTCTTGGGGCTATATTATTCTTTGCTTTGATAATTGCATTTCTTCATTAACACATTAAGTTCACCCCATAACATCATAACGTTATTCAAATTTACATCATTATTTAACAACACATGCAACTATGTAGAAAGAACAATATCATCATCATCAACAATGCAAGGAACATAAAGAAATAGTAGAAGAAAAGCATTCACACATAGAGACACCGGGATTAGTCGAAGATATGGGAAAAACCCACTATGGGGAAAACTGTTTCAAATTCTTCTTCTTCTTAGATTTTCATCAAATGATTCAGCAAAAGAGAGTACAATGATCCATATTTTCATCTATGCAACTAACCAACAAAAAGAACTAGAACATCAATGAAATGAACCCAACAATGTTTCTACTCAAAATCTGATTCTGAAGTTTGTAAAGAACTGTCACTTCTTGATTTGTGGTAGCATCAGATGTGCTCCAAGTCTCAAATTTTGTGGAGAGGCTTAGGCACATGTATTAAAGATAACCCATAAATTGTTTTGGGAAATTCCACCCAAAAACAGTTTTATTTGATAAATTAATTATTTTTAGTGAGGACCCTAAGTCTAACTTAGGAAATTAAAATAATTAAAGGGTATTAATTTAAATTGTGGGTGAAACTTCTAGAAAAAGCAAATCAAGTCTAAATGTAATCTTAGTCTTTGATTGGAGATCTAATCTCGATCATTGAAGTCTCAACAAGAAGGCTTGAGAGTCATTTGTAAAATACACTGAAAGGATCTAGTGATCGAATTTTCTAACGGAGCGGTGCTCGGACGAAAACTTCGATCTAAGTGATTCTTCATTGTAGAGAAGGGTAGAGATAGTATCCGGAGAGAAATATTTCTTAGCTAGAGAATCATTAGCAGACAAGGGTAGAGAGAGATCAAACAGCTACCGCGCAAAGCCAAAGAGGCTGACGCAGAGCCATGCAGGGCTACGCAGAGGGCCAGAGGAAATCTGAGGGTTTGCTGAAAGATCAATTTCAGAAGCCGGAAGTCGAGGTGTGAGACTAGGAGGCAGAGATTGGAATTTCTGTGGAGCAAATTGATTCACCACTTGAGTGACGCAGTGCCAAAAGGGTTGACGTTGGGACTGCGCAGAGCCTGCCAAAGGCACATCATTCAGTGGTCAAATCAACCGGGATTTCCTATGATAGGGTGAGGTAACCTCACTAATCTTTTTGTCAGTGATATTCTCTATAACTTATTTGTCCGGTGACACAATCAGAGATGTATTCAAATTAACTATTGCTTAATAATAATATCCTCAGATATGCTGCACCGGTTTCCCGCATTGGGATTTTCCGGGGATGTTTATAAAAAAATAACAGTGTCCTGTGTGTGTTATTTCTCTTGTTCAGTTTATTTTTTTCACATATAATTTAATTAAGTGAAGGTTGCTTCAGTAACTACTTCAATGTTTTCAGAAGTAATCTGCAGAATAACTTGTTAAATGTAATTTAAAAGTAGGAGAAGTAGTTCAGTTTGTTGCAGTAGGATTCCAGATCTAGGACTTGGGATTTTCACATTGTATCAGAGCATTGATTATGGAACAGGAAGAGTGTGAAAATTCCTAGATCTAACAATCTCAGGAATCCTACTGCAATCAGTTGAATCTACTTCACCTACTTTGTAAATTACATTACAAAATTACTTTAGATTACTTCTTGAAACATTGAAGTAAATTACTAAAGCAACCTACACTTAATCAAATATGATTCTGAACCCCGGATGCGGGTGACAGAATTGATACGACTGCCAATCACATCCCACATGCCATGGGTAATGGAGATCCCCCACCCAGAGCTTCACCTGCTGTGGATCCGCATTCTGTTAGTTACTCACACGAAACTCACAGAACCACCAATGATGACGAAAGGAGGGGAACTACATCATCTTGTCCTGAGCATCACCTCGCAGCCACCATCCTTAATGACCTTTATGATTAACTTGTGTTGGAGCCATATCCCTCCCCTCAAGCCTACTCAGGTTCTGAATCATCACACGCAAATGCATGTGAAGCCTAATCATTGTTATCCTCATCGTACCCATCCCCGCCCTTATAAAGAGACGAGCTCTCAGGCCCCTTCCATACTCGGTCTGTCATCTTGGTTTTTCGCCTCTCTTTCTCTGCTCAGGCTTCTCCCTGACTTCCACAGGCTGTGAAGCTCTACTCTCTGTGTAGCTCTGTGCAGTCCTCATTAGGCTGTCACACCCCTTCTCGCGCTTTCGCCCCCCAGCAACTCATTTCCCCTGAGCCCCTGCGCGGCTCGCCCTTTTGTGCTTCCTTTTCTTCTGAAGTGCTCCCCCCTACCTCGGTGCGCAATGGCTCCCAGACTTCGCCAATGAACTATCCGTGGAGGACAGAGAGGGGCTCTCCCAAGCCGTTATCACCATGGCGAGGATAATCATCTTGAGTTGATAGATGGCTCCTCTTCCCGCACCTTTGTGCGTCATAGTCCTGAACCTGAGCAGCATGCAGAAGCCTTTGGTCACTCTGCGCAGAGAGGTAGACGTGGTCAGACGAATTCCACCACTCCTCCAGAGACGCACCCCCAGCATAGCAAAACTGCCTCGGCACCGGTCCCTGAGAAGGCTGAAGAGGATACGGACATCTGGGTAATGGACTCAGAGGGGACTCCCCCATTCTCTGCGCATTGGTTAGCACTCCCAGGTGGACAGTGGCTGATGCACAAGCCCCTACTTGCCCCATTGTGGAAGAGGACCCCTACAGTGATGATGAAGATGGAAAGTGATGTCTGCGTGGCCGCACAGTTCTCCTACGGTTTTTGTTATGATCGCCATCAATGCCTATCTGCTACCGTTTACTTTATGTTACTAAGATATGTCAGTGCTTCTGCGCTTAATGTTTTTTTCCTGTTATAAGTTTTGTCTAGGCAGGTCTCCTCCCCCGAGGCAGCCCAAAAACCATGTAACAAAGGCTGGGATAGGCTAAGCGCAGCTTGCCTACCCAGCCTGTAGCATATGTAACTTTATGTTTTTGAATTAATAGAATAGCCCAGCTTACCAAAAAAAAAAAAATATGATTCTGAAACAAGGAAACTGAGCACAGAAAAACATACACATAGGATTATTATTTTTGGACAAAAGTCCCCGGAAAAACCCAATGTAGGAAAACTGGTGTAGCGGATCTGAGGGTTTGATTTTATTAAGCAATAACAAATCCTGAATACATCTCTAAATACCTCAAGGGCTATTTAGTTACATAGAGAGAAATAATGGCAAAAAGATTTGAAAGATTACCTCACACAATCACCGAAAAATCCCAACTGATCCAGTCACTGGATGAGATGCCCCTGGCAGGCTCTGCACTGCCACTGTGCAGTCCCTACGTCACCCTCTCTAGGCACTGCGTCACCCACCTGGAAGATCAATCTGCAGTCCAAAATCACTGTTCTCAGCCTCCCAGTCTCACACCCCGACTCTCGACTTGAGAAACTAATTCTTCTGCAAAATATCGGATTCTCTCTGACCCTCTGCGTTGCCTTTGTGTAGCCCTGCGTGCCTCTACGTGAGAGATGCTGGATCAATCTCTGCCTCTCTCTCTTGATGTTTCTCCGGCTGAGAAATCACTCTCTCTCCGGAAGTTATCTTTGCCCATCCCTGCTGTAATATTCCCAATTAGCAGACAGCTAATTGGCATATTAATTTTTGACTAAATTTTTCCTTTCTAAAGTTCAATAGGAAATAAAAGGGTGAAGGGACCCATAACTCAACATCAGAATAAAAGCACTTTCCTAAAGTCACTAGGCAGAATAATTAAAAGACAAAGCGGGGACCCATGAGGCCAAGTGACAACGCAGGAGAGGAGGGAGCGTGGGGCTTGGCAGTGCAATGATAGCGTCAGGCCAAGCAACGCAGTGGCAGCGTGGGATAGGCAGCGTAGAGCAGAGTGGGGACAGCGCAACACTAGTGGGCCCAAGGGAACGTTAGAGGCTCATTAGCATAAAAAGGGGATGAAGGAAACATTTCTCATTCATTCATACATCGTCTGATTTTCTATCTGTCAAGACTAGAGCACGCTTAAGTTGTTTAGCTGAGTCTGCAGTGTTGTTTAGCACACGGGTGTCTCCAAGCAGAAATCCCAACCTCGTTCTCGGGGGACTTCGAGTGCTCGCTCAGGAGAGGAGCCATACCTTCAGTTTTTGAGAGCAGCAGTGTTGGATCAGCCACCAGGATTACGCAGTCATCCCCAGGGCAGCGCAGTCACTTAGAGGATTACGCAGTCTAGGAGGAGGACAGCTCTGGGAGAGGAGAAAGTTTGTGGGATTTCAGTACGGAGGTTTGTGAGGGGATCGGCCCTTCCATAGCTAAGTTCTTTGGGTAGTTGGAGGCCTTTCCTTCCAGCATTTCATCACAGAGGCCAGCATACCCAGCAGAAGTGCGTAGTCATCCCAAGAGGGTGATTTTCCGGGGTCAACCATTCCGGAATTCCTTCGCGGGTTATTCTGGGTTTTTGGAGGAGAGTCTGGGGTCCGAGTTTCATAATTTTCTGAGCAGTGGAACGACCTTATCTTGCAGCCCCTTTCCAGCCAGCAGCAGCATTTTCAGCAGGGTAGTGCAAAGGATCCACACAGAGAAGATTTGGAGAGCCCTTTCTGAGCAGAGAGAGAGAGATCAATTCAGCCTGCCTAGAGCAGGCCAAGGTGCTATCATTCTGAGCACTCATTTTACCTTTCCCTCATTTCATAAATACAATAAAATGGCTCAGCTGTTCTGATTTATTTGCAGTGTTTTCTATGTATGCTTCTATTCGCTGTAGTTTTTATTATGTTGCTTTGTATTGATGTCTATTCCCCATTTGGGATATTACAGTGGTATAAGAGCTCATAGACTTGGCTCAACCAATGGAGCAATCAATCTATGACACCCGAAGATAGAGAGTTCATCACATACCGGAAGTAGAGGTAAGGGGACAGAGAGCGTAGGCTCGAAATCACACCTGCAGAAGAGGATAACGTTCCGGTTGAGGAAGACAAAGGGAAGGTACCAATGGCAGATGAGATAGATGACGGGAAGGAATGTGGTAACCTCCTCTTGAAATTAGTACAGGAGCTTTCCAAAAAGATAGAGGAAATGGGGCAGAAGATTATTGGAGAAAACAGACAGTGTGAGATCCCAAGGGAGTTTCACAACGGAGAAGGGTCCAATACTTCTCACCATGTTTTGGAGCAGAACGCTACGCAACAGGTGGTGCTACGCACTCCCCCACATTCCACCATACCCACATTGTTGACTTCAGGAGCAAGAACGGGAGTACTCCAGGAGCCGGAGGTGGCTCATTATGGGGAGTATTTTGCAGAGTATCAGTCGTATGGGTCGGAGTTTGGAGAGGCCCTCACCTTCAACGAGTTTTGCTAGCTGAAAAACAATAGCAGACCACGCAGCCAGAGTAGAGGAGGAGGGTACACACAGGGAAGTGACCTGCAACATACCGTGGGCAGATTTTTCTTGCCTACCTATGATGGATCATCAAAGTGTTCGGCTAAGGCTTGGGTGGAGAAGTTGGACATCTATTTTCAGTTGAACCAAATGGTGGAGGTCGAGGCTATCAAGGTGGCAGCACTGCACCTTGAGGGGGAAGCCCACAACTGGTGGTTCCACGGGATGTCTACGTTGGGTCACGCAGGGATGACAGTGTATGCAAAGTTCACTCGGATTGTAGTGGAGAGATTTGACCGAAAGGACTCGGAGGAACACTTTGTTGAGCTGACTAAGCTCAAACAGTCTGGGAACCTGAAGACTTATATATCTGAGTTCCTAAAGCTTTCAGTGATGGTGCCAGACTTGTCAGTGGCCAGGAGAGTATATAAGTTTATTGACGAATTGGCAGATCCTTTGCGTGGGCTAGTCAGATCCACTAGGCCTACTACGTTGCAGGACACAGTAGGGAGGACCAAGGACTTGCAAGATGCCATGCCAAGGGCGAGAGCTCCTTTTCCCAACAAACCAGTGTTCCAACAGAAGGGGAAAGACATGAGAGCTCCACCCCCGAGGGGGAACCAAGGCCGAGGGCCATTGGATGATGATACCCGGTGAGATTTGAGACGGAGAAAGCTATGCTTCACTTGACAGGAGCCATGGGCACTAGGTCATCGTTGTGTCGCGTGGAAGACACACTACATTGAGGTCTTCTCCAACAGTGAGGGAGAAGAAGAGGCATATGAGGAGTTGGAGGGAGATGCCAGTGTTGGTGCACCAGGAGAAGATCATCCCAAGTATTTGACGTTGAGAGTCCGAGGCACGGTCCAGGGACAACGTGTCTCAGTGTTGGTCGACAACAGAGCCAGACATAACTTCATTGATGCTCAAATAGTGTAGCGGAGGGGCATACCAACCGAGAGTTTTGATGGGTTTTCCATGTTGGTTCCAAGTGCCAAGACCATGTAGTGCATGCAGTATGTTTCGGCATTAGCAGTGACCATGGGGACATACACCATGATGGATCACTTTTTCGTGGTCGACATTCCAGATACCAATGTGGTATTGGGTGTGCAGTGGCTTATTACGCTTGGTAAGGTCACTACAGATTGGGAGACATTGGAGATGGAGTGGACGGATAAGAAGAGTGGGAAGCACGTGATGATCAGAGGTATGCATACATAACCTCCCCAAACAGTCTCGGCAAACCGGATTGAGGAAGATTTCCGAAAGGGAAACGTAGAGCGGGCAGTGGAGCTACGTATTTCAGAGGCAGGAGTCACAGGGCAGACAGTGCATCCCGATGTGCAGTCTATATTGGACCGTTACTCCACGAATTTTGGGGTCATACCACCGAGGCAACCACCAGACCGGAGGTTTGAGCATACTATTGAGCTGGAGCAAGGGATCTAGGCAGTGATCACCACCCCCTATAAGCACCCCAAAGCCTACACGGATGAGATTGAGCGAGCCATACATGAGCTCTTGGCGTTGGAACACATCAGACCCAGTACTAGTCCCTCTGCTTCTTCCGCAGTCTTAGTGAAGAAGAAGGATGGCACATTACGGATGTGCATTGACTACAAGGCACTCAACAAGAAAACCATGAAGAACTGTTACCCCATCCCTAGGATTGATGAGCCGATGGATGAGTTAAGGGGAGCGAAGTTCTTCTCGAAGATCAATCTGAGGTCGAGATACCATTAGATCAAGGTGAGGGACCAGGATGTCCCCAAGACTGCGTTCAGATGCCACTATGACCACTTTGAGTTCTTGGTGATGCCCTTCGGGCTGACAAATGTTTCGGCCACCTTCTAGTCTTGTATGAACAACATCTTCCGTGGTCAGCTGAGGAAGTTTGTGCTGGTATTTTTCGATGACATTCTCATCTAGAGTCGCACATGGGAGGAACATTTGCAGCACGTTGAGGTCGTACTGCGTATCTTGGAGGAGCAACATTTCTATGCTAAGCTATCCAAGTGTGAATTTGGGCTTACAAATATGCTCTACTTGGGGCATATCATTGGAGCGGACGGGGTAAGGGTCCATGAGGAGAAGATCCGAGGGCCATCCGAGATTGGCTAGAATCGAAGAATGTGACAGAACTTCCAGGGTTTGTAGGCATCTACACCTACTACCAGAAGTTTGTCAAGGGGTTTTCACAACTTGCAACACCCCTCATGGATCTCACCAAGAAGGGGGCTTTTGGATGGACTGATGTTGCGCAAAGGGCCTTTGACAGGCTCAAGGAGGTGATGAGTAGCTACCCAGTGTTGGCATTGCCGGATTTCACGCAGCCCTTTGTACTGGAGTGTGATGGTTCAGGAGAGCGGGTAGGAGCAGTTTTGAGGCAGGTGGGGCATCCTATCGCTTTCGAGAGTCGAAAGCTAATGCCACACGAGAGATTATACCCGATATACGACAAAGAGATGTTGGCCATCGTCCATACGTTGGCCAAGTTCCGGCAGTACCTGGCAGGCAACAGATTTTGGGTAAGGACTGACCAAAACAATCTCTGGTTTTTCCTTGAGCAGAAACAATTACAAGAGAGACAGCAGAAATGGGTCAACAAGATCCAGGCCTATGACTTTGACATCAAGTATGTCAAGGGGAAGAACAATGTGGTGGCAGATGCCTTGTCATGGAGACCAACAACGTTGTCCTTGATGAGCCTTGACGCAGGCTGGAGAACCCAGCTGTTGGTGGAGTATTCCAAGGACCGTTTTGCTTGTGAGGTATTGGATGGGCAGGTGACAGATGACAGGTATCGAGTGATAGATGAGGTCATCTATTACCGGGACAGGATTTTCTTTACAAGTAACTCCCAGCTCAGGGAGAAGATCTTGCGTGCGGCCCACGACTCACTGCTTTCAAGTCATCAGGGGTTCACCAAGACTTACAAGACCATTCAGGAGAGGTTCTCATGGAGGGGCCTCAACGAGGACATACTCCGGCATGTCAAGGAATGAAAAGTTTGTCAAAGGAACAAAGGAGAGTTGAGTCATCCTGCAGGTTTGCTACAGCCACTTCCCATTCCGGAGGGGAAATAGGAGAGCATCTCCATGGATTTTATTACAGAGTTGCCCATGGTGCAGGGCAAGGATTGCATCTTTGTAGTTGTTGATCGACTAACAAAGTATGCACACTTTTTTGCCATTTCCACATGATATACTATTTCACAGGTAGCCGATTTGTTCTTCCGGGATATTTTCAGGTCTCCCAAAGCCTATAGTCAGTGATCAGGACATCCGGTTCATGGGCGGTTTTTGGCAGGAGTTATTCCGTTTGGTGCATACCAAATTGACACCCAATGCCAGTTATCACCCACAAATGGATGCACAGACAGAGATAGTGAACAAGTGGCTGGAGGGCTACTTGAGAAACTGTCTCAGAGCAGCAAAAGGCTTGGCTGCGTTGGCTTCATTTGGGAAAATACTGCTACAACACAAAATTCCATCTGTCAATCGGTATGTCTCCATTTTATGCTTTGTATGGATATCATGCTTTAACTTTTTTTGATGTCATGTTTGGAGCAAGCAAGGCCCCAAAGGCCAAAGATTGGATCCAAGAGAGCCAAGACATACTCCGAGCTCTCAAGAACAACCTGGCCACAGTGCAGAACCAGCAGAAATTGTATGTAGACAAAGGCCACGTAGAGAGACAGTTTGAGGTAGATGATCTAGTTTACCTCCGTCTTCAGCTATACAAACAGTCCACACTAAAGCAGAAAGGAGGAGAGAATCTCAAACCCCGCTTCTATGGACCATACAGGGTGATTAGACGAATTCGAGAGGTACTGTATGAGCTAGAGCTACCGACTGGGAGCCAGATCCATAACATCTTCCATGTCTCATGCTTGAAGAAAGCTCTGAGGCAGCAGGTGACTGCCACTAGAGAGCTCCCACCTACAGATGATGAGGGGCATCTGGTGCTGCAACCGGAGGCCATTCTAGACACTCGAGAGAGACAACTGAGGAGCAGGAGAGTCAGAGAATATCTGATCAGGTGGAGGAACCTTCCAGATGAGGATGCCACTTGGGAGGGGGAGAAGATTCTGCAGCATCCATCCTTGTAGTTGCTCGAGGACAAGAAACATTTTGGCAGGGAGGACTGTAAGCCAATCCAGTGTTGCGCAGAGGAGGAAGAAGAGGGAGCATATTCAAAATTTTCTTGATGGCCATGGTAGCTTACAGTCCTCAAGATTAGGACCAGTTGGAGGGCGCTTCCAACTATGTAATCTGGAAGGAGAGAATTACATGCCTTCTAGATGAATACGATCTCAAGCTTTTCGTGACGAGTACGGTAGTTGTCCCTACAAATCCAAATCCGCTGAAGAACTACATAGCTGATATGGCAAAGGCCAAGAGGCTACTCTTTGATGGAGTCAAAGATCATATTGTGTCCCACATAGCCAGCAAGGACACAGCTAGGCAGATGTGGGAAGCCTTAGCAGTGTTATACGAAGGATCTTCCGAACAACAGAAGATGTACTTAGAGCAGAAACTAAGGATGATGCAGATGCAGAAAGGGGAGCACCAAGATTCATTTCTCTTGAGGCTTCAGGAAATCCATGATCAACTAGCAGTCGTGGGGTCCACATCTCAGCCTACCACGATGGTAAGGCTAGCCCTCAACGCAATCACAAAAGAATGGCAGGTTTTTGTCCAGAGCATCCTAGGTAGAGCAACCTTACCGAGCTGGGAAGAGATGTGGGTTTCTCTCCAGCAAGAAGAGCTAAGGAGGGACCCAGTAAACTGCAAACTTGACGGCAGGAGTAGCAGTGGGTCGAAGTCGAAGGAGGAGGAGGAAAATGCAACCTTTGCATCCAAGGGGCAGCAGGAGCAGCGGAGACGGAAGAAGGACGTCTCGAATATAAAATGCTTCAGGTGTGCTGAACTTGGTCACTACGCAACGCAATGTCCACTGAAGAAAAAGGACAAGGACGAGAAGCATGATCTGAAGGCTATGTCCGCAAAGATCGAAGAAGATGAGTATGCCATGAGTTCCCACGCATCTCCAGGAGGGAGATGGAGGAATATTGAATAGTAAGTTCGCAAGAACTTCAGTTGGGCAGGATCCTTGAGTTGTCCACCTCTTGGATCATGGCCTTGTTACGGGAGCCCAAGGTCAGTAGTAGCAGGCTGAAGGAGTTTCATTTGGTGCAAAGGAGTGTTGGAGCGATAGATGCAGTAGTTAGTGCACCAGAATCTTAGCAGCGCAGTGCAAAGTTGCAGCAGTACAAAAAGGCACAGTGCAAAGCAGCAGCAGCGTAGTGCTTCAGAGGGACAGTGTGAGACTAGCAACAGTCAAAGTTTCAGCATCAAGATGCATCATGAACACTTGTTCAGATTTATGGATGTTTTTCAGTCGCTTCTCTCCGCAACTGAGTTGCAGTGCAGAGTTAGCAGTGGAAGTGCTAGCAGCAAATGCAACATTTGAGAGGGAGTTGCAGTATGGATGTAGTGTTGATCGTGGCAGGGTCAGCAGCATCGCAGTGGTTGGTGGACATGTCAGACATCAGTAGCGCAGAAGGAGATGTTTCAGATTCAGAGCTGTGTGCAGCAGGGCATAGTTGCTAGAGCACATTCCTCGCTAAGAGGGAGTGTTGATTTGTGGTAGCATCGGATGTGCTCTAAGCCTCAAACTTTGTGGAGAGGCTTAGACGGATGTATTCCAAATAACCCAGAAATTGTTTGGGGAAATTCCACCTAGATTGTATTTTATTAAGAAATTATTTTATTTTAAAGTGACCCTAAGTCTAAACTTAGGAAAATAAAATAATTAAAGTGAATTAATAGAATATGGGTGTGATTGTTCTAGAAAAAGCAGATCAAGTCAAAATGTAATCTTAGTCATTGATTGGGGATCTAATCTCAGTCGTTGAAGTCTCAATGAGAAGACTATAAAGAAGACTTGAGGGTCATTTGGAAAGACACACCGAGAGATCAAGAGATCGAATTTTCTTAACTGAGCAGTGCTCTGAGGAAAACTTTGATCGAGAGATTCTCACGCAGTTGAGGGGCAAAGACAGTTTTGGTTGGAGGATCTTCTGGGCCAAGAATACTCAGCATAGAGGTAGAGAAAGACATAGAGGAGGCAGTGCAGTGCCCAGAGAGGGTGACGCAGGACCACGAAGGCCACACGCAGAGGCATTGTAGTGTTTCCGAGCAGTAGTCCGAGATCCAGCTGGGAGATCGAAGTTCTGAGCCGAGAGGGTTGGAATCAAGATTTATGAGGGATGAACGATTCAACGGAGGAGGTGACGCAGTCCTTCAGAGGTCCCCACGCAGGGCTATGAAATTACTACTTAGAGAGTGTTGGGGTTTCGTCAGTTCAACTACCGAATCAGTCGGGACTTGCAAAGTGAGGTAATCTCACAATTTTTCTTCTGCCGAGTGATATTCTCTGTACTGGATTGTCATAAAGGCATCCAGAGATTGTATTCAGATATAATTGTTGCTCAATAACAAAACCCTCAGATTTGTTGCATCAGTTTTTCTGCATTAGATTTTTCCGGGGACATTTGTCCAAAAACAACGGTGTCATGTGTGATATTCTTATCTTTTGCTCAATTTCTTGTTTCCGCACAGTAATTTAATTAAGTGAAGGTTGCAATAGTAATTGCTTCAGTATTATCAGTAGAACACTGTTAATAACTTGTTCATTTTAATAACAAGTAGGAGAAGTAACTTCAGTTGGCTGTAGTAGGATTCTGGATTTGGAATTTTCACAATATTTACTTTTTAGGGAACACTCTAAGAAAGTAGTTGGTGGAACAAAGGCATGTGTTAGCACCTAATTTGAACCTTAGGCTGAAGGAAGGCAAATCAGGGTAACCTTAAACCATGCTTAGCGTTGTAGCTAGCCCTACAAGGTTAGGAGAGGGCTCTCTCGGTGAAAAATATTCAATGAAGTATAAGAGTAAACTAATTTTAGGCTAGGTATAATAATATGGAAATGTTTTTTATAAATTATTAGGGTTGTATGGAACAGATGAGGCAGTTTGAATCTGGGGAATTAGATCAGAGATACAGGGTATTTCATGGGGCAAGATAGGCAAGGATTTTAACAATTTAGTTTAAATAATGATGGAATGGTAAGACTGGTGAGGAGCTGAAAAGGGCATAGCAGATGGATCCTTTTCAAACAGAAGAAAACATAGAGTATTGAATGATTTCCCAAGGCAGAGCATTACACAATGAATTCTACCTATCTATCTTGAAAGCATTCAACCAGAGATATGAATGAATGAACAAATTTACAGATGAACACAAAGGAAAGAACAAAAGCTAAAATTCATACCACAGGGATCCCACAAATCAAAGTTGCATATCTTTATTAATTCCCTGCCAAACTGTTACAAATGGAGCGCAGAGCATCCTCAGTGATTTCCAAACTAATTCCACACTTTATTCCCCCTTTACAAATGACTTAAAAATTAAATTAAATAGACAGAATTTTGAGGGGAGCAAATACACAAAAAGAGGAGTTGTTTTACTAGCTCAAAAACTGAAATCTGAACATAGGAAGAAGACCAACAATTGGCCCCTGAAAAGAGGGAGAAACAATACGTATTGACCGTTTTGAAGATTTGTTGTTACACTGAATGAACGAAAATAGGAAATCTGAAGAATAGATCCCTATTTTATCATTGCTGTAGAAGGCTCTGTCTCACATTTAGCTCTCGGCCTTTGACTATTATCTTTGTCTTTATTCCTTTGAAGAAAAACCAACTTTTGGAGAGAATGCCTTTTGAAAACAACAAAACTGAAATTATGCCTTTCAATGAAGAAAAGTCCCTTTTGAGTGGAAAAAGTAAAGGAAAGGATGGGGAGCCCCTTTGCCATTCCACAAACTGAAATTATGCCTTTCAATGAAGAAAAGTCCCTTTTGAGTGGAAAAAGTAAAGGAAAGGATGGGGAGCCCGATTGCGATCCAAATCGCAATCGCAATCGCAGTCGGAAGGGAGGGAAGGTATTTTGGAATAGAGCGATTGGAAATATGCGATGCGATAGCGTATAAGGGGAAAGGGGCGATGGAAATCGTCAAATGGAGATCGCAGTGGGAGAGGCATGGGCACAAAGTATTGATAACTTTCCATGCGATTGGGGAGAAGTGCGATGAGGTGAATAGATAAGTCGAAGGAATAATGGGGAGACCCCTTTCAAAACAAATAAAAATGGTTTGGCATTTTTACAAAAGAAAAAATAATTTTGCGTTGAAAAGAGCAGAGGGCTTAGTGGGACCGGGGACAATCGCAATCGCAAATTGGGGCGAGAAGGAGAGCGGGTTTAACACACAGCGAAGAAATGCGATTGCGATGGAGCGATGGAGTAATAAAATAGAGCGGGGGTAATAAAAAACAATGTCCGATGATATAAATTCTTTGAAAACAAACAAAAATGATTTTTTGTTCTTTACAAAGGAAAAAACCCCTTTTCATTGCAAAGGGCGGAAGAAACTTGAAGTGGGACCCGGGCAGTAAATCGCAATCAGGAATCGGAGGGTGAGCGAAGCGATAATTTGTAGGACCGCTGGGAGATTTGCGATGCAATGGATCGCAATCGCAAATCGGCGAGGGAAGGGAGTGGAGGCAAAGGGAAATGCCGATTGTGATTGGCGATTAATCGCATCGGAGAAATGAAATCGGGGATGGGTCAATTGGGATATGTGATTGATACGTTGCGACTAGGTCGAAAGGAGGGGATTGCGATGCGATTGGAGGAGGGGACTTGCGATGAATCGCATCGGGGATTTGCAATCGGGGAAGGATCAATCGGAGGTACTCAATCAAAACTTATGAAAAGGGGGTTGCGATCGGAAGAGAAAGGAAGGGTTTTATAATAAAAAGCTTTAAAATTATGTGAAAGGGTGGTAAGGTTACAAAGTCTAAGGGATAAATGGGAAAAAGGCAGGGTTTAGGCTATTGAGGACTTTGTTCACATAGGCATAATTTTCAATCCAGGAGTCAGTTTTGAGAGTATAATATACCGTTGGAGAGCTCTTTCTGAACTCTTTCTAATGAACATACTTAAAACATAATTTTACACTGAAATGTTGTGGAAAATACCTTTGAAAGGCAGGGTGTTGGCTTTGTGGAGATGACAGCTTTTTAAGTTCAACTTATTACATATGAAGACATAAAATTACATAAAGAATAATAATAAAAGCAAAGTACCATGTTTTTCACCTCAAAACAGGGTTCTGAGGTGAAAATTACATCAAGCTCAATAGAACAATTCTTTGATCTTTCCGGATACTGTGCCTCTGAGTTTATTTGTCCTCCTCATGATCTTGCTGATATTTATTGACACTTGACTCATAAATTTGACCATGATGAGAGCCTAAAACCTAATGAGACCAACCCTATGACCTAATAATGTGAATTACAAAGTGAAAGTGACTCATGACTGAAGACCATAGAGAGGAGAATTAGCACATTTCACATGAGGGAAAACTGATGAAAGATCACTACCATCAATGAATCCATGACCTAATGGAATCATGAAAATTTATGGTATGGAACTCCTAATATGCAAATGCAAAAGAGCAAATTTGATCACTGATGGCAGTACGACAAAACTGACACTAACATTGGCTCCAATGGGGATGGTAGCTTCTTGGAGGTGCCAAGAACACCGTAGACCAAGTAGCCTTATCCATTGGGCAAATATGTTTAAAATACTGAAAACTGACACAATGCAAACTGACTCTGACTCAAACTGTGACTGAAAACTAAATTAAAACCAAACTTTTACACATATCATTTAAGTTCTATAGCCTTCACCTCAGGCCCCAAACTTCAATGACTGTGTAATTGAAATCTGACCAACAATAACATGGTATATACAATGATGGTGACATAGTCTTTGATCCATTATCTTTAACAGTGGTAGTGCTTCAAAAGCCTACCATTCACTGGTCCTCCAAGGCAATCTTGGCCATCCATTTATGAGAGTAAGAAAGCATTCTGTCCCCTGTATGCTGAAATCTTGTATGGTCCTTTCCATAGGTTGTCGAACTTACCATGCTTCCCTTTGTCCTCATTTCGTGCATCCCATCTCAACACCACATCGTTCAACTAAAACCTTTCTGCTTTGGTCTTACGGTCATGGATCTTCTTTATCTTCTCCTGCAACTGAAAAGCGTTCTGAGACACTTCCTCCCTTGTTTGCTGAAGGTGGATCATTTGATCGATCCTTCGCTAATTATCATCTTCTTCACTGCCAACCTCTTGCAATAGCCTCATGACCGGGACTGTAAGTGATGTAGGAAAAACAGCATCAGTACCATAAACCAATTCAAATGGTGACATACCTATGGATTTCTTGCTGCTGACTCTATCTGCCCATAACACGTTGATGAGCTTTCGATGCCAATTCCTCTTATTTGCTTCCAGCATTTTCTTAATTATGTTTACCAGAGATTTATTCGATGATTCTGCCAGGCCGTTGCCTTGTGGGTAGTATGCTGTTGAATGGCCCAACACAATATTGTATTTGTTGCAGAACTCCACCATCTTCTTGGATTTGAACGTTGCTGCGTTATCTGTTATGATTTTGTAAGGGCAACCAAAATGAGACAAGATATTTGATTCTAAAAATTGAACGATTACTGTATCAGTGGCCTGCCTTGCTGGAATGGCCTCAATCCATTTGGTGAAGTAATCTGTACCTATCAAGATCCATCGATGCTGTGCTGATGATGCGGGATGGATTTCCCCTATGAAATCAAGTCCCCACTGCTGAAAGGGAGCATTTACTGAAACTGGTTTCAGAGGAAGAGGATGCAATTTCCTTTTCTCTTGAAAAATTTGACACTCGTGGCAGCTCATCACTGTTTTGTACAAATCTGAAAATAAATTAGGCCAATAATATCCTGCTCTCAACACCTTGTTAGCTGTTGTTTTCCAAAACAAATGACCACCACAATCACCTTTGTGAAAGTCATGCATCACCTGTAGAGCCTCATCTTCAACCAAACAATTAGGAAGAATTCCTCCTGGATCTTTCCAATAAAGAGCACTGTTTAAAATACAAAATTTAGCAGACTTAAGTTTCAGTGATCTACCTTTGCTTCTAGACATCCCTGGAGGTGGTGAAAGGTGCTAAAGAACATAAACAATATTTGAATACCATGGGGATTGCAAAAAAATGTCTGAAACCGGAACAAGCAAACCTTCATCCTCATCCTCTGACATTGTTGTTATGAGATTTATATCCAGGGCACGTAGGTTTGATTGGGCCATTATCTTTGCCAAGCCTTGTCCTTTGATCAACTTTGTCAGTTTAATCTCCAAATCATATTCAAATGTTGCTGCTATCCACTTACCTCTTCGACCTTCAGGATCAATTTGCATCAACACATCCTTTACTGCTGCATTAGGAACATATGCTATAGTATGTGAATGCAGAATGTATACTCTAAAGTCCTTCAGTCCTTTTATAAGGGCCAATGCCTGTTTCTCAATGATATTATACCACAAAGCAGCGTCTCGAATAGTCCTACTGAAAAAGGCAATTGGCTTTTCAATCTGATCTCTCTTTTGCATTAAAACTGCAGCCATAGTATGCTCGATGCAAATGACAATATAATGAAATCTTGAGTGTAATCAGGACTAATCAAGACTGGGGCATTGGACAAAGCAAACTTTACCAAATTAAATGACTTAATAGCCTCTTCACTCCATTTGACAGTGCTATCCTTCTTCAACATGTTAGTCATTTCTCTTAAATGTTCAGCCAAATTGGGTATAAATCTGCGCAAGAAGTTCATCTTACCATTGAATGCTTGAATCTCCTTTTTGTTACGTGGAAGGTCTATGTGCTGAATTGCCTCCACTCTTGAAAGATCAATGCGGATACCATCTTTAGAGATGATATGCCCCAGCAACTTGCCTTCATCCATAGCAAACAGACTTTTCTTTGGATTGAGAGAAATCCCAAACTTTCTGCATCGCTGAAAAACAACCCTCAAGTGGTGCAAATGTTCATCATCAGAACCAGAAAACACGGTCAGATCATCCAAATAAACAACAACAAAAAACATCCTTTTCATTGGCAAAAGCAATGTCCATTGCTCGCTGGAAAGTAGCTCCAGCATTCTTCAGTCCAAATGGCATTTTGGCATACTGGAAAGTTCCCCAGGGTGTTGTGAAAGCAGTTTTATCTTGGTCTTTCTCATGCACCAAGATCTGATTATAGCTTGAGTAGCCATCGAGTAGCGACATCCTTGATGCTCCAACTACTCTGTACAGAATATGGTCCATCTTCGAAAGTGGATAGTTATCCTTTAAGGATGCTTTATTCAAGTTCCGGAAATCTATGCATAACCTTATCTCTCCTGTCTTCTTACGTACCGGGACCAAATTTGAAATCCAGTCAGAAAATCTAATTGGGATAATGATACCAGCTTTATACAATCTGTTTACCTCTTTTTTAATGGATGGCAGCAGCTTTGGATTGATTCTTCTCAGCTTCTGTCTAAATGGCTTATGATCCTGCTTGATGGGAATAGTATGCTGAATTATGTTTTTGTCATACACCTTCAAATCTGAATAATCCCATGCAAACACATCATAAAATTCAGAAAGTAATGTAACATATTGTTCCTTTACCTCAAGGGACAATGCCTTTGATAACTTCACAAGCCTAGGCTTGTCAACTGTTCCAAGATTAACATCTTCAACTCCCTTTTCAGTAGGCACCAAGCTTGGTTTCTTTGCAACATCATCCTAATCAAAAAGCTCCTCTAAAGGTATGAGACCTCTAGGAATTACATTGTCTTTCAGCTACAATATGTCCATCTGATTTGCTTCAATTTCTTGGTCATCAACATTATAATCACCTTCTACGGGAGTATCCTTGAATTTTCCTTCACTCTGCAAAGAAGCATTGATTTCATTGTTATCCCAAAACACTTGCCAATACCTTAGATTATCTGGAACAGCAGGCCTATGTTTGACATAAATTTCAAACTTGTTGCTGGAGTTCATTGGAATCTACAAATTGCTTGCAGTAGTGGCAAGAGAATCTGCAATAAGATTATGTATTCGGGGTACTGCTGTCAAGGTGTACTCAGGAAATGTCCTCAAGATATTTAGGACTACATTTCTATAGGCCCTCAATCGCGGATGTTTTGCTTGATACTCTCCTTTTACGTGTTTGATTATCAACTCCGAATCTCCATAGACAGAAATCCTCTTTGCATTTAGCTTCTTCAAAATTTTCAAACCTGCAATCAAAGCTTCATACTCTGCCTCATTGTTAGAGCAGTCAAAAGCCAACTTGTAAGGATATACTCTAACATTACTAGGAGTTGTTTCAGGCTAGAAAACAGGGCTCCGAATCCATATTCCTATACCAGCACTGTCCTTACCAACAGCTCCATCAAAGTCCATGCTCCAAAGGCCTTCTTCTTCTTCTTCTAGATGCTGAAATTTTGCTTCTTTCTCCACTTTATCTTGACTGATTTCTGCCTTTTCCTGCTGTTCATTGTCCTTTTGCTGCTGGCAAGCAAGAAGCTCAGAAATGCTTGCTGCTTTATCTTTTTCCTATTTAAGGACTTCCCTAAAATTTTCTGAAATTTCAGGTATCTCATCTACTTGTACCAACTGAACATTCTCATCATTCAAACCACCATCTGAATATAATACAAAGGACTCTAAATCTGTGTGAACTGCATTAATAGGATGATTAACTGGCTTCTCTTTGCTAGTGATCATGTATTTCATTTTCTTCTCCCTATATAGTTTTCTCAACTGACCAAACACAGGAATGGTGGTGTAAGAGAAGTCAAGCTGCATGGTTCCTTTAAGTTTTGCACCCCAAGACCTGGATAGAAGCATTCCAAATCGTGGTGGAACATCGGCAACAACTACATCCATCAAAACATTCTTGGCTGGGATTTGATCTAAAGATACTACCAAATCTTTAATAAGACCAATACAATGGACCCTACTTGAGTCGAAGGAATACAAATCATGGTATTTGCGGGTAATATCAAGTCCCAACTTCTCCATAATGGCTTTGGGCATCAAGTTATGCGAGGCTCCAGAGTCCAGCATAGCATTATGTAAAATGAACTCATGCAATCTAAGACTCAGGTAAAAGGGAGGGACTTCACTTTCTTCAAATTGATCTTCTATGGCTGGACCAAAAACGAGTTTAGGATAATCATCTTCAACATTTACCATGTCTGATACAAAGTTTATTTGCAAAATTCTAGACATCTGATGTTTATAAGTGTTATTTTTCACCAACTCATTCAAGGGCATGGACACCTTCAGCTTAGAAATTTCATTTTCTAAATTAAAAGAAGGAACTTTTTCTACCTCTTTGATGGGAGGATCTTTCTTCTCTACTTGCTCCTTTGCTGTGCTATGCTGGTTCTTTTCGTTTGCAATGTTAGTTGCTGGGGATGTCTTGTTGGGAGAAGGATCAGCAGGCTCTTTCCCTTTTCTTTGAGTATTGGGAGAATCATTTTTTGATTGGTGTTCCCTTCTCTTCTAAATAGGATTGATCGGCACCTCTCTGCTCCTCAAATAATACTGCTTCTGTTGCGTTGATAAAGCGTTCATGTATCCTCTTTGATAATCATCGGACTCTTCTTCTAACACTACATCATTGGCCAATATGAAATCTTCGTCCTTTCGAATGTCTGCAGTAGTTGTATATTCTTCATCTTCTGTGAGAAAGATGGGCGCACCATCAGCAGTGAAGAAATGGTTGGCTTCAACGACTGGATCATCATCATCATCTGTTTCCATTCCCTGAACATAATTTTGTTGTAATGGAGTTCTAATCTGGGGTTGTGGTGTTGCTTGATCCTACGCTTTTTGCTCTCTTTGTTTAATTCGGAATTGAGGCTGCTGATGTCCTCTGAAATTCAGATTCCTGATTTGTGCTTCAAGTGTATCTGAAATAGTCAGCCGATCAACCATCTTTTCCACTGTCCGGATCAAAGTATCCATCTTACTGTCTGAAGGAGAGGCTTCTTCTTTTACAGTCACCCTCTTTTCGGCCCTTGTACGCGCTCTTCTGACCAGCAAATTTGCTTCTACACTCACAGCTATCTTCTGCACGTCTTCAAGTGTGGTAGGATCTCTTTCTCATAGCTAATAAGCCATATCAGCGTCGAAACCATCTGGAAACTTGAGCAAAGCTAACCCCATAGGGGGCTTCAGATTGGCCGGAATAGCATTATATACAGCATTAAATCTCACACAATAATCCTGTACAGTTTCACCCACATTCCTTTTTATATTTTCATATTCAGACAAGATTTGGAGTGGGTTCTTCTTTACCTCCCATCGGTCTAAGAATTGCCTATGTAACTCCTGCAAAGTGTGGATAGAGCCTGCTGGTAAGGCTCTAAACCACTTTCTAACTTCACCTCCAAAGCTTTGGACAAACAATCTTGTGATTACATGTTCTGCCTCTACCTCATGAAGATCAAAGAAGTCATTCATCTTATCAACATGCTGCTGGGCTGTGATGCTTTGAGTGGCATCAAAGATAGGTATTTTACTTTGGTAGTCAGCGGGCATATCATTCAGGTTCTGAGGTAAAAGTTAAAACCAGGGATACTAGGATTCAAGGGAGGTGTTGATGGAGGAGTCGAAAGCTGAGAATTGACTTCTGAAACTGATGGAAATGCTGATGAATTAGGGGGAGGAAATGCTGTTCCTAATGACTTTGAAGGCTCAGGGATATTGGTTATAGTGATAGAAGTCTGAGGGGAATTCAGAATATAATCATCAATTGATGTGTTTGCCCTTTGAACTTCAAGATCTACAAGGAATTGTGGATCTAAAACTGTGTCATCAAGTGCAGTCTTAGATTTATTTCTGAACAAAGAAAGCTCAAAACACTCATCAAAAGAAAGATCTTCTATAAACAACCACTCACTGGGCCAGGTATGGGATCTGAAAATAGGTCTAGGACTTAGTGATCCTTCTTGTCTTCTGACTATCCTTGGAATGAGAATAGGATTTTCAAACACAGGGGGTGGATTTGGATCTGGATTGGCCCTTGTGTATCTCCTTGAAGCCAGTGTGGTCAAATTTCTACTTTACAATATTTTGTTTCAGCCTATCAAACTCTGAATATCATCATCCAGAGTCCAAGAATTTAATTTGAAGATATTACTGGGGTGATCAGTTTTTTGTTTTGAATAGTCCCCAGTATGGTCGCCAGAAATGTTAGCACCTAATTTGAACCTTACGCTGAAAGAAGGCAAATCAGAATAAACTTAAACCACGCTCAGTCTTGTACCTAGCCCTACAAGGTCAAGAGAGGGCTCTCTCCGTGAAAAATATTCAATGAAGTATAAGAGTAAACTAATTTTAGGCTAGGTATAATAATATGGAAATGTTTTTTATAAATTATTAGGGTTGTATGGAATAGATGAGGCAATTTGAATATGGGGAATTAGATCAGAGATACAGGGTATTTCATGGGGCAATATAGGCAGGGATTTTAACAATTTAGTTTAAATAATGATGGAATGGTAAGACTGGTGAGGAGCTGAAAGGGGCATATGAGATGGATCCTTTTCAAACAGAAGAAAACATAGAGTATTGAATGATTTCCCAAGGCAGAGCATTACACAATGGATTCTACCTATCTATCTTGAAAGCATTCAACAAGAGATATGAATGAATGAACAAATTTACATATGAACACAAAGGAAAGAACAAAAGCTAAAATTCATACCACGGGGATCCCACAAATCAGAGAGGCATATCTTTATTAATTCCCTGCCAAACTGTTACAAATGGAGCGCAAAGCGTCTTTAGTGATTTCCAAACTAATTCCACACTTTATTCCCCCTTTACAAATGACTTAAAAATTACATTAAATAGACAGAATTTTGAGGGGAGCAAGTCCACAGAAAGAGAAGTTGTTTTACCAGCTCAAAAACTGAAATCTAAACATAGGAAGAAGACCAACAATTGGCCCCTGAAAAGAGGGAGAAACAATATGTATTGACCATTTTGAAGATTTGTTGTTACACTGACTGAATGAAAATAGGAAATCTGAAGAACAGATCCTTATTTTATCGTTGTTGTAGAAGTCTCTGTCTCACATTTAGCTCTCGGCCTTTCACTGTTATCTTTGTCTTTATTCCTTTGAAGAAAAACCGACTTTTGGAGAGAATGCCTTTTGAAAACAACAAAACTGAAATTATGCCTTTCAATGAAGAAAAGTCCCTTTTGAGTGGAAAAAGTAAAGGAAAGGATGGTGGACCTGATTGCAATCCAAATCGCAATCGCAATCGCAATCGTAGTCGGAAGGGAGGGAAGGTATTTTGGAATAGAGCGATTGGAAATATGCGATGCGATGGCGTATAAGGGGAAAGGGGCGATGGCAATCGCTAATCGGAGATCGCAGTGGGAGAGGCATGGGCACAAAGTATTGATAACTTGCGATGCGATTGGGGAGAAGTGCGATGAGGTGAATAGATAAGCCGAAGGAATAATGGGGAGATCCCTTTCAAAACACATAAAAATGGTTTGGCGCTTTTACAAACGAAAAAATAATTTTGTGCTGAAAAGAGCAGAGGGCTTAGTGGGACCGGGGATAATCGCAATCGCAAATCGGGGCGAAAAGGAGAGCAGGTTTAACACATAGCGAAGAAATGCAATTGCGATGGAGCGATGGAGTAATACAATAGAGCGGGGGTAATAAAAAACAATGTCCGATGATATAAATCCTTTGAAAACAAACAAAAATTACTTTTTGTTCTTTACAAAGGAAAAAACCCCTTTTCATTGCAAAGGGCGGAAGAAACTTAAGGTGGGACCCGGGGAGTAAATCGCAATCGGGAATCAGAGGGTGAGCGGAGCGATAAGTTGTAGGACGGCTGGGAGATTTGCGATTGGATGGATCGCAATCGCAAATCGGCGAGGGAAGGGAGCGGAGGCAAAGGGAAATGCCGATTGTGATTGGCGATTAATCGCATCGGAGAAATGAAATTGGGGATGGGTCAATCGGGATATGAAATTGATACATTGCGATTGGGTCGGAAGGAGGGGATTGCGATGCGATCAGAGGAGAGGACTTGCCATGAATCACATCGGGGATTTGCAATCAGGGAAGGATCAATCGGAGGTACTCAATCGGAACCTATGAAAAGGGGGTTGCGATCAGAAGATAAAGGAAGGGTTTTATAATAAAAAGCTTTAAAATTATGTGAAAGGATAAAGTTACAAAGTCTAAGGGATAAATGGGAAAAGGGTAGGGTTTAGGCTATTGAGGACTTTGTTCACATAGGCATAATTTTCAATCCAGGAGTCAGTTTTGAGAGTATAATATACTGTTGGAAAGCTTTTTCCAAGCTCTTTCTGATGGACATACTTAGAACATGATTTTACACTGAAATGTTGTGGAAAATACCTTTGAAAGGCAAAGTGTTGGCTTTGTGGAGATGGTAGCTTCTGAAGTTCAACTTATTACATATGAAGACACAAAATTACATAAAGAATAATAATAAAAGCAAAGTACCATGTTTTTCACCTCAAAACAGGGTTCTGAGGTGAAAATTACATCAAGCTCAATAGAACAATCTTTGATCTTTCTAGATACTATGCCTCTGAGTTTATTTGTCCTCCTCATGATCTTGCTGATATTTATTGACACTTGACTCATAAATTTGACCATGATGAGAGCCTAGAACCTAATGAGACCAACCCTATGACCTAATAATGTGAATTACAAAGTGAAAGTGACTCATGACTGAAGACCATAGAGATGAGAATTAGCACATTTCACATGAGCGAAAACTGATGAAAGATCACTACCATCCATGAATCCATGACCTAATGGAATGATGAAAATTTATGGTATGGAACTCCTAATATGCAAATGCAAAAGAGAAAATTTGATCACTGATGGCAGTATGACAAAACTGACACTAACAGCATGTACATTGGATTGCGGCAAATCATGTGTTGAGATATCTAAGTAGTACAGTCAGTTATGGTTTGAGATATCTCAAACGATGGAGTATAGCTATAGGGATTCTTAGATTCCGATAGGCCAGGGAGTGTCGAAGACAAGAAGAGCACATCGTGATGTTGTTTCAGTTTGGGTTTTTGATAGCAGGTCGCCCCGTTATATACCCACATTCTCTCCAATGCTATGCATATAAAAATGCATCTCCAAATTTATGCCCCAAATAAAACTTCTAAATCTGGGAAAATTCACACACTTTGAATTGTGGAAGCTCCTTTTTAAAATTCATTCACTATGGTTATAAAACCATTGTATAAGTGGAAGTTCTCTTTCACCTTGACCTTATGGCTATGAAACCATACACAACCAGATTTCAATTAAATGTGGAAGCTCTACTTGTTTCAAATCTATGATTAAACCATGGTCCAAACCACTCCATGAATTCATCAATTAAATATTTCAACTTTGAAATATAACTCAATATGCATTCTTTGACCAACACATACATAAATGTCAAGATCCAATTCATATCAATATTCCATATTGAAATCAAGGTCCACTTACCCAATTCTGTTATATATATGTTGTCTTTTAAATGTTCACGGAACTAATTCCTAGACATTGGTCGAACCCCAAGGTTCCAACTACCAATTATATATGCCTTTTAAACTTATTCAAGCTTTACCAACGCATCCACGCATGCATTTTCTGCTATGGCAATTTACATAAACTCAGACTTATATTAAAAATCAAATGTCAACATGAAACAACAACTGGCCCACGCAATTAACTCACCTTTTGTTAACTGTTGCATCGATCCATTTGATTCGGTGTTTGTATGGAATCATGATTCCATTCCTACAATTCCACATACTTCTGATTGCGCCAATCTTTCAACACTGCAAGTTCTACGAACTCCATTCAGCTACAGTTCAACTTAATTCAACTACGAAACACGGAAATTGATTTGAATTCAACTTCTAGCAAACTCAATATTGTTCCTTGCACAATTCCATCTGGTTTCTTAATTCGTCGACTCAACATTTCTGCTCTCAATTCTCCAATCGATGGATACCTGTCTTTAACAGAGTTAACACATTCAAGTTGTGTTAAATTAATACCAGACGTAGTAACACGACTGGCCCCTTCCTCGTCTTTGTGACACAAAAAGATCTGTTCCAATCGATTCAAAATAGACAGAGTTTTAAAACAAACCTCTGCGCCTCTTATGCAATATGAATTCACAACAGTTCATTCAGATTTTAATTAAAACAATTGTGCCCATGAAACGTCATCGCCTTCAATCGAACCATTCTTATTTCACTGTTCTTTATACAGAATTTAACTCTTATTCAACCTTCCCTACGCATCTTATTTTTATGGAATTGCAATTTTGATTTCATTCAACGCACAAGTTTGAATGGGCCATAAACCCATTACTCTGCCAGCCATTCTGAGGAATCAAATGCCAAGTCAAACTCATCTCTTTTCCTCAAACACAAGATCGATATTAACATATTAAATTCTCATACACTTTCTCACAGCAATGTGCATTCGTTCTGAAATTCATAATTTCTCTATGAAACGTTTTATATGAACCCAGCTCAATTCCAAAACATACCCAATCAATTAGTAATTCAGAATATATTCCTTCATAAATAAACATGAAATCAAATACAAAATCCTTCTTGATTCTGGCCAGATTTTCAAATCATTGGCCCTCTTACAATTGCCCGGAGGCTTGACAAACAAAACTCTGTTTGTCTTCTTCAACTCTTGTCTGCTACCTCTCTCCTATTCTCTGATCTATTTTGCCTTTGAGGCTTATTAATTTATACAAATTTGGATGAACCAATTTAGGTTCAAATCCCTTCAATAACTCAACAAAGTCCTCAAATATCTCAACACCCCTACAATCTAGATTTTATCCCTAAAATCTTGAAACCAAATCTAACTTAGGCTTCATAATTAATTCTTAGATATCTCAAATCTAATTTCTCTCATGTTCTCCAAACCATTTGGGAACATTAACAAATCCTCACAATAATTAATTAAAATCACTCAAAAATCTCACTAATATTTACATAAAATTAATATTTTCTCAAAAACATAAGACCCCCTATGTTTGATAAAATACAAAGTATTTTTCGAATCTAATGCCTGCATCAGACTCCCAAGGTTGAAAATGATCGTGATCTCCTGATCATGCATTTTAAGTCTTTGTCCGCCTGGATCCCACACCTTGTTCTGCAACTTATCATCTATTTCTGCTTTTTGTTGCTTTTCTCCAGGTCTCCATATTTTATGCTGCCTTGCTCCTCTAGCTGCATTTTCACAATCTCTTTTTGTCTTCCTTTTGCTGCTGCTGCTGCTTCTTTTTCCTGCCGATATCTTCCTCTGAGATAATTTCATCATTATCTTTCTAATTAGTTCAATCTCTTTGTTCAATAAATCCTCCAATTGCTGAACTTTGGCTGCCACCCAATCATCCATACCCTCTTGTTTTATGCAACAGAAAACTTCTTCTCTACCTTCTCCTATCAACAATTTACTGCACTGGTACATTGTGTACTCCTTTCTGTTGTCCTCATTTCCTTGCATCTACAATTCCCAATTCTGAAATTGAGAATTTTCTTGCACTGAATTCTGATCATTCAGCATTATTTCCAGAAACATAACTTCTTCATTCCATGGATTAGATATGTCCACAGAATTTTCTTCCTCCTCCTTCATTTGACTTCTCAACTGAGTCAAATGTTCTCCAACACCTGCAACAACACCTGCATTCACAAAACACTTGTTAAAACAAAAATCATAAGGCCTCAGTGCCTTTTCTTCCTCTGCCAGCATTTCAATATGTTGTCCTGCAATTTCCTCCTCTATCAACACATCAGTATGCTGATTCATCTTGTTAAAACAAAAATCATAAGGCCTCAATGCCTTTTCTTCCTCTGCCAGCATTTCAGTATGTTGTCCTGCAATTTCCTCCTCTATCAACACATCAGTATGCTGATTCATCTTCCCCAAAGAATTCTCTAAAGAATTCTCAAGACTTTCAACAAGTCTTTCTTCTACATCATCTGTTCCCATGATGTTTTCCTATTCACTGTGTTGAATTTTGCCTTCTGCAATCTCCCTTTCATACTTTGAATTCTCCAACAAATATTCCAGCAATGCAATTTCTTTGTGGCATTGCTGAAGGTTTTCACTATCACTTACAGTCCCTGCATTAATACACAATTTGTCAGTTTGAAAAATACAAGTTTCAACAGTCTCAACTGTTGCTTCACTTAGCAATGCTTCAAACATGAACGCATTACTTCTTTCTTCTTCAGAGTATTCCACACTTGTGATAGCTTCACAAGATTGCTCATCCTCCTCTGTAAAACCTGTAATTACATCACAATTGTCAATTACAAAAATACAAGGTTTTACATCATCCAACTGATCTGGATCTGCCCAATAACTCAGGAATTCATCAATGATCTCCTCTTCTGTTTCATCAATGGAAACTTCCAATTTCAACTCAGTTGTTCTGAGTTCTATACACCCCAACTGTACATCCATCCTCTGTTCAAGCTTTCTCAGCTTCTCCGCAAATTGCATGTTCATCTGTTGATCTCTTTTCTGTTGTAGCCTCTGCCACTTTACTCTCTTCTTCATGAGCCAACCCACTCTCTGGCTTTCCTCTATCCTCATCTTCAGTTTATTAAATTGTTCCCTGATCTCAGCTAACTCTTTGTTATATTCTGCTTCTTCTAACTGCTGTCTCATGCCATTTGTCTTGGCATCTTCTTTCTCCTTCTTTCTGATGTGGCCTCTTTCTGAACCTTTGCTCTCTCCTTTATGACTTTCAGTAGTCATCTTCTTCTCCATGAGTTTCTCACTCATAAGTTGCACCAAGCCTCTGCAACAGCAAGCTCTCTTGCTACAACTTACCTCACCAATCCTTTCCTCCGGATCTGGTCTTTTGGTAAGTACTGGTTCTCCTTCTGCTAGAACCTTTTGAGCATTCTTCATTGCTCCTTCAGGCTTCTCTCATCTGCAACTTTTTAGAACATAATTGTCCTATTCATTCAACCTCTGTTGAATCTCTTCAGGTTCTGCCACATTCACTTAGAATCCTCTGCCGGACTCCTTTATCACTGCTTTCAAGCTGTGATCTGCTTCTTTCTACTGAGATTTTCTTCAACCTGCTTGCTACCTGAATTCTGCAAACAACCTTCAAACCAGAGTTAAATATCATTTGTCAACTCACCTTCAAGATCATTGTATAATCTTGCTTCACTTCTTCAACTGCACTGCATTTATGTGATGCAATCTTCATTAGTTTCAAAATCTGATATTTATTCATCACATGTATTAAATCAAAAACTTGAACCTTCAAACAGAGCTATTCTAGCTCTAATACCACTTGATGGCAGGTCGCCCCGCTATTTCGTAACTTTTGTTTCCAAACAGCTATTCTTAGCTCGATACCACTGATGGGCGGTCGCCCCGCTATATACCCACATTCTCTCCAATGCTATGCATATAAAAACGCATCTCCAAATTTATGCTCAAATAAAATCAAGTCTCGGGGAAAATCTCACACACTTTGGAATTGTGGAAGCTCCTTTTTAAAATTCATTCACTATGGTTATAAAACCATTGTATAAGTGGAAGTTCTCTTTCACCTTGACCTTATGGCTATGAAACCATACACAACCAGATTTCAATTAAATGTGGAAGCTCTACTTGTTTCAGGTCTATGATCAAACCATCATCCAAAACACTCCATGAATTCATCAATTAAATATTTCAACTTTGAAATATAACTCAATATGCATTCTTCGACCAACACATACATAAATGTCAAGATCCAATTCATATCAATATTCCATATTGAAATCAACGTCCACTTACCCAATTCTGTTATATATATGTTGTCTTTTAAATGTTCATGGAACTAATTCCTAGACATTGGTCGAACCCCAAGGTTCCAACTACCAATTATATATGCCTTTTAAACTTATTCAAGCTTGACCAACACATCCACGCATGCATTTTCGGCTATGGCAATTTACATAAACTCAGACTTTGATTAAAAATCAAATGTCAACATGAAACAACAATTGGCCCACGCAATTAACTCACCTTTTGTTAACCGCTGCATCGATCCATTTGATTCGGTGTTTGTATGGAATCATGATTCCATTCCTACAATTCCACATACTTCTAATTGCGCCAATCTTTCAACACTGCAAATTCTACGAACTCCATTCAGCTACAGTTCAACTTAATTCAACTCCGAAACACGGAAATTGATTTGAATTCAACTTCTAGCAAACTCAATATTGTTCCTTACACAATTCCATTTGGTTTCTTAATTCGTCGGCACAACATTTCTGCTCTCAATTCTCCAATCGATGGATACCTGTCTTTAATAGAGTTAACACATTCAACTTGCGTTATATTAATACCAGACGTAGTAACACGACCGGCCCCTTTCTCGTCTCTGTGACACAAAAAAGATATGTTCCAATCGATTCAAAATAGACAGAGTTTTAAAACAAAACTCTGTGCCCTCTTATGCAATATGAATTCACAACAGTTCATTTAGATTTTAATTAAAACAATTGTGCCCATGAAACTTCATCGCCTTCAATCGAACCATTCTTATTTCACTGTTCTTTATACAGAATTTAACTCTTATTCAACCTTCCCTACGCATCTTATTTTTATGGAATTGCAATTTTGATTTCATTCAACGCACAAGTTTGAATGGACTATAGTTCGACCTGCGTAGTCGATCTCAGGATGTTATAACACATCTAATATCTGCGACATCTTCAACTTCGATCTCTACAATGCCAAACACATCTGCGGCATCTTCAACTTCGATCTCATAATTGAAGTTCGACTTCAATCCTTTTTTTTTATGTGTAATCGATCTCTGCAAAATAAGATTCGATTTAAACCATTCCAATGGTATTCAGAACCATCACTCAAAACAAAAGACGGAATTTAATTCAAAAACCCATTACTCTGCCAACCATTCTGAGGAATCAAATGCCAAGTCAAACTCATCTCTTTTCCTCAAACACAAGATCGATATTAACATATTAAATTCTCATACACTTTCTCACAGCAATGTGCATTCGTTCTGCAAATTCATAATTTCTCTATGAAACGTTTTATATGAACCCAGCTCAATTCCAAAACATACCCGATCAATCAATACACATGTAATTTAGAATATATTCCTTCATAAATAAACATGAAATCAAATACAAAATCCTTCTTGATTCTGGCCAGATTTTCAAATCATTGGCCCTCTTACAATTGCCCGGAGGCTTGACAAACAAAACTCTGTTTTTCCTCTTCCTATATTCTTCTCCTCTATTTTGCCTTAAAGGCTTATTAATTTATACAATTTTGGATGAACCAATTTAGGTTCAAATCCCTTTAATAACTCAACAAAGTCCTCAAATATCTCAACACCCCTACAATCTAGATTTTATCCCTAAAATCTTGAAACCAAATCTAACTTAGGCTTCATAATTAATTCTTAGATATCTCAAATCTAATTTCTCTCATGTTCTCCAAATCATTTGGGAACATTATCAAATCCTCACAATAATTAATTAAAATCACTCAAAAATCTCATTAATATTTACATAAAATTAATATTTTCTCAAAAACATAAGGCCCCCTATGTTTGATAAAATACAAAGTATTTTTCGAATCTAATGCCCCTGCATCAGTTTTGCTATGATATCTTGGATGAGCGGGAAGCAGACATCTGTTGCACACAGCACTGCAGAGGCTGAGTATATTGCAACTAGTTTCACAAGTTGTGAAGTAGTATGGCTTCAAAAGCTACTTGCAGGCTTGTTTGATTAGGTGCAAGAATGACCGTGATATATTGTGACAATCAAAGTTGTGTGAAACTTCTGGAAAATCCAGTTGTCCATGACAGGTCGGAGCACATTGAGATCAAGTATCATTACATCCGAGACAGGGTGTAGAAGGGAGCAGTAAAGCTCCAATACATTTCTACAAATGAGCAGGTTGCTAACATTCTCACCAAGCCTTTGCTTAAGGCGAAGTTTGCATACTTTAGGAACAATCTTGGAGTGGTTGAGAATGCCTCCCTCGTTGAGAGGGAGTGTTGATGTTGCAGCATCAAAGGGTAGACATTCTCCCTCGGTCAAGATATTGACAGGTCAAAGGTATTAATCAGGGGCCATGTAATGTGGCTAGGGAGAAGGCCACAGAGAGCATAAAGGCCCAGAGTACTCCCCCAAATTGCCAAGAGGTACTTGACTAGTGGGTAGAGTGAGTGCCTTTAGCATTGGGTAGGTGTATTACCATTCAATTGGCATGCAGGAATGGTAATTTCCCAGAGTTTCACCATAAGTCACAAGTGTTGACCAGGTTCAAGGTGATGTCTTAGATAATTGGTGAACGAGGGCAAGTCTTGACCCCAAAAGGAAAAAAAGGCCAATGGGTGACTAGATCCATTTGCAAAGGAGAGTTGACTGATAACCAGATCCCTTTACATGATGCTGATGTTAGATTCTTTCCACATGAAGTGGATAGATACATCAACATAGCAAGCTCATTTAATCTTTTTCTATAGAAGGAGAAATTTTCAACAAGATAAACATTTGAAGAAGTCAACATGAATACCTCCCTAGCTAAGAGGGAGTGTTGATTTTTGTAGTTATAGTCTATATTCAAATTAAAAAGAAAGAAAAAATATTTTTAATTCATGTAGGCTCAAAACTGTCAAGTCGGCCCCACTAGTTGAATGGGTTTGACCCTTGGTCAAAACCCACATGATTTGACCAATATAAATACATCATTCAACCTCCCTCCTTGACATCAATTCGGAACACAAAAAACAAGATATCTTTTGTTCACATGTGCAAAGGAAAGAGAGAGAAGTTTGGAGTTTGACTGAGTTTTCTGATCTGTTTGACCAGCATTGACCGAGCTCCATTCTGATCTGTTTGACCAAATCTTTGACTGCTCTGTTTGACTGAATTCTAGAGGGCTGACCAAACTTCTTTTTGGCTGAGTTGAACACAGAGTTGACTGAAATTTCTGATTTGACAGCAGTCTGTCTGAGGCAGGTTGACCAAACTTTATGAGGCAGAGTTGATCGAGATTTTTTGGGCAGCGTTTGACTGAATTTCGGCAGAGTTGACCGAGATCTTTGCGCAGTAGTTTGACTGAATTTTGTCAGCAATTGGACCAGGTTTGACCTAGCTAGTTTGTGTGGTCTGATTGACCAAGTTTGACTGAAAAATCAGATTGTACCATTTGTTGAATTGAACAATAATTTTTTCTAGAACAATAATTTCTCCTAGAAAATACTGTTGGGTTTTCTTCCAAGGTTGGGTTTCCCAGGTGAAAAATTTGCTGTGCCTATTATTCTATTGTGATCTCTATTGTTCTACTGTTCTATTGCATTTATAGTTGAATTCCTTGAAGTGTAATTGCTTAATGATAATATGGAAAGTGCAATAAAATCATTAGAAGTAATTATCAGTGGCAGAAAATTGTGCTTGTCCTCTTAGCACTAGAAAATCAACACACTCTTCTTGTAAAAATATACAATATGATTAAAACCAGCCTAGATCCATCTTAGCTCTGGATCCACCAAGTGCCGAAAGGGATTTGAACCCTCTCGGCACTTGGTAGATCCAGCGTTAAGATGGATCTAAACTGGTTTAATTTCCCCTTTTAAATAGGCTATATTCCACATGAATACCATGGGTTTTCATAAACTTGGAGCTCAAAAACTACCACTAACTTTACGAAGTCAAGTTTACCTTAACTACCCAACAAAAATTAACAAAAAAATAATGATAGCGTAGAAGTTTTATTTTTATTATTTTAGTTTTAAGTTATTTATTTTTATTATTATTATTTTAGTTTGAATCTTTTTTTTAACATAGGGTTATTTTTATTTATTTTTATTTTTATTTTGACCAAGTTGAAATGTTTACAGGACATTACAACTTCTCTACCATACTAGGTTGGAGAGTGTCTCTCGGCACAAAAAAACTCCTTCAGATGAAGAATTTATGCCCTCCATTACAAAAGGCCTCAAAAAATGCATAGATCATGAATCCTCCCTAGAAGACAAAAGCCCCCCTTGAAGGCAAGTCAAGACAAGCACCTAGTAATTCCAAAGCTTTAGTGCACTCTCGAGGTGAAGGAAATTTTGTCTTGCTGTAAAAAGTGTTTTCCTCTGTTTAGCTGCAAATAAAAAGGTCAAATTCCCTTAATTGACTGCATGTGCAAGTTAATTGACTGCTAGAGTGGTATATTATATGTTGCTGAGGTTGAATTGATACATGAAGGGCATATTTGCAGCATGCAGAGGAATACTGAGGTCATACGATCCACGTCGAGGCCACATAGATCCACACACTGCATGGGTGAGCTGTACATTGCACATAATACAGTACGGTTGCATGTTGAGGAGGGTATGACTGTGTGGATTGCTTGTAGATGAGAACTTCCACTACTATGAGATTTCAAAACAAACACTTTGTTACTGGGAAATATCCATTCCCACGCTTCGAAACATGTGCATGGTGATCTAGTTGCAAATTGCGCATGACAGCTATGAGATGCGCAGCATGAGAGAAACCGTGGAGATATTGGAGCATGTAAAGCTCCCAGTACCAAGCTGCAGCAGAAAGAGGCCACAATACTTCTTAAAAACAATACAAGGGCAATACATTTTTTTTTGTTTGTCATAACGAAAATAATAATAATTAGTTATTTTTGAACTACTTAATCAAGAATTCAAAACAAAACAAGGAAGAATCTGAAAGCGTTCCTATGGTTGTAAATTTGTAATGCTAACGTGTAGGTTAAAAAATTACAAGGAAAAATACACTTCTATTTTCATATACTATAATATTTTCTGCTTCAAGCCAGATATCTTTCTGTGACAAAAATAACTGCATAACATTAACAAGTATATCTTCTGCCAGGAGATATATTGAAATTAAGTTATTAATTCAATTGCACCTCTTTTAACTGTTGCTATTTCCTTATTTTTTAACACAGCTGTGGCACAACATGTTTGTATGCATGTGCAGGTATCTAAGCAAAAGTCTATGACACTAAATTTACAGATCTCTTACCTTCTGGAATGACAAATATAACGCAGTACTCTCATTCAAGTTGTTTGACTAGATAAATTTTGTTTCGTTAGGCCAAAGCAAGACAACAAACCTGAAAATCCTGGAATCCATGAATACGTTCATACCTGGCATTCAATAAGGGTACTGCCGGACTGCACTAGGTCATCTACTATAACAACATGCCGCCCTGCTGCATCACCCTCCTTGAGACGTACAAATCGTTTGTTACCTTCACGGACTTTTGTGCATATAATCTGTAATTTGACTTTACATGAATTAGCTAACAATTGTTCACGACGCTTTGGAAAACCAACAGACACTGAAAGACCAAATCATGTCTATTTTTTAACTTGGACAAACTATGTAGACATTCATCTGCAGTAAGAAAAAGAACAAAAAGCATACAGTAGGAAAATGCTGCAGCTGTTTGTGAAATCGTTTCCATGCGCCATCATCTGGAAACGCAATGGTTATCTGAACATGCAAAATTGAACCATATAAAAGATCAAAAACTTCCTTTACACTGTGTGTGTGAGAGTGAAAGCATGCACACAATTTTTGTTGTATGTACCTGTGCTAAGTTCACAGGCAAATGCTGGTGACATTAGAGAATTAATTGGAATGCCCGCAATCTCCTATTAGACTATTGTTGAGTATTTCGCAGTTGAACAAAGTATCCAAGGTCACGAAAATAAGAAATTGAATACCCCTCAAAAACTCACATTGTCTGAATCAGGAAGTTGGTGAAGTCGATGTTTGAGTAATGGAACCCCGCTTTCAAAGCAAGGAAGGACGTTATCCCCAAAGTAGAATCTTTCCTGAACGTAGATCACTCAGAAAATCATCTTATTTAGTTTCTGTACCACCAAAGAAATAATAATTAAGAAAAAATATAAGGAAGATAGTTCATGCACCAGACCAAAAATATCTAGGGATGCACTAGCTAGTAGAAACAACATTCATCCAAACTAGAAGACAAATCTAAATAATGCCATCTCAGTATAAAGAAGAAAGTCACTTGTGCATTTGTGCATTCATATTATGATGTTTCTACATATTTTATTTTTATGTAAAGTTTAAACCATGGAAAGGATTTTGATTTTCATGTGCATTTATGATCAAAATTTATGTGTGCTTTCATTCTATGGACTCTTTAAGGAAGATAGTTCATGCACCAGACCAAAAATATCTAGGGATGCACTAGCTAGTAGAAACGACGTTCATCCAAACTAGAAGACAAATCTAAATAATGCCATCTCGTATAAAGAAGAAAGTCACTTGTGCATTTGTGCATTCATATTATGATGTTTCTACATATTTTATTTTTATGTAAAGTTTAAACCATGGAAAGGATTTTGATTTTCATGTGCATTTATGAACAAAATTTATGTGTGCTTTCATTCTATGGACCCTTGTTATGTGAGGACTGATACTTGTTGTTGAAGTTAAGGTTAATTGTAGTAGATAGGCTACTGAGTTCTCCAACATAACATCCAGTTAAATATGAAATTTATGCAAAAAATTCTAAGAATAGTGTTTAAAAGATAAGATGGAGATTTCACGAGTCATCTTAGTTGATAAAGGGAATCGCTATCATTTTCCTTGTTTGTTCTTGGAAGGATGCCTCTTTCATTTTCTCCAAAACTTTCTTGGGAGGATGCCTCTTTCATTTCCTCCAAAGCTGCTACTTATGTATTCTTCTCTTCTATATAGGTCCTTTTGGTACATGTTAGCAAGATGATTGTTCATGTCTAATAATTTCTCCCATTGTTGAGCACGAAATTGTCCTCCTAATTACATAGACAAGGATGGCCCTTCATTGACAGCATCAAAAGACTTCCTAGCTAAAGTGAGTGCCATGAGAACCCATGTAGGCCATCAGTGCCAAGATTATTCTTAATTGATCAATGCACTCCAATCAATACCAATATCAACACACAACACAATACAAATACTCACATACAAGAGGGAGAGCAACCATGCAAGTAGAAGGGAGACTGCCACAATGTACACATATTGCACACTCATCTGTACTATTATATGGAGGATATAAAATCATGGGGTGAGTGATAAAACTAGACTTAATTACCCAAAAAATGTGAAAATTCCGCTACTCGGAATCTTACTGCAGCAACTGATTAAATTTCTTCTATTTCCTAACTGAAGCAAATTATTTAACAAATGTTGTGATAAATATTGAAATGAAATACACTATAATATTCACAATAAACAAGAACAAGAAAGAAATACTAGCACAAGTATATACACATGGACACCGTTATTTTTGGACAATTTCCCCCAGAAAAACCCAATGTGGGAAAACCGGTGCGACAGCCGAGGGTTTTAATATTATGCAGTAATTTTTCTAAGTACAAAATTTATGATTGTCGATCTTGAAAATCATATAGAGAAATCTGACCAATAAAGTCTTGTGAGACACATCTCACTCTTCCACAGGATTCCGACACTGACCTGCACCTGACTTAAGCTACTCTGCGCATTAACTGCATCACCCACGTAGTCTCTGTGCCACACTTGCACCTCCTCTCTGTCTCTACACTGGTATTCACTATTGGCTGGAAACTGGAATATTCTGCCCTCCGAAAATGTCCTCCGAGAACTAGCACTGACCCTCCGTTGTCTCCTCCACAGAAAACGAAACTCCCTTTGTAGCTCTGCGCAATCCCAGTGTAATCTCTGCATCACTAGCTCTGCGTAGCTGCCTGTGGCTTCTGTTGTCTTCTATTTGTTTACTCTTCAGGTCTATAATTCTTCCCTCTGAAAATTATCTCTGCCCCTCTCTGTGAGAATCCTCTCGATCGATCTTCTCCCTGAACAATGCTCACTAAAAAATTTTGATCTTTGGATTCTTTCTCAGTCTCGATGTGTTTTCCAAATGACACTTCAAGTCCTTATAATCTTCTCGTTGAGGATTCAACAGCCTAGATTAGATCTCTAATTAATGCTAAGATTAACTTTTGACTTGATTCGCCTTTTCTAGAACATTCACACCCATGTTCTATTAATTCCCTTTAATTAATTTATTTCCCTAAGTTTAGACTTAAGGTCCCATTAAAAATAATTAATTATTTTAACAGAATACAATTCGGGAGGAATTTCACTTAACGATTTTTGGGTTATCTGGAATACATGTGTCTAAGCCTCTCCACAAAATTTGAGATGTAGAGCACATCTAATACTACCCCAAATCAACACTCCCTCTTAGCGAGGCATGTGCTCTAACAATATGCCTTGCTGCACACTACTCTGACCCTGAAGCATCTCCCTCTGCATTGTTGATGTCTGACCCTACTGCCTATCAACTCTGTGCAAATGTTGCATCTGTACTGCTGTTGACAGTACATATTGCTGCCAACTGCAACTCCCTCTAAACTGTTGCAACCCATTTGCTACTGAAATGGGTTCTCAACCATACCCAACTGCTCCCTAAACTGAATGAACTTCGCTCTTCCTAGAGCCTTTGTGAATACATCTGCTACTTGATCTCCTATGGGAACGTACTGTAGATGTACCACCCCACGCTAAACACAGTCTTTGATAAAATGGCATCTTATGTCTATGTGTTTGGACTGATCATGAAATACTGGATTCTTAGAGAGGTTGATACAACTCTGATTATCATAGTAAACACTAGTCAGCTCCATCCTTTTCCTGAACAAGCTCACAAGAAGCTTTCTAACCCATATGGCTTCGTACATTGTTGTGTTGGCTGCCATATATTTTGCTTCGGCTAAGCTCAATGCTACCGACTTCTGTTTCTTGCTGCACCAAGAGATCACTCCTGATCCAATGTTGAAACAGTACCCAGACGTACTTTTTTAGTTAGTTGAACTTCCTACCCAATCTGTATCAATGAACCCACTTAAATTGACATCATCCCCTCGGGTGTATTTCAACTCATATCCAGCTGTTCCCCACACATATCTGAGAATGTGCCTTGTTGCTGCCCAATGTACCCTTTTTGGTTCCACCATGAACTAACTAAGGGTGTTGACATCAAAACAAATGTTTAGACTGGTATTAACCAAATACATGGACCCAATGAGCTATATGTACAAGGTGGGGTCTACTTCCTTGTCTTCTGATGCATCTATCTTCTTCCAATTGGTGATCATAGGCGTCGCCATGGACGAAAATCCTACATCCTGAACCTCTTCAGAATTTCCATGGCATATCTCCCTTGCCCCAGGAAGATTTCTCCATTCTTCTGCCATACCTCCAATCCTAGAAAATAATGCATCAACCCCAAGTCCTTCATGTCGAATTCTACTTCCAAATTCCTCTTGTAGTCCTTTATGAGCCTAGTGATCCTGTAAGGAATAGGTCATCTACATATAGTACTAGAACTAGGGGCTCATTCTCTGCTAATAAATAGTAGAGATTGATATCTGCATCACTCTTGACAAATCCCAACTGCTGCAAGTAACTATCTATCTGACCATACCATGCTCTGGGTGCCTGCTTGAGCCCATATAGGGCTTTCTTCAGTCTACATACATGAGATTTCTTCTCATGAGTTTCAAAGCCCTCAGGGTGTTCTATGTACACCCCCACTTTTATCACCCCATTAAAGAATGTTGTCTTGACATCCATTTGGTGAATCTCCCATCCCATCTAAGCTATTAGGGATACAACAAATCTGATGGAGGTGTATTTGGCAACCGGGGTGAAGGTATCTTCATAGTCAATTCCTTCTTTCCGTGCATACCCCTTTGCCATGAATCTTGCCTTATACTTCTCCACGCTACTGTCTACAGCGTACTTGATCTTGTAGATCCATCTTGATCCTACAACCAATCTATTCTCTGGTCTAGGTACAACTTCCCAAACATCATTCGTCATGATAGAAGTGTACTCTTCTACCATGGCATCCACCCATACTTGGTGCTAAATGGCTTCCTGAAAACTGGAGGGTTCCTCTACCTGAGCAACCAATGCATGGTACCTATCAGGTTGTCTACGTTGCCTCTTCTCGATTCTGGGAGCTCTAATGAACTCCTTTATACCCCTCAGTACCTGTCGTGCCTCCCTACTAGTTCGACCACTGGTGGTAGGAAGCTCTCTCAACTCCTCCTCTTGTGCTTGTTGTTCCATCAAATGAGAACCTCCAGACTCTTCCTCTCCTGTGGAAATGCTTGTATTGGTTACTGTACTAGATCCTAGTGTCTGTCCTCCTGCCTGTCCTTCCTGCTGCCCTTGCTGCTGTTGAACTAAAGGAACCTCTACTACCTAATCTTCTACAGGCATCTCATGAGATTTCCATAAGGCCCTATCTTCCATGATTTTAACATCTCGCCTTACTACAACTTTCCTGCTGCTAGGAATGTAGATTATGTAAGCTTTTGAGATCTCGTTATATCCTACGAGATACCCATTCTCTGCAGTCTAATCAAGTTTACTCCTTTTCTCATTTGGCACGTGGCAATATGCCAGACTTCCAAATATCCAGAGGTGTCCTCCATCTGGTTTCTGCCATGTGAAAACTCCTTTAGGCATTTTCTTCCTCAATGCTTTGTGAGGAGTTCTATTCTGGATGTATATAGTTGTGTTACATGCCTCTACCCATAAGAATCTAGGCAGTTCTAGGTCATATAACATGGCTTTTGTTGCCCCTACAATAGTCATGTTCTTCTACTCTGCTACACCATTCTACTATGGATTGTATGGAGTTGTCCACTCTCTCTTGATGCCCTCCTTTGCGCAGAAATCTGTGAAGTCTCCATTTGTGTATTCTCCACCGTTATCTGAGCACAATATCTTTATTTTCTTCCCTGTCATGTTCTCTACGAGAGCTTTAAACTCTCTAAACCGAACAAAGACCTCATCTTTGGTCTTTAGGAAGTAAATCCAAGTTTTTCTGGAGTAATCATCAATGAAGGTGACAAAATATTTGCCACCACTGAGAGCGTTAGTGGACATTGGGCCAAAAATGTCTAAGTGTATCAATCCTAATGTGCTTGTTGCTCGGTTCTCGTCTTGCGTATGTCCCATTCTCCTATGCCATAGTTCGTTCAAATCTCTCTCGCCGTCAATATTGCAAACTATCGGTGCCATTGGAGACTCGAGCTGCAACCTGTATAATCTGTTGCTTCGAGTTTCAATTTGCTTCCTCTTCTTCCAGCTTGGATGCTTGACATATGCATTCTTCTCAATGAAGTATACATCATATCCCTTGTCCTGTAACTGGGACACTGAAATTAGATTCATCCCAAGCCCTAGCACATGCAGCACATTCGTGGCTCTGATATTGGTTCATTCTTCTGTCTGAAACATTATGGTGCCTCTCCCTGCTGGAGTGCATTTTGTTTTGTTCCCCATAATGATCTGGAAGTCCATCTGCTCTTCTTGATAACTCGAGAAGTAATCTCGTACTCTATTCATATGAGTTGAAGCCCCGCTATCAATGCACCAAATACCTGCAGATGTTGAACTCAACAAACATGCACAATCTTCTTCTATTCTAGAAGATAAGATATCTAAGTCTTCCATACTTATCTGTGCTCTTTTCCTTCTGCAAAAACAAACTGCGTCCCTTTTGAAGCTTAACGTTGAGCCTGTTGCGCAGTCCCTTGAACCTAGTTCACTAGCTACGCAATCTCCTCCCTCTTTTGCTCAGAATTGCCTCTTTTGGATCTGTCAGCTTTGATACCATGTGAAAATTCCGCTACTCGGAATCTTACTGCAGCAACTGATTACATTTCTTCTATTGCCTAACTAAAGCAAATTATTTAACAAAAGTTGTGATAAATATCGAAATGAAATACACTGCAGTCTTCACAATAAACAAGAACAAGAAAGAAATACTAGCACAAGTATACACACATGGACACTGTTATTTTTGGATAATTGTCCCCAGAAAAACCCAAGGTGGGAAAACTGGTGCAGCAGCTGAGGGTTTTAATATTATGCAGTAGATTTTCTGAGTACAAAATTTATGATTGTTGATCCTTATAAATCATATAGAGAAATCTGACCAATAAAGTCTTGTAAGACAAATCTCACTCTTCCACGGGATTCTGGCACTGACCTGCACCTGACTTAAGCTACTCTGTGTTGCCTCTGCGCAGTGACTGCGTCACCCACGCAGTCTCTGCGTCGCACATGCAGCTGCTCTCTATATTTGCACTGGGATTCACTATTGATTGGAAATTAGAATCTTTTGCCCTCTAATAATGTCTTCCGAGAACTGGCACTACACCTCTGTTGTCTGCTCCACAGAAAACGAAACTCCTTCTGCAGCTCTGCGCAATCTCTGCATTACTGGCTCTGCGTAGCTTCCTGTGGCTTCTTTTGTCTTCTCTCTGTTCACTCTTCAAATCTGGAATTCTTCCCTCTGAAAATTATCTCTACCCCTATTTGTGAGAATCCTCTCGATCGATCTTCTCCCTGAGCACTGCTCACTAAAGAATTTCGATCTCTGGATTCTTTCTCCGTCATGATGTGTTTTCCAAATGACCCTTCAAGTCCTTCTTATAATCTTCTCGTTGAGGATTCAATTGCCCAGATTAGATCTCTAATCAATGGATAAGATTAACTTTTGACTTGATCCGCCTTTTCTAGAACATTCACACCCATATTCTATTAATTCCCTTTAATTATTTTATTTCCCTAAGTTTAGACTTAGAGTCCCATTAAAAATAATTAATTATTTTAATAGAATACAATCCGAGTGGAATTTCACTGAACAATTTTTGGGTTACCTTGAATACACGTGTCTAAGCCTCTCTACAAAATTTGAGACTTAGAGCACATCCGATGCTACCTTAAATCAACAAAAAAAGCATAAGGATAAAGTATGGAAGTGTAATCAAGTACATTATGAGACATGTCCTCACATGTTCACTAAACTAAGTCTCATAAATTCTTCCCTATTTGGAGGAATCATCCCCGCTTTTTGTTATATTTGGGGGTAAACCCCTTCCCGTGACATACAAAATAATCCTGGTGCTATTTGTATTTTAGACGTTGATACAAACCATATTCTTGATAAAATTTTCAACCAATGGCATAAAACCCTTGGATGACCTCCATGCTTAAGAACAAAACCAATAGAAGTACATAGAGAATCAAAAAGAGAAGCATTGATGTAGCATTAGGATAATTTTGAGGTCTATAATGGGTCTCCTAAGGAAAATAATAAAATAATAGTTAAAATAATAAAATAAGAGTCATGAATTTTTAAAGATAAAGGAAGGAAACTACTTTTTCTATTGCATTTTTGGCTTATTCCTTATAGATTTACTCAAATGTCAAGTGTAGACACTCGTTGGATGCGGAATTGAATTCCACATGGAGTACCCACTCTGCATAATTTTGTGAAGGCCCACATAAAAAAAATTGAAGACACATTAAAAAAATGTGCTCAACATGATTTTTTAATGTATATTCAAATTTTTTTTATGTGAGTCTTCTCAGATGTATGCAAACTGGGTATTCGTTAGATGTGGAATTCAATTCCGCATCCAACATGTCTACACTTGACATTTGAGTAAATCTATAAGGAGATAAGTTGAAAATACAATTTAAAAAAGTAGTCTTCTTCTTTTCCCTCCAAATTATTTACCCCTAGGGATGACATCACCATCTTGAATCTTATTGGTTCTCTTAAAGTTAATTTTGTTTGTACAATTTTTGTTTTGAGGCCCATTTTTTACCTCAAAATTCCCCTAATTAAGAAACATGAGTAAGAGGAACTATGCAGGTAGTGTTGTATGCAAAAACATTCAACCCATTCATATTCATATTTGAAGCACATGGGAACAAGGAGTTGAGTGAATTATTGATCAGATTTGGATCAGGGCCTAAAATTAGCTAAAAATTCAAATTCCTCAAAAATGCTTCAAACCAAGACGAGAGCGTAGAGCTAGTCACCAGGATTCCAACGCAACTCGTTTGATCAAATTCCGAGTTCGTATGAGTGAGTTATGGCCTATTGTTCGTTTTCCAAAACAAGTAAAAAATAGGCAAAACAGGCACAGGGATGATGTGGCAGCCCAGTCAGCGTAGAGAAATTCCTCTAGCAGCAGCCAATGACATCGCGCCAAGTGGCACCTTCAGATTCGCCAGTTTGGTCTATGTGGGGGTAAATTTCCTAATGGATCTAAAGTTGGAAATTGTTTTTTTTTTAAATTAATTAATTATTTATTTATTTATGATTATATTTTATATATATATATTTATATATATATATTTATATATATTATATAATATCATATATTATATTGTTAGACATATATATATTATATTATATAATAAATAGTTTATATATATTATTATATTTAAATCATATTTAAATTTTAATTAAATCAAGTTCCAAACCCATCCGCATATCCAAATTCCAAACCATAGTTGCTTTAATTCAAATGTCATAATCCGCATATTAAAACTCCAAAGTCCGTTGTTATTTGGAAGTATATAAGTACTATGGTTTAATGTTTAATATAAACATTATCGCCACAATCCAAATCCAAATCCAAAGGTCCACGCATGTATTAAATATGCGTATAAGAGTTGCAAAAGGGAGCAGGGTCGGGTTTTGAACCCAAGACCTCCTCCCCACCACTCAACACATTAACCGTTATGCCACAGACATCAATTTGTTTAAAATTCCACATCAAATTGTATTTACAGTTGCGCAGCGGCACTGATGAAGCGCGGAGCGGGCCAGCCCCTCCTGCCATGTGACCTGCACCATAGGACCAGCGTCCGAGCTTAACTGCTAAGCGTGCTCAAGGCGCCTAATCCGAGGCTTTGCACTAATTAAACTCCAGTTAAGTTGAGATTAAAATGGCGAAGATTCTGATGGCACACCCAAATTTAGGCGGACTTCCACTTTTAGTGGAGCTAACTGGCGGAGCTTCCAGAATTAGTGGAGAAAATTGGGGAAAAATTGATTGTGCTCTATCTTGAGCATCACTCAGCCAAATTTCGAAAATGAATAGTCAATTTTGACTATCTTGGACATTCTGGAGCCATTAGTGAGGTTTGCAGAGCCAGTTGAGGACTTCTAAGCATGATTTTGCTTCAAAGAAGTTCCAAGGGCCACCAGGAGAATGAGGCCTAGCAAGGGCAGCTAGAGGCCATTCTCAGGAAACCAATAGTCATTTCTGACTATCTTGAACCTTCTGAATCCAATGATGGGGTTTGCAAAAGCAGTTGGAGACTTCTGAAAGCCGAGATGCTACAGGGAAGTTTTCAGTGAGCCGAGAGCCACAGGGTGCCACTAGGTGTTGGAGGCATAGCCAGAGCAGCCAGAGGCCATTTTGAGCAAATGAATAGTCATTTCTGACTATTTTGGACATTCAGAATCCAATGGAGGGAATTTCAAAGCCATTTGGAGACTTCTAGAGCCGAAGAAGCTACAAGGAAGTTTCAGGGAGCCTAGTGCCACCAGGTGTTGGAGGCATAGAACAAGGAGCTTGAGTTTATTATGAGCGAATAAACAGCCTATTTTGGATGATTGATATGTGTTGGAGATAATATAACAGGTTTCAGGAGCAGAAGAGGACTTTTAGGAGAGTTTGTGCCACAGAGAAGCTCAGGGAAGCTCAAGGACACCGACAGAAGAGGTCAAGCCCAAGGGAGGCTAGGTCCATTTCCAGAGATTGAGCAATCAATCCAGGGGTATTTTGGTATTCTAAACCCATTGGTACAGTCCAAACAACCATTGGAGTTGAGCATTAGCTTGTAAAAGAAATTGACCATCTTAATCCCAAAGAGCCAAGTCCATTAACGAAGGCTCAAGGAGACGTAGCCCAAGTGTTGAGGATGAACTCCTTTATTATGTTTGTTGTTATGTGTTGTTGGTTAATTTGCTGCAATTTATGGTTGTTGTACATGCTTTTAATCAGCTTAAACAAATGTTTCATTGCTCACACATAAAGCCTTAAGCCAGTTAAAACACATACACTTGAATCAAGAATTCAATTCCGCACACGCATGTACAAGCAAGATCCTTAATTTCTTTTAATTGAGTGGGAGGTGCTTGCATAGCAAAACAAGTCAGCCACCCATATCAGATCTATTCTTGTCTGAATCATGATGCACAAGGTGCAAAATTCCTCCCTACTTAAGTGGGAGTCCCCATGAGATATCCAAAAATATGCTAAGGGTGTATAAGATAGTAAGATTGTTACCTCCCAAATTGTACTTAATGATAAAATCCTTGATCCACAAGGTACAACTCAAGGGGAAACTATTAGGACGGACACCATTTTCACCTAAGAAATCTATCATCTTCAGTTTAGGCTATCTCTCCTCCGACTTAAGCGAGGTATCTCTAATAGGAATACTAAAGCTAAGCAATGAAGCACAAGATGAAGTGAGAGCAGATTTAGTAAAACAATCTTTTGGGTTTTTAGGATTTTAAAGATGTGATGTAAGGAAATAAAGATCAACACTAAATCCAACAAGGGCAATGGAGTCAAGGTGAATCAAAGAGGCTTATGGAGCCAAGAAGGAAAACCCTCTTAAGAATCTGTCTATTTCTTTCAAGTTTTAGGATTAAGAGACTAGAACCAAAGAGGAAGAATAATCTCTTTTCTAATCAAGATTTGCAATGAATACCAAGGCCCTACAAGAACGGATCCTCAACGGGCAACCTTCACCAACAAGATCAAGTTTCAACTATATCTTGATAAACATACTCAACACTTATCGCTAGCATTATAAGATGGGGAGACAAAGCAAGGCACCAAATAGTGATCAAACTAGGGTTGCGGGGAAGCGTCCCCCCCCCTCGTTCCCGCTCCCAAAACGTGCTCCGTGCGGGAGCGTTTTGGGAGCGTTCGGAAACGCGCTCCCGAAAACGCTTCCTGAGGGGAGCGTATTCGGGAGCGCATTTCCGAACCTGTTAAAACGTTCCCTGCCTTTTCGGGAGCAAATGCTCCCTGAGCGCTTCCAGCATTTAAAAAACGCTTCAGGAACGCTCCCCGGAACAAAAAACGCTTCCCGCTAGGCGGAAATTTTTTTCAATGAAAAAAACGATTTGTTTAGGGCCAGAAATGGGTTTTAGGGCTGATGTGGAGGTAAGGGAAGCATTGACATATCATGGTAATGTTAAATTCTTAAAGTAAAAGTTACTTGAATTTTTAACATTACCATGAAATGACTCAGGATGTTTAAGAGTGGTTTCGACCTCATTGGATTTCATATGGAGAAACTAGAATTTTAGGTTTCACTCAAAATTCAGCAGACTTAATGGTTTTCAGGGTTTCATGGTTTGGGAATTTGCAATGTTTCCATTTGATTCTATCATGTGTAAGGGTATGATATTGGCATTTGATCAAGAGCATGAAGTCCTTTAAGAACCTTGATGTACCCTTCAATCAAAGGAAAACAAATGGTTAGGCATGCTAATCTTTTTCTACCGCATTTTAAGGTTGAGGAGATGAACCCTTCACTCAAACCAAAATCATTGGTTAGGCATGTTAAACTTTTCAATTTCTATCATGTTATAAGGTTGAGCAATCCAAGTCTGAAGACTTTGAGCTAGATGATGTTTATGTATCTCTTGTTGATGATCCCATTTCTATTAGCGATGAATCAATGATGAGTTTCATGAGAGACCATGTTGCTCAATGATTTGTAGTTTTGATGTCTATTTTTGCTACTACTACTACTACTAAAGTTGTAGAGGAGTTTTAGAGTCCTCAAACTTTGAGCCATATTATTTATGTAGCTCATGTTGATGATCCCTTGTCTAGTAGTGGTGATGATTTTGATCATGATGAGGAGTGATCATGTTGTTGATCACTAATATGTAGTCTTGTATTAGGCCAAAGGCCTCATAGCTTGTAGCATTGTTTTTGGACTTTATGGGCCATTTGGAGCCTCATTGCTTATGTATTTTTCGATGATATGTATTGCACTCGGTGCCATTTTGATATATTCACCTTTGCACGGTATATAAATGAGCAAACTTTGCATATTTTGTCTCTATTGACTTGGAATCATGGTTGCAAATCTTAAAAATAGTTTTTTTTATTAAAAAATAATTATTTAATGTATTTTTTTTAAAACCCGTTCATTGAGATATGACCGCTCCCGGTTAGACCGATTCCAATTAGAAACCCGATTCATTAGGTCCACCGGTCCGGTCACCGGTTCCGGTTTTAATAACTATGCTCACACAAATCCAGAAGTACAAGAGGGGTACATGAAGGCATTGGACAAGTTGGTACCTGACAGGGAGGAGTGTGCTAGATTGCGCCTTGAATTAGGCAAATACTTCAGTTGCACTGCTAACTTTGGTTCTTTCCATGCAATGGAAGACGAGGACAGATTTGATGCTATTACATGGTGGGAAGCATATGGCGGCATGGGACTTTTGCCAAAGTTGGCTAAAAAAGTTCTCTCACAGGTTGTGAACACTTCTTCTGCAGAGAGGTGTTGGAGCACCTACAACTTTATACACAGTGTGAGAAGAAACAGGCTGAATGAAAACCGAGCCGAAAGCTTGGTTTATGTGCATTATAACTTGAGGTTGTTGAGCCATTACTGTGATCGGGTAAATGAGGATCAATCATACAGAGTCTGGGACAACAACCCAGAGGATGATAATTTGGAGGATGGCACGTTACATCTGGAAGAATTGGAAGCAGAACTTTTTAGGGATGATGATGAAGCATCAGCAGCACCACCACACACAGGGCCAGTCCCACCATCTACTGGTAGCAGTGCGGGTGCCAGTGCCAGTGCCAGTGCCAGTTCTCGATATCACACTATTGTTCCTTTGCAGATCTAGCCTCCACCTTCTAGTCATGGTCGTGGTACTCCTGAGAGTACTAGAAGACCACCATTTCCTCGTGGCTCGCACAAATTAGACATTTCTCGTGGGCGTGGCAAGGGGCCAGCCAATAGATAAAATAGATTTGTTGTTTACTAGTCTTTTCTATTTTCTAGTAGTTTTTATCTTTTATAACTGTTGAACAATTGAAACTTGACTCTTTCATATTTAATGACAATTTAAGTTTGAAGTTTGAATTTGAAAGGTGAAACTTTGAAGTTGGCATTTATAAGTTTACAAGTCATTATGAATTATGAATATGATGCTTCATGAAAGTTATATGGTGATCAATGAATCAATGATGATAAATGTTATATAATATCAATGATGATAAATGTTATATATTGAATTTTGAAATCAATGAATAATGATGATAAATGTTATATATTGAAATTTGAAATCAATAAATCAATGACGATAAATGTTATATATCAATGATAATAAATGTAGATTGAATTTTGAAATCAATGAATCAATGATGATAAATGTTAGATATTGAAATTTGAAATCAATGATGATAAATGTTATATATCAATGATGATAAATGTTATATATTGAATTTTGAAAGCTCGAAACCTTCAGATTGATGATTCGCGAGACTCAAGAGTCAATATGTTGTATGCTTCCAACTTGTGGGCGTGGTTGATGAAGATTATAACTTCTAGATGATTGATGTTATATGATTCAATCTATGCTTTTATGTTTTTTATGTCTAATTCATCATTCTATATGTTTTTGTTGACATATATGCATCAAAATATAAAAAATATAAATAAATATATATATATATATATATATATATATATATATATATATATAAACGCTCCCAGAAACGCTCCGGACCAGAAGCTTCTAAAAATGGCGCTCCTGCTCCCAAGTAACCTTGGATCAAACTTACAAAGGAAGAAGGAGAGGAGTTACCTCAAAACTCCTTCCCTCTGTGTGGTATATTTTACCTTTCAAATGGATTGATCTAGTTGGCTTGTAAAAGAATTGAATGTTTCACCCATAGTTTTAAGAATAGGTTGGTCCGAACTGGAAACCGATCAAAACAACCGGTTCATTGGCCAAACCAACCAAACCGGTCAAAAAACCAAGTCAATATCACTCATTCACCCCCTTTTAGAAAAATCGGGCATAAATCGATCGGTTTATGACTGAACCAATCAGTTTTCCCATAAACTAGCTTGTTCCATCATAAACCGGACAGTTCATTGCCAGGTTGGTCATGGACCCACCAGAGGCATTCTTCGAGGCTTGTGAGGTGGTTTGGAGGGAAAATAAGGGTTGTTTCCATCCAAAAACAACCCCTGCAAGCCAATAAAAGGAGGTCTCCCCTCTCCTTTGCTTCACACATCTCATTTAGAGTTTTTGTGAGCCTCATTGTGAGCTTGGAGAGTGTTGACTTTTTGTTGGAGTAGTGAAACAACAGAGAGTTTGAGCTAAGTAGTAGCCACCATGCCTCCAAAAGCCAAGGATATTGCATGGGCTCATTGTGATATGATTGATGGCAAAATGATCTGCAAATATTGCCACAAATTTATGGAAGGAGAGGGTACTAATAGGTTCAAGCAACACTTGGCTCGAATAGGAGGCCATGTAAAGCCATGTGGAGCACCAAATGAAGTAATAGGGCATATTAGGGCAGAATACCTTCAGAAGTTTGAGACTCAAGTCACTAAACCAGCAGAGAAGTTTGTGAGTCAAGCAATTGCAAAGTTTCGGAATCGAGACTCAACCAACTAAGTTTGATCATGATGAGAAGTTTCAACTTTCAAGTGATAATGTTGATCACTAATATCATATATGTAGACTTGTAGTAGACCAGTGGCCCCATAGCTTGTAGGCTTTGTTTTTGGACTCTAAAGTCCATTTAGAGCCTCATTGAGTATATATTTTGTTGTTGATGTGTATTGCACTTGGTACCATTTTGTATATTCACCTTTACATGGAATATATATGAGCAAAGTTTGCATATTTTGTGTCTAATGGTTTGGAAGCATGGTTTTAATTCTTAAAAGCTGTTTTTCTTCATTAAAAAGTAATTATTTCATGTGTTTTTTTTAAATCAATTCATTGCGATCTAACCAGTCTCGGTTTGACCGGTTTTGGTTTGAAACCTAGTTTATTAGGTGGACTGGTCCGGTCACTGGTTCCGGTTTTTAAAATTATGGTTTCACCATCAATCTTTATGCACCAAATAAGAACCAAGATAGAGAAGCTTCAAAAATTGACAACAACAACCACAAATAAAAAAACCTTTACACAACCATATGCTCCAAGAAAGATATGTCAATTAATCTCCAAAACAACCATTAGTACAATGAGGAAGAGCTACTCTTTATATAGAGACTAGCTCAACTTCCTTTACAATTGAATAATAATATCTCATGTAAGATCCATAGATCTAGTCTATGAATGAGTAAAGAATTATTTCCTCCAACTAATTAATCTACAATACACAAAATAATGAAGTGGTCAAGCCAAATATACAATACTCCAACCAAAATAGACCTAATAGAGTGGGACATCTCCATCAAAGAGGGAAAAAGACGAGTCAAAGATGCAACATCTAGCCTCCAAAGGCCTCCAAGTTGGTAGATTCACAACCAAATCCTCTAAGTAGCCAATGAAAACCTCATCTCTTCTAAGGTGGATATGTACCTCTCCAAGGGTGGATGGCCCCAAATAAATGCATAGAAACACAAGCTATGTGGCCTCAAGAGCTAGGATGTTCTTCACCATGGGCATATATCAACAATGAATTCCCCAAATAAGCAAAGCGCTCAAGCAAAAGATGTACCATGTTCGTCCAACAAGTGGTCAAAATTGCAATGAAAATTTCCCCCAAAAGATGTTAAAAGCACCATAATTGTGTCTAACTTTTTCCTGATTTTCTATTATGACCACATTTTGGAAATCTTGTGACCATTCTCCATCTAATAGCATTGATATAACAGAATTATAAGCACTATGTCATGTTCATTATCCACGATACTGGTGTCTAGGATAGAATCTTAAATCACTAAGCTACCAAACCAAGTATCACAACGAAACTACTTTGCACAGCGAAATATAAACAACAGTAAATATACTCTCCCTCAAAATCTTTGGTGCCATAATTCACATTGAATAGAAGTATCACTCGCCAATACTCCCAAAGGACTTCCTCCAACTTGATAGAGACCATCAACCCTAAATCCAAGAGTAAATGCATCTTTAGGATTTCTTAGCCAAATACGTACCTTTCCATCAATGAATGCAACCTTGAAGCCTTTATCTTCCATCGCTAAAATAAACACCAAGTTCTTCTTCAAATCGGGCACATACAACACTTTTTGTAGATGTATGGTTTGACCTTGATTCAAGTGAAAAGTGACAGTACCTATCCCTTTCACAGGGTAGGTGGCATTATCTCCAAGTATGATCTTTAGATTAGTTTTCTTTTCAGCTAAATTTGAAAGGGCCTCCTTGGATCCAGTGAAGTGCCTTGAGGCTATGAAAATTCCTAGATCTAACAATCTTAGGAATCCTACTACAACCAACTGGATCTACTTCATCTACTTATAAATTACATTACATAGTTATTTTTAGATTTCTTCATGAAAATATTCTAGTAAATTACTGAAGTAGCCTACACTTGATACTTTATGATTCTGAAACAAGGAAACTGAGCAAAGAATAAATCACACATAGCACACCATTATTTTTGGACGAATGTCCTCGGAAAAACCCAATGTGGGAAAATTGTTGCAGCTGATCTGAGGGTTTACTATTATTAAGCAGTGTTGGAGAGGTAAATCCCCTCTGCAAACAGAGGAGATCCCTACTAGCCCAGATCGGGTCTAGCAACAATCAAGTCATGCTAAGACGCAGGTCTCTAGTTACAAAATGACAAGAAATGATAAGTTGCCTACCTCAGGTCTTATGCGATGGTCGTCGAAAGAAGGATGACGCTTCCCGTCCTCCGCTTCGGCAGATCACGATCCTTCCACTTAGCGCGTCTAAACACTTGCACACATGCGAAGAGACACGACGATATACAACATAGAATCTAAATCTTGTAACTAAACATTAGTCAGAGAAGATGTAACTCATTGCATCAAAGATAAAGATACACGAGTGAAACCATAATCAAAGTCGCTTATCATTAATGAAACGAAGGAATGATACAACCTTAAACTCTGACACTGGATCTTCCTTCGGCGGGGTCGATAGCGGAGCACGTCTCAATGAAGCTCGTCGGGAATGGGACAAAGCTCTCTCTCTTCGGCTTGACTCTCAAAGGCTATCTGGCGATAGTCTCCTTACTACAGATTCAGCTCTTCGTTCTATTAGGACTACTAGCTTGCTAAGGGGAAAATGGCAAGCTTATATAGATGGTGGAAGGGGAGTTAGGATCCCTACAATGGTGGGATTGGCCCTATCCTCAAGGAAGCTTACATGATAGGTGGAAAACCACTTCCCCTACATGGAAATCCGGAGCCAAACCTCCCAACTCATTTTAGAGACTCGTTCAGGAGTTGGTTGGAATCAAACTTCCGCCATCTATTTTTTAAAAACAATCCTTATTAAGCTTGGCACAGGCAATACACTGGGACAGAGCGCCAGTTGGCATGCCCTCTTTGGTGTATTTCCCCCATAGGCGCAAGGGCTGAACTGGCTGATCGCACCAAGCCCAAAAGGTCAATTTTTAGGGTTTTTTACAAGAAACTGTCTTCAGAGGAATGATTGTCCTTGTCAAGGGGGATGCCATGAAAGTGGTTTCAGGTCATGTCACTGCTCACAGGTCACGGAAAAGGCCCTCCAATGTGCAGGACGGGGGATTGCAGAGATTGTGACAATCACTGTGTAACAGATGCCCCCTAAAGCATAAGGCCCGAGAGAGAGAGAGAGAGGGGTGAAATGCTTTACGAGAACATGCCCAACTGAAAAAACTGCCGTCGAAAACCCTGCGTAGACAAGTACAACTAATATCTCAAATACATGATGTGTGGTATGGGCGCAGCCATCCATAATAGAGTATACAATAATCAGGATCCAAGGTATGGACGCAGCCATCCAGAAATGATCAATAAGTAGACTCAGGTATGGTCGCAGCCATCCAATCAATGAGTCATGTAACCAATGATGATAATCTACAAAAATCGGCAGCCTGGATTCCAACAGACAAAATCCAGGGTCTTGCGCTCCATCTTGACCCGAACAGAGTACAAGTTCTAGCATGTGAATAAGTGAGCTGAAGTCGAACATGCAAGAACATCGTCTAATTACCAGCCAACGATGAAAGTTGTTAACAGACGCGAGAGGAACCACTGATAATGACAATGGCCCTCAAGGTACTATAGGTACAATCCACGGAATGTGAACAGTGAGCTGGCGTCGAACACCCATAGAATCATCCGATCGAAGGCCAATGATGAAAACCTTGCATCGAATGCGAAGAACCTGCCATTGAGGCATGCAGGCTCCAAGGTACCAAAAGGGAGTCTTTAGATCAACTTCCTAGATAATGAGCTAGAGTCGACAGGAAGTGACCTTGATCGAAGGTGGGCCATAGTGTTTCCCACATCATCAATGCGAGACAGAGGAACATAATGTTTGTTAATCAGGATCAGTAGAGAATCAGAGGAGGGTTGAAACTGCAGAGGTCAACTTCTCTTGAACATATCAACGACACGACACTTGATTTGGCAGTACTTGACATCAAAAGATCTGAGGTCATGACAACGAGGCAAAGAGCAGATGAGTGGTCAAAATGGATTACCCAAACCCATGGAGGCAAGCAGAGAACGAGATGAGATGTCCCCAACCCAACACGAATGCAGACAAGTGCCATGTTCAAGAGCAACATACTGCCGACACGACGATGATACTGGTTTCATTTTTTCCCCACCATTTCTGGCAAGTACCCCAATTATTTTTGAAAACAAGCTTGAAGGGGATAGCATATGCTTGTGATATAAGTTCGTCCTTCGGACAAATCCAACCTAATACATTTAACGAGCCCTAGGAAGGAGAAACTTGAGTATTGTCATTACGACAGAATCCGATGTCATCAGGTTTTAACGAGTCTGAAAAAGGAAGAACTCAGCGTCTTTTCCTGTTTAGAGAGTTTGAAAAGACAGCAGAAAAGTAAACTCCAACGGTCCATTTTCGTAGATAGTTCCTCAGATCTGAAAAGGTAGAAAACTGTGTCTGAGAAACACTCCTAGTCGCGATAGGCTAGGGTATTCCTTTTTCGTAAATAATCTATCCCAGCCCGAAAAAGGGGTAAACGCATACTGGGTAGATGTCGTTTCACAGCCAATTTAACAAGATCAAAACGACAAGCGACTCGGCAATCTTTTCATGTTTAGAGAGTCAGAAAAGAGTTGAAAGATGACTCCAAAAATGACTTTTTCGTGTTTTTACCAAGTCCGAAAAAGTATAAAATACAACTCGTATCGTCGTCCAAGCTGCGTGAAAACCTGTTGCTGCACATGAAAGCAAGCGTAAAACCCATTTTTCGAAAAAATATAATAAAATATTGGAAAAATGACTTTCAAAACCTAATTTTGACTTTGTAGTAAAAACATATTCACTTTTACTTTTTACCTCTTGTGAGAGCAACAGTGAGCTTTTGCTGTGCAAACTTGCGGCAGAAATTGTGGTCAATCCAGTACGTCATTTCGGTTCTCGTTCGTTCCACGTAAGAGGCGCTCTCCATAGCTTTGTTTTAATTCATTTTTTATCTAAGTCACCTGATACGAGGATACGAGGACACAGGGATACGGGGATTCGATGAATCGGATACGGGTATGGTGACCCCGAGACAAGATACTTCTAGGATACGATACGTTATATATTATTTTATTAAATATATATATATATATATATATATATATATTAAGATATTAAAAAATAGATATTTTTTGCACAAATTCATACAAAATTCATTGATTCAAACATAGATACTCATGAGTCATACATCATCATTGATACTATAATACAATGATACATTGATACACCATACATGATACAATTGTCAAATTTACTCAGAAAGACAAGATTGAAGATAGTAAGATACTGTAGTTTTCTCATTAAGTCATCAGAATCAAAATGTGTTACATAAGAACACTGCCAATGGCAAATAGAAATAGAAAATACAAAAGCAACTACAATCTACAAGACTACAAGCCTGAAGCCTCAATGAGTCAGAGTCATCAATCCTCATAATCAGCATCACTGTCCTCATCCTGATCATCATGCTCACCACTGCTCTCCTCTGGCTCTGATGCATCCTCCTCCTCTATCATCTCTGCATCTGCTGGTGTGGAGGATGACGCCTCTACTCCATCATCAAATGTGACAGGCTCTAGCACTGGCGCATTGAGATCCAAGTTGGCCAATGCCAACTCAACATTGTTGTCTAGACCCATATCAACAAGAAAGACATCCCACATCTTTGTCTTTTCCTTCAACCAATCCTCCCTCTGCCTGTAGATGAGACAAAGGTTGGTGTGCACATACACCATTGTCTCTGCCCTGGACTGCTCAAGCTTGCTCCTCTTCACACTATACAAATTCCCATATGTGCTCCAATTCCTCTCGCAACAAGAGGATGAAGTTACCTGAGAGAGGAGCCTCATGGTTAACTGCTATAGAGGAGGGCTTGTTGCCCCATGAGTTGCCCACCAAGAATGGGGCTTCTTAGCCCCCCTGTCTCGAATCAAATCATAGCCTCCAAATCACCCCCTGCCAGTGGAAAAATCTGCAAAGGCATCCTCCACCTCAACAAGGGATGCCCTATCCTGAAAAATCCTCCTCAATGCATCTTTCCTCCCCTGTGAGATTTCAGAATCCATGTGAGGAGGGAATCTGCGGGAAGGTGCACCATTCAGCCACTCATGGCTGTATTATTTTGGGTTCAAGGAGTGAGCCAAACAATGTAAAGGTGTGCAATTCTTGTCCCATTTGCTGACAATAATATCCTGTATGACGGTGAAGAGGCCTTAGGTGATGTCTCATACTCTAGGCACTGACTCTGTAAAATAATGGTCCTCACAGAATCAAACATGGAATCCCATCCCTCATAAACCTCTCCTAGGATGGGTTGGTCTGTATCTGCAAATCGGAGCAAGGAAATGATAGGCTCCATGATTTGAATAATTAAATCTGCCTTCTCCCACCATATATCATCCAACACTATGTCCTTCACCTTCTTTGAGGCTGTTTGATCCGTTTTTCTCCAAAAAGAACAAAACTCTGAAATAACCATAGACCCAAGAGCGGTCTTGACCTCCCTCAACCTCTTCAACATGATGAATGAAGAGGCAAACCGTGTATCTGCAATCTTGAACAATGATAGATTGTTGTACTCCTTGTAGATAGTGAGGGCATTTGTATGGTTTGTTACAAAGTTGCAGATATGTCGTGCATCCTCAATAATGGCTCCAATCCAAACCACATCAGAAGCAATAGATTTCAGTGCCAAGTTCAATGAATGGACAATGCAAGGTGTCCAAAATACTTGTGGATATTTTGCTTCCACAATCATGCCAGCAGCCTTGTAAACAGGTGCATTATCTGTAATGATTTGCACACAACAATCCACACCTACACTTTCAATAACTTTGAGAAATAACTCACCCATATATTGTGCATCCTTGTACTGTCTAAGTGCATCCACTGCTTTCAAGAAAACTACACCATTCGTGGATGACACCATGAAGTTAATGAGTGGGTGGCGTGCTGGATCGGTCCATCCATCAGAAACAATGCTAACCCTAGATGTTGGCCATGCTGATTTAATAGGCTCAAGCATTTTGTCCACTTCTTTCTTTGCCTTTGTCAACGATGTGGTTCTGAGCTTCTCTGACCCAGGAGGCACATACCCTGATGGAGCCCCATGACAGCTCGACACATCTCAATAAATAGAGGTGACCGTGCAACATTAAAGGATATGAAGTTCTGATAGAAAAAAAATGCAATGGTGAGATCAAGCTCTTCCCTCTTCTCTTTTTGGAAAATCTTGTCCATTGGACCAACTGCAGTTGCCTTTCTCTTTGCTAATTCTCCCCTACTAGAAGTCTCAAAAGGGAACTTGCTACTGCTTTTCCTCAAGAATGGAAGGGGGTCATCATTCTTGGATTTTTTTGATTTTGCTGCCACATTTGCCTCACCAATACCCTGCTCTTTCTCCAATTCCTTCCTATCTGGCGATTCAATTACTGTACAACATTTAATGCCACAACCTGGAATACCCAACAAATGAGCTTTCACACGGAAATATGTGCAAGTGAAATGGCCATTGCAAAAATTGCATTTCCATGAACAATTTCCTCCTCCTCCCTTTTTTGCTGCCGCTTCCTCTCTTGTCACATATTTCCACAATGGGTATTTGGGGTCAACAATTTGTTTTCCCTGCACATTTGAAGCTACTGTTGCAGCCCCACTTCCAATGGATGGAATACTTGCAGACCCTGATGAAAGAGGGACAGGAGGGGCATCTCCAATGGAGACATTCTTCCCCTTTCTTTGCCCCTGTCTTGCTGCCTTTGATTGAGCCATGAATACTATAAAAAATAAACAAAAACAACTAAATATATATAACACATCCACATGTAAACACTAACAACAAACTAAATGCAAAATATAGAGGGACAATGCACTTACCGGATGCTTGAATCTCTTCGAAAGAACTCCCTTTCTCCTTGCTCACACTTGCTCCTTGCTCACACTAGCTCTCCTTCTCACTTCACAAATGAAATGGGTGAAAAAAGAGTGAGGAAAAACCGAACTTTAAAGAAAAAATCGCGCGATTTTCCTTGCCGCGGGCCCGGCCGTATCCGGCTGTATGGGATACGGTGTATCTGAACGGGGTACGGTCAGGATACGTCGTACCCCGTTCGGATACGCCGTATCCGTTGAATTGGGGCCGAATACCGTACGTACACGTACTCGATACGGGGATTCGGGATTCGTGGCCCTTTTAGGCGAATCCGGTGACTTAGTTTTTTATAGATTTCCATTGTGTTTTTCGATCCCTGAGGGGACCTTTGCAAATTTAGGGCTCGGCCAATTGGCCCGAGTATCGGGCATGGACCCGTGCCAATTGGCTCCTTTTTGCAAAGGGGTCGCGCCAATGGCGCAACTCAAATTTCCGCTTGAATTTAACAAAATGTGAACCAATCAGCTGAATTTTTGAGTGTTCCAGAGATCTAATGAGGTGTTTATGACCATGTTGGTGCAGATACATGGCCACAATGGTAATCGAGTGGAAAGAAAGAGAGCATGGTGAAGAAGATGAAATGGCCATGTAGAATGAAGCATGCATGAACGCTCTCTGAAACTGCGGTCTAAAAAAGTTCTTGTTAGCACCATGTTTGAGAGCACAACCTGAGTTACTGCAGTATTTGATAAGCATTTGGGACAAGAACGAAGAAAAATTCAGGCTTTGAGACCAAGTGTTGGAACTTGAAGTATCCGATGTTTATTTCATAACTGGATTGTCCCGTAGAGGTCCAGTTCCAATCTTGACAGGTACTAGGCCATCTGGTGAGAAAATGGCAATGGTGATGGAAAGAGTGTACCCAGGGGCACGGACAAGATCAGGTAGTGGGAAGGTCGATATCCACATGGTCCCCACTCTAGCACTCTGAGTAGTGCTCCACACCATTACGCGGGCTGCGGGGTCGCAGGCACCACATGAGGCAACTAAAGCACAGCTCCTCTTAACATATGAATGCATGAACCCGACACTATTCGATTGAGCCACTGCCGTAACAATGAACATCAAACGGCAGTTTATGAAGTGCAAGAAGACCAAACTAAAACAGTTTGGGTACGGATCTATCCTGGTATCGTTCATCCTTAAACGACTACCAATCTTCTAGGGCCAGGGGGCGATAGTCGTCGAGCCATCATTGAGGGAGCCAAGGATGGCTCGATGGGTAGCACTCATGCCCAGATCAGGTGGGGGCCAACAAATGTCATGGAGGCCCGAGTTCTTTGCATGGCTACGGCGACAGCTGATCGTCATTGAGGATTGGCCCTATGTCGGTACCGACTTCACGGCAGACCCAGATCTTCCACTCCCGAAGGGGGATGACTGGGATGAAGAGCTGGGTAAGACTCTTTTTGATTTTATATTTTATGATTTTTTTTATAATACATGTCTATTCTAACAAACAATCCTATATGTGTGTAGATGTTGGCCCAGAGAGGCCCGTCGGGATGTCGCCCATCACACGGAGGACCCCTCTCGCACACGATCCTCAAGCTGAGGGTGGCGAGGGGAATGAGCTAGTGCAGAACTTGGAGGGAATCGCCCAGGGGATCTCAAATTATGCTCAGCTAGCAAACGTCCCAATGGCTTATCAAAGGCGCACTATGGGGGTGCCTAGTCGCCTTCATCGTTTATTGAGGCGACTGGTGCAAGCGGTGACATGCTACCACAAGCACCACGCTGATTAGTCATCTAGGGCTTTTCATTTGCACATTTTAGAGAGACATGTTGTCTCCGGCTATTATTAAAACAGACATGTATATTTTTTGATTTTATGTGATGAACACAAACTGCAAACTATTCGACATACATATATATATATATATATCTGGATGAATCTTTTTACATATGATGATGTTTTTACAAGTTGCGTAAATGTCTATCTAAAACCATGTTAGCTACTGCATCTGTTAACGCATTCATGTGTCTGGGTATGTGTTGATATGTAATGTAATCAAAATTTATTTCCAATAAACGAATACGTAGATACAGTTGTAAAATGGATGGGTTTCTAACTGAATAATGACCATTAAGTTGTAATACTACAAGCTGTGAGTCCAGATATACAAGTAATGCACGAATACTGAGGTTAACAGCCTCATTTAATAATTCCAAAACGGCACTATACTCCGCGACATTATTTGTGGTAGGCCCTAGACAAACACCTTGCAAATTGACCAACTCACCAGCAGGATTGTAGATTACCCAGGCTGCCGAGGACAAATTCCTGGTACGGCGGGAGGCACCATCCGCGAAACCGACAAAAGGAGTAATAGACATCTACACAATCAGGAAGACCCAATCAGCAGAAAGACACTTACAAAGCACACCACACCACACATGCACAAAAAATGAAATCACTCACTTATGTACACACACACCACACAAGAATAACTCAAGCGTAGTAATTTTTAAGGTATATCCCATTCCTAGGCTGCGCCAGAGGAATACCTTTGCAGTCGATTAGTTCATAGGCCCCATTTTTTAATACTCGCTTAACTATATAGGGACCATGCCACATGGGCTGGAATTTGCCCGCTCCAAGTTTATCATGTGCTTGGTCATATAGGAGGACGAGGTCCCCTTCAATGAAAGAACGTGGAGAAACCGATTGATCGAAGTGGGCTTTGACCCGCTTTTTCTGTGCCTCAATAACCAAGGCAGCCAAGCGGCGGGTTTCATCCAGTCGTGTCAAATACAGAAGACGTTCTTCCTCCGGAGAAGTGTCGGGCAATAATTCCACAGCCAACTTCAGAGAAGGAATTTCACATTCAACCGAGAGAGTCGCTTCCAGACCATACACCAATTGGAAAGGTGTGAATCCGGTCGCGCTCTTTACCGATGTTCGATAAGCCCAGAGAGCTGAGAACAATTGAAGATGCCAATTGGATTTGTGGATACCAATCATTCGTTGAAGCATAACCTGGCCATTCGCCTGGGGGTAGTATGGCGTTGAGTTATCATGACGCAAGCCCAACATTGATGTCAGCTCAGCTATCATGTAATCCCGAAAATGAGTGCCATGATCGATGACAATGGCTTGAGGGACTCCGAAACGCGTAATAACATGGTTGAAAATGAATTGAGCGGCTGTCTTACCATCAGCAGCTAATGTAGGCATCGCTTCAGCCCACATAGTGAAGTAGTCCACCGCAACGATTATATAAGCATGCCCCCCAGCCGAGTGAGGGTTACATGTCATAAAATCTACGCCCCATTTAGCAAAAGGGCCTATGGTAATGACAGGATGCAAGGGTAGGGGTGGCGCGCGCATCTTGTCCTGAAAGACCTGGCACGCATGGCATTTTCAAATTGCAACAATACAGTCCTTGAATATAGACGGCCAGAAGTAACCCGCACGCAGAATCTTCTGGGCAGTGGCATATCCGGACATATGACTGCCACAGGCGCCACTGTGACAGTCATTCAAGACTTTCTCAGCCTCTTCCAGGGTCAAGCACTGGTGGAGCACGGAATCAACTCCGACACGATACAAGGTATCTCCTACAATGCGGTATGGTTGAGATTGATGCCGAACGTGACGTCGAGCATCTTTTGTCAACTCAGACCGGAACATTGATGTTTGAAGATACACGATAATGTCACCGTACCATGGATCACGAGTGCTGATAAGAAAAAGTGTTTCATCCGGGATATGATCCTCGGATTGGGATGGAACGGAGTTTGTCGGGAGAGAGCAAATAAGATCAGCAAAAACCAATGATTTCGTCGATTTGGCGGTGGTAAACTCCAAATCGAACTCCTGAAGGATTACAATCCATTTGGAGTACTTGCCCCCCAGCAATTGTCGAGACAATATGTATGTCATGGGGTTGCAATCGGAAATCATGGTTATCGTACGCAACAGGATGTAATGGCGAAACCGCTGAACAGCCTAAACCGCAGCGAGCGCCAACTTCTCGACGTTGGCATAGCGTGTTTCCGTGTCGAGAAGATTCTGAGATAGATAGTAAACTACGTATTCATTTCCATCGTCGTTATCCTGTACTAGAACCATAGCTATCGTGCTAAACGCAACGGCCAAATAAAGGGTAAAATCGCGATGATAGTTGGGAGGACGTATCAACGGCGCGTTAACGAGCAATGTTTTAAGCTTCTCGAAGGATTGCTGGGCAATCTTGTCCCAATGGAAGGGAACGTCCTGTTTCAAAAGTCGCGTAAACCCCTTGGCCACTTGCGCATAGTTCGGAATAAAGCGTCGTAAGAAGTTGGCTTCCCCCTATAGACTTTGTAGTTGATGTAACGAGGATGGGGATGGGAAGTTAACGATAGCCTCGACCTTGACGGGGTCAAGGCGAATTCCGTCTTTGGAGACGATAAATCCCAAAAGACGACAAGAATCCACGCAGAAGACGCACTTGTGAGGATTGAGCCTAATATTGTAACGTCTACAACGAAGGAAAATCTGGCGGAGGTGTTCAAGATGGTCCTCACGCCGAGTTGAATGGGCCGGTAAATCATCTAGATACGGCTGAACAATATGACGTATGTCGTGGAAAGCATAGGACATAGCACGCTGGAAGGTGGCCCCAGCGTTTTTCAAGCTGAACGGGAGCTTTTTGTAGGCGAAAGTACCCCACGGACAAATAAAGGCAGCTTATGTTGATCAGCAGGTAAAATATTAATTTGATTGTAACCCGAGAATCCGTCCATAAAGGAATAAATCTCACTGCCCACACATTCATCGATGATTTGGTCTATAAAGGGAGTGGGGTAATTGTCCTTAGGACAGGCCCGATTAATGTCTCGATAATCAACACAAACTCGTATAGTGCCCTGCTTCTTATCTACATGGACAATATTAGAAACCCATTATGTGAGGGGAATTGGATAGATAAAGCCTGCGTTAAGAAGTTTTTCAACTTCTGCCTTTATGGCTGCGGCTTTTCGGGGATGCACTGGGCGTAGACGCTGACGCACGGGTTTCGCACCTGGATAGGTAGGAATCTCATGCACGACTATGCTGGGATCAATCCCAGGCATCTCTTCATAGGACCATGCGAAAACATCTCTGAATTCGCAAAAAAGGCTCGTGTATACCTGAATCTCTTCGGGAGAACAGGTAACTCCCACATGAATGTTCTCGACTACCCCTAGTTTGACGGAGATGTCGATTAGCATGGTTTGCGTGATGTTACTCAGATTTTCCTCCGAAAGGACCTCATGAGTCAATATCGGTGTTTGAATAGGCAGAGTGGGAACCTGAGATGCGAAGCGCTCTAGACAATCAGACATTGCCCCCAGGTCAGGCATGAACGAGGAACGATGATGTCCATCGTTCCACGGCAGAATCTTCAAGAGACATCGTTTCGACGATAGCTTCATCAGAAGGGAAGACTTCTCTTAAAGGGTCAGGCGAATCTGCATTGCCTAGCCAAGGGGATTGAGAATATATATCTAAAGCCATGCTCGAAGGAGCATGTTCTGGAGGAGGAGGATCAGACGCAGCGACAATCTCGCAGTAATTGATCTCAACTAGAGTTAAAGGCATCGATTCTCCGAAAGAGGTCACCTGTTTAGGCGAAGGGATGATCCAAGGGTCATCTGACCTAGAGATCATGTTAACTTGAACAGTGTGCGGTGGTGGCGCGGGAAAAATACCCATGAGGACGGGGTCCTTGAAAAGACCGGTTCCTACACTGTCGGGGGGATTGGGGATCTGATCCACGTAAGGCACGTTGTTCTCGGAGGATGAGGTGAAGAAAGACAACTGATCAACAGTGATAATTTTGCCCTCATGGGGAAACTTCAGAAGCCGGAATAGGGTGGACGAAACGCATAACATGGCGTGAGTCCAACTGCGACCAAGAAGGAGATTGTAGTTGAGCTTGGTGTCAACCACTTCTACTTCTACGTTGACTTTCTTACCCTGTAACGTGATCGGCAAACTCTCGAGAACACCCAGGGGTTTAGATTCCCGACAATCAAATGCCTCTAAGGCATTGGGAGACGAAGTAAGAGCTAGAGAGCCAATGGCCTTCCAACAGGCAGATGACATAACACAGGTGGAAGCACCTTCGTCCACAACAGCTCTGTGGATGTTGAGGCCGTTGATACCGACTTGGATAACAAGAGCGATTTGATGTGGAAGTCGGGGGACAAAATTTTCTAGGTCGAAGGTGAGAAGACTAGAATCGACGGGATCGATTCCACCGATTGCGGACAACAGCGCTTTTCGTTGCGATGGGCAACTTTGAAGCACTTCCAACGCAAACATTGCGGAAGGCGCCTGTGCCAAATCCTCAACAATGTTGTAGTGCTGAGCGGCACGGGCGTTTGGATTATAGGAAGATTTTCGCAGAACACCTTTAAAAGGTGGCCTCACAACATGTTCAGCGCTGGGCTTCTCAATTTCTAAAGGACCAGAGACAGGTGGGGGAGGTGGGCCATCAACGACTTCCTTCCCAGCTGCCTGGCGTGATCCAGCATAATCCTTCGAATGCATAGCAATTGAGACATGTGCATCACCATTCATCATAAAAACTTGGGACCCAAATGGTGCAAATGGTGAAGGCTACTCAACCATATGGGTCTGCTGAGACGGGAATGGTTCTTTGAGAACTGTCGGAGTCCCTTTGGAGCCCTTCAGAAGTTGACTAACTTCAGATCGTCGGGGACAATCTTTGGTATAATGGTCTCCTTCACAGATAAGGCAAGGGTACTTCGGTTTACGTTGGGAACCATCGTCAGCACAAGGTTTAGAAGACTCTAGTTTCGGGGCATCGGGTTTGGATTTTCCATTGCCCTTCTTCTTTCCTTTGGAGGCCTTTTCCGTAGGATTAGCCTGAACGGTGTTGACCTCCACAGTCTTACCAGAATCTGGAGGGGCGGGAAGAGCAGAATTATTGGAAGAATTAGACTTCTGCTTCCCATTAGAGGACTTCCAAGAACCCTGAGAAACGGAACCAATAACACCGTCCACAGATGGGGTAGCTGGTGTTTTAGAGGTCCCTGGTCGCGGGGCATCAGTCAAGATATCATAGAGCGTGCCGGACTGAGAGTACACCAAATCGAGGTACTGGGCACGAGCGATGGCTTGTTCTTCGGTCACACATGCCCCCATAGCAATATCTTGAGCGATCTTGTTAACAAAGGAGGTAGTGAACCAATGAGTTAGTAGCTGATCAGGTATATCAAACTTGATCAGTCTACGACGACGTCGCCACTCATGAATATGATCAGATATGTGAGTGGCTTTATCCTGCTTGAGAGAAGTCAGGAGATGCATCTCGGCTTCGTAACGAACCAGTAACTGAAAATGCGTCAGAAAAGCCATAGCTAACGTATTGAAGTCTTGAAAGATACCACGGGGTAGTTCTATATACCACTTAGCGGCAGCACCGGTAAGAGTGCGCTGGAAAAGACGTAGACGAATTGAATCATCCACCCAAGAGTTTGAAGAACACCACAAATGGTAGGTCATCACATGAGCTTGGGGGTCCTCTCCAGCTTTACCTTCAAATTTAGGACAATCACCGGGCACCTTGGTTGGAACCAGAGGCCAATAAGGATTGTGAAGAATCGGATCATTGGTCAATTTAGAAACATCTGGCAATTCCAATGTATCAAGGAAAGGTAACTGAGGATTGAAAGGCATACCAGGCCCTCAATAAGGACCTGTACCTTTACTCCACCCTGGTTGAGCATAAATTTGCCCCCATTGGTTCTGTCCCGGGGGATTCTGACCATAGGGGGTGTAAGCCATATAGTTAGATTGATACAGTTGCTGATAACCAGTGTATGGGGGTTGATAACCGAGGTATGGACCCTGATTATATGTCGGCCCCGTTTGAGCAGTATATGGATTTGACTGTTGAGTATAGGTATAGCCTAGTTGTTGCAGGTAATAACCAGAACCTTGGGGTAGGTTGTAAACCGGTAGAGATTGACCTTGAAGATAATAACCGCCTTGGGGTTGAGCGGGTTGCTGGTAAGTGGGGCCCTGCTGAGCCTGATGAGTTGGGCGCATAGGTGGATTCGGCTGTGGCATAGAGTAAATCGGTTGTTGAGCAGGGTTGACTGGATGTGCAAGTTGGCCTGGTTGAACAGGTTGACCTGGTTGAGCGGGCTGCCCTGGTTGAACAGGTTGACCCGGGTGAACAGTTTGTCCTGGTTGAACATGTTGACTTGGCTGAAGAGGGACACCAGGCTGCCCCGGATGAACCGGTTGACCTGGTGGCGAGATAGGGCCAGGTTGTGCTTGATAACCAGTTTGACCCGCAACCGGACCATAAGATGGCCCTGGCTGTGCAACATTCGGACCGATAGGAAACTGAGGTTGCAGAGGTTGCACCATAGATTGAGAGGGTTGGATTTGCCCCCCAGGACCGTACAATGGTCCCGGTTGACACCCCGGTTGACCTGTAGGTCCTAGAGGTTGCCCTGGTTGGACCACAGGGTGAGACTATATAGGTTGACCTTGAGGGTTGTAGGACTCTCCTTGCGGACTGTATAACAACCCCTGTTGGCCCAAAGGTTGGCCCTGTAAGGGTCGTCCCTACGGATCATATAGATAACCAGGCTAGCCCGAAGGTTGGCCTTGGAAGGGTTGTCCTTGCGAGTTGGAAGGTTGCCCAGCCTGAGCAGACAGAAAACCCTGAACATACTGATAAGCCTCTGGAGCAGGAAAACGTAGAGGGTTTCCTTGCTCATCGTACTGATATGGAAAAATGTAAACAGGTGTACCATCCTGTCCATAATGGGAAAAGTAAGGAGGGTTGGGATCTTGGGAGGACTGACCAACCTCGGAGTTCGACTGCTGTAGAGACAACCGATACTCTTCAGGAGAGATATTCTCCGGAATAGCAGATGCTATGTAGACGTCTTCCGGAAGTGACGCGGTCCTGACGGACTGAGTAGTAACAGCGGGCATAGATGCAGCCACGCAGACAGTAGGCCTAACAGGTATTGATGTGACCTGAGGAGATGATGTGAGAGGTGTCCTCAGGGACATCCCTAACGAAGGAATAACCGGCCTCGTAGACAGAGTGGATACTCCCATTGAGGCCACAGCGGCCACAATCTGACTTAAGGATCTATACCCTGCTAGAAGCGAAGGACCAGGCAAAGACGTGACAGAAGACTCAGGGTTGTTTTATGGGAACAGCTGGTAATCTTCACCAGATGTAGGAATTTCCTCACTAGGAGAAGGACTGGGTGAGTCCATATCTGACCCTGCCGCTAGATCTTCTAAAAGACGGCGAGGACTAGGAGGAATAACAGCAGCTAAAAAAGGCGATCCCGATGTAAGAGGAGGGAAATATTCCCCTACTCCAAATCCAAACCAAGCATTGGATAAGGGCCAATTGAACTCAACTGGTCCTCCAAAGGGAAGCTCAGATAGAACCGATCCCCCGTCGGGAAACTCGGAGACAACAGGCTGCTGAGCTTCAGCAGAGGACTGAGAGACCTCTGATGAATCGTCTGTGTAAGGACTACCAATAAACAAAACTGAAAGTTCCGCCACTGTGACAGTAACGACAAGAGGAAGAGATCAAAACAAAAGCACACGGGCAAAACCAAAGCAAACAATCAAACGGCCAACAAGCAATTCTAAAAGGGCGTGTGATCGCAGGTGATTAATTTTACCACATTGAAAATATGAAACTTTACCGTTTCATGTTTTAAGAGTCGAGAAATGGATAAAAGATGACTCTATCTCTTTCAATTTGGAAACAAGCGTGAAAGGACAAGCGCTTGATGATCCTTTCAAATTTAATGAGTCAGAAAAAATCAAAATGACTACTCTGGAAATCTAGGCAAAAGGGTGTACCAAATATCCGTGAACTGCAATATACACCTTGGTTCAAAAATGAAAGAGAAATCAACCAAGGACATGACGTACGTGCACACAATCTCCCCAAATGTTGTGTTCGGTGTATCACGGGTATAAGGCGGCAAACTCGGCTTCCTACGGATAAAGGATAGCAACCTAGTGGGGTCTCCCTTTATATACGCGACGATATGGGGAGCACAAGTCCGTACTAGTGCTGTCTAAAGCCAAGAGGCAAGCGACAGCTACTAGGTTTAACGATGCCGGAACACGTCACTAGCGTAGACCTCTAAATATTTCGTTAATGTTTCAATGTTGCCTTAACGTAAATTGAATAAATTTTAGAGTTGATCTTCAATTATGCTTCAATTTTCAGGCCCTACCGAATGTTATGTCTCAAAAATCCTCTTAATGCACGCTACATGCCACAATATATCACTTTGTTCGATGAATAGCTAACTACGGGAAGGTTGAGAGCTTTCACACAATAACAAAATGATCACAAAACAACCACTAGTGTCTTTAATGCACGCTAATGAAACTAAAAGCTTTTCCTTTAGAGTTATATAACACTAATAACGCAGAAAAGTTTTCAATTTACACTAACTAATCAAAAGCAAAAGACTTGTTTTTTTGTATTTTCAATGTTTAAGAGCAAGATGCGCTAAACAAAATGAAAACTAATAAAAAGACCAATTCGAGAAATGATAGCGAAAAAGTGAAAGCAAGCAAGTTCACTCAAGAGAAATCCCTCAAATCAAAGAGGAATCCCAAAAACTCATATGAACCGTGTAATCTAGGCACGAAACGAGACAAAGCGAAACTCGAATGAGAAAGAGGGCAATCACTCAAATAACACAATAAAACAATGGAAAACCATCAAACGAATGCAAAGAAGCCACAGCGAAGTTGACTGGACAAACGAAAACCAAAAACTCCCACGGGAGGCTCGGCACACTATAGCACCTATATGCCCTAGGGCTAGAATGTAAAACCGATAGTAGAGGGCAAACAACTGGAGGATGGAGGTCACACACAGTCAACCAAGGCTTCAGGACACTCAGGCAATAGAAAAAATGACACCAAAACCATAAATCAAGCTCAGAAGGCTCAGAAACAAGCAAACCCTAGCACCACACAGGATTGGCGCGACTATCTGGCTACAACTAGCGCCAGAACAAGATTGGCGCGGGGGCCTAACCAGCAACAAGCGCCAATTGGTGCGACTGTCAAGGCAAAAATCGCGCCAGTCGAGTTTACTAATGACAAAAATAAAAAAGAGCAAACAGGGAGCAGATCAGGTGTGGTGGGAGCTTAACAAAGGCTTTACACCAGAAAGAGACAGACCAGATAAGCAAATCAAGCAAACAAAAGCCAAAAGCAACCAAAAGAGACAAGAAAAACTCCAATCAAGATCCCCAGTGGAGTCGCCAGTTTGTTGGAGAGGTAAATCCCCTCTGTGGACAGAGGCGATCCCTACTAGCCCAGATCGGGTCTAGCAACAATCAAGTCACGCTAAGACGCAGGTCTCTAGTTACAAAATGACAAGAAATGATAAGTTGCCTACCTCAGGTCCTATGCGATGGTCGTCGAAAGAAGGATGACGCTTCCCATCCTCCACTTCGGCAGATCACGATCTTTCCGCTTAGCGCGTCCGAACACCTGCACACATGCGAGGAGACACGACGATATACAGCATAGAATCTAAATCTTGTAACTAAACATCAGTCAGAGAAGATGTAACTCATTGCATCAAAGATAAAGATACACGAGTGAAACCATAATCAAAGTCGCTTATCATTAATGAAACGAAGGAATGATACAACCTTAAGCTCTGACGCTGGATCTTCCTTCGGCGGGGTCGACAGCGGAGAACGTCTCAATGAAGCTCGTCGGGAATGGGACAAAGCTCTCTCTCTTCGACTTGGCTCTCAAAGGCTGTCTGGCGATAGTCTCCTTGCTACAGATTCAGCTCTTCGTTCTATTAGGACTACTAGCTTGCTAAGGGGAAAATGGCAAGCTTATATAGATGGTGGAAGGGGAGTTGGGATCACTACAATGGTGGGATTGGCCCTATCCTCAAGGAAGCTTCCATGATACGTGGAAAACCACTTCCCCTACATGGAGATCCAAAGCCAAACCTCCCAACTCATTTTAAAGACTCGTTCAGGAGTTGGTTGGAACAAAACTTCCGCCATTTATTTTTAAAAAACAATCCTTAGTAAGCTTGGCACGGGCAATACACTGGAACAGAGAGCCAGTTGGCGTGCCCTCTTTGGTGGATTTCCCCCATTGGCGCGAGGGCTGAACTGGCTGATCGCGCCAAGGCCAAAAGGTCAGTTTTTTGGGTTTTTCACAGGAAACTATCTTCAGAGGAATGATTGTCCTTGTCAAGGGGGATGCCATGAAAGTGGTTTCAGGTCATGTCACTACTCACAGGTCACGGAAAAGGCCCTCCAATATGCGGGATGGGGGATTGCGGAGACGGTGACAAATTACGGTGTAACAAATGCCCCCTAAAGCATAAGGCCCAAAAGAGAGAGAGAGGGGTGAAATGCTTTACGAAAACATGCCCAACTGAAAACACTGCCGTCGAAAAGCATCCTTTGTGCTAGAGAAGTATGACAAGTTGTCCATCAGCCACTGCGTTGCTGCTACAACTGTATTGTTGCTCATGACACTGCCACTGCAATTGCTGCATCCATACTACAGCTCCCTCTCAAGTGTTGCATCTGCTATGTTGCTAGCACTGCCACTACTAACACTGCAACTCAGCTGTTGAGAGAAGCAACTGAAAACCACCTAAAAACTGAACAAGCGTTCAATGGATGCACCTTGGTGCTGAAGGCTTTGGTTGTTGATTGCTAATGTGTTGTCCCTCTGAAGCACTGCGTTGTTGTTGTTGCTCTGCTCTACGCTTCTCAAAAGTAGGCGTTGCTACCTACTGCAACTTTCGCTCCATCACTCCTCTGCTCCCACTGAAAACTCCTCCATCCTGCTACTGTTGATCAAGGGCACCCATAGCAAGGCTGTGATCCAAGGGGTGGGCTCCTCAAGGATCCTGCCAAACTGAAGTTCAAGGTGAACTTGTAATATTCCTAATTAGCAGTATTGCTAATTAGAAAAATAAATTTTGACAAATTTTGATATTTCTAATGTTATGCAGAAATAAGTTGGGTTGGGGACCCACAAATAATAATTGGGGAAAAGCTACAGCGTATTCCTATAGTTCACAAGGAAAAATTGTGGCCTTAGTGGGGTCCATGTGGCCAGCACTCGAATTGGAGGTGGCTCCTTAGGTGGCAGCGTAAGGGAGGCTCAATGGAGGCAGCGCAATGATTGGTTGGATGAGGGAACTGTGCAGTCCATAGTGGGACCCAAGGGGAACATTGAGGCTCAATTGACAAAAGGAAGAGAAGGCAGCCTCATTCCTCATTCATCAACTTATCTTTTGATTGTCATTTTGACATAGCCTCATTCCTCATTCATTAACTTATCTTTTGATTGTCATTTTGACATAGCACGCTTGTGTCGAGTGCCAAGTCTCCAATGTTGTTTAGCACACGAGAGTTTCAGGCGAAGATCTCAACCTCTACCTCAAGGGACTTCGAGTGCTTGCTCAGGAGAGGAGATTCACCATTTTGGAGCAGCATTTCATAGACATACTTGCAAAAAGAGCATTGCCATTCCAAGGACTGCGCAGAGGAGGCAGCGACTGCGCAGTAGGGATGCAGTCCAGTTCGAAGGGTGTCTTGAAAGGAGAGAAGGGGGAGAATTTGTAGCTAAGATTTGGGGGGGAAGCTAAGAGCTTCCTAACAGGACGATTGCTCAACATCATAGGCAATCTTGCAATGATTTATCCAGCAGAGGAGCTTATCCAGCTACGCAGTGGGTCAAGCCCAACAGGTGCAAATTTCCAAAGTAAAGCATTCCACAAATCCTTCACGAGTTTTTGTGGGTTTCTTGATTAGAGTCCAGTGTCTAAATCCCTGAATTTTCTCAACACTTGAAGCATCCCAATGATCAATCCAAAGTCAGCCAGCAGCAGCATTTTTGGGCAGAGCAACGCAACATCAGAGCTACGCAGAGCCGATTGTAGAGAGTCATTTCAGCTTGGGTTGAGATATATTTCAGCGTGCCTTGAGCACACCCAGGTGCACCTATTCCAGCACCTCTTTTGTACTCAATTCTCAACGTTAATAAAATGACTTGGCTCATATTTTGGCTTCATTTTTTCATGTATTGATGGTGTAATTTTATTTGTTGTATTTTTTAGTCTATTGTTGCTTGTATTATTGTCATTTTCCCATTTGGGATATTATAATAGTATCAGAGCTCATAGACTTGGCTCAGCCTGTGGAGCATGCAATCTATGACACCGGAGAGCAGACAAAACGTGACTTACCAGAGACAGAGATACAGGAGCAGAGAAAGGAGGTTTGAAATCACTCCAGATCAGGTTGATAGCATTCTGAAGGTTGTAGAGAGAGAGATGGAGCACGTAGAAGATGGGAGGAATGAGGAGAAGGAATTTTCTCACCTTCTTTTGAAGTTAGTACAAGACCTCTCCAAGAGGATTGATGAGATGGGCCAGAGGCTTAGTAATGGCCACAAGGGAAAGGGAGTTCAAGAGGAATTCTAGATTGGAGAAGGGTCTGGCACTTCACATCACCAGGTAGGCCTACGCACTACTTTGCCAGCTGTACCCTACACTCCACCACGATCCGCTATTCCCACGTTCCTAGCCTCAGGGACAAGAGGACAGCAGGAGATGAAGGAGGCTCACTATGGGGAGTTTTTTGTAGAATAACAATCTTATGTGCCAGAATTCGGAAGGGCCATTACTATCAATGAGTTTTGCCAACTGAAGAACAACAACAAACCCAAAATCAAGGCCAGAGGAGGGTACACATAGGGAAGTGACTTGTAGCGTACCGTGGGTAGGTTATTCCTTCCGACATTTGATGGGTCCTCCAAGGGCTCAGCAAAAGCATGGGTGGAGAAGTTGGATATCTATTTACAGCTAAATAATATGACTGAGATGGAGGCAATCAAGGTTGCTACCTTGCATTTGGAAGGAGAAGACCACAACTGGTGGTTCCATGGGTTGACTACGCTGGGGCATAGAAACGTGACAACATATGATGAGTTCACCAGGAGGGTGTTGGAACGGTTTGAGAGGAAGGATCTGGAAGAGTACTTTGGAGAGTTGACAAAGCTCAAGCAGACCGAGAACGCAGAGTCCTATATCTCAGAGTTCTTGAGACTATCAGTGATGGTTCCAGACTTATCGGAATCTCGTAGGATTTACATGTTCGTAGAGGGCTTAGCGGAACCACTTCGAGCATTAGTGAGATTGAGCAGATCCACTACATTGCACGACGCAGTGGGGAGAGTAAGAGACCTGCGGGATGCTCTACCCAGAGCTCGAGCACAACAGCCAGCTAAGCCAGTTTTCCAGTAGTGGGGAAGAGATATGAGAGCCCCACCACCAAGGCGTAACTAGGGCTAGGGGTAGTTGGATGATGAGTCTCAGAGTGATGTTCGGAGGAAGAAGCTCTGTTTCACTTCCCAAGAGCCATGGGCACCAGGCCACAGGTGTGCAAGAGGGAAGGCACACTACATAGAGGTATTTTCAGACAGTGACGGGGATGAAGATGCATTCTTTGAGATGGGATGTGAGGACAGCGTGTGAAAATTTCTGAATACAAAATTACAGAAACCCTACTGCAGTATCTTGATTTACTTCTCCTACTTGCGATTTAATTATACAAGTTATTTTCAGAAATATTTAGAAAATAGCGAAGTAAACACAACTTGCAGCCTACACATATACAAACCATTTACTGAAGCATAGCGCACATATGACAAAGGACACACATGATTTTTCGGATAAATGTGCATGGAAAAACCCACTACGAGAAAACCGATGCAGCAGCGCTTTGAGGATTTTATTATTAAGCAAAATTTGAATACATCATGGGCACCAGTAGTGGTTTTCCCTACAGATAAATTCACGGCAGTTGTACCTTATCACCCGGAGACAGAAAATATGGCTGATTCAAACCCTTCAGGAATTATTGAACATGAGCCTTTTTTGGCCCACTGGAACCCTCAACGCAGCTCTTCCTGCCTCTACGTCAACCTCTCCTGCCCAGTGCAGCCTCTGCACAACACAGGTTGCCCCTGCATCACCTTCAAGGCCTCTGCGCTACCTCTGCGTCACCCAAAAGGGTTTGCGTCCCTCTCTGCGTGGTCTCTACGTCAGCTTGGTTGGGATACGTCCCTCCTGCTGGCCTCTGCACTGCCTGGTGCGGATCTGCCTCTCTGATGTATGTATCCTTGGCCTCGGATCATAACATCCCTTGTCGATCTGCCCCTCACTAGCACTGCAAGCTAACTCGAAAATGCTCAGCAAACCGCGTCCCAGAATTTTGACTTAGCTCAAGTGCTGCTACTCTGTGTGTATTCTCCAACTGACCCCAAGCCTTCCTTTAATACTTTTCTCGTTCAGAAAGAAACGGCTAAGATTAGAGAAAGCTTGATCCACGTCACTTAGAACATTCTCACCACATGTGTAAATTAATTCACTTTAATTTTTCAATTTCCCTAAGTTAGACTCAGGGTCCCCATAAAAAAAATTAATTATTTGAATAACTTTTACACCGGGTGGAATTTCTCCAAATGATTTCTGGGTCTTGGAGATCTCATATGTTCTAGCCCCTCCATAAAGTTTCGGAGCTAGAGCACATCTGATGCTACCCAAAATCTCAACACTCCCTCTTAGCAAGGAATGTGCTCTAGCAACATTTCACCACTGAAACATCACCCTGATCTCTGGCATCAGTCTTCGTGTTGTTGATGCTCGGCCTGTTGCCCTCCATCCACTGCATTGTTGCTCTCTGTACTGTTGCCCATGTCACTACCACTGACACTGCTACATTTGTACTGTAGCTCCCTCTCAAATTGTTGCATCATGTTGCCTATAGCACTACAACTTAGTTACTGAGAAGTAAGAAATTGAAGGGCAATCACCTAACAACTGATAGACAAGTCAACCTGGCTGCATCTCACCATTGAAGCATGCTCTGGTACTGCTCTACACTGTCCCTCTAAAGCCTATGCGTTGTTGTTGCTCTACACTGCGTAAGCACTGCCTTTGCGCTACTGAAATCCCATCAACCTCTGTGTTGTTTCTTCCATGTTGTTGTTGCCTCTCCTCTGCACTGCTCCAGTCTTCAGCGTTCAAGCACTGTCTTGTGCCTTCCCATGATCTTCTGCATCCACTGACTCCAGTCATCCTGCTACTTTCTTAAGGCTCCCGTAGCTCATATGTGATCCAAGAGTTTGGGCACCTCAAAGATCCCGCCAACCACCATCTGTAGCTCAATCTACAAATCTATGTTGCCCCACCTCTTCTCTCGAGGTACATGAGCACTCATGGCCACATCATCTTCGCTGTTGCTGCCTTGGAATCTGAAGCTTCCTTGTCCTTCCTCTTAGGATAAGTACTAGTGAAGTGTCCCGGTTTGCCACATTTGAAGCACCGGACCTTGGATAGGTCCTTCTTCTTCTTCCCTTGTTGTTGTTGTCCCTTAGATGCTAGGGCTACATCTTCCTCCTCTTTCTTTATCTTGACGCCTCCATAGCTGAATTCCCTCTTGGTTATTCTCCGGATCTCCTATCGAAGGATTGCCCACATTTCACCCTAATTTGGGAGTTGTGATCTACCCAAGATACTTTGGACAAATGTCTCTCACTCATCGGTGACTGCATTCAGGGCAGTCCTCACCATGATCCCATCATCCGAAGTTGCCACCATGGCAATCAGTTGGTCTCGAATAGTCTGCAATCTGAAGAGGAAGGGATCGATCTCCTCTCCCTTGTGCATCTGGAACATCCGCATCTGATCTAGAAGCATCTCCCTCTGGACGGAGCTACCTTGATACAGCGTGGTCAATGTTGTCCACACCTCGTTTGTCGTCTTCTTCTCGGCAATGTGCGGGACCATGTGATCTTTCACTCCATCCATGATCAAGTGCTTAGCCCGCGCCTGATTTTCATTGACCTTCTTCAGAGCATCAGCATCGGTTGGCACAGCCAGGACATTCTCTGCCTGCTCTCTGATACCATACTCATCCAGGACTGTCAGGATTCTGGCTTTCCAGATAGAAAAGTTAGACACACCGTCTAACCTATCCTGATCTCTCAGTCCGTACAAGGCCATCTCTGCTCAAACAAGTCGAAAAAAGTTCTCCTCTCCCTTCTACTGTTGTTGCACTCAATAGAAGACCGAATCTGGGTTTCTTGGCGATAGAAACCCTCTAGAGAATCTGCTCCCTCTGACAAATGATTTCCCTCCCAAAAACCCTCTGCCAATTCTGACGAATTAGCCCTCTATGATCACCCTCCTGATCGAATCTCAGATTTCTTGGCAAGAAAATCTGCTGAGGGACTGTTTCCCCTTACTTTGTCAACTTTGCTAGGCATTGTTCTACACCGACAGAACCAATGCCCCACCATCAACTTTGAAGATCAGAAGCTGCACTTCCAGCTCTGGCAACCGGCACAGCGTCACTCCAACTAGGACAGCATCACCCTCTAGGGCCCACGTCAGCCACTGTGTCAGCCCAACATGAGCTTGATAGGCTCTGCATCACCCACTAGGGCCTGTGTTAGCCTCTGTGTCAGCTCTGCGTGAGCAGACTGGAACTGAGTCACCCTTCTGCTAGGTCTGTGTCCCCCCTAGTGATGTGTTGCCTTCCTGGATCTGTGAGCTTCAGCTGCCCTCCTACAAAAAAAATTCTTCAGCCTCTTGCTGATGGCTTCAGCTTGATTTGCAATCGCTCTGATACCATGTGAAAATTTCTGAATACAAAATTACAGAAACCCTACTGCAGTATCTTGATTTACTTCTCCTATTTTTTATTTAATTATACAAGTTATTTTCAGAAATATTTAGAAAATAGCGAAGTAAACACAACTTGCAGCCTACACATATACAGATCATTTACTGAAACATAACGCACATATGACAAAGGACACACATGATTTTTCGAACAAATGTCCCCGGAAAAACCCAATGTGGGAAAACCGGTGCAGCAGCTCTTTGAGGGTTTTATTATTAAGCAGAATCTGAATACATCATGGGCACCAGTAATGGTTTGCCCTACAGAGAAAGTCACGGCAGTTGTACCTTTATGAAGCAACGAAACTATAGGCTTGTTGACTTAAATGTAAAAATACACAAGAGGTATTTGTAGTAATAATTTATTAATATATAAAATGATAAGTGATGAGAAATGTTACAATGAGGCCCTGCTTATATACCTAGGCAAGTGGCCTTTCATGACTAGGCATGTCTTTTGGACATGCCTTTTTAGTTAACTAATGACTATTTAAATAAACACCATCTTGATTATTTATTATTTACATTTATTTATATTTATTCAAATTGTTATGAATTATATTCATAACATTGCTCCTTCCTTCAAAAGCTTTGTCTTCAAAGCTTATAGTTGACAATTTTGTTCAGTTTAATCAACAATGTTTTCTTCATTTGCTTCGTCATTTTTTTTACAAGTGTAAAGGTTCACAATTTTTATTTTATTCATGTTTGTCATCTCAACATGTATAATTTGTCGTCATACTCCTTTGGAAACCCTTTGGAATTAGGGTTTCTTTTTTCTTTTTCCTTTTTTAAATTAACTTAATTTAATTAATTTATATAATAATTATATAAATTATAAATTATATAGTTATTAAATATATATATATATATATATTAGTTGTAAACTATATATCGTTGTAAAATCGATACACCGTTTCGTAAACTTGTTCATCGATTGTTGACCCCGTTTATTTTTTTGTTGACCCGCAACAACACGAGTCACCGACAACAGTTTATTTGCCTGGCAGAGTCCACACCAACGGATATCCTGGACACTACAGTCAACAGGTGACGGTGGACGGTGACAATGGAGGCGGCAATTTGGGTCAGCGGGTAACGCAATGGTGACTGCGTAGGATTCGTGGTCGGGACAATGCAATATACCGATAAGCGAGGAAATCGGTGTATCAACCACACCAGTTGACCCATCGTCTCGACAGGCCGCTTGACAGCAAGAAGGAGACCACACAGTTTTCTTATTAATTTTTATCGTATCTCAGTTGGCCAAACAACAAAATGATTCGCGAACATTGACAAGGCCGACACAGCAGATTGTCTGGGGAGCGCGGTGGGGATAGCAAACTTGTTTAGCGATGTTGGTTGCCAATTTGTCTGGACAGTCTCAACTCGCAATCACCATCTTTTCCAATAACTTCTCATATATTTCTAGCAAAACAGGCGTGTTGAAATGCCACAACCTCCAATAAAATGCGAATGCCTGAACTTTGATGAGAACCTGCCGACTATGCTCGCTATCTCCATTTGGATCACAATGCACTTTTTTCAAGGCATAGGAGCAACCTTCTACTCTGTTCATAATTTTGTATACGGTGGAGAAAGTTGCATTAGCAGCCACGACATTGGTTATCACATTATCTCTGTCAAATCGAAGACCCTTGTCAGTACCAGGGTAATTTATATCAACAAAGCCATGACTTCGATTTTCAAAGTGAGAAACTGCCGAGTAATAATATGGAACTTGTTTTTTAAAAAAAGGGTTTGCACGATAACCAATATCCCCTTCTTTTTTTCGTAGTTACCTTCAGCTTTCTCCACTTTAGAAGGAGATGTTTTCTTTAGCGGTGCACTTGGAGGATCATCCTTAAGAGGTGAAATTTGATTTTCTGGAGTTCTGGGGATGGGAGTTGGAGAAACCTTTCCATCATGTTCACTCATAATACACTGTTCTATCTCCTTGTCGACTTCAATTTCATTGATCTTGTGGTTGGTTTTAAATTCTCTGTGTCTTGCTTTCGTATCCTCATTGCTTTTATTGCTGAAGTCAGTGTCCCTGATCATGGGTATTCCCTTTCCAAAGGTGTTCTGACTGTTTCTTTCAAGGTCTATGCTTCTGCGTAATTCAAGATTGTAGCCTTTAGGCAAGTTGATTTCAAATGTCTTTCCATCCCAATCGTTGTTGAGATCATCCTCATCTTCATGTGAATCATCATCTTGATCCATATTAACTTTATCATAATCATCTACTGCTTCGTCTTCCCCTCCATCTTCATTTTCAGTATCATCTTCCTTATTATGGATTTCTTCATAACCTTTCTTAAAACGAGTTGTAGCTTCTGCACATGACTTTTCTAATTGCTCAAGTTTTTCTTGAATTTTTCTAATCTGCTCAATTTCTTTAGGATCTACACTTAATGGCATATTGTACTGTAAACTATGTTCATAGGCTCGTAAGACTATATTGTGCAGCATGTCTCTGATACCACTGAAGCAACAAAATTGTAGGCTTGTTGACTTAAATGTAAAAATACACAAGAGGTATATGTAGTAATAATTTATTAATATATAAAACGATAAGTGATGAGAAATGTTACAATGAGGCCTTGCTTATATACCTAGGCAGATGGCCTTTCATGACTACGCATGTCTTTTAGACATGCCTTTTCAGTTAACTAATGACTATTTAAAAAATCACCATCTTGATTATTTATTATTTATATTTATTCAATTTGTTATGAATTATATTCATAACACTTATCACTAGGAGAGATAAAATGTGGTTGATTTAAACCCTTTGGGAATTACTGAAGACGAGCCCTTTCTGGCACACTGAAACCCTCAGCGCAGCTCTTCCAGCCTCTATGTCAGCCTCTCCTGCCCAGCACAGCCTCTGCACAGCACAACCTACCCCTGCATCACCCTGAAGGCCTCTACATCACCCAGAAGGGCCTGTGTCCATCTCTGCATGGTCTCTATGTCAACCTGGCTGGGTTGTGTCCCTCCTACCGGCCTCTGCGCTGCCTAGTACAGATCTGCCTCTCTGATGTATGTATTCTCAGACTCGGATCGGAACATCCCTTATCGATTTGCCCCTCACTAGCACTTCAAGCTCACTAGAAAATTCTCAGTAAACCGCACCCCAGAATTTCGACTTAGCTCAAGTGCTGCTACTCTGTGTGTATTCTCCAACTGACCCCAAGCCTTCCTTCAATACTTTTCTCATCGAGAAATCAACGGCCGTGACTTGATCACTAATCAACGGCTAAGGTTAGAGAAAGCTTGATCCACATCACTTAGAACATTCTCACCACATGTGTAAATTAATTCACTTTCCCTAAGTTAAACTTAAGGTCACCATTAAATAATTTAATTATTTGAATAACTTTTACACCGGGTGGAATTTTTCCAAACGATTTCTTGGTCTTGGAGATCTCATGTGTTCTAGCCCCTCCACAAAGTTTCGGAGCTAGAGCACATCCAATGCTACCCAAAATCTCAACACAGCGTAGCACCAAGGGAGGAAGGACTATAGAAATTTCTGAATCTTATACAGAAATTATTACTGTTAATCCGATTAAGCTCCTCCTACTTATACAAGTTATTAACTGAATAAATTCAAGTTAAAACCGAAGCAAACACATAACAGATCTCTACCAATTCAGATCTAGAATAAGCACATGCACACATTGACAAAGTGACACAGTTGTTTCTAGACAAACTGTCCCCGGAAAAACCTAATGTGGCAAAACCGGTCTCTAGCTGCTGGAGAGTTCTATTATTAAGAATATTTCTAAATACACAACTCTGGGTTCCAGATCTGGAAAACCTTATAGAGAAATCTCTAGATCTATAGCTCCTAGCTGATCTAGGACAAAAAATATTGACTGATCCACACCCTCAAACGGGATTTACAGAACTCAGTCAGATCCAGGCCTAGAAACCCTAGCGCTGCCCCTGAAATGCGCTACGTCAGCCTTTGAAGCCCCTGAAGGGCTCTACGTCAACCTTGGATGGCCTCCAAACCCTCAACGTTGCTCTTGGAAGGGAGTCGGGACTACGTTACCCCAGAATGGGTGACGCAGTCACTACGCTGCCCCTAAGGGTCTCTGCTTAACCCCTGAAGGGTTTCCTGAAAATTGCACTGTCCTTGCTGCTACTGCTGCTAGTTCCTTCCTCTGCGTTGTCCTTGAGCTGATCTCTTCTCTGCCTCTTGTGTATTCTAGACCCTGGGATCAGATCATCCCCTTGGTCTAAATTCCCCTATCTACAGCTGAACTTTGAAGCACTTCTGAGTATTCTTAGCAAACCCTGCCCTAGAATCTCAGCTTAGCTTCAGTGCTCTGCCTTTGTGTCTCTTTACAAATGACCCCAAGCCTTTCCTTTATACTTTTCTCGTTGGGAAACCAACGTCCATGATCAGATCTTGAATCAATGGCTAAGATTAAAAGAAAGCTTGATCCGTGTGACTTAAGACAATTTCATCACATGTTTAATTAAATTCACTTTAATTATTTTATTTTCTTAAGTTTTAACTTAGGAAATACAATAAAATAATTAATTAATTTAATATCTCCTAAACCAGATGAAATTTCCCAAATCCATTTATGGGTCTTGTAGATCAGGTGAACTCTAGTCCCCTCCACAAATTTTGGGACCTAGAGCACAACTGATGCTACCGAAAATACACAAAATATCAACAAGGACCTCCACCTCCACCCCCACCAGTAGCAGGAGGGTCAGAGTTTGCACCATCGGGAGGGGTCCTTGCATTGCTGCGTGGGGTACCCAAGTACCTAAGTTTGAAGATCCAAGGTGTTGTACAGGGACAACATGTTTCAGTGCTTATGGACAGTGGGCTACACACAACTTCATTGATGCACAGATGGTGCATAGGAGGGGCATCAAGATGGAGGAGTTCAAGGGGTTCTCAGTGCTTGTGCCGGGAGATAGGACCATGTAATGCATCACCTATGTTCCAGCACTGACAGTGACCATGGGGAGCTACTCTGTGACTGACCACTTCTTTGTGGTTGACATTCCCATCACCAACATAGTGACGAGAATCCAGTGGCTCTACGCCCTTGGCAGGGACACCATTGATTAGAAGAGACTAGAGATGGAGTTCCTGGACACAGATGGTAACCAGTGATGCTGAGGGGCATGCATTCATAACCACCGCAGACAGTTTTTGCGCACAGGATGGAGACCGACTTGAGGCATGGGGATATAGAGTGGGTTGTTGAGCTGAGAGTTTCAAAGGTTGGGGAGCAGTAAAGCCACCTCACCCAGATATCCAAGCCATTCTTGATAAATACTCCATGGTTTTCGAGGACATAACGCCAAGGCTCCAGTTCGTGATCAATACACTATATAGGGACCCTAAGGCCTATAGGGATGAGATTGAGAGCACCATACATGAGCTCCTAGCATTGGGCCATATCTGGCCGAGTTCAAGCCCTTTTGCTTCATCAGCTGTTCTCATGAAGAAGGACAGTACGTTGAGGATGTGCATCGATTACAGGGTCTTGAACAAAAAGGCGATGAAGAACCACTACCCTATCATGCGGATTGATGAGATGATAGATGAGTTGAAGGGAGCCAAGTTCTTCTCCAAGATAGATCTGAGATCAGGGTACCATCAGATACGAGTTAGGGACAAGGATGTCCCTAAGACAACTTTTCGGTGCCAATATGAGCACTTTGAGTTTCTGGTGATGCCCTTTGGGCTAACCAATGCTCCCGCTACGTTCCAGTCATGCATGAACCATGTGTTCCAGGGGCAGCTGAGGAAGTTCGTGCTGGTATTCTTTAATGACATACTGATCTATAGCCGAACTTGGGAGGAGTATTTACAACATGTGGAGACCGTGCTCAGCATATTGGAGCAGCAATTTTATGCGAAACTATCCAAATGTGAATTCGGGCTAATAGAGATGCTCTATCTAGGATACATTATAGGCACCGATGGATTGAGGGTGCATGAGGAGAAGATAAGGGCCATCCGAGAATGGCCAGAGCCCAAAAATGTCACAGAGTTAAGAGGGTTTGTGGGCATTTTCACCTACTACTGGAAATTTGTGAAGGGATTCTCACAACTGGTAGTGCCCCTCACCGATTTGATAAAGAAGGGAGCCTTTGCTTGGACCACTACAGTGCAGGAGGCATTTGATCGCCTCAAACAAGTGATGAGTAGTTTTCCAGTCCTTGCACTTCCAGATTTCACCAAGCCTTCCATTTTGGAGTGTGATGCATCTGGTGCAGGAGTGGGGGCCGTATTGATGCAGGAGGGGCATCCCATAGCCTTTGAGAGCCGGAAACTCTTGCCTCACGAGAGGCTTTCCCCCATATATGACAAAGAGATGCTAGCAATCATGCATGTGCTAGCCAAGTTCAGACAACACTTCATAGGGAACCAATTCTGGGTGAGGACAAACCACAACAACCTCTAGTTTTTCTTAGAGCAGAGACAGCTTCAGGAGAGGCAACAGAAGTGGGTCAGTAAGATTCAGGCTTACAACTACATTGCGTATGCCAAAGGGAAGCATAACATGGTGGCCGATGCTTTGTCGAGGAGGCTAGCATCCCTCTCACTGATGAGTATCGAGGCAGACTAGAAGGCGCAACAACTAATTGAGCACTCGAAAGACCGATTTGCATGTGAGGTTTTGGAAGGGCAGGTGACAGATGACCAGTACTGGGTTATGGATGAGGTGATTTACTACCAGGACCGGATCTATTTGACAGCTAACTCCTAGTTGCAGAAGAAGATCTTGCATGCAGCCCATGATTCTCCACTATCCGAGCATCAAGGGTTCACCAAGACTTACCGGACCATTAGAGAGAGGTTCTCATGGAAGGGCCTCAAGGAGGATGTTCTGAGACATGTTCGGGAGTGCGAGGTTTGCCAGAGGAACAAGGGGGAGTTGACCCATCTGGTGGGTTTGCTACAACCGCTTCCCATCCCTGAAGGGAAGTGGGAGAGTATTTTGATGGATTTCATAACCGAGTTGCCCATGGTGCAGGGCAAAGACTGTATCTTTATGGTGGTTGACAGATTGACGAAGTATGCACACTTCTTCGCCATCTCAACCTAGTACACGGCCTCTCAAGTGGCCGAGTGTTTTTCAGGGATATTTTCAGATTGCATGGTCTTCCCAAGACCATAATCAGTGACTGGGATAGCAGGTTCATGGGGGGATTTTGGCAGGAGCTATTCCAATTGGTAGGCACCAGACTTACCCCGAGCATGAGCTACCACCCGTAAACAGATGGTCAGACCGAGATAGTTAACAAGTGGCTAGAGGGCTACTTGCGAAACTATGTCACGGGGCAACAGAATGTAATATCCCAAATGGAAATAGACAGCAATACAAGCACATAAACAAAGACATATAACAACTAGAGACAAATCATAAGGGAAACAAACAATATGGAGAACGCTGAGCCATTTTATTAATACTGAGAAATGGAAATGAGTATAGAGGTTATCAGAATGATGGCACCTCTGCTTGCACTAGGCAAGCGTAGAAAGACTCTCAGGAAATGACCCGGAATGGCTGCTCCCTCTGGACTGCGTTATCTCCAAAGCTGTTGGTACTACTACTATGCTGCTGCTACTACTGGAATGAACTGAATCTTTGGGGCTGCTCCCCACCTCAGAAAATTCTGAAACTTCGGGAATGGCCTCTACTCCCAATACCCAAAATAGCCCAGAAAGCTTTTCAGAAATGGCCGACCCCCGAAAATGGCTCCCTTGAGGCACTACGTTATTCCTCAAGGAGGGACGCTGGCTTTGAATGATCTGCTCCAAATAATGGCCCCTAACTCCTCCAAAATGCTAGAATAGGGAAGGACTGGCCCCTTACCCACAATCCCGAGCTAAATCCACCAACAAACCCCCAATTCAGAACCACCTCCTCTCAAGACTGCGTCCTCCCTCTCATTGACTACGCTGTCTCTCTGAGTGGATGCTCCTCCTGTGGTAGTTGCAACTCTCTCCGGCAAAACAAGGATGAAACTCCTCACCCGAGCAGGCACTCGAAGTCCCCCGGGGCTGAAGTTGGGATCTCCGAACGGAGACACCCAATGTACTGAATAGTACGTGCAAACTTTGCTAAACAGCAAGCGTGCTCAATGTCAGAAGACAAATCTCAAAGATGCATAATCAGAATGAATGAGAATGAGGAGACCCTTCCTCCTTTTATGCTTGGTGATCCTTTCCCTCACCTAGGCCCCACCAATCTCTGCGTTGTCCCCCTTGGCCCACGCTGTCCAACTCACTCTGTGCTAGCTTGGCCCCATGTTGTCTACGCTACTCCTTTTCCTACGCTGCCACTTGACCACTAGGCCCCACATTGCCAAATAGACATGTCTCTTAAGTGACTTTAGGAAATACCTTTTATCCTAAGTGTGAGCTAAGTGTCCCCTTCACCCACTTTATTTATATTTTAACTCTATAAAGGGAAAATAGTCAAAATTAATATTTCCAATTAGTAATTGCTAATTGGGAATATTACACAGAAGGCTTGGTTGCGTTGGCTACACTTAGGGGAATACTGCTACAACACCACATTTTACATGTCTATCGGTAGTACTCCTTTTTGTGCTTTGAATGGTTATAATGCACTAATTTTTGCTGATGTTATATTTGGAGCTAGCAAGGCCCCCAGGGCCAAAGACTGGATCCAAGAGATCCAAGACATTCCCAGGGCTCTCAAGGATAACCTAGTGACAACCCAGAATCAGCAGAAGATGTATGCAGATCGAGGTCGGGTGTAGAGACAGTTTCATGTGGGAGACTTGGTTTACCTTCGCCTTTAACTTTACAGGCAGACCATGCTGAAGGAGAAGGGGGCCGAGAAGCTCAAACCCCGCTTCTATGGGTCGTACAGAGTCATCCGGAGAGTGGGAGAGGTAGCATATGAGTTGGAATTGCCGCAGGGAAGCCAGATACACAATCTTTTCCATGTGTCTTTCCTGAAGAAGGCTTTGGGATAGCAAGTGACGGCAACCACCGAATTTCCTCCTACTGATGATGAGGAGCACTTGGTGCTCTAGCCAGAGGCTATTCTTGACACCAAGGAGAGGGGTTTGCGGAGCCAAGTGGTGAAGGTGGTGAAGGAATACTTGATCCGATGGAGAAATCTTCCAGATGAGGATGCCACTTGGGAAGGGAGAAGATCCTCCAGCACCCATCACTTCAGTTGCTTGAGGGCAAGCAACTTCTTGGCGTGGAGGACTGTAATTTTCCTAATTAGCAGTGTTGCTAATTAGAATATTAAATTTTGATATTTCTAATGTTACGCAAAAATAAGGTGGGTCGGGGACCCACAAATAATAATTGGGGAAAAGCTACAGCCTATTCCTATAGTTCACAAGGAAAATTTTCGGCCTTAATGGCGTCCATGTGGCCAGCGCTCGAATTGGAGGTGGCTCCTTAGGTGGCAACGTGAGGGAGCGCAGTGATTGGCTGGATGAGGGGACTGTGCAGTCCATAGTGGGGCCCAAGGGGAACGTTGAGGCTCAATTGACAAAAGGAAGAGAAGGCGGCCTCATTCCTCATTCATCAACTTATCTTTTGATTTTTATTTATACATAGCACGCTTGTGCCGAGTGCCAAGTCTACAGTGTTGTTTAGCACACGAGATTTTCAGGCGAAGATCTCAACCTCTACCTCGAGGGACTTCAAGTCCCTGCTCAGGAGAGGAGATTCACCATTTGGGAGGAGCATTTCACAAACATACTTGCAAGAAGAGTGTTGCCACTCCAGGGACTGCGTAGAGAACGCAGTGAATGCGTAATAAGGACGCAGTCCAATTCGAAGGGTGTTCCGGGAGGAGAGAAGGGGAAGAATTTGTAGCTCAGATTTGGTGGGGAAGCTAAGGGCTTCCTAACAGGGTGATTGCTCGTCATCATAAACAATTTTGCATTGATTTATCCAGCAAAGGAGTTTCAGCCAGCTGCGCAGTGGGTCAAGCCCAACAGGGGCAAATTTCCAAATTCAAGCATTCCGCAAATCCTTCACGGGTTTTTGTGGGTTTCTTGAGTAGAGTCTGGTGTCCAACTCTCGGAATTTTCTGAGCACTTGAAGAAGCCCAACGAGCAGTCCAAATTCAGCGAGCAACAGCATTTCTGGGCACAACAGCATAGCATTAGAGCTACGCAGAGCCAGTTGCAGAGAGTTATTTCAGCTTGGGTTGAGATGTATTTCAGCCTGTCTTGAGCAGGCCCAGGTGCACCTATTCCAGCACCTCTTTTGTACTCAATTCCTAACATTAATAAAATGGCTCAGCTCATCTTTTGGCTTTATATTTTCGTGTATTGATGGTGTAATTTTATTTGTTGTAGCTTTTAGTCTATTGCTACTTGTATTATTGTCATTTTCCCATTTGGGATATTAGAGAACTACAATTCTATGTCGCCCCATTTCTCTCTTAGAGAAGCATGGTCACTCATGGCAAACTCATCCTCATCGATCTCATAGTTGGAGGCTACCTCCAACCCATCCAGATCACGAATCCCATGAGCTACCATGGTCATCAAATTTGTCGAATCTGCTCTTCTTCCCCCTCTGCGCAGTAATGGAAAGGCTTACGCACTCCTTGTGGAGCTCGTAGATCTACTGCCCGGATCTACTACTCAGATCTTGGAAGAACTGAAATTCCCCGGCTAGGAATCTCCTCAGGAAGAACTCCCCGCTATGTGCTCTTCTTCTTCTTCTAATGCTTCTCTGCCCAGAAATTTCTTGCACAAAACTACATCACTTTGGCTCTACGTGAAGGCTCTGTGCTTCTCCCTCTGCCTCGGCAAGACCTCGATCTAGAAGTCTTTCCTCTCTGTCGACTCACTCAGAGAGAGACAACCTCGAAGATTTAGCCCTCCTAGCTAAAACTGCTGGAGATTCGATCTGTTGTTGCTATAGCAATTTGGCCTTCACTTCAGTGCCAGATCCACTCTTCCTTTTTCACATCAAAAGCTCTGATACCATGTGAAACTTCCTAGATTTGACAATCTTAGGAATCCTACTGCAACTAACTAAATCTAATTCATCTACTTGTAAATTACATTACACAGTTATTTTCAGATCTCTTCATGAAAATATTGAAGTAAATTACTGAAGCAGCATACACTTAAAACTTTATGATCCTGAAACAAGGAAACTGAGCAAAGAATAAATCGCATATAGGACACCAATATTTTTGGACAAATGTCCCCAGAAAAACCTGATGCGGGAAAATCGGTGCAGCAGATTTGAGGGTTTATTATTATTAAGCGGCAGTTTCTAAATACAATCTTTGGATGCCTTGCTGGCTATCTAGTACAGAGAAATCACGACAGACAAAAATATAGTGAGTTTTACCTCACACTGCAAGTCTCAACTGATCCGGTAGTTGAATTGACGAAACACCAACACCCTCTACGTAGGCCTGCGTGGGGACCTTTGTGGACTGCATCACCTCCTCTCTGGGATCGATCTACTCGAAAAGTCAAGTTTCTAGCCCTCTCGGCTCAGAACCCCGATCTCCTGACAAATCTCGGACTATCTCACGAAAACACAGCGCAACCTCTTCGTGGACCCCGCGTCGGCCTGTGTCACCCCTTCTGGGGCCTATGTTACACGCTCTGGAGGTTGCGCTGCTTTTTCTACTAGTTTTGTTGCCTCTCTGCTATGTATTCTTGGTCCTAGAGAAGATCCTCCAACCAATAATTGTCCCTGCCCCTCACTGCAACTAGAATCACTTAGATCTAATCTTCGTCCGAGCACTTGCTTCGTAGGAAGAATTCGATCACTTGATTCACTCTGTGTGTCTTTCCAAATGACCTTCAAGCCTTCCTTCATAGTCTTCTCATTGAGAAATCAACATCTAAGATTAAGTCTCTAATCAATGTCTAAGATTATAACTTGACTTGATCTTCGCTTTTTCTAGATTATTCTCACTCTATTTTATTAATACCCTTTAATTATTTAATTTTTCTAAGTTTAGACTTGGGTCCCCATTAAAATAATCAATTTTTACAATAAAACATATTCAGAGAGGAATTTTCACAAACAGTTTCTGGGTTCTTTGGAATACCAGTGCCTAAGCCTCTCCACAAATTTTGAGACTTAGAGAACTTCCGATGCTACCAAAAATCAACAAAGGCTCTACTATCAATCAACCAATGATCCAATGTATCTGGAGGAGAGGCAGTAGATATAGCGGAAATAAGATATAACTCATTATGTTTTTCAACAACATTATTTTCATCATACCTGGCATTTCTTGTCCTCTTGGGAGGTCGACCATTTCCATTTCAAGCAGCAGGAGCATTCCTCTTTCCTTTATTGTTGAACATGTTGTTCCTTTGATTGCCATTGCCTTTGAAATTGTTGTGGTTGTTGTTGTCATCATCCCTTAGAGAATTCTTCTTTTGAGGGCATTCTCTAGCATAATGGACAAACTTGTTGCAATTGTAGCACCTTCCTTTTCTTCCTTCTTTGAATCGCTTCTTAGATCCTTTATCCTGTCTCCTTGGACCAGCATTATTCTTCCTTTTTGCATGAGCGAAGAAGGCAGTAGGTTCATTTCCATTAGAGGGCTTCTCTTTCTCTCCATCATCCTTGTTTCCTCTTGAGTGCATCTAGCCAATAATTCATCGAAACCAGGTATCCTGTCATTATTGAGAATGGTGGTGGTAAATACATCCCATGCTCTTGAAAGACCTCCAAGTGCAATGAGAGTGAGCTCCCTAACAGCGATAACTTCTCCAATAGATAGAAGATCATTCTTGATTTGAGTTATTCTCATGAAGTAGGATTGGATAGACTCCCCTTTATTCATCTTGATATCCTTCAAATTGGTCTTGAGAAATAGGATTTGACTTCCATTGTTCACATTGAACATCCCAACCAGCGTATCATATATTTCCTTAGAAATTCCCAAATCAAAAACATAGGTAACCAAATGCTTTTGAATAAAGTCAATCAAAATTTTCTTTGCTTTGACCTCACCTTTTCTATACTTCGTTTTAGCAGCAACCAATGCATTTGAAGGAGGTTCCACCACTCTTCCCTGCACATGGTCCAATACTTCATGCTCCTCCAAAGTCAAATCCAAAGTCATCTTCCATGCATGATAGTCAAATTTGTCATTCAGCTTGTCCTTGGCCTTGAAGTAGGATGTAGAAGCCATTGAGACTTGGCCAATAATCTTGTCCAACAGATCTCTTAGTGATTTCTTTTCTATTACTTGGGCTTTGTCTTCACTTGGGCTCTGAAACCATGTTAATTTTAGTTTACAATGGTATGTTTTATGCTTGCAACAATTACTTCAAAGTCCTTTAGATAGCCTAATGATAATTTCCAATGGCAATGACATTAACAGTAACTATAGATAGAACATCAACAATAAATGCAGAAGACAAGCCAAGACAAGAGAACACCAGGATTTGGCGAATGTTAGGGAAAAACCCCAAGATGGGGAAACCTAAGTTGCACAAAATGGGGAAACGGAAACGAGTTTCCAAAACGGGGTACGGTACGAAACGCAACCTCCCCAAATTTTGGACATGGGGAAACGCGATATATATATATATATTTTAAAATTTAAGACATTTAAGAAATGTTATGTGAAATCATAAAACATACATGATAAATTATCATTTACTACATTCAAAGCATAAACTATTACATCACAAAAGCCACTTTCAACAATTAAAAAAATAATAAAACACACGCAAACCAAAAAAAATAAAAGATAAAAACAAGTTAAATCGACGGAAACGCAGTCGTACGGTCTGGAAACGCGTTTCCGGCCGTACTGGGCACGTTTCCCCAACGAGAAACGGCCCAATACGGCCAGAAACGTGTTTCCAAGCCATACAGTATGCAAAACGCGTTTCCATTTTGCTTCTGGGCTGAAACGAAGGCTGGACCCATGTTTCTTACAACATAGGGAGAAACCCTTTGATCAATTCTTCTTATTATTATATCAAATGTTCAGCACACACAGAGAGAGCACAAAAGTCGAAATTGACTTTCCAAATCACAATCAAAACAACCCTGTCAAATTTGAAGTCAACGATAGTCAAATTTTGCCCTAACTAGAAAGTCAACGTTGGTCAAAGCAGCAACAAATAGTCCTCAATGTAGCTTCGTCAAACCCAGTCAAACTTGGTCTTCTTTGCTCATCAAATTCAGCCCAAAACAGTCAATAAAATAGTGGTCAAACTTAGTCAAAGTTTGCAATCAGCCCAGTCAACATGCCCAGAAAATCTCAGTTTGTGTGCCAAACAATGCGACCAACCCAAATAGAAAGATTTCCACAAAAATCATAGTCAAACTTAGTCAAATACCCCTTGGTCAACATTGGTCAACCCCTGCAACAGATCTGAAATTCAGCCTCTAAAATTCGTCCTAAAATTCGTCCTTCTTTCTGCCACGTGTGAGACAAGAGATGCCCAATAAGGCGTACGAACCAATTAGATGAGGAGAAAGAAGAATATGTTTAGTTGATGAGGTGTCAAATGATGATGGAGGTCTCTCTTATTTATACAAGTTGTTGAGGGTCAAGAGACATGTCCATTGGGCTTCATGAGCCTACATGATGATGTGGTAGACCTTGACAATTTGCACGTGTGGGCTTGACCTCAAAAACATATTATTCCTCATCCAAATTTGATGATCTTTAGGTCGATTTTGGTCCTCTCGAAAAAAGGAATTCAATCCAATAAGCATCTTCGTCAAATGAGCTTCCCAAAGTGGAATTTTTCCCTAGTTGCCAATTTTAATAGTGTAGAACATGGTCATCATGTATTCCATCATTTTGATAAAAATCTCTTGTTCTTGTTGTGTCAATTCATGTTGTTGTTGTGTAAGGGTTTCCACAAAGAGTTTGGTTTATTGCCACCAATCTACCAACAGTTCAGCAATGTTGAGAGTTTGGGAGTTAAAAATCTCTAGAAGAGCTAGCTAGAGCCATTAAGCAAGATTGACAAAAGAATCAAAGAAAGTACATATGTTAGGAAGCTTTTTGGATTTTTGTAACTAGTGAAAAGGCCATAGGGATTTTTTTTCTCCCAAGATAATAATATGGAAATAACTAAAAATCAGCAAGGTTTTTCTTCTAACAACACAAGGAAAAGTTTGCTTCCACCAATAGACCTTTTCCTAGTAAAATTGTGCGCCAAGCGAGTAACTTTAATTCTGGCACATTTCCTCAAGTCATACATAAACATCGTATGGAGGTTGATTTACGTTTTGCTATAGAACAACCAAATGATATCCAATGTCCACAATGAGATCTTATGATTGGAAAAGTTTCAAGCCAAACAGGAGAGGCCAGTTTCAAAATGCTTCCTAAAACTTGATTTCAAATGGATTGTAAAGACAAATTTTGGATCAAAATCAAGGTGGGTACAAGGCCTGGTCATTAGGCTCTAATTCTAATTGATATGAGCATGCAACAACAATACAAGTACTCACAAATGACAATAGAAACCCAAAAGGGAGAGCAAGCATTCAAGTAGAAAGGAGATTATTACAATGTACAAATATGCTCTACATTCATCTATATTATTGTATATAGAGGATAAAATTGTTGGGAGGCTCAAAGTTAAACAAGTCTCCAATAAAACACAATAAAGTACATGAGTGATCAAGTTATATTAAGTCACCCAAAAGAGGATAAGTATAAAGTATAAATAGTGTCATAAAGTACAAAATAGATAAAGTGTATTATGATACACATTCACCATGCTAAATATCATTGAATACTCAACACATGTTCTCTTCCCATTCTAGCGTGACCAACAACCATATTGGCTCCACCACGCAAACCTATTTATATTCAATGCCTGCAACCATGTCAACTTCTCAACAGTAAGTCAACCCCTCATCATCTCTTGTTGGCTCCTCACCCATCAACTCTAGGCATTAACTCAGTTAGTTGACTCGACACCCTAAGTCCACGTGAACCCCTATTGACTCCTCACCCATCAACTCTAGGCATTAACTCAGTCAGTCGACTCAACATGCTAAGCCCATGTGAACCCTAGTTGACACCTCACTCATTCAATTCAATCTTTAAAGTGGGTCGAAAAGTGAAAAGTGTTTCACTCTTCCTACGTAGAGGTTAGTTACCCATTCACCACAAAATATGTGCCCATAATTTGCTAGGCTTGCATCTCCTAACTTGTTTTAGAGATGGAGCCAACATCACTATGAAGTTAGCCCCCATTCTCCTTTTGACCTTGCCCATATCTTCTCTTGCAACTCTTCCTTCACATCTCGACCCTCTCCTCTCTCCATACCCTCCCCATCCCCTACACCATCATTCCATATCCTCCCCTCTTCTATGACCACAACTCCCCTAACTATGGTCCTCCCTTTCCCTCTCCTACCAATAGTCTCCCATCTCCATGTGGTGGTTGTCCCCAACACATAATTTTCATCCTCTACAAAGCTACAATAGCTTAAACACAAAAAACAAGAACATATTGGTATAACATAGTTTCAAGGGTGGCCATAGGCCAAGATAAAAGGACAACAATAGCTAAATTAGGGAGATATTAAAATCCAACAACTATACGAAAATGACATACAACAATAGCTCAAGATAACTAGGAATGTTTACCAAACGCAAGTCAAATCCTAGTTGAATCGATAGACCAATTCAAGGTTTTAACTAGGGAAGTGGATCAATTGCAAGGTGAAGTTCACAATCTCACAAACCAAGTTTCAAGAGTTTAGATTGAGAATCTTACTCTCAAACAACTAGTCCAAGATGTCAAAACATAATAAACTTTCCTACCCCCTAGTGACTCTTTGCATGTAGTGATTTTGGACCTTAAAAATAGGCAAGATGATATTTGGTCCTATTACCCACCCAAGTAGATAACCCATAGGAGAAAATTGCTCTCCTATTTGTTCAACTTGCTAGCCAACAGCCCTATGGTGATCTATAGATAGCTGGCCTTGAAGTCCCTCCATCCATGCTTCGATCAATGTTTTGATTCATCTAGTGTACACATCAGATGAAGGTGGGTCATCTATTATAAGTTACATTAACCGATTTTGTAATTAAGTGCTTTCAGTTAATGTCTAAGGGAATCCTAGTATGGATCACAAGTTGAAAGGGATGATAAACCATTTTTTATCATATTCTTGTTCCGATGCTTCACCTTGGTGGTTATCCCTTGCCCCTAGTCCATTGTGACCTTCCTTAAGGTCTTTCATTCTTCTATCCAAGAGGGGCGCAAATAAGAGGCATTGATTGATGTTGTGTGTCTATGGTAATCCATACGTAATACTTTCCATCTACCCCTTATATCCACATCCCATCTTTGGGTTGACTACTTTTTCTATCACCAGTCTTAGTTCCTTGTTTCTCCTCATTCTCGCGTAGGGACACAGAAACTTTTCCCTAAGAGGTTGATGCAACAGAAAGAAAAGAAACAGCATGAGCCATGACTATAAAATTTTAAAAAAAATGGCTAGGATATAATAAAATTGCGTGGAAAAAAGCATAGATTGAGCTCTAACCCCTTCATTAGTTGTTAACCGAATCTTGGCTAATGCGTGAGTAGTCAAAATGAAAGGAACTTTGATTATCACAACCCCAATGAGCAATAAACCACTTCATCTTTATGGGGTCAATGATGCATAAATGAAATCTTGTAACCTAAGTTGTGCAAGAAAAAGAAAATCAATGAAGAAAAAGGCGAACAAGAAAGATGGTAAAAATAGCCCGAGGAAAGGGGTAACTTTGGTCCCACAATTTCTCCCTCTTCACATTATAATGCTCAAGAATGATGGAATTTCATAGCCAATACAAATACTGTGGCATTCTCCATAAGCAAACTTGTACCATATCACTAAACACTTGCACCTACTGATTAATGGGTCAGCTTAGGAATAGTTCCTCCCCTTAGGGTTGGAAGCACCTAATTTGGCCTTTTGATAACCATCTCATATCAAAGCATGGTAACTTGTTTACAAATCATAAGCTAGGAAGACATTTGAAGAGGAAGCTTGTGTTAAGTACTTTTGCACCTTTTGCATTAGATATGGCCCAATGTGATACTCTTATGGTTATTTTACCTATGATGATGATCTCACTTGATTTTGAGAGTATGTTTCAGATGCTTACACCTAGTTGCAGTTGCCATCCCTTAAGGGATTGTATGAGACTTGTTCAACACATCAACGAGGACGTTCAGCCCATTTGATGACCATTATGGGCACTAGAGCGAAGACGTTGGCCATCTTTTGAGGAGTGTTGACCTTGGGATGTATCCAACACTGATGATGTCTTTTTCTTCTCCCTCTAGAGCCTAGAATGTTGCACATGTTAATTTTTGCAACTAAGGTCAAATTCCACATTGGACAACTCAGATGATTAAGATAATAATTTAATTAGATTCCTCTTTTCGAGGGGATCAAAATCGACCTATAGATCGTCCCAATCAGTTAAGCAGAAGTTAAGTTATGAATAAATTTAATATTTTATAGGTTGGCCTAATCGCATGTTGATCTGGTCAAAGCCCCAAGCGGCCACTCACAAAGTTATAAATAGAAGCAACCTCAAGCTCATTTGCACACATTCGCTCATGAGATCTTCTCCATGCTTTTTTCGTTTTTGGTCGTATTTCCAATTTCTTGGCTTGCACAGGTACGTCGAAAGGAGCTCGTGCAGTGGCACACAGTGGATCGGGGTCAGAGTCTGATGCATATTTCAGATTTGAGTCTGTTGAAGCAGAGTCGCGAGTAGGTAAAGCCTAGGTAGCGACCCTACTGAGCAGAGTCGCGGGTAGAGTGTGTTGTGCCTGCAGCCAAGGTGCCAAAGCCGCTAGCACAGCTTGCTAAGGGCACGGCCAAAGTCCTGAGGTCAGATCAGGCTGATCTTAAGCAGAGTCACAGGCACAGAGTGTTGTGGTAGCGGCTCAGAGCCCCAGAGCCCCTAGCTGAGTGTGTTAATGTCGCGGCTCAGAGAGTTACTGGGCAGATCGGATTTGGATCACCTTTAGTTGATTGCGCAGCACTTCCATACTTCAATCGTTCAATCACAGTTGCGTCAGAGCGCCATTGACAGTCTCCTGGATTCAGAGCTAGGACTTCAGACCTGAGATCACTTGGTAATCTTTCAGAACTGTGTTTTGGTATTATAGATATGTTGATCTATAGATCAGATCTGTTTGTTTCCGCCGCAGATGTATCTTCAGTCCTCATTCAATATCAGTCATGTTCATCAGTTTGCTACAGCTAATGTCAGTGCATTTCAATTCTCGGATTCAGTTTCCTTCATGCAAAAGTATGGGTATGGTTTTAGTGCTTGTATGCTATTTGTTTTCTGCATCGTAAAGATATGTACTCATGGATTATTGTACTCTTGTTGTTGAACCATTCAATGAAGATCTAAGAAGAAGAATTTCCAAGGGTTTTCCCCATAGTGGGTTTTGCCCTAGTCTCGAACCAATCCTGGTGTCTCTATGTGTTCATGCTTCTCTTCCTTTTTATCTTTTTACTTTCCGCTGCTTAGATGATGATGATGATGATGATGATGGTATTGTTCTTTCCACATAGTTTCATTTTCTGAAGGTTAATGATATAGATCTGTACAATGGAAAATTTATTTGGGGTGAGTGCAACATGTTAATGAAGAAATGTAACTATCAAAGTAAAGAACAATGTTGCTTTGTGAAAAATTAACATGGTATCAGAGTTGGTTGAAGAAAATCCATGAGGATCACCCCGAGGAGACACTTCTATGGAAGCAAGCAGAGGATGGTAGATACCTAAAAGAATTCTAGGGTATGAAGAAAACCCTAGGCAGTTAGTGGATAAGGGTTTGAGAGAATCCCTGGTTTATGGTAAAGTTTTGAGCAATGTTGCAAACATCGTGATCGGGATTAAATCGGTGAGGGGAAAAAATCGGAAAAAATCGTAAAAATCGGGGAAAAATCGGTAAAAATCAGGAAAAAAATCGGCAGATACAAAAATATTCATTTTTTTTCAATTTTTTTAATATCTAAAGTATCCACAACATAAAATAAATGCATTGACACATAAGTATGAAAAAAAACTAATATATAATATGTGTAATATCATGTCTAGTGCTACATCACACATAAAACTAAATCATGTCCTAAACAGTGAATACTAAGTCCTGAGTCTCAACTCAGCCTCAAAATATCAACAAAAAATATAATAATGTATCACATATCATGAGTAATAATGTCATATACAAAGGAATGCACCATATAACCTATACTATTGATTTCCTTTGCCCCTCTTGTGAGAAAATGTAATAGCTTTCCCTCTAGATGAAGAAGCTGGCGGGGCTGGCAATGGACTTTGTTGTCCTCTAGAACCTGAAGCACCAAAACGGGAACCTAAAGCACTAGGAGCTAAAGGAGGCAGACCACGTCCTCTACTAGTAGCAAGAGTAGGTGGTATCACTTCTTCCTCCTGTTGCTCCTCCTCCTCATCCTTCTCCCCCTCCACTACCTCTTGCTCTATCCAATCAGGGCCTGACTCCATGATAGGCCTCTCAGCCTCAACCTTCCATTCAACAGTGGTGTCAATCGCATCTAAAGAGATGGCCTCCATATCAGGTGTCCTCTCAAGTTGTCTCACCCACAATCTAAGATTGTAGTAGAGGTAAACCATGTCATTGAGGCACTGGGACTCCAACCTGTACAAGGGTCATAAATTAATACATTAAAAATATATATTATAAATAATAAATTAATAATTATAAAAAAAATTATTTAATGAATTCAAAAAAATTAGTTGGAATATTTTAAGTTTTTAACCTGTTGCGCTTTTTGGTGTGTATTTTTTCAAATACACTCCAGTTACACTCGCATCCTGAAGAGCTACATGTTTGGTTGAGTATTCTAATGGCAAGATTTTGGATATTTGCTATTCTGCCACCGTAGCTCCTCCACCATGCATCTACAAGTTACAAGTTACAATAAATAAGATAAACTTGAAGAGACAATGATTCATGTACTTGAGGAGAAAATGAATTTTGAAACAAACAAAATCTTACCTGGCATTTTAGTAGTCCTATCTTGGACAGCCATGTCAAAGCTCAATGTGCCACCTACCATTTTGTATACCTCCATTTCTTTGGATATATCTGCACGTTCTGATGGAGATGGCATCATCTTCTAAGCACAACTGAAAAAGCCATCCATGACCTCACTATCAAATAAGAAACCACATGAGTAAGCAAATTCGGGGTTCAGGAAGATCCTTGCAGCATGAATGGGACAATGGAGTGTGTTGTTCCATCGGTCATTAATCACTTCCCATACAAGAAGTTGTTTCTGAAACCTCTCATCACCCTTATCATCATAGTAGCTGTGAATGGCTTCTTTGGCCCTATCCATGGCCTCATATAAATAGCCCATTGTGGGCTTCTCTCCATCAAACAATCTAAGAACCTTTACCAAAGGTTAAGTAATGCTACACACCTCTTGCACTCCCACCCAGAAGCTTTCCTGATATGAAACCAACCTGCAGATGGTCTCTCCCTCTAGTTTGTGGTTGTATGTCAAAGCACGCCACTCCTCTGAAAGAAACATTCTCTTCAAATCCCACATAGAATTCAAGAGGGATTGAAGAGATATGAAACTAGTGGAAAACCGTGTAATAGCAGGGCGCACCAACTCATTGCTAGTGAATGTTCTCATCAAATGAAGCACAGATGCATGATTATATATAAATTTTGTAATGTTCTTTGATGATTCTACAATATCTTTGACAAAATGAATCTTTCCTATGTCCTCCAGCATCAAATCAATGCAATGTGTAGCACAAGGTGTCCAAAATATGCTCGGATGCCTTTCCATAAGCATCTTGCCAGCAGCAACATAGTTTGCAGCGTTGTTCGTTATGATTTGGACAACATTTTGGGGACCCACCTCCAGAATGAACACATCCAATAAATCACATAATAATCGTGCATCTTTGACATGTGCAGATGCATCAACAGATTTCATAAACATTGTCTCCTTGGGACAACTGACTAAGAAGTTAATAAGGGTCCTACCCTTTTGATCAGTCCAACCATCTAACATCACAGTGCATGCTATGATTTCCCATGATGCCCTTAACTCCTCCAATCTCTTGGTGCAGTCAACTTTCTCATTTTGACGAATGTGCCCTCTAAAGTCATCATATGAAGGGGCTTTGTATCCTTAGCCAACAACAGTGACAGCATCAATCGCAGCCTGATAAAATAGATTGTTCCTGGCAACACTGAAAGGAATATCACTCCAAAGAAACAATTTGCCCAACAACTTGTCAGCTTCTTCCTTTTCCTTTTTTTTAATAAGTGAGAAGATAGATGGTTGTGCACCGAGAGTGGTTCTAGGAACAAAATATTAGGAGGCAACTACAAGGTTGGGTGTAGAAGATGTCGATGTTGAAGAACCACTACCACTCTCACGGTCACATCTAAACCCTGATATTTGACTCTTCAGAGCTGTCTTGCTGAGTTTAGTTGTTTCTATTTCTTCCAATGATTTGATGGCTCTTCGGATTATTTTTGGATTGGTATTTGTGCAAAGCCTTGCTTCATATCCAAGAATTTGTGCCAGGTGGTATTTCAATCTGTATACCCCCCCTGTCATGTGTTGACCACATAACTTGCAACTCAAGTTTGATCGATCAAACCCCTAATCAGGTTCACCAAATTCCCATAAAGGATCCAATTTCCTTGGCATGTTTGTAAATTTGTTGAACTCTTGACTCTTGAGTTTTACTGTAAGATGAACTTTGAGCTTTGAACTTTGAAATTTGAACCTAGGGCACAAGAAAAATTGCAAGTTAAAAAAAAAAATTTTAAAATTACAATTTTACATACAACATTTTGATTTTTTCACAGAAAAAAAACCCTCAACTCAATGCAAAAATAATGGGAAAAATACATGTTAAAATCCAAGCAAAAATAATGGAAAGAAACTAGGAGCACAAGAAGGAATATTAAAAATAATTTTAACAACCAATTTTTTGCATTTTTGACCAAAATAAACCCTCTCCTCTCAATAAAACAAACAAAAAAAAAAAACACAATCAAATGTAATCAAAAATGATGAAAAATACGTTGGTGATAGAAACCCATGGAAGAACAAGACAAAAAAAATGGTCAAATTTGATGCCCATACCTGGAAAAAACGTTTTGCTGAAGAAACTTGGTCCAAATTTGAATTTTGTTGGCTTGGCTTGCTAAATTCCTTCACTTTTGTCCTCTCTTGCCCTTGTAGATGACTTATCCTCCTCCTTAGCTCTCCTTGAGTCCTTAGCTTTCCTTAGCAAACCTCTGACTGCAAAAATGAAGCAAAAAAAATCAAATCGCATGTTAAAAGGCTATTGTTTTGTGAGGCCCTGATTTTTTCCAATCAGATCGCGATTTTTTGGCGATTTTTTCAAAATTAAAAAATTGCTGAAAAAATCGCCGATTATATCAGCATCGCGAAAATATCACGATTTTTTAAAAAAATCATGATTAAATCGCAATGTTCGCTTTACTGGTCTTGAGATTTGGTTTATGAAACCCTCGCATAACCTTTCGAAAGATGCTGAAGAACTTGGATCAATTTGACAGTTGACCTGGGCATTGATAAAGTTGTTGATTGAAGGCAACACTGCTTTATGATCTATGGTTGACTCTTGAAGGCTGGTTGATGTAGAAATTTCTTAATCTTATATCTTATATCTTATGTAGAAATTATTACTGTTAATCCAGTGAAGCTCCTCCTACTTATATAAGTTATCAACTGAATAAATTCAAGTTAACATCGAAGCAAAACACAACAGATCTCTATCAATCCAAATCTAGAATAAGCACATGCACACATTGACAAAGTGACACAGTTATTTCTGGACAAATAATCCCCGGAAAAACCCAATGTGGGAAAACCGATCTCTGGCTGCTGGAGGGTTCTATTATTAAGAATATTTTTGAATACACAAATCTGGGTTCTAGATCTGGAAAACCTGACAGAGATAACACTAAATCTACAGATCTCTAGTTGATCTAGGGCCAAAACAATGACTGATCCACACCCTCAAATGGGATTTACAAGACTCAGCCAAATCTAGGCCTAGAAACCCCAGCGCTGCCCCTAAAAGGCTTTGCGTCAGCCTCTGAAGCCCCTGAAAGGCTTTGCGTCAGCCTTGGATGGCCTCCAAACCCTCAACGCTACTCCAGAAGGGACTGCGTTACCCCAGAATGGGTTTCGCAGTCACTACGCTGCCCCTAAAGGTCTCTGCGTAACACCTGAAGGGTCTGCTGAAAATTACGTTGTCCTTGCTGCTACTGCCTTCCTTTGCGTTGTCTTTGAGTTGATCTCTTCTTTACCTCTTGTGTATTCTAGACCCTGGGATCAGATCATCCCCTTGGTCTAAATTCCCCTCTCTGCAGCTGAAACACTTCTGAGTATTCTTAGCAAACCCTGCCCTAGAATCTCAGTTTAGCTTCAGTGCTTTGCCTCTGTGTGTCTTTACAAATGACCCCAAGCCTTTCCTTTATACTTTTCTCGTTGACAAATCAACGGCCATGATCAAATCTTGAATCAATGGCTAAGATTAAAAGAAAGTTTGATCCATGTGAATTAAGACAATTTCATCACATGTTTAATTAAATTTTTAATTATTTTATTATTCTAAGTTTTAACTTAGGAAATACATTAAAATAATTAATTAATTTAATATCTCCTAAACCAGATGAGATTTCCCAAATCCATTTCTGCGTCTTGTAGATCAAGTGAACTCTAGTCCTTCCTCAAAATTTGGGACCTAGAGCACAACTGATGCTACCCCAAATACACAAAATCTCAACACTCCCTCTTAGCATCAAGGGTGTGCTCTAGTAACACATCACACTTATGCATTACATGATTTTGGGCACTGGTTCTGTGCTGTTGAAGCTTGGCCTCCTACTACTCAACTCTGCACTGCTGCTGCCATTCTATACTGCTGCCCATGACTCTGCCACTACCACTACCACTGCAACCACTGTACTGCAGCACCATCTCAATATGTTGCATTTGTGCTGCCCATAGCACTGTCACTATTGATCTGTTGCACTACAACTTCATTTGTTGAGAGAAACAACTGAATCTCCTGCCCAATATTTAACAGATAAGTCAAATGGGCTGCATCCTCATCACTGAACCTCCATAGACTACAAATCTGTGCTGGCATCTAAAGAACGATGCACAACTACAGCTCTGCCTGCGTAATCAGACTCCCTCTGCACTACTAAAGTCACATCAGCTCCTTGTGCTGAAATCTATCACGTTGTTGTTGCACTGCGTTGTCCCTCTGAAGCTCTTTGCATTGTTGCAGCTCTGCACTGCGGAAGTCACATCAGCCTCTACGTTGCTACTGCTTCTACGTTGTTGCTGCTTTGCTCTGCGCTGCTCCTCCCAGTCTTCAGATCTGCCTCATTTGTGATTTATGCACCCACTGCTCTACTTGTCCCGCTACTGTCTTAAGGCTGTCGTAGCTCGCATGTGATCCAAGAGATGAGTTGCTCAAGGATCCCTCCTTCTATGTAGCTCCTCTACATGTCCATGTCACCCCACCTTTGTGGTTCATGAGCACTCATGGCTGCATTATCTCCTAACCCATCATCTGCCACAACTGCCTTGGAAGAGGATGCTTCCATGTCCCTTTTCTTCTCTGGACAATGGCTGGCAAAATGTCCCATTTCACCACAATGGAAGCACCTGATCTTTGAAAGATACTTCTTCTTCTTTGGCTAGTTCTTCGATGCCAAGGCAGCATCTTCCTCATCTTCCTTCTTTACTTCGTTCAACGTAGGGTTGCGCTGCCTCTTGGTGAATCTGCGTAGTTCTTTTTGCCGCAAGATTGACCACAAGCTATACCAATCTGGGAGGTCCGCTCTGCCCAAGATACTTTGGACAAAGGTTTCCCACTCATCCGTGATTGCATTGAGGATAGTCTTGACTATCATTACATCATCTACAGTTGCACGCGTTGCAGTCAGTTGATCCCTGATTGCCTGCAGTCTGAAGAGGAAGTGTTCCATGTCTTCTCCCTTGGTCATCATCAATGACCTCATTTGGGTCTCCAACGGCATTTTCCTTTGGACAGATTTTCCCTCATACAGGGAAGTCAAGGCCTTCCACATCTCATTAGCTGTCTTCTTCTCAGTTATGTGTGGTACAAGATGGTCCTTGATACTATCCATTATCAGCTGCTTGGCATGCCCAACAGCTTCCCTATCATTCCGTAGGAGATCCGCATATGTCGGTGTGGCCAGAGTCTGCTCTGCATGGTCTCTTAGATTGTACACGTCAAGGATAATCAGGATCCTTGCTTTCCACAACGAAAAGTTTGAGAGGCCCTCTAGCCTATCCTGATCACGCAGTCCATGAGGAGCCATCTGCTCAGAATGTGTCGGAACTTCCTTTTCTCTTTGCTAGAGAAATGGATCTAAGGCCCTTGGTGAAACAGGTGCCTTCTGCTCCCTCTGACACTTGATTTCCCTCCTTGGAAATCTACCAAATCAACTATGATTCAGCTTCTTCTTTGATCCTCTAATCAAACTCTAAGTTTCCTTTGGCAAGAAACTTCCTGAGAAGCTGATCTCCTCCCAATCTTTGTCACTTGTGTTAAGGCTAAAAATCTAAAATCTTCAGAGTTTTAACCCCACCAGCTCTTCTGAATTTATGCAACTTTTCTGCAGACTTTTCTGGATCTGGCAGATTCAGATCTAAATCACACTGGCTGGCTTCAAACCCAACCAGCGTTATTTCTGAGCTGCCTCTACGCAGTAATTGTGTGGGCTTGCAAGGACACAGCGATGGACAGCGTCACCCTTCCCTGTGCATGAATCTGCTCCTAAAAACTGCGTTGTCCCTTCAGATCTGCTTCTCTACTGCTTTTCCAGCTGCTTTCTGCAGCTAGATCTTTCGTATTCTTCAGTTGGTGACCCTCCTAGATCTGCAATTGCTCTGATACCATGTAGAAATTTCTGAATCTTATATCTTATGAAAAAATTATTACTGTTAATCCGGTTAAGCTCCTCCTACTTATATAAGTTATCAACTGAATAAATTCAAGTTAACATCGAAGCAAAACACATAACAGATCTCTACCAATCCAGATCTAGAATAAGCACATGCACACATTAACAATGTGACACAGTTATTTTTGGACAAATAGTCCTCGGAAAAACCCAATGTGGGAAAACCGGTCTCTAGCTGCTGGAGGGTTCTATTATTAAGAATATTTCTGAATACACAAATCTGGATTCCAGATCTGGAAAACCTAACAGAGATAACACTAGATCTACAAATCTCTAGTTGATCTAGGGCCGAAACAATGACTGATCCTCACCCTCAAACGGGACTTACAAGACTCAGCCAAATCTAGGCATAGAAACCCCAGCATTGCCCCTGAAAGGCTCTGCGTCAGCCTCTGAAGCCCCTGAAAGCCTCTGTGTCAGCCTTGGATGGCCTCCAAACCCTCAGCGCTGCTCCAGAAGGGACTGTGTTGCCCCAGAATGGATGATGCAGTCACTACGCTGCCCCTAAGGGTCTCTGCGTAACCCTTGAAGGGTCTCCTGAAAATTACGTTGTCCTTGCTGATGTTGCCTTCCTATGCATTGTCCTTGAGCTGATCTCTTCTCTGCCTTTTGTGTATTCTAGACCCTGGGATCAGATCATCCCCTTGGTCTAAATTCCCCTCTCTGAAGCTGAAACACTTCTGAGTATTCTTAGCAAACCCTGCCCTAGAATCTCAGCTTAGCTTCAGTGCTCTGCCTCTGTGTGTCTTTACAAATGACCCCAAGCCTTTCCTTTAAACTTTTCTCATTGACAAATCAATGGCCATGATCAAATCTTGAATCAATAGTTAAGATTAAAAGAAAGCTTGATCCGTGTGACGTAAGACAATTTCATCACATGTTTAATTAAATTCACTTTAATTATTTTATTTTCCTAAGTTTTAACTTAGGAAATACATTAAAATAATTAATTAATTTAATATCTCCTAAACCAGATGAAATTTCCCAAATCCATTTCTGAGTCTTGTAGATCAGGTGAACTCTAGTCCTTCCACAAAATTTGGGACCTAGAGCACAAATGGTGCTACCCCAAATACACATAATCTCAACAGTTGAAGAGGGAGAGGATCATCTCTCATTGATGATAAGTATTCCTTGACTTATAACCCTTACTCTTGTTTATGCTTATGGATCTGATTTCTATGATTATTGTTTCTAGTCATTACTTCCTGCATGTATATTTAAGCACGTGGATATATCTAATCTTTGTGATGAGATGTGATGAGTAGATCCCTTTTGAGGATCTTTAGAAATGCAGGAAATATGTCCAGATCGGGAAATGCTGGAAATTTGGCCAGATCAAAAAATGCAACAATATCTGGAAATGGAAAGATAGCTAGATCTGAAAAGGTAAAGAGGCACTTGAGCACTACTAGCTGCCTATGTGAAGGTGGACAGGTAATACGGTAATGCATGCATGGTGTTTTGTTTTAAAGTTATGATTTAGCTACAACCTTGGATGGCTAGGTAAGCCCTTCGGTAATTTAAGAATGTCTACTTCTCGGATGGCTCATGCATGCACATATAAGAGTGATTGGGATTTATGTTGATGAAATAGTGCACCTGATATTGAATGGTTTGATCATGATGATCTGCTTGATTCTGCAAAGAATACTTAATGTGACTTTTGATCATGGATAGAGTGGCATAACTTAATGAATGGCTATCATCTATTGTTTTGAGAACCTGATTCTGATTCTAGTGGACGGTAATCTTGATTCTTGATACGCTTAAGATCTGTTGGATTTCTTATAGAAGGTTACCTCATTTATATGGTGTTGATAATGCATTTGATAAGCATGATGAAAGCTCATAGAAAAGAGTAATGTTGATTTATGATAGCATCGGATGTGCTCTAGCCTTATGACTTTGTATATAGGCTAGGACACATGTATTCCATAAAACCCAGAAATGGTTTTTGAAAATTCCACTTAGAGATGGTTTAATTAAATTAATTAATCGTTTTTAATGTTTTCCAAAGTCTAAACTTAGGTAAACTAATTAATTAAAGGGTATTAATTAAACTAAGTGTGAATCTTCTAAATAAAGTCATGGATCACCTCCAAGTTAATCTTAACCCTTGATTATGTTTTAATCTTGGTCGTTGAAGGGTCAACGGAAGAATATAAGAAGGAGAGTGAGGGGCCTATGGAAAACACATTGAGCACATTGCGCATTTGGCATTTTCAAGTTTGTGTGAGGAGACATAGCTTTTGGTCAGAATCGAATCACTAGGGCAGGGTTTGCTAAGTGATTTTGATTCGGTGATCAGATCCAGAGAGGGGCAGAGGCAGTAACTGGTTAAGAGGACCAGGAGTACATTTGAGAGAGGCAGCAGTGACGCAAAGAGAGGCAGCACAGTTTTCTGAAAGGGTGACGCAGTCTCTCAAGGGAATCACGCAGAAGTGACGCAGTGCCATCCAGAGTCAGTCCAGAGATAGCTAGAGGCTACGGTTTCTGAGCCAGGAGGGCCAAAATCCAGTCTCAGAACAGCTTGATCAGTTGCAGAGAGAGGTGACAAAGTTCCTCAAGCTTGCCCACGCAGGCTTACGCAGTTTCAACGTAGGCAATCACGCAGAGGCACAGAGAGGCTTCACCGGCGTTGTTTAGATCAGCCGGGGACTTGCTGAGTGAGGTATATCTCACAATTTCATCAGTTGTCTAGATTTCTCTGAAGGGTGAGCCAGATATTGGCACCCTGGTAGTACTCAAGATTCTGCTGCTTAATAATATAAAACCCTCAGATCTGCTGCACTGGTTTTCTCAAGTTGGGTTTTTTCCGAGGACTCGGTCCAAAAATAACTGTGTCAAATGTGGATGTTTTTCATTGTATTATGTCCAGTTTGTTTCAACACTTAGATTCATTTCGCAGTATTATTTGTGTAGACTGCTTCAGTAATTACTTCGGTATTTCAATGTAATGAAATAATTATGAAAAATAACAGGAGTAATTCAGATTTGTTGGAGTAGGAATCCAAATTTAGGATTTTTCACATGGTATCAGATCTTATTCAAGCTTAAGTGCAGGAGAAACAAGGGTGAACCAGCAGATCAGCGCAGGAGAGATTGGGATCTACGTAAGCAACAGCAAACCCTCCCAGAGATTACGTTGTCCAAGCCAGAAGGGCAATCCAGCGCAAAAAAGGCTCCCTCTAAGAGAGTTGACAGAGGGGTAAGCTTTTTCAGTTGCAGAAGAGGTAGCGTAGCAGACCAGCGTAGCTAAAGGATGCAATTACTGCACAGCAGTAAGAGCAGGTGCATAAGCTTTAGAAAATTTCTGAAAAAACACAAATTGGGGATTCCTTAACCTCCGAGAGTTTCTTACTCAAAGAAGCTCAGTTTCTCCCGCGCAGCAATAGAAGCAGTGACTTACTCCACAAGGAGTGCGTAAGTCTCACTGAGCAGACGGTTAGAGAAAGAAATCGACAGTTGAGGATATGGCCAGCAACGGACTGCGTGACCAAGATAGATTGGAGGGTGCCTCCAACTATGTTATTTGGAAATCAAGGATTGAGTTTCTCCTTGATGAGCATGATTTAAAGGCCCTCATTGAAAGCGCAGTTGCAAAACCTTTTGTAATATTCCTAATTAGCACCGCTAATTGGAATATTTGATTTTTGTATAGTTTTGCCGCCTATAGTTAATTAATAAATAAAAGTGAGAAAAGGGGGGCTAACTCACTTAAATAAAATAAAGTGTTTCCCTAGTAGATGCAACGTTATAACTTAAGGGGGAGCCTTAGGGGTCCACACCACGTATGAGAGGAGGCTCACGTAGCCTCTAGAAGCTTCTGCGCAGGCCCATGAGGAGCACGTGGGAGAGAGAGGGACCACGTAGGGTTTTGAGGAGGGCCAGCGTTATAAAAGGAGGGAGAGCTATCTCATTTGGGCATTATTGATATTGTTGATGATATTGAGCTAGACCTCTGTCTACTTGAGCACGCTGGCTGTTTAGTCGGTCTGCAGCACTGTTTAGTGCAACTGAGTGTCTCCGGTCGGAGATCTCACCCTTGGCCCCGGGGGACTTCCAGTGCCTGCTCGGGCAAGGTTTTTCTTCAGTCTTTAGCAGGAGATTTGCAGGTGTTTTGTTGGGAGTTTTGCTGAGGAGCTGAGCTTCATTGGGTGACTGCGCAGTCCTTGGAAGGAGGACGCAGTTTGAGTTGGAGCTGTTCAGTGGTAGAGATTTTTGCAGGAGATTCAGGCCTATTCCGGTGTGGAGGTTCAGCGTTTATCATTTGGTGAGTTTCCTGAGGAGTTGTGGCCCCATTTCAGTCTATTTCAGTTGGTGTCTGTGCTGGTCCTGGAGGGACAACGTTTTTCTAGGAGGAGGGTTTCTGGGGGTGATTTTCAGAGGTGGTCCGTTTTGTATATGGTTTCTGGGTTTTGTCCGGGGTGGTGAGTTCAGGTGGTCTGCCGATTTTCAGCTCATTCCGGCAAGGGGATCAGCCCCTCGCTTCAGTTCATTCCAGCAGCAGCAGTTTACGGCAGTTTCTTCCAGCAGCTGGGATGCAGTTTCTTGTAGCAGCCATTTCCTGTTTTTCTGAGAGGGTTCTTCACTTGCCTTGAGCAAGGATAGGTGCATTTATTTTGATTATCCATTGTATCTCATTATATTCTCAGATTAATAAAATGGCTTAGCATTTCCGGCATTTTTATGTGTATTTGCTTTATGTTCTATTTCCGGCATTTTCTATATTGTCGTATGCTGTGTATTTCTGTCTATTTCCTATTGGGGATATTACAGTGGTATCAGAGCATAGTTCTGGCTCAGCCTGTGGTCTATGACATCGAGAAAGAGATCGTACAGAGGTTTTCTGGAATCTTGGAGCACTAGCAGTTGCAGTACCAAAAACGAAATTGGAAAAAGGGCCAAAATATAAAGGGTCAAATTTTGAAGGTTGGAATTAGAAAAAACGTTTTCTGGGTTTTTCTGGGTTTTGGGCAAGGATCACCTTCCCAAATTCCTAGAATTTTCTGAGTAGTTTTCAGTGGGTAAATCGAAGGTCGAAGTCAAGTAGTAGTATGGTTTTGCAGCAGCCGTGCAGTTTCTGAGGAGCCTATTGACACATAGCAGAAAGCGCCGATGGCAGGCGATGATGATGAGAGGAGATTTAGAGAGGCGCTCCTCCAAATGCAGGATCTGTCACAGAGACTCGCTGCGCTGGAGGTTAGGCAGCGGGAAACCCCAAGGGGATTTCGGATTGGTGAGGGATTAGGCACATCCCACCATTTGCCGGAGCATGATGCCACTCAGCATATGGCATCACATACACCCACACGTTCTACCATGCCCACTTTTCTGGATGAAGACACAGAGGCAGGAGCACAGCAGGAGCCAGAGCCTGGCCACATGGGTGATTATTTCGCTGAGTATCAGGCATATGGGTCGGAGCTCAGAGATCTTATCTCATTCAGAGATTTTGTTCAGCTCCAGCGGGATAGTAGACCTCACAACTTTCGCAGAGGGAACAGGTGCTCACATGATGGGGGCTTACAGCGCACATTGGACAGATTCCATCTAACGACATTTGACAGGTCATCCAGGCGCTCAGAAAAAGCTTGGGTGGATAAGTTGGATACCTCTTTCCAGCTTGACCGAGTATCGGAGAGGGAAACCATTAAAATGGTTACCTCGCACTTGGAGGATGAGGGCACACAGGATTGCAGGGAGTCCGAGGTTACACCTAGTGTGACACAGGATTCACCCTCATTGGAGACCTCCTCGGCCGTGTCGGTTGATGTGATAGTGGAGAAGGTAGAGCCTACCCCAGTAGAGCCATCCATTGAGGTGACGACCGGAGTCGCGCCCGAGTCTTCGGGTGGTAGCAGCACACAGATGGGTGCAGTGTCAGGAGATGTATCCACCTTCGATGAGGCACTAGCAGGTACAGAGGTATTGGATGATGGTCGCAGACAACGGTATCATCGGCTTCGGACGGACCTTCGAGTTTTGAGAGAGAAGGCCACGTCAGTACGGGAGGCCATTTTGTTGCAGGACCAGGAGCTGGAGGGTATGAGAGTGACTTGTGCCAAGTCAGCGGCCAAGTTGGTCCGCATTGGGGAACGACTAGATTCCCTGATGGTACAATCAGAGGGCACGTTGGAGCGTCAGATCATTCCCCTTTAGGCATGCATGGATGGGACTAGCAGTGTTGTTGGGTCATCTCTTCCCGTTGGAGAGAGAGAGGCAGAGCCACCTAGTCAGGTCTCATATGTTGACTTGGATAGCGGTATGAGACGATCAGAGTTGCACAGGGTACAACATCCACATGTTGAGGTTGGATGGCGAGAGATTTTGAGTTGGTACTCGGTGGAGCGGGCTATGGAGATAGTGAAGGATCCGAGTGTAGCTCAGCAGGATTTTCTATGCATGGGGAATACAGGAACCCCAGATTGGCATTGGGATCCAGGTGGGATCACCTATCGTTTCCCAGGCAGGTCGGCTGACTATGTCTTGGAGAGTACAGTTGGCCTATTAGTAGAGCATGTGCAGTTTCGGTCAGCTCCAGTGGCCAACCAGTTTACGGGCAGACTCCCTAGGTTGTCTTGGCATGACATTCATACACGGGATCACGGGGTGGTCAGCACACCTTGGCAGGAGCTTGTCGGAGGAGGTGGCATTGGCAGGCCACCAGATGGAACCTTGTATGGGGCCAAGGATTCTTCACCTTTGTGTGGGGCACAGAGGACGCAGCGGAGCCGAGCAGTGGTGGTAACACTACTGACACACAGGGAGATTCACTTCTCGGACCCCTCGAGGAGGATTTGCAGTGATGATCCATTTGTCAGCGGGTATAGTGATGTGACGGTGGATATGACGATACCGATTGGTGGTAGTCCGATATGTAGAGGCACAGCTCTAGGACATCACATCCATGGATGTGTGGGAGCCTCTAGCAGTGATCAGTGGACTACTGGTGGACATGGAGCTACATGGTGGTGTACCGTAGTGTGTGGGACTGCATTGTGGAGTAGGAGTGCCCTACACCACATCGAGAGCACGCGGGGAGTGACAGATTCCTGGACACAGTCAGGGCACGAGACGGTACAGGGTGGTACAGCAGTAGCATGGGGTATCCAGCAGTATTTAGGGGTATGCCTTAGTGTGCAGTGGCATGTTGAGGAGTACATGGATGACCGGTGGCTTGCGAGGGCGTACGGCGCGACACAGTAGGGTCTTAGAGTATTGCATCCAGGGAGACTCACAGACAGGGACACTGGGCTTACCTTTGGGGGTATTTCACCCAGGATCGATGAGGAGACAGAGGAGCGATACTTGATGGTATCTGTGGGGACTCACACATCCGACACTCTTCTACATCACTCATGGGCACAACTGATTTTGTTGTTGTCCTCGGGCACTTTGGGCATGAGCAACAGGGTCCGTGAGGCACACCCAAGATATTTGGATGGCCCTCAGCACACTAGGCGAGAGACTTCTCAGCAGTGGCACTGGGTCAGTACGCTAGTTGACAGCCACAGTTTAGGGGATGAGATGATCCTCTGCAGTGGTGGCACATTAGTCATTGCTGAGCCTACGCTTGGGGAGTAGGTCATGAGGGAGACATGCATCATTTTTCCCTCAGGGCATGTTGAGATCATGCATGAGCAGAGGATATTGGGTTCAGCAGAGGTAGCATCCCAGCATGTGTCTGGACTCCAGACATTGTATCGACACTTCATCGAGAGGGTGGATGGCATATTCAATGCAGATGAGGTGGCGGAGGTAGAACAGGAGGGCATTCCTTCTGTATGCAAGGGTGAGGACTCTCTTTCATATGAGTCCATAGGATCAGCTGAGGTTGCTTCTGTGGAGCAAGAGCAGTCATGCAGGTATGATGACAGTAGATTGCAGCCGTATTACAGTGTGCAGGGTGAGCAGTCAGGGGACTGTATAGGAGATACTCTGGGTAATGAGTCACTTGTGACGCTTCAGCTAGAGCAGCACATGATGGAGCCCGAGTCAGCAGAGAAGGATACTATGGACATCAGGCATGACATTTCCTTGGGTGAGGTCCAGATGGGTGCCCACATTGAGCCTATGATGGATATGTGGCTAGCATTGGGGTCATCCTTTGAGGTGGAGCAGTCAGATGCACAGACACCGAGTACCGTGACAGCAGCTACAGATCCATATCCTCTGGAGATGTTGGAGGTAGATGTGATAGTTTGGCAGTGGGAGATGATTACGGGTTGGCGGCAACCTTCCCGGCATGTTCCACATGCAGTTGTTGTTGCTACATCAGATGCTTCCTCCAAGATGGACTGGCGGGAGATCATGAGTTGGTACCCTCTTGATGGTATGGTATTCTTCGTAGGGAGCACAGTGGAGCAGGGGCCCTTGGACATAGTAGATGTTACAGATCCCAATCGGCAGGAGGGCACCAGTTGTCGTTACTTCAGGACTCCTTCCCAATTTCAGGAGAGCAGGATCAGCATGGGATTGAGTCATGACTTGGATCGGAGAGAGGTGATGAGTTGGTATGCAGTTGGAGGGGTAGCATATGCAGCTACAGGTACAACGCAGCAGGAGCCCAGGAGCATTGAGGCTTACTCGTGGTCTTCACCTCTTAGAGCATTAGTCATAGCCAGAGGCAGTGCACAGTCCGAGCCGTGGGACTTGGGCGATTATTGGCCATGGTGGCGATGGGATCCGGGGGGATTATTGGTTGACTGGTACTGTGAGAGGCCAGTTTGGGATCCTGGCATTGAGATATCCCTTCGTATTAGGGTGATGCAGGAGACAGAGAGGTTTCAGTGGGACCCAGGCACATTTTGCAGTATCGGTGGGGAGCATCAGCTAGAGAGTAGGCTTGTTCAAGCGTTGCTTGAGGACAAGCAATTTTTGCCGGATGAGGATGCCACTTGGGAGAGCGAGCAGTTTTTACAGCATCCATCACTTCAGTTGCTTGAGGACAAGCACCATTTTGCCGGGGGAGACTGTAATATTCCTAATTAGCACCGCTAATTGGAATATTTGATTTTTGTATAGTTTTGCCGCCTATAGTTAATCAATAAATAAAAGTGAGAAAAGGGGGGCTAACTCACTTAAATAAAATAAAGTGTTTCCCTAGTAGATGCAACGTTATAACTTATGTGATGTTTGGGGGTCCACATCACGTATGAGAGGAGGCTGGTCACGTAGCCTCTAGAAGCTTCTCGCGAGTTCATGAGGAGCACGTGGGAGAGAGAGGGACCACGTAGGGTTTCGAGGAGGGGCCGCCGTTATAAAGGAGGAAGAGAGCTATCTCATTTGGGCACAGTTGATATTGTTGATGATATTGAGCTAGACTTTTGTCTACTTGAGCACGCTGGCTGTTTAGTCGGTCTGCAGCACTGTTTAGTGCGACTGAGTGTCTCCGGTCGGAGATCTCACCCTTGGCCCCGGGGACTTCGAGTGTCTGCTCGGGCAAGGTTTTTCTTCAGTCTTTAGCAGGAGATTTGCAGGTGTTTTGTTGGGAGTTTTGCTGAGGAGCTGAGCTTCATTGGGTGACTGTGCAGTCCTTGGAGGGAGGACGCAGTTTGAGTTGGAGCTGTTCAGTGGTAGAGATTTCTGCAGGAGATTCAGGCCTATTCCAGTGTGGAGGTTCAGCGTTTATCAGTGGGAGATTTTCCTGAGGAGTTGTGGCCCCATTTCAGTCTATTTCAGTTGGTGTCTGCGCAGTTCTTGGAGGGACAGCGTTTTTCTAGGAGGAGGGTTTCTAGGGGTGATTTTTGGAGGTGGTCCGTTTTGTATATGGTTTCTGGGTTTTGTCCGGGGTGGTGAGTTCAGGTGGTCTGTCGATTTTCAGCTCATTCCGGCAAGGGGATCAGCCCCTAGCTTCAATTCATTCCCGCAGCAGCAGTTTACGGCAGTTTCTTCCAGCAGCTGGGATGCAGTTTCTTGTAGCAGCCATTTCCTGTTTTTCTGAGAGGGTTCTTCACTTGCCTTGAGCAAGGTAGTACGTATTCTGATTATCCATTGTATCTCATTATATTCTTAGATTAATAAAATGGCTTAGCATTTCCGGCATTTTTATGTGTATTTGCTTTATGTTCTATTTCCGGCATTTTCTATATTGTCGTATGCTGTGTATTTCTGTCTATTTCCTATTGGGGATATTACACCTTTGGATGTAGCACATCTGAGAGCATTCAAGAAGAATATGGCAAGAACCAAGCGATTGATCCTAGATGGTGTGAAGGATCACATCGTACCTTACATAGCAGCAAAGGGCACTGCAAGAGAAATGTGGGTAGGCCTGGAAAAGCTATACCAAGGATCTTCCGAGCAGCGAAAGATGTACCTTGAAGAGAAAATGCGTAATACCAGAATGAAGAAGGGAGAGCATTTTGACTCTTTCCTGTCTCGAATTCAAGAAAACCGAGACCAGCTGTCAGCAGTTGGGTCAGTTCCTAAAGACTCGGAGTTGGTAATGCTCACTCTGAACTCCGTTTCAGAAGATTATCAAGTCTTTGCCCAAAGCATTTTGGGCAAAGAAAGACTCCCGGGATGGGAAGCGAAGTGAGCAGCCTTGCAGCAAGAAGAGTTGAGGAGAGATCTCCTCAAAATGCATATTGAGGATGGCAGCAGCAGTTCGAAAGTCAAGAAGGAAGAGGAAGAAAACACAGCCCTTGCATCAAAGGGGCAACAGAGGCAGAAGAAGAAAGATCTGTCTAAGATCAAGTGCTTCAGGTGTGGAGAAATGGGACATTATGCCACACAGTGTCCTCTTAAGAAAAAGGATAAAGAGGAGAAGGAAGATCCTCAAGTAGAAGCTGCCAAGATTGAGGCAGAAAGAGATTGCGCTATGTTAGTTCATATTTTGAAAGGAGAGAAATGGGCTGACTTGGAGTTGTAGATCCAGAATCTACATTTGGCAGGATTCTTGAGTATTTCCGAACTCTTGGATCACATGTGAGCTACGGCAGCCTTAAGACAGTAGCAGGATGGACAGTTGCAGCAAAATATGAGAATACAATGCAGTGGCTAGCAGTACTAGAGCCTGATCAGTGCAGAGAGGGGGCAGCAGCATCGGCAATTGAGCAACAGCTGTTGTTATGAACCTAATTCATAACTAAAGTAATAAATATAGTCATTAATGGAATAAATACAAATAAATGTAATTACTAGCTAATCAATTAGGATTATGTTAAATAATCACTAAGTTAATGAAAAGGCATGTCTAAAAGACATGCCCATTCGTGAAAAGGTACCTGCATGGGTATAAAAGCGGGACCTCATTGTAATCATTCAATCGTCTTATATCATATCAATAAAATAATTATTATTATAAATACCTCGTGTACTTTTATAATTAAAACTGCTTTTGCTATTAAGTCTACAAATCTACAAATTTTGCTGCTACAGTAACCAAATCTACGAATTCCGCTGCTACAGTGGTATCAGAGCCATATTGAAGCCAAGTTGAAGCAATGGCACATACAATTGTCTTACAAGCCTACGAACGTGGTTTACAAGCCTATGGACATAAACTACCACACTATGTGTCATTACGTGAAGATCCCAAAATAATTGAGCAGATTAGGAAAGTTCAACAAAAGCTTCAGCAATTAGAGAATTCTTGGGCAAAAATCACAAACGGTTGTAAAAAAATTTCTGCAGATCTTAAAAAAATTTCTCGTAATAGAGAAGAAAATCATGACAAACAAAAAGATGAAAAATGTTGTAATAATGAGAAAGCAGTTAGTTATGCCAAGGGAAAATCAAGTAGAACATCCATGGTAAATTCAAGTACATACATTCCCCCACCAATGCGTAATAAAGGAAAACAACCAACTAATATTGAAAGTAAAAAGGAAGAGAAATGTTGGAAATGTGGAGACAAATATTTTACAGGACATAAATGTGTCTTTTATACAAGAAATATCATTGTAAGCAACAATAAAAAAACACAAAAAGATAAAGTTGATATAGATCAAGACAAGGATCTAGATGAAGCTGATCCTAATGTGGATGAATATTATGAAGATCAGGATCACTCTAATTTTAATAAGGAGGAAGACATTGTTGGTGACAATGAGGAAAAAGACATCTCGACTTTCTTAGTTGATAGGGATTATGACTGGAAAGGAAAATCTCACCATAAGTCAGCCACAAAGTTTCTACACACAGGAAATAGTTCACATCTTCCTATTCTTGATGAATGTAGTATTACTATATCACTAAGGCAGATTTGTGTCCCTCATCTTCTTGGAGCATACACCTCAAGCAAGAAATTAGATACTCGAAATTATTATTTTAGAAGGGCTGTTTCATTGATCTCATTCTACTCTTTTCCTGACTTTCTGAGAGAGGCCGAAGAGTGTTTGAAACAAGAAGAGGGGAGAGTTGCCCATTATTTGCACTCCAGCACCAAAGACAAACTATTAGAAATAGTAAGAAATGAACTACTTTCTCAATATCCAACGCAGCTTGTACAAAATAAACATTCAGGCTGTTCCGCATCGATAAGAGACCACAAGAAAGATGATCTTTCAAGGATGTATAGGATAACCAAGGATCTGGAACCGATAGCCCATTGTTTTAAACAACATGTTACTGATGAGGGAACAACGCTTGTTAAACAAGCAGAAGATACGGCAAGCAATAAGAAGTCATTTGATCTCAAATTGCCTACTGAGATGGTAAAAGGTGTAGAGGTATTTAAAGAATTTCACCAGATACAAACTAAACATCGAAAGCTGACACTGTGTTTCCAGAAATTCCTTCATGACCACCATCAGCAGCTCTATGAAATGTATAGGAAGTCGTTTGAATTATACATATCTTTGGTGGTTTTACCAGCGCTGAGTGAAAAACAAGGTGAGTTTATTTGTAGATAATTTGAGAAACGTTGGGAAAATTACAAGCTTATGGTGCAATATATGTCAAACATGTTCTCTCTTTTGGATCGCTACTTCATGGGTGGAAAGACTGGTGTCGTGCTGCCCAAATTCAAAGAAGTTGCATTTCTCTGCTTCCATGAGCTTGTGTATGATCTGATAAGCAATAGAATTATTTCCACCTTTCACAGTCGTCTTGGGCCCTTCGTTCCGAACACCCGGCCGAGAGCCATTGTGAACAACGTCCGACATTTGCTGGACTCTGCGCCCCATGTGCCAAAAAAATATTACAGTATTTTGTTGCGCGTGATTGAAAAATTTCCAAACCTTGAATATTACGCAGTCACTGTCGCATTACCGGTTGATCCGCATTGCCGCCTCCACTGTCACAGTCCGCCGTCACCTGTCGAAATCCATTGGGCGAACTCTTCCAGGCAATTAAACTGTCTCGGTGACTCGTGCTGCTGAGGTAGATCTCCGGATTCACTGGCGCTCGTGGTCGATGAACTTGTCGGGAGCGCATTCAAAGCTCGAAAAGGCCTCAGAATTCAATGTTGTGCCGCCAAGACGTTCTGTTTGTCTGCCACGGTGTTATCTGTAGGGTCACGTTGTCTATCACCGCCCTTCAATCCATCCACGACCGTCGTGCCTCTCCGTCAACCATCACCTGTTTTCATAAGTCGAATAATACAACTAATACAGGTATATATAAAAAATTGCCGAAGTATGCAAGAAGATGGAACATGGGCTGGTCATATGGAACTTCAAGTAGCATCCTTGGTTACCCAGACAAACATTTGTATTCACCGGCATATGTCACCCTGATGGCACATACGCAACTTCAATAGAATAGGTATGCGCACCCTCCATTTATCATATCACGATGGAGAGCACTACAATAGCATCCGTTTGCAGAATGATGATAGTCTTGGGCCAGCCCAACCTATTGTGATTGAGGAGGATGATAATCATGCTCGTCCTATGGAAGACAGAATTGTGAATTCAGGGATGCCTTCTGGTAACGAGGTCTATGATCAAGCATTGGTGAAATTGGGTATGGTTGAAACTGGATGTACAGATACTGTCAGAGTGTGCCAGGTGCTACAAGAAGTGTATGGGGATGCAGACGCTGCAATAGAATTTTTAATAGCAGAGAAAAATGCTAGCATATGTTCAATGCAGGATGCAGTCCAATCTTGCTCAGAATTAACTTCTAATGGAGGTGATAAAGAACCGAAGGATAATCTGCCAAACATGAATGCTTCTCCACAAAGGAAGGTTGTTGACCAGTTGCCATCTTCATCTGAAGGGGACATGGATGGACATGAAAGAAGAAAAGGGGCTCATAATGAGTGTGCTCCTAGTCGTCCGAAAATTTCCAAAAATAACCCCTGCCCCTATGGATCAAAAAAAGAAGTATAAAGCTTGATGTGAGGCAGCGAGGCAGAAGTCCAGTGCTAAGATAATGATTTCTCGGGAAATCTCGACAAATAAAACTAGAAAGTAGAAAGTCAGAAATGAGAAGTCTGAATTACAATCGAGTTCATTGCAGCCCATTCCAGAGAACGACCTCCAAATTTAGGAGGGCTTTACATCTGATGTTTCTTAAGATGGTTGCAAATGCCTCATATCCATTTCTTCTTCGTTCTGCCGGATTACTGTCATACATTGAATGTGATTTTACCATCATAGTTGGTAAGGATCCCATTTAAAGGAAGGCAAAAAGTTTATAGTTTAAAAAGGCATTTGAAATATAAGTAGACCACCGTATCGCAGGGTTAATATAGTCGTAATATTTAAACGGGGGACGTTAATATTGTTATAATTCAAAGTTATATTTATTAATTTAATTAATTAATTTAATATTAATTAATTAAATTAAAATAATAATAATATATGTATATATATATTATTCAATTTTTAAAAAAAATATTTATATACATATATATATATATATATATATATATATATATATTTATATACATATATATATATATATATATATATATATATATATATAAAGAAGAAAATAAAAAAGGAAGGATTAAATTTGGGAAGGTCAACGAAATTACCAAGGTTTAAAATTAGAAAAGTCGTGAAATCTTTAAAAGCAAAAGTATCAATAAGGACTTCTAGTAGATAGTCTCAAGTGAAGGAAATTGTCGAAAAGTCAAGCTTTGAGGACAAAGCTTTTCGAGAAGGAGGCAATGTTATGAACCTAATTCATAACTAAAGTAATAAATATAGTCATTAATGGAATAAATACAAATAAATGTAATTACTAGCTAATCAATTAGGATTATGTTAAATAGTCACTAAGTTAATGAAAAGGCATGTCTAAAAGACATGCCCATTCGTGAAAAGGTACATGCATGGGAATAAAAGCGGGACCTCATTGTAATCATTCAATCGTCTTATATCATATCAATAAAATAATTATTATTATAAATACCTCATGTATTTTTATAATTAAAACTGCTTTTGCTATTAAGTCTACAAATCTACAAATCTTGCTGCTACAGTAACCAAATCTACGAATTCCGCTGCTACAGCTGTGCAGTGCAGTGCAATACTCACACAGTGCAGAGCAGCAACAGCGCAATATTTCCAGACAGCTAGTGCAGACGCTAGCAGCAGTCAGTCTTATTTTTCAGTGGCAGATTTACTTGTCCAATTTCGGATGTTTTTCTATTGCAATTAGCAACAGTGCAGTAGTGCAACAGCAACAGTAGGTGAGTAGCAGCAACAGATGAGCAGCGATAGTGCAATGCACTAGTGGTGCAGCGCAGTGCAAAGTAGTGCTCACGCAGTGCAGAGAAGTGCTCACGCAGTGCAGCAGCATGGTTGCAGAATTCAGAGGGAGTTGCAGTACAGTGGTAGTTGGCAGCAGTATGCAGAGTCAACAGCAGTACAGATGCAGCATTTTCTTGTGCAGTGTTGGTGAGCAGCACCAATAGCACAGCAGCAGATGTTCCAGAATTCAGAGCAACACATTGAGTTGTTTTGCTAGAGCACTTTCCTCGCTAAGAGAGAGTGTTGATTTATGGTAGCATCGGATGTGCTCTAGCCTTGTAACTTTGTATATAGGCTAGGACACATGTATTCCATAAAACCTAGAAATGGTTTTTGAAAATTCCACTTAGAGATGGTTTAATTAAATTAATTAATCGTTTGTAATGTTTTCCTAAGTCTAAACTTAGGGCAACTGATTAATTAAAGGATATTGATTAAACTAAGTGTGAATCTTCTAGATAAAGTCATGGATCACCTCCAAGTTAATCTTAAACCTTGATTATGTTTTAATCTTGGTCGTTGAAGGGTCAATGGAAGAATATAAGAAGGAGGGTGAGGGGCCTATGGAAAACACATTGAGCACATTGAGCATTTGGCATTTTCGAGTTTGTGTGAGGAGACACAAATTTTGGTCAGAATCGAATCACTAGGGCAGGGTTTTCTAAGTGATTTTGATTCAATGATCAGATCCAAAGAGGGGCAGATGCAGTAACTAGTCAGGAGGACCAAGAGTACATTTCAGAGAGAGGCAACAGTGACGTAGAGAGAGGTAGCGCAGTTTTTTGAAGGGGTGACACAGTCCCTGAAGGGAATCACGCAGAAGTGATGCAGTGCCTTCCAGAGTTAGTCCGGAGATAGCTAAAGGCTGAGGTTTCTGAGCCAGGAGGGCCAAAATCTAGTCTCAGATCAGCTTGATCAGTTGCAAAGAGAGGTGACGCAATTCCTCAAGCTTGCCCATGCAGGCTTACGCAGTTTTAGCGTAGGCAATCACGCAGAGGCAGAGAGAGGCTTCACCAGTGCTGTTTAGATCAGCCGAGGACTTGCAGAGTGAGGTATATCTCACAATTTCATCAGTCGTCTAGATTTCTCTGAAGGGTGAGCTGAATATTGGCACCCTAGTTGTACTCAAGATTTTGTTGCTTAATAATATAAAACCCTCAGATCTGTTGCACTGGTTTTCCCGAGTTGGGTTTTTCCAGGGACTTAGTCCAAAAATAATTGTGTCAAATGTAGATGTTTTTCATTGTATTTTGTTCAGTTTGTTTCAGCACTTAGATTCATTTCGCAATATTATTTGTGTAGATTTCTTCAGTAATTACTTTAGTATTTCAATGTAATGAAATAATTATGAAAATTAAAAGGAGTAATTCATATTTGTTGCAGTAGGAATCAGTTAGGATTTTTCACAAGTAATTGCACCTTGATGGTTTATCGATTAACCTAACTTGATCCTATTGATTATGATATGCATGGTACTGGCAACCATGATTATAAAGACATATTTATGAGATTGATGTTATAGATCTTTGACTATATGTGGTTATAGTATGCGGTGAAATTAAATAATCTAATTTGATGTATTATTATTGGATCTTAAGGTTGTGTTGTCACATCAACCTATCGCCCTAATCTTTCTAGTCCAGCCCTTGATGAAAGATGGATGACATGATATTGATGATCATGGTAGATATGTGTTTATGATAGATTTGTTATTGCTTGATCCCTGTAAAGACAAGTTGATGACATGAATGAAGTGGATCCTCATTCAGAGGGAGAACCTCTCTCCTAAAAGATTCTTTTTCATGTTGCCAGTTTATGATCTATTGAAATATGATTTGAGTGTTTGAAATTGGTTAATCCACAGCAAAGGTCTGAGCCTCATTCACGCAAAGGAAGGGCCATAGATGTGACTAGGCCTGAGAGACACAGAATTGAAGTTATGTACAATGAATTTGATCTATGCTCTGAATCCATGGATATCTGATTTGTCTTGTCATTGTGAACTGATTTCTGGAAGTGCTGGAATTGAGCATGAAATGAGATGGTCACTTGGAAAATGTCAGTTCTGCAGATGTATTGCAAATACCAGTAAGATCTGTTAGCTGGGAAAGTTTGTATGTTTGAATTGAACTTGTGTGTGCAGGTGACCAAGACATTCATATGAATATGTCGTTGTGTTTAAGGATTTTGCATCATGTTTTGGCTGATTGATATTGATAAACTGTGTTTGGTACTTTTGACATAATGCTTAATGATTGAGACATGTCTGGATTTATAGATTTTACTGTGATTACACATTTGGATTTGACGTGATTTGATCCAGTCATGATTGATTTTCCTAGATGTCTATGTTATGTAGACATATTGACCTTTAGTGTCGTATGTATGTATACAGATGTATGGTTCTGTATTGGCTTCCTTGTTCCTAGCACAATGGTTGTTGTGACATAGTATGAACATGTGTGATTTAACTGTGATGTGTATGCACTTACATATAATGACAGAAATGGCCTATAATGACATGTTAAATGACAGACTTGAGAGCTTGACATGAAATGAAGTCAAGACTTGATGTGTGTGCTACCTGTCTCTAGTTGAAAGAATTGATAACTATGAAATCAATGTCTTTGATAATAGTTGTGAGTGACTTCTAATGATCTAATTTTGTTGACTAAACATTAATTTGAGTAAGGCTGGATATGTTGGCATCATAAGGCCTTAGGCTCATAGAGAGTGTTGTGTGATGCAAACTCCTTGACTCAGATTTGTTTATGTGTCTGTTATCTGGTGAAGTCAGGATAATGAGTTCCAAGGTATGGTCTTCATATTGATTATGGCTTTGATTATACATATTGATAAGTATATCCTTAACAAATTATAAACCTCTGAAAATCTAAGTAAGAGATGGCTTCTGAATAACGTAATGATGTATCATGGCATGATAAATTGATTTCTGGAATTTGGGAAAGATATTCCATATAGCAAGATTGTTGAAATGTCTTTGTGTAATGTAAATCCTTGGATACTCTGATTTAAAGTTCAAATGTTGATTGAACGTGATATGGCATTTGTTAGTTGATTGAAGCATTCATGTTCCGTTTTGAACATTCATCTGTATATGATTGAGCTGCTTCACTCAGAATTACCACCAAACATCTTTTATTTGGTTGAGATATTTCTCCCATGATATGTAACTGCATGAATAAACTAATTATGTTTGGGATTAGTATTGGTAAGAACATTGGGATGCTACCTTGGTATGAGATTTTCCATGATATATTGGGCGAGAGGTCCATAGCACGACCAAGGTTGGGTGCAATGCTGCTAGCAAGGCTAGCTGTGAGACATGAGATACAAGCTCCTCAGAGAGTTGATCAAGCATGATCTGGATAAGACATGGATACACGATGATGACAAAGAATCCCCAATAAGGATAGTTGAGACTGTGATTTCTCCATTTGAGACAGCATAGTTGTTCGATACAAGTTGAGCCTTGTGATTGACACCTCCGTGAGAGGGAGGATGATTATAATATCTGTGTGACCTCGGTGAGAGGGAGGATAATTATAATATCCATGTGACCTCCATGAGAGGGAGGATGATTATAGTATCCATGCGTGTTTGACAACTCCATGAGAGGGAAGATGATTATAGTATCCATGCGTGTTTGACACTATGGTATCTTGTTGCTATTGGTATCTTGCTGCAATTTACATGATTGTGTATGTTCTAACATAATGGTTGATTTGATGTCCTGTAGGTACAAATATTAGCAGATATCAGATGAAAGCAGCATTGATCGAGGACACTGAGCCAACTTTTCCTCCTCTTTGTTTGAGCTCCCTGAAAGAGGAATTGAGATAGAGGGTTCCTTGGGTTGAGGGAACTCTAGACAATAGGGCGTATTCCCTATCTGTTACCCAGGGTTCAGAATGTTGCTCCCCTATCCGCATAGGGTCGTAGAATGTTGCTCCCCTATTTGGTCTTTGCAGAGTATACCCCAGTTAGCATCATATCCACAAGTTGGGTCGGCTTGTCGGGAATACTGCTCCTCATTTGGCCAACGAGTTGAGAGTGTACTTCGGGTGTACAACCTAAGAGGATTATGATGCAGATGTTCTACCACATGACTATTCAGGGTCATCAATGGGAAGATTAGTAGGCAATAAGATGAGTTTTGATAACTCTATGTTGTTCCAGATTGAGAGTGCGCTACCCGATGTAATTCCAGAGTCGAGATAGGCTCCCCTGCGTGATTGGATATCCTATTGCTAGATATGGGGTTGTAGAGGTATATCTCCCCCATGAGATTCCGGAAGATGTGCTTCCCGATGCAGTTACAGGACAAGATGTGCTCCCTGTTGATATGCTCTTCGTTGATGATATTCTGAGTAGTCGCCCAATCGCAGAGATTGCATGATGACGACCTGATGAATGAGGGGTGGTAGCCCAAGCTCCCCTCAGGTGACAAATTCTTCTTCTAGATCCCAGAATGTTCATAATACAAGCAGAAACAATCAACAGATAGACAAAAATAAGCATCAAGAGTGCATTGATGTTTTGTAAAGAGAAAGGTTTACAGTATGACGACTACATGACAGATATGTTCAGTGACGACACGTGGTGATAGATGAATATCAGAATGGCATATTGATCGATGAACAGAAATCAACAGATTGAGTTGAGCCGTGATGACTCCATGATGCAAAGAACTACAAGGCGAGATTGCAAAGTGGAATTCTTCCTAGTTGAGAGGGAGTGTTAATTTTTACAACTAAGGTCAAATTTCACATTGGACATCTCAGATGATTAAGATAATAATTTAATTAGATTCCTATTTTCGAGAGGATCAAAGTCGACCTATAGATCGCCCCAATCAGTTAAGCAGAAGTTAAGTTATGAATTAATTTAATATTTTATGGGTTGGCCTAACCGCTTGTTGATCCGGTCAAAGCCCCAAGCAGTCACTCACAAAGTTATAAATAGAGGCAACCTCAAGCTCACTTGCTCACATTCGCTCATGAGATCTTCTCCATGCTATTTTCATTTTTGGTCGTATTTTCGATTTCTTGGCTCGCACAAGTATGTCGAAAAGAGCTCTTGTAGTGGATCGGGGTTAGAGTCTGATGCACACTTCAGACCTGAGTCTATTGAAGCAGGTAAAGCCTAAGTAGCGGCCCTGCTGAGGAGAGCCACAGGCAGAGCGTGTTGTGCCCACGACCAAGGTGCCAAAGCCGCTGGCACAGCTTGCTAAGGGTGCAACCAAAGTCCTGAGGTCAAATCGGGTTGATCTGAAGCAGAGTCGCGGGCACAAAGTGTTGTGGTAGCGGCTCAAAGCCGCGGTTCATAGAGTTACTGGGCAGATCGGATTTAGATCACCTTCAGTTGATTGTGTAGTGCTTCTAGACTTCAGTGGTTCAGTCACAGTTGCATCAGAGCATCATTGACAGTCTCCTGGATTCAAATCTAGGACTTCAGACTTGAGATCACTTGGTAATCTTTCATATCAGTGTTTTGGTATTACAGATCTATTGATCTATAGATCAGATCTATTTGTTTCCGCCACAGATGTATCTTCAGTCCTCATTCAGTATCAGTCGTGTTCATAATTTTGCTACAGCCAGTGTCAGTGCATTTCAGTTCTCAGATTCAATTTCCTTCATGCAAAAGTATGGGTATGGTTTTAATGCTTGTATGCTATTTGTTTTCTGAATCGTAAAGATATGTACTAATGGATTATTGTACTCTTATTGCTGAACCATTCAATGAAGATCTAAGAAGAATAATTTCCTAGGGTTTTCCCCATAGTGGGTTTTGCCCTGGTCTCAGACCAATCCTAGTGTCTCTATGTGTTCATGCTTCTCTTCCTTTGATATTTTTACTTTCCACTGCTTAGATGATGATGACAATGGTATTGTTCTTTCCACATAGTTTCATCTTCTGATGGTCAATGATATAGATATGTTCAATGGCAAAATTATTTGGGGTGAATGAAACATGTTAATGAAGAAATGTAACTATGAAAGTAAAGAACAATGTTGCTTTATGAAAAATTAACAGTACATTGGAACTCGAATGTTGCCTATAAGACAAATGTACCCCAAAGACTGCAAAACACCCCTAACTTGGATTGTACCTTCTTGATGGACGTTGCCTAGTACGAGGACACAAGGTGATAACTATTTTTTGTGCCCTATTTCCTTTGCCCTATTATTTCATGTTGCATTGTTTTAGAAGGTACAAACCTATTTTCTTTTCCATGAACTCATTCTTATATGTTACCTTCATTCATTCACTTGACCTACATGATTAATCAACCCACTAGCGCCATAAGAAGCACCAATTTACATAGAAAATGTAGTTTTCGTTTGAGATCGAGATTAAGTTCCATATAACATACCAAATTAAGATTAACAGTCAATAGAAACCAAGGTAGCATAGGCAAAGTAGGCACAGGCTTTTTTCCCAAGTGATGACAATGATGGTCCAGTTTCATTGAGGCGGAGATGGTAAAAAAGAAAGTAGCCTAGGTCGGATAAGCAGTGGGATATAGGGTGCAATTATAATTGCACCAAATGTAGATGCCTATTTAGTATAAGCCAGTTTGAAGATGATGATGACTTGAGATCCCTCTAGGAGGCATGGTACACTTTCCTAGATGATGACATCATGTCATAGCCTTGTGACGTTCACCTCATGTGGCTTGGAGTTATGATGTGGGCTTGGTTGATGATGATGTGTTGATAAGGTGGGGTTTGATTCATGATTGGACACTTGTAGATGAGAAGATAGCCTTTTGAGTGAGGAGCACTCTTTGACCCTTCCACAACACATTTTGATGGAGATATTCACTTATAGAGGATGATGTCACCCTTGGAGGACCTTTTTCTCACACATGTGGGCTAAAGAGAGGCTTTTCGTTATGTTATATTGTTGAGATAACTATGTTTTAGGTTGGATTATGACATACCTAACTTATAATCACATAATATATTTATTTTTAGGGCTTTAGTCAATTTACTCCAAAATCAACTTATTTGCCCTAATATAAATAGAGGGAAGTCGATTTGGAGACAATCATTGTCACACACTCATTTTACTCACTTTTTTTTTTCTCTTGGATGCAATGGAGCATTGATGTAGTGAATTCTCTTCGAGAGGATATTATGTTTGGAGGTATTTTTCTCTTGGATGGATGAAGTGATTTTATGGTGATTTTGTGCAACTTTATTGTGAGTATCTACCTCTAGACTGAAATTGAATAATTAGGGGTTCACAAAAATTCTCATCTTATCTTTTATGGCTCTAAAATCTCCTTTTGCAAAATTTTCACCTAGTTTCCATTAAGGAACCTTAGTATAGCTTCCTTGTTCTTAAATTTCTAATTCACTGAAAGTCGCTAGGGTTTTGATGGCGAGATTTTCTCTCTACACTTGCTCCAATCAAGTTTTCTACCATAGACATTGTCTTTTGACTCCATTAGCCCATGATTGAGAAAAGGCATTGGTCCATTGTTGTGTCAATCCTTAAAATTTAAAATATTTTAAAAACCCTAAATTTTCTTCTTTTTCAAATTTTTCTAGGGTAAATTAGCATTAGACCTTAAAGCTCATAGTCCTAGGGTTATGTTTTACATCTTATAAATTAAAAAAGAAAAAAATCATTTTTTTGCATTTTTCAGCCACCTTTTTAGGGTTTACGTCTAGGGTCTTGTAGTTGTTTATTGCATTTTCAACCATTGAAAATTTGTTGCAACCTATTTCATTGTTTATTCATTTATTATCCTCTGTTTATTTGTGGTTATTCATCATCTATAGGCTATTTTGTTATTGTTGCCTTAAATTCTGCATGTTGTAAATTGTGCATCTTAAAAAACCTAATCTATAACAACAATTACTAATTTAAAGGTAGCATGTGTTTTGGTACAATTTGAACCTCTCCATGACTATCCAAGCCCTCAGGATTTAGCCATAGGTCTTTCGAACTTGTTACCTTATCTCACTGAAAGCCATTCTTTATTGAACATTATCCTTGAATGTTTTATTTAGTGGAACCCTTAGAGGGTATTTAACCTAGGAGTTATTGGGCTATCTAATCTTTGAGATTCGCTAGGGAAGCCTTCCTTATGGGGGCAATATCCATCCATGGAACAATATGGGAACAATTACTAAGGTGACAATGGTGGTTGATCCTGTTGTTGCTCTTAACCTTGAGTGTTTAGTGAGGTTTTGCACTAAGATGCTAGATTTTACAATAACAAGTCCCAATAAGAAACTGAGACCCAATTCAAATGGCGGACACAAGTAGTCTGAGGAAGGAGGTAGTGCAGGCCAAAATTATAGAGAGGAAAATGAGGAGGGATCTAGAGTTGAATTTGAACACAAGGGTGCTTCCTTGTAACGTCCTTTGTTAAAATAGGCTTACTCAAATTGCAAAAAAAAATTAAATTTTTCTTTCATGTATTTTGTCAAACGTTTTGCATGTAAACATTCCTTCAAACACTTGTATGCAAACAAAAAGAGGCTTTTATTGTAGGGCCATTTAATATGAAACCTTTGTTCAATCATTGAACCCAAATAACCGCAATAATTCAACGAAATTTTATAAGCCTTGTCCATGAAATTACATGCAAGATAGCTCCTTTAAGAAGCATAAATTAATTATTATACCCTGTGGGTAGCTCCGGAAAATGACAATGGTTGGCTGAAGAAACATGGCTACTCCATAGAAATGTGACCCCACAAGAATAAGAGTGTGGCCTCCTCAAGGAACTCGGCCTCCACAATAAAATTCAGCGCCCTTAATGAATTCGGCCATCACAGGATTAATTCAGCCTCCCAATAAAACTCGACCTCCACAAATTAAACTCGGTTACTTCAATAAAAAATAGCTTTCACAAGTCAATTGGCCTCCACACAATAAATTCAACTTCCCTCTAAAATTTGGCTTTCATAGATGTATTCGGCCTCCACAATTTAATTCGGCTTTCCCCAGGGTAAATTCAACCTCCTTAATGTTGGAGAATGCAGTAGGCCAGCTATTAATTCAACTTCTCCTTAACCTTAATAATTTGTTGTGAACTTTATCTTGTGTTTCTTTATTACATCCTTTTCATCAAACAATTATCAAGAGAAAAACAATAAAGACAATAGACACAAAATATAGGCTCCAAGACAGGGCAAAACACCTCCAAGGGTAAAACCTAGAAAATCTCTTCTCTTCGTATAGAATTTGCTTCAAATGAGAAAGCCAAGACCCAAAACACTGGACCAAGTTCTCCTTCAAGAACCAAGTCAACCCTCCAAGAAAGCCTTCCAATTAGGTCAAAGATCAACCAAGACAACAAGGGTCAATCATACTTCAACTAGCTTCCAACTTCAACTTCGGCCCTGCAATTGCTGTAGAAACCTTAATTTTCGCATGTCTCAATTCTCCAAAAAGTCTTCCTTAAAACAATCTAAGGTCTCCAAAGTCAAACTAGACCAAATTAGAGTATTCAGTGCCACACTATTAAGTATGGTCTACTATGATGCATCCATGGCTATTGTACCTAATGATTGATGACTTACACTTGATCTTGAAAAGTTTTTGTCAAGTGGTTCTCATCACAGCAGTAAGGGCATATTGAGATGATTGCCCCACTTTCTCAATAGCATAGTAGAGACCATTTTACCCATCGCAGAGAAAGAGTATAACTTTATTGATACAACATTTCCATCCAAAGTACAGTGTAAGGCTGCTTGATGACCCCACGTGATATTTGATACTCTGACAGACCCCCAGATGTTGAAATGCTAAGCCAATGAAGCTTGGTGTTAGAGATATTGATGATGTGCCCAATGTACCCGGGATGTCGCTAGGTTGGCCTTGACATTGTTTGGTGGATATGACTTGTTCCGGAGCGAGGATGATGATGGTCATCCTTATGATGACAGGGGACGGCTTGCACACCGCTTTGGATGCCCCAACGCTTAAGTTTGAGAATGCCACGTCACCCCTCTTACTCTTTTGAGGGTTACATTCGGCACCATGGAGATGGCGTGTTGGCATAGAGGTACTTTGGAGGCATGCCCATGCTTTAGGAGCTTTATCTTGGAGTATGGGGAACTCATTAGCCATATGACACCTATTTGTGGCATTTAGAGCTCATTTGGAGGATGATGTCATGCTTGACGAGGATTTTCTCTCATGCATGTGGGCATATATGGCATTTTTGTTATGTTTTTGAGCTATGAGGTTGGCTTGTAACCTCTAACTTGTGGACCACTTAAAGTAAAATTGTCAATAGGAATTCTTTAGTTGAATTATTCTAAAAATGAGTGGGATAGGTTTCATATCAATACAGCCTCCCCTTAATGCATTTACTCATCATCACACAACAAATTATTTTCCTCTCTTACAGAGTGTGAGCTATCATTTTTTGTTACCATGGGAAAGGTGTAGTATTTATTGGTGCGACTTTCTTGTGGATGTGATTTTTCACAGAAATATTCTGGGATTGAAAGAAGTGTCTTTTGTGGAGAATTTTGTAAGTTTATTGTCTTATCATTGATATTTTGCATGTTGAATATCTAAAATAGGGTTTATATTATGCCATGACTAAATGCTTAATTATTGCCGAAATTTTGCTTCATTAATGCATGTAAAATTGTTCTCTCTAAGGCCTATAAGGAAACTCTTAATGTATCAACCCTATATTTAATTTCTCCCCTCACAAGAGCAATAGCTAGGGTTTTAGAAGTAGATTCCCTAGGAATTACCCCTTACTCCATCACTATCCTTCCCTTGAATTTTAGCCCTAAATACTTCATTAAACCCTGCTAGGATAAGGTGTTGATCTAAAGTGGTTAATCATCCATAAGTTTAGCTAAAATTCATCTTCTTTTTCTCTCTCCTAGAGGGCTAGGGTAGCCACTAGAAATTCTAGGGCAGATTTGTGCATAAAAGCATAGGTTGAGTGGATGTTTGTGGCTCAAAATTTAGGAATTGCATCTATAACTTATCAGAAGGGAAAATCTAGCACATTGCATGGTATACACCACCTAAATAGGGTTGACTTCACTTCCTTTATTGTTGTTCATGCATACCTAATAGCCATAGAAATAGTTCCCTAGTTTAAACCTAGCCTATAATATATATAGGAAGATCTTGCTCCTTGTTTGTTGAATATCATTTTAAGATATTTTCCTTGGGTTGATATATGACATTGAATCCCATATCATTGCATATCTTACAAGCCCTAAATTATAGCAACCTACTTCTTGGTTTAAGTATAGAGTATTTGAACCATAGCATAGAATACCTAGGCCATATTAGGCCTTGCTAGTACTCTATCCAACAATAGACCTTTAACTCATCACCTTCACCCTAGTATTAGAATATTCTTTGAAGGTGATTTAGGGAAGCCTCCCAGGTGGTGTAAATCCACTAAAAAGAAGGAGAAGGGTTGTTAAGGTGAGAATGGAAACCATTTCTCTTGTTGCCATAAGGTTTGGCCCCAGCCAGTGAGTCTTTGACTCTTTGCACCCAGCCTACTAGATTTTGCGGTAACAGAAACCAACCGAAAGAGTGGGAGAGAGTTATTGAGGTGACATTGGATAACCTCTTCAAGTTGCCCTTACATCTTCACCTTGTGAATTAGGACTGAGACACATTGGACGAGAGTTTGAGCAGTAACACATAGTATTAATAACTCTACAACCCATCCATCCTCTCATCTCTTTATCCCAAATCTAAGAAAATGTAAAAGCCTCTCCTAACTAACATCTTTCTTGCAAAACAAAGAATCAAACCAATTTGGCCCGTCAGAGGGAAAAGTTTAGATGGACCTTGTTGCTTGTTTTCGCCTTGCTTGCACACCTCGGATAGTGTGGCAAAAATATTCAACCCCACAAGGTGTGATCTTGGTGGCAAACTAAGAGAGGGAGATCACCTATTCCCAAATCTCTCCATTAAATCTTTGTCCTAGTTAAGCTAAGGTGGGTGGTCCCTAAAGAAGGTTAATAAAGGAAATGTGAGGTTCTAGGAGACTAAAGTTAGAAATAGATGTTTATCAAAGATAACTTGATTTCAAGATGTAAACAAGCAAGTAGATATATAAGCAATATTCAAGGATTCATTCAAAAGATAAAGAACATGGACCAGTACGACAAATAATTACTCAAGTAAATGGTAAATGTTTGCGCAAAACAAAAATCAAGATATAATGATAAATAATCTTGCAAAAAATCAAATTTTAGCCTTGGATGAACATATAAAAAACCACTTGCAACTATGAAGGAAATAGTACTTGTAAAGACAGTACTCAAGTAACAAAAGAAAATGGCACCAAATAATCACAAGCTAAAGAACAAGTACATGAAATAGCAAAATTGCAAGTAAAGTAAAGATCGCAAATGTAAAGATCCACACTACTTTTAAAATAGTGAAAATGCTACTTGAAAGAAAGATCATGCTTGCAAATGAGATTAAATAAACCCAAGAATATTGCTTGCAACATGTAAATAGAGATCGCACTTGTTTAAAGAAATGCTCAAATAACAAGAGATGATAACATCAAATAATAATGAGACCAGAGTAACAAAAATCGCGATGTTATCGTGATTTTTTGAAAAAATCGCGATTTTTTCAGCCTGCCGATTTAATCGGCGATGTTTTGGACGATTTTTTGAAAAAATCGTCATCGCGATTTAATCGCGATTTTTTCGAAAAAATCGCGAGTCGATCAGTAAAAATCGTGATGGCGTCGGACAGTGGGTTATAATGCGATTTTTTGGTTTTTATTTGTCATTTTTGGTTGGACAGAGTTGTTTATGAGAGCCAAGGAGAGAAGAAGAAAGAGCCAAGGAGGGAAGGAGGAGATTTAGAAGCCCAAGATTGGACAAAACTTAGAATTTCTTGCAATCCAAGCGAAGAAAAATCGAATTTGGACCAAGTGTTTCCGGCAAAACGTTTGTCCAGGTATGGGCATCAAATTTAACCCATTTTTTTTTGTTTTTTTCTTGTTCTTCCATGGGTTTCTATTACCCATGTGTTTTTCATCACTTGTGATTGCATTTGGTTGTGTTTTTTTTGTTTGTTTTTGTTTTATTGAGAGGAGAGGGTTTATTTTGGTCAAAAATGCAAAAAAATGTTTGTTAAATTTTGTTTTTTCTATTTCTTCTTGTGCTCTTAGCTTCTTCCCATTATTTTTGCTTGTGTTTCAACATGTATTTTTTCCAATTATTTTTGGATTGAGTTGAGGATTTTTTTTTGGTGAAAAAAATCAAAATGTTGTATGTAAAATTGTAATTTTTTTATTTTATTTTTTAACTGGCAATTTTTCTTGTGCCCTAGGTTCAAATTTCAACATTCAAAGTTCAAACTTCAAATTTTCCAACATGCCAAGGAAATTAGATCCTTTATGGGAATTTGGTGAACCTGATGGGGGTTTTGACCGATCAAACTTGTCTTGCAAATTATGTGGTCAACACATGACAGGAGGGGTATACAGGTTGAAATACCACTTGGCACAAATTCCTGGGCATGAAGTAGGCCCTTGCAAAAACACCAATCCAGAAATAATCAAAAGAGCCATGAATTCATTGGGAGAAATAGAAACCACTAAACTCAGCAGAGCAGCTCTGAAAAGTCAAATATCAGGGTTTGTGGTTGAGCGTGAGAGTGGTAGTGGCTCTTCAGCATCAGCCTCTTCTACAGGCAGCCCCGTCGCTGCTGCCTCATTTTTTGTTCCTAGAACCACTCACGGGGCACAACCATCTATCTCCTCCTATCTTAAAAGAAAGGAGAAGGAAGAAGCTGATAAGTTGTTGGGCAAACTGTTTCTTTGGAGTGATATTCCTTTCAGTGTTGCCAGGACCAATCCATTTTATCAGTCTGCGATTGATGCTATCACTGTTGTTGGCCCAGGATACAAAGCCCCTTCAGAGAATGACCTTAAAGGGCGCATTCTGCAAAATGAGAAAGCTGACTGCACCAAGAGATTGGAAGAGTTAAGGGCATCATGGGAAATCACAGGATGCACGGTTATGTCAGATGGTTGGACTGATCAAAGGGGTAGGACCCTTATTAACTTCTTGGTCAGTTGTCCCAAAGGGACGATGTTTATGAAATCTGTTGATGCATCTGCACATGTGAAAGATGCAAGATTATTATGTGATTTATTAGATGTGTTCATTACGGAGGTTGGGCCCCAAAATGTTGTCCAAATCATAACGGACAACGCTACAAACTATGTTTCTGCTGGCAAGATGCTTATGGAGAGGTATCCGAGCATATTTTGGACACCTTGTGCGGCACATTGCTTTGATTTGATGTTGGAGGACATCGGAAAGCTTGATTTTGTCAGTGATATTGTAGAATCATCAAAGAGAATCACAAAATTTATATATAACCATGGATCTGTGCTTCATTTGATGAGGACATTCACCAACAATAAGGAGTTGGTGCGGCATGCTATTACACGATTTGCCACTTCTTTCATCTCTCTTCAATCCCTCTTGAATTCTAAGTGGGAATTGAAGAGAATGTTTGTTTCAGATGAGTGGCATGCTTTGACTATCAGCCGCAAATCAGAGGGACAGGCCATCTGCAGGTTGGTGTCATATCAGGAAAGTTTCTGGGCTGGAGTGGAAGAGGTGTGCAGCATTAGTGAACCTTTGGTAAAGGTTCTTAGATTGGTGGATGGAGAGAAGCCCGCATTGGGCTACTTGTATGAGGCCATGGATAGGGCCAAAGAAGCTGTTCGCAGCTATTATGATGATAAGGGTGATGATGGGTTTCAGAGACAACTTCTTTTATGGGAAGTGATCGATGATCGATGGAACAACACACTCCATCGTCCCATTCATGCTGCAGGGCTCTTCCTGAACCCCGCATTTGCTTATTCATGTGGTTTTCTATTTGATGCTGAGGTCATGGATGGCTTTTTCACTTGTGTTCAGAAGATGGTGTCAAATCCATCAGAACGTGCAGAGATATCCAAAGAGATGGAGGTATACAGAATGGCAGGTGGCACCTTGAGCTTCGACATGGCTGTCCAGGATAGGACTACTAAAATGCCAGGTAAGATTTTTATTATTTTAAAAATTTTCTTATGTTTGTAACTTTATAAGTTTATCTTATTTGTTGTAACTTGTAACTTGTAGATGCATGGTGGAGGAGCTATGGTGGCAGATTACCAAAACTCCAAAAACTTGCCATTAGAATACTCAACCAAACATGTAGCGCTTCAGGATGCGAGCGCAACTGGAGTGTATTTGAAAAAATACACTCCAAAAGGCGCAACAGGTAAAAAACTTAACATATCTCGATTCTCAACTGATTTTTTGAATTCATTAAATATTTTTTTTTAAATATTTAATTTATTAATTTATGACCCTTGTACAGGTTGGAAGGTCAGCGGCTCAATGACATGGTTTACGTCTACTACAATCTTAGATTGTGGGTGAGACAACTTGAGAGGACCCCTGATATGGAGGCCATCTCTTTAGATGCGATTGACACCACTGCTGAATGGAGGGTTGAGGCTGAGAGGCCTGTCATGGAGTCAGCGCCTGATTGGATAGAGCAGGAGGTAGTGGAGGGGGAGGACGAGGAGGAGGACGAGGAGGAGCAGCAGCAGCAGCAGCAGCAGGAGGAGGAGCAGGAGGAGGAGGTGACACCACCTACCACTACTACCGGTAGAGGACGTGGTCTGCCTCCTTTAGCTCCTGGTGGTTCAGGTTCCTGTTCCGGTTCTGGTGCTTCATTTTTTTCTTCTAGAGCACGACAGAGCCCATTGCCAGTCCCGCCAGCTTCTTCATCTAGAGAGAAAGGCAAAGCTGTTGTATTTTCTCGCAAGAGGGGCAGAGGAAATCAATAGTATAGGACCATAGGTTTTATGGTGCATTGACATTCCTTTATATATGACATTATGACTCATGATATGAGATACATTATTATATTTTTTGTTGATATTTTGAGGCTGAGTTGACTCTTGAGACTCGGGACTTAGTATTCAGAAGAGGATTCAGTTTTATGTGTGATGTAGCACTAGACATGATATTACACATCTTATATATTAGTTTTTTTTTCATATTTATGTGTCAATACATTTATTTTATGCTGTAGATGCTTTAGATATTAAAAAAATTGAAAAAAAAATGAATATTTTTGTATGTTACGATTTTTTCCCGATTTTTACGATTTTTTCCCGATTTTTACGATTTTTTCCGATTTTTTCCCCTCGGCGATTTAATCCCGATCGCGATTTTTGTTACTTTGAATGAGACCATTCATCATGACAAGTAAATGAGACCAATAATATTGCAAGTAAACTTAAAATACTCCAAGATGACTAAATTGAAATGATGTGAAACCTATCTAATGTGAAATGCAATTATCTTGGTTATTGTTAAGTTAAATGCCTACCTAGATGAATCTTTTCTCTCAACTATTTTGAAACTAGTCTCTAGTGTGAGTTGTGGAGAGAAGCCTAGGGAAAGATAGCAAAGGCAATATTAACAGTACCTCCCCTAGAAATCTAACCACCCAACGCTGCAAATATTGTGGCTTTGACGACTGCAAGGTCATCGTGTTAACCACAAATGAGGGCCTATGTTTCGCAAGTTGGGTGAGAAAGGTTGATCCTAGAGTCTTTCAACCAAGCTTATACTTGGAGGTAAATTAATCAAAGATGCATATTAATGCCAACGATGCCTAAATGAAATGCTTCTGTAAATCTTTGTATTTCCCAAGAAAAGTAATGATACAATGAGAGATAATGTTCAAGTAAATGGTACCAACATCTTTCAATGGAAAATGAAGAGTGAAACAATTAACTCAATGTAGCTCCACAAGTTGTCAATATATTGCTTGCAAGTAAAATAAATTGCTCCAAATGAAATGGCAAAAGAATGCTTCAAGAAATAATCATCATTGAACAAAACGTCGCATAAACATGAGTTGACAAAATGTATTGAAGCAATGCATTCAAGAAACTTATAGAACCAAATAGATGGATGAGTGAAAATTGTCTAAGTTTTCCAAATAAATATGAAATACTTGCTTGCTCAAAATATCACGTGTCGTCAATGAATTGCACAATATAAGTACTAAAGAAGATGGAAATAGCAAACATAAACCAATTTAAAACTCATGCAAAAATAAAAAGGGAAATGAGTGTTATGTTAGAGAACTAATCATGCATGAGTGAAATTGGCAAATGAAATTAGCAAAAGAGAATTTAAACCAAAGAGATTAGTCCACCCACAAGCCAAGATCCTCCCTCTAAATGGGGAGAAGGGATACCATGGGAAAATTCTCAAGCTCCCTCACAAGAAAATAAATCCTTTATTAAAGTGAGAATTACAATGATGAGCCTCTTTTATATTGGAGAGGAAGGCTTCAAGATTTGGGGAACTTTTTTCCAATAAAATTTAATTTCTAGGCACTAGGATCCTTCCTTTAGGAAATAGGAACGAAATTTTGCAAAAGAGAGATGGCTACAACATGCCAATGATCCTTTCTATTAAATTTGAAACTAATTGCTGAATTCTGTCCCAAAAATTGTAGCCTTCAACAATCGAGAAAGATGTGCAAGGAGGAGAGGGTGAGCCTCCCTCAAGCCCACAATTTGCTTGGGATAAATGGCAGCCTTTTGGGCCTTTTGGACAGCAACAAAAAGGCAGCAAAAAACCACAAATAGAGCTGCAAATAATCACAAAGAGGGCTGCAAATATATGCCAATAGGTCCTGCAAAAAAGTGTATCAGATGTATCAAACAATTCCCTCTTCAAACTGCAATAAAAATGAGTTAATGGGCTGCAAAACAAATTAAAAGTTAGCTAAAAAATTAATCAAGAAAATGAAATGTATATACAATATAATCTACAAAGGCTAAGCTAAAGAGAATGTGTAAAATCTCCTCTTTGCCTAGCCATCATTCAAGCTCTTAAATAGCAAATAAACAATTATGAGCACAAGAATTTGAAAGTAATGTATTAAATGAATTATTCGTGAAACATGAGCCAAGGAAAAAAGTCCCTGCAAGACAAATCGAAAGATAAGGCCTTGAAAATTAACAAATGTGCGTTCTCCTTTGAGCATTTTCAAGAATGGTTTGGTTCCTCCAAGAACTTCCCCTCATGCTTGAAGCTTGATCCAAAACAAGATCTTCTACACAACTTCACAAGGGAGCCCTACTTGAATGGTTCATGAGGCACAATACTTGCTAAGGTTTTGCAAATGGGGTAGCAAGCTAAGTGGACTTGATTGTGGAGAAAAACTCCACAGTTAAGCGCGCATGAGCCAGAGGAGTTCTGGGATGGGTGACCTCTCGAGAAGTCCTGGTTACCGGGTGCAAGCCTCGGAAGTGATGATTGACGCTATGTGATTCATTTCACTAGTTTCAATCCCATTTCTTCACCCCTGTGAGCATCCCCTAATGCAATGAATGCTAAGTGGACTATTCAAAAATCATGAGAAATTAGTCAGTTACGACTACCTCTCATGGAAATGGTCATAGATGAATGACTTACTTAATGCAATTGAATCCCAAAAATGATATCTAATATAATGCACTGTGGAAACCCCTCATACTTAAACTTCACATAAACAAATTAGATCTATATGGGCTCAACAATATGCAATGATGAGAAAACTTTAAAGATATATTGGAAAATCAACTAAAATGTTCTCTATCTAGAGCAAATCAATAAACCTCATGCCAATGTAAGATAGCTCTACATCAACACAACTCTAGAAGCATAATGGAAATAATAACACATTGATATGAGTAGAAGAAATAAAATCAAATGATCAAGATATTACCATACTCAAGGAGAACAACACCTCAAATGTTACCCCAAAATCTTTATTGATATTGAAATTATACAAAATAGCAGAGCTTCTGCAAGCACAAGAGCTTGTTTTCCAAGATACAAAGAGAGAGCCCAATGCTCACTTAAATAGAGAAGTAGGAGCAAATCCCAATGAGGAATGGTGGAGATCCCAATGAAGAATGGTGAGAATCCCAATGCCTCATGCAAGTCGAATTTCCCAAGTGGCAAATCGAATTCCTCTAGAGAGGCCCACTCAATCTTTAAGGAGAAGTGAACTCATTGAGGTGAGGGGACAAGTGTAAGTGAGATTGAAGTGGTAGGAGATCACTCTCCACTCATCTCTTGTGGAACTCCAAGTCAGAACCCACCAATTGGTGAGTCATCTCCTTCAAACTCAAGTTATCCCCTTAAAAAATGTGATTTGCCTTGTGGAGCTCGTGGTCCCCTCCAAGAGAATTCGATTTCCTTGGAGCTCATGTCTTTCCCTCAAATTATGGATTCTACATCACATTTGCACATTACTTTAACTCCTTGATTTTCCACCTCATTCCACATCAATTAGCATGTGTGGATATTTATTTTCTCCAATTTATTTAATTGTTGGCTCAATTTATTGCCACAATTTCCACTAAACATAGGAAAAGTGGCTTTTGAGGGTCTAGAACTTATTTTTAACCCCTCAAAATGTGTCTTAGTAGAAAGTTGAGGGTGAGAGGTGTAGTTTTGAGCACATATACCCCATACAAATTCTCTAGCCATCACTTATTACATTTACAATCATAATTTATTAAAATTTCTACCCTGCGAGAAATTTTAAAAATTAAAAACTGACCCTAGACTTAATCAAATTCCGCAAAACTTTAAGAGTGATTTAGTATGGTAATATACAATGACTCTAGACACTAGGACTCACCCAAGGCCTTGTCATCAAGCCGCACTTCGGCTTTGGGGTTATTGCTTAGAAGAAAAAACTTGATTAATTATTAAGTGCTAGAAAGTACCAATAATTAACCGAGTAAAAAAAAACTCCTAGAGTAAACTCACTTGATGACAATGTACCTAGGCCTATTACATGAATCAATTCATCACACTAGCATCACTTTACAACATCCTCGTAAGGCTTGCGAAATCTTAGTACAATATAGAAGAAGATGAGAAAAAGATATGATATATGAACTCTAATGGTACATGAAGTCTCTGACATATCCTTGTGCATGATGGAGTCTTCAAAAATTGCAAGTGCAACTTTGGTGGTCAACACTGCTAAATCCCATTCACTTCTTCACCATCATCCTCCAATATAACTCTTGCAAAATTGGATACCAACTACCATGCCTAAGAAATCACCTTTGGTAATCCTCTCCCAAAAATTCTAAGAGCACTTGCTCTACCAACTAAATTACTGTAATGTCCCTTCCTAAATATTTTGCTAAACAAAGTCACAATTTTGCCATTTTTGGGTCTGGAATAAATTTTGGGGAAAATACTTAGGAAAAATGGGTCGATATCTTTTTCTTAGTGGAATGTGGGAGCCATTATCCCACAAAATACGCACCCCTTGATGGAGGGATTCGAAATGCTAAGGAGGGAGTTCGAAAGTATTGGTGAAGGGACCCACATGAGGAAAAGGACCAACAAATATAAATATGAGGAAGGCACCATAATTTGGGGCTTTTGATCATTTGATATATGATTGTTGCTCTAGTTGTTTAGCTGAGTTACATAGTGTTGTTGAGCACAAGAGTTTCGGTGGACTTCGAGTGCCACCCTAGGAAGGCCATTTTATCTTTCTTTGGAGGTTGGGGAGAAATACCATGCAAGTACCACGCATTTCTAGTTCCGCTGGGACGCAAGAAAGGAGCCATGCAGTGCTTGGAGGAGTGTGGTGTCGAAGTTAGGGGTTGTACTATTGTTGAAGCATTTCTTGACCAAATTCCAGGTGAAAGGGAAGGATTTACAGGATTTCCAAAGCAGTATGAATTTATGGAGCTTGGAACTGGGTCATCTTGCCCACGACTGCGCAGTCACTTGTGGGGACTGAGTGTAGGGAGGCTTGAGAGAGAGAGAATGAGGAGCTGGATTTGTGTTAGATTCTGATTGGAGTGGATTTGTGTGGAATTCCTAGCCCTTTGAGGAGCAGCAAACACTATTTCTGCTACAGGTGACAATTTTTGGCAGTGGAGAAGTGTCAAGCATTTTGGGGGTCAATTTTGGAGCTTCAAAACTAGGGCAAACCCTTTCTGGGTTTTTCTAGGTTTGGGACAAGGATCTCAAAAATAATTTGGCAAAATTTTCTAGGCAGATTTGAGGGGTCAAACAAGGGTCCCAAGACATCCAACAATGCATTTCTCCAAGGGTCAATGCAGATATTTGTTGGGGAGTTTTCTGCAGCATTTGGGCAACTAATATTCATCCACCTGGGGCTTATAGCTTGCTTTAAGCAAGCCCATGTGCACTCATTCCAATCCTTATTGTACTCCTTCATATATATAATAAAATTGGCCCATTTTGGCGTGTTTTTGGCCCATTTTTGGTTGTCTGATTGGTGTGCATTTTTATTGTGTTGTATGTGTTGCATTTGCTTGATTATCACTGTCAATTTTCCATTAGGAATATTACAATGGTATCTGAGCATGTTACTGGCTAGCTTGGGGAACAAGAGCAGGTGATGCCACCAAGGTATCAAGGATTGGTGTTTCAGAGGAGTCGTGTTAGAGACAAAGGTAGGGGTCGAAGTAGAGAAGGAGTCTCGGACCCATTCTCGGACACTGAAGTGGAAAATATCAGAAGTTGGATAGACAACCATGAAGACAATGAGCATCCCATGTAAGTGGGCCAAAACCAGGTTTTAGAGGAGTTTTTGAGAACCATTCAACAGATGTTGAGGCAAGGGCAGCTCGTGATGGACATGTTGCAACAGGTGATGGGGTTGCAGATCAATGGGATACCCGAGGGGGAGCTCCATGGTGATGGAGGTTCCAGAGAAAGAGGGGGAAGTTGTACCTATCAACCCCCACACACTCTTCAGCGTGGGCAAGTTGGTCGTCCCACTATGCCTCACTTTGTGGATAAGCCAAAGTCAGAGAGGGAGTCAGACCCGGTTGCAGACTTCGTCAATTCAGTTACATCTGGCATTGATGAGTATGAGGGGTTGGATGCCCGGATTAAGAGGGTGGTGTCCTTTGGGGATTACATACACCTCAAGGAGAGATGTACCACTGGGGCTGGAGCACACTACAGAGGGGGACCATCTAACCAGGAGGTATAGAAGATAGCAGGGAAGGTCACACTCCCTAACTTCGATGGGTCATCCAAGAGTTCAGCTAGGGCTTGGGTTCAGAAGTTAGGCACACACTTCCACCTAAACCCCATGCATGAGACCGATGTTATCCGATTTGCTACTCTTCACTTGGAGGGGGATGCCCAGGAGTGGTGGTACCATGGGTTGATGACGTTGGGACATATCCACATCACTTCTTACACAAAGATTACCCGGAGGCTGATGGAGAGATTTGAGAGGAAGGACCCGGAGTTGCATTTCAGGGAGTTAGCCCACCTGAGGCAGACTGTAAGCGCAAAGGCCTACATTACGAAGTTTCAGAGATTGGCAGTGATGGTGACCGACATCTTGTTGATATTTTTTGAGTGTTGGGGTAGCTTCGGATGTGCTCTAGCTCCCAAACTTTGTGGAGGGACTAGAGTACATGAGATCTCCAAGACCCAGAAAGGGATTTGAGAAATTCCATCATGTTTAAGAGAAAATTAATTAATTAATCTTTTTAAGTAAGGACCCTAAGTCTAACTTAGGAAAATTAAAAGATTAAAAGTAATTAATTTAAACATGTCATGGAAATGACTTAAGTCACACGGATCAAGCTTTCTTTTAATCTTAGTCGTCAATTCAAGATTAGATCACAGTTGTTGGTTTCCGAACGAGAAAATTATAAAGGAAAGGCTTGGGGTCAGTTGGAGAACACACACAGTGGCAGAGCACTGAGACTAAGTTGGAATTCTAGGTCGTGGTTTGTTAAGAATTTCTAGAAGAGTTTTAGCTGCAGCGAGGGGTAGTATTGGCGACAGGGATGATCTGATCCTAGGCCAAGAGTTAGCAAGAGGCAGAGAAGCAGCAGTCAGAGCAGTGCAGAAGAAGCAGCAGTCAGAGCAGCGCAGAGGAAGCAGCAATTGCACAACGCAGAGGGCTTCAGGTGCTACGCAGGCCCAGAAAGGGCAGCGTAGAGGCAACAGGAGGCCAGCAGGGTTGATGCAAGCCCAGCCAGGGCAACGTAACCCAGTCTGGGGTGACGCAAGCCCTTCCTGAGCAGCGTGGGGGCTGACATAGGCTAGCAGAGCTAACACAGAAGGCTTCAGAAGAGCGCTGGGGTTTCTGAAGACTAAAAAAGGCAGAGTTCTGTAAATCCCGTTTGAGGGTGTGAATCTGTCAGATTTTCAGTCTCTAGAACAGAGGTATTACTGCAAATTTTGTATTTCTCTGTCGGGTTAACTAGTAAGGTGCCCAGATTTGTTGTACTAAGATTCTACTTAATAATAAAAACCCTCCAGCAGCCAAAAGACCGGTTTTCCCGCATTGGGTTTTTCTGGGAATAGTTGTCCAGAAAATCTTGTGTGTCACTTTGTCATTGTGCATGTATTCAATTTAGATTTGTATCTGTGTAGACTCTAAATGTGTTTACTTCGATGTTAATGTTGAAATTTCATATTAATAACTTGATCAAGTAGAGAAGTATAACCAGATTTAACAGTAGAGTTTCTGCATAAGTATTATTAAAAAAATTTCACACATCTCGGAGGCTTGATTGATCATGTTGTTTGTGGAGGGGCTTGCAGAACCACTACGTGGTTGGGTGAGGACCAACAAGCCTACATCAATAACGGATGTTATCTCCAAGACCCGGGATATAATTGACGCAGTGCCGAAGAACCAGGCCTTTGTCCCTACTAGACCCACTGCCCCATAGGGGAGTCGACACACCATACCACCTCAAAGGGATGGAGGACGTCATCAAATGGATGAGGAGACCCAGAGAGACCTCAGAAGGAGGAAGTTGTGTTTCACATGCTAGGAGCCTTGGGCACTTGAGCACAAGTGCACCAAGGGCAAGGCCCACTACATTAAGGTGTACTCAGACAACGAGTCGGATGGGGAGTTCGAGTTAGGTGTAGATCAGGGAGATGAGGGGGGACCATCATCAAGGGGAGCACCACCACCACCACCACCACCACCTAGAGGAGGACCGTTTTCCCCATCAGGGGAGTTCTTGCTTCGCTTAAGGGGGTTCTGAAGTACTTGACACTCAAGATAAGGGGCACAGTGCAAGGGCAACGAGTATCAGTTCTAGTAGACAGTGGGGCCACCCACAAATTTCATTGATGCCCAGATGGTGGAGTGTAGGGTCATCCACACAAAGACATTTGAGGGGTTCTTTGTGTTGGTGCCAAGAGACCGGACCATGCAGTGCAACAAGTATGTCCCTGGTTTGATTGTGATGATGGGGAACTACTCAATCACTGGTCATTTCTTCGTAGTTGACATTCCGACACCAATGTAGTGTTGGGTGTCCAATGGTTATACTCATTGGGGAGGGTCAACACTGATTGGCAGAACTTAGAGATGGAGTTTACAAGCCCATATGGGAAGCTAGTAGTGGTGAGAGGGATGCACTCTTACCCACCCTAGATAGTTTCAGCCCATCATATGGAGGCAGATATACGACATGGGACATAAAGTGGGCGATGGAGCTTAGGATTTCAGAGATAGGGGTCCCATCATGGCCTGTGCACCTAGACATACTGGCTTTATTGGAGAGGCACCATGGGGTTTTTGGGGAGATCTCTCCAGGCAGGCCACCAGACCGAGGATTTGAGCACACCATTGAGTTGGAGGAGGGAGTGCATGTGATTATCACGACTCCATATAGGCATGATTGAGAGGGAAATCCAGGGGCTGGTGAGATTGGGGCACATCAAGCCCAGTTCGAGTCCCTTCGCTTCTTCTGTGATGCTGGTGAAGAAGAAGGATGGGACCCTCTGTATGTGTATTGATTAAAGGCCCTCAACAAGAGAACATTGAAGAACGGGTACCCCATTTCGATGAATTTAGGGGAGCAAAATACGTCTCTGAGATAGATCTGTGCTCGGGGTACCACCAAATCCGGGTGAGGGAGCAGAACATTCTTAAGACTGCCTTTCGTTGCCATTATGGACACTTCGAGTTTTTGGTGATGCCCTTTGGGCTAACCAATGCTCCAGCGACTTTTTTGTCCTGTATGAACCACGTATTTCGTGGGTAGTTGCGGCACTTTGTTCTTGTCTTCTTCAATGACATCTTTATCTATAGCCAGACTTGGGAGGAGCACCTTCAGCACCTGGAGGAGGTCCTTCACATACTTGAGGAGCAGTAGTTGTATGCGAAGATGTCCAAATGTGAGTTTGGAGTCTGGACTGACAGAGATGTTGTACCTTGGGCACGTGATAGGGGAGGATGGAGTGAAGGTACACGAGGAGAAGATTAGGGCCATCTTTGATTGGCCCACACCCATAAATTTGACGGATTTGAGAGGATTTCTGGGACTTTGCATGTATTACAGGAGATTTGTGAGAGGCTTCTCACAACTTGCAGCACCCCTCACAAACCTGACCAAGAAGGGGGCTTTTGAGTGGACACAGGAAGCACAGGAGGCTTTTGAGCGCCTTAAGGAGGTAATGAGCAGTGATCCTGTTTTGGCTTTGTCGTATTTCACACGGCCATTTGTACTGGAGTGTGATGCTTCGGGTGAGGGAGTCAAGGCCATATTGACGCAGGGAGGCCACCCCATAGCTTTTTAGATTAGTAAGTTGTTGCCCCATGAGCGACTATACTCTATTTATGACAAAGAGATGTTGGTCATGATGCATGCCTTGGCCAAATTCAGACAGTATTTGGGGGTAATTGGTTCAAGGTGAAGACTGCGCACAACAATCTTCGATTTTTCCTAGAGAAGCATTCATTGCAGGAAAGACATCAAAAATGGGTGAGTAAGCTCTAGGATTATGATTTCGAGATTAAGTGCATTAAGGGCAAGCACAACATAGTAGCAGATGCACTTTCCTGAAGGCCCGCAATACTATCTTTGTTGGACGTTACTCAACGATTGGAAGGCTCAACTTTTGGTTGAGTACTCCAAGGACATGCAGGCTTCCAAGATATTGGATGGCACACGCAGGGATGGCAGGCTCAGAGTGATGGATGATGTGATATATTACAAGGACAGGATATACTTAGTGCCTGGATCTTAGCTTAAGGAGAAGATTATGCAGGCCGCTCATGACTCCCCTCTAGCAGGGCACCTGGGGTTCCTTAAGACAAATCGTGCCATCCGCGAGCAATTATATTGGCAGGGACTCAAAGGGGACGTATTGAGGCACGTACAAGAGTGCATGGTCTGTCAGAGGAACAAGGTAGAGTTATTGCACCCCACAGGTTTACTACAGTCATTCCCCATTTCGGAGAGGAAGTGGGAGAGTGTGTCCATGGACTTCATCATGGGGCTCCCGACTGCACAGGGGCAAGATTGTATGTACATGGTACTGGATCGGTTAACCGAGTTTGCCCATTTCTTTGTTATCCCATCAAGATATTCAACCTCTCAGGTGGCCGAGTTGTTCTTTCGGGAGGTGTTCCGGCTACATGGACTCCCAAAGAACATAGTTAGTGACAGGGACAACAGGTTCATAGGGGCTTTCTGGCAGGACTTGTTCTGGTTGGTGTGGACCGAGCTTACACCCAGCACCAACTATCACCCACAAACAAATGGGCAAACCGAGATTGTGAACAAGTGGTTGGAGGGGTACCTACACAACTTTGTGACGGGATAGTAGAGAGCATGGGTGAACTAGCTTTATCTAGGGGATTTTTGTTACAACGCCACTTATCATATGTCGATTAGTATGTCCCCTTTTCGAGCACTTTATGGATATGATGCACCTTCTTTTTCTGACATGATATTTGGATACAGCAGGGCCATAGGGGCAAAGGATTGGGTTCACGAGAGCCAGGAGATCCTCAGGGCACTCAAGGAGAATTTGCAGGTGGCACAAAATCAACAAAAGATGTACGCTGACAAGCACAGGGTGGAGAGACAGTTTGAGTTGGGGGACATGGTCTACCTACGCTTGCAACCCTACAAACAGTCTTTGCTAAAGTAATAGGGGGCAGAAAAACTTCGACCACGATTTTATGGGTCGTATAGGGTGATCAAGATGGTCGGAGAGGTAGCCTATGAGTTGGAGCTACCTTCGAAGAGTCGGATTCACGATGTGTTCCACGTCTCATGCTTGAAAAAAGCATTGCGACAATAGGTCATAGCAGCCATTGAGTTGCCTCTGTTGGGTAATGAGGGGCACTTAGTCTTGACAACGAAGACCATACTTGAGACACGGGAGAGGAGGTTGAGGAATCGGGTCGTCTAGGAGCACTTGGTCAAATAGAAAGATCTACCGGACGAGGATGCCACTTGGGAGGGTAAGCAAATCTTACAGCATCTAGCTTTGCAGTTGCTTGGGGACAAGCAACATTTGGGAGGGGAGGACTATAATGTCCCTTCCTAAATATTTGCCAAGGAAAGTGCCAATTTTGCCAATTTGCCATTTTTGGGTCTGGAATAAATTATGGGGAATATATTTTCTCAGTGGAATGTGGGGGCCACTATCCCACAAAATACGCACCCCTTGATGGAGGGATTCGAAATGCTAAGGAGGGAGTTCGAAATTATTGATGGAGCGACCCACATGAGGAAAGGGACCAAAAAATATAAATATGAGGAAGGCAGCATCATTTGGGGATTTTGATTATTTGATATCTGATTGTTGCTCTAGCTATTTAGCTGAGTTACATAGTGTTGCTTAGCACAAGAGTTTCCCAAGGAGGAAGCTCAACCTCTCTTTGGTGGACTTTGAGTGCCACCCTAGGAAGGCCATTTTATCTTTCTTTGGAGGCTGGGGAGAAATACCATGCTGGTACCACACATTTCTGGTTCAGCTGGGACACAGGAAAGGAGCCACACAGTTCTTTGTGGAGTGTGGTGCCGGAGTTAGGGGTAGTACTATTGCTGAAGCATTTCTTGACCAAATTTCAGGCAAAAGGGAAGGATTTACAGGAGCATAGGGTACTTTCCACAATAGTATGATTTTCTGGAGCTTGGGCTTGCGTCATCTTACCTAGGACTGCGCAGTCACTTGTGGGGACTGAGTGTGGGGAGGCTTGAGAGAGGGATTGAAGAGTTGGGGTTGTGTTGGATTCTGATTGGAGTGGATTTGTGGGGAATTCCTAGCCCTTTGAGGAGCATAAAACACTATTTCTACTACAGGTGACAATTTCTGGCAATGGAGAAAGGTCAAGCATTTTGGGGGTGGTCAATTTTGGAGCGTCAAAACTAGGGCAAACCCTTTCTGGGCTTTTCTGGGTTTGGGGCATGGATCTCAGAAATAATTTGTCAAAATTTTCTGGGCAGATTTGAGGGGCCAAACAGAGGTCCCAAAACTTCCCGCAATGCATTTCTCCAACGGCCAGCGCAAATACTTGTTGGGGAGTTTTCTGCAGCATTTAGGCAGCTGATATTCATCCACCCGGGGCTTGTAGCTTGCTCTAAGAAAGCCCAGGTGCACTCATTCCAATCCATATTGTACTCCATATATATAATAAAATTGCCCCATTTTGGCATGTTTTTGGCCCATTTCTGGTTATCTGAATGGTGTACATTTTTATTGTGTTGTATGTGCTGCACTAGCTTGATTATCACTGTCAATTTTCCATTAAGAATATTACAATTACATACTCCAAAAGACCCATTTATGCCACCCAGGAACAAAATTTTATATGCAATGGCACACAATGATCTGCGAAAGGGACTTTCCATTCATGGCCCATACAATCTATTTTGTTGTTATCACTACCCGTCCATCTCATTTATCAATTAAACTGAGCCGCTTAGCCTCCCTAACCATTGTGCAAATGTCCCGTGATGCTAGTAAAAGACCTCTCTTCCTTCCCTTTCCCCTAGAAGGAACTGCCTAAGGGGCATCTCCAATTTCCTATATCCTATTTTAGAAGGAAAGAGGCAAGAGGAATAAGACGCAAGACTTGATGCCAACATTCTATTTTCTATGGTGATTTTCTCCCTACAAATGGTATATCTTAAGTGAACTGTCTTCCTAAATCCTGCTCAACACCTACTTCCATAATTTGAATAGAGACACATCAATTACAAAGGAGATGCCCAAGTATTTTATGATTTTCCTTGGCTATATAACAAACAAATCAAGAAACCTATCTTGCTAGATGCCATATTTCTTGGATATCTGGCCCTCAATAACAGCCTAAAAATTAAAGATAGACTCCAACATGACAGCTGTGTAATTTGCTAGTAGACATAAACAGTCAAACATCTTTTGTGGGGCTACAAGGTAGCCCAAACTCCCTAGGTTGTGTTATAGTAGAATATCATTTATTGTTCATTGCCCCTCTCCAAGTGAAGTGGATCATCTTTGGTATAAGTAAATAATTAGACAGACAAGAAAAACCATATGAAATACTATAAGAAGTATCTCCTTATGGTGAAGACACTGCTGAGCCACATTCAATGGAGAAAATACTCCACTTCGTCTATGAGAAGCTGCTAAATTCAAATCTAATTGGCAGTACAGTTTGCAGCTATGATAGAAATTTTATAAACAACATTGATTCTGTTGAAGTTGGAGCCAAAGCAATAGGCAGGGTGAATAAGCACATCTGCACTTGAGCCAAAGATATGTGATTTTACAATGTGTCTTCTATTCCACATTAATAAATTTGAAGATACCCTCCAAAAAACAAAGTTGCTTACCCAATAATAAGAGATTTCGTCTTTTAATCACTAACAACTGGTCCTGCTGTCTAGCAAAGACGTCCAGATTCTTCCAGACACAGTACTCAATTTTTGCCTCTGCTGGCAATAAAAATTAACATAGCAGATGAATAGTCTAATCCTCATATCAAGTAAGCTTGTTATCAAAGTTGCCCATTGCAGTTCCGTTTGTGAAATCCATATTTCATATTTCAAACAATTAGAAGTATTGTAAGCAGTGAAATACATAGCTTGCCAAGACAAAGACAAAATTAACTAAACATATTAGAGTTATCTGTTCAAAGTGACAAGCTGTACTGATGATGTGGTCTAGGTATTAAAATCAATCCCCTTATGCTGAAAATCAAGGCATGCTTGCTTAAATTTATCATAAATTGAATTTTCAACACCACCAGTACAAGGAACGGTCTAAACTATTTGCAATTTCAGAAACAGGAATTCACATCATTATATATCATATTCAGGATGAGTAGTACCCTTGAAATGTAGAAAAATTTATCTACACCCACCTGCAGTGCATGAATGTCAAAGATGACCAAACTTGTTGGTCCACCCCTTGACATGGGTATATTTGACAGAATTCTCGCTAGTGTAAATGCTGTAGCCACATCCCCTTCCTCTTCCATGCGCTCAACAGATCCCGTGGGAAAGAATGGAAGAACCAGAGTAAAAGATGAAATAAACATCCTTGGCATTGCATATATGACAGAAAGCTGCTCAAAAATGACACTGGGAGAACTAAATGATGCCAAAAAGGCTACATGATGTCCTCGGATGCCATGTGCATTTGAAATAAAAAGGTTTGGAAATCCATCAGCAAATTTCCTGACATGAAGAACAGCATATAATTTTTCAGAATAAAAATCAAGAAAAGAGAAATCCAGAAGCAGCTAAAATTCTAATATATTTAAGTTCCATAAACAGAGACCTTCTATAACTCAGGAGATTCCAGAATATTTTCATTCCTCATCTCTTCTTACACGTCAATCATTATTCTTTTCTTTTCAATTTTAGCATTTTTCCTTCATTATGAAAAATGGATTATTACCCACTACATTATCCAGAACAATTACAATAGACGTGACTCACTCAAATATCAAACATAGAACAGCCTGGAAAATACCAAAATAGAAATTATAAGCTCATATTAGACATGTAAAAAACGTTCAAAGAGATAGCTCGCATTTGAAAGTGACTTGACGATTACAAAACAACTATCATAGTATCAAGTAGGTATGGATGCTTGTCCTATATAAAATTCAATGCGAAAGAGCTAATTCAGACATTACCCTTGAGATTAGATAACATTACAAAGAGAGGATTGTTACCCATTATTCCGTTGGGTAATTAAACTCATACATGGTTTTTGTTCAGTAGTTCAGAGCTTTAAGTCCTGGATTGGAATCCTATGGCCTGTTCTCTCCAAGAAGATATTAGTTTTTGTAGCATCGGATGTGTTTTAGCCACGAAATTTTGTGGAGAGGCTAGAATACATGAGTTCTCTAAAATCCAGAAATCATTTCTAGAAATTCCACCTAGAAGTGTCTCAATTAGATTATTAACCAATTTTTACATATTTCTTAAGTCTTAACTTAGGGAATATGGTTAATTAATCAACATTACTTGAGATAGGGTGAAAATCATCTAGAAACTCACATGGATCGACAGAAATTAATATGGGTCATCGTTTATGTTTTAATCTTGGCCATTGGTATTCCAACAGAAGATTATAAGAAAAATTCGATGGGTAGATGGAGAACACACCAGTGCAGTTACTTAGTTGCCCAGGCAGTTCGATTTTCTCAGTGGTTGTGATTCAGCAGAGGAGATAGAACCATAGGGTGAGTAGCAAGTGAGAGAGGGAGCAGCAGAAGTCCACAAGGAAGATTTTCGGATTCTGGAAGAAGCAGAGTGAGGAAGAGCGAAGTCCACAGCAGCTCTGCGTAGTCACTGCGCAGAGAGTGATGCAGAGGGTCCACCTCAGGGGCAGAAAGTTGTTGTGAAGTGTGAAAATTTCTCACAAAATTTCTCTCAGTATTTCCTTCAGTAGGGCATCTAAAACTCCTACACTCATATTTGTCGCTGAAGATTAATAAAAAAAACCCCATCTGTTGCACCGGTTTTCCCAAGTTGGGTTTTTCCGGGGACAATTGTCCAAAAACAATTGTGTTAATATTCTTGTGTGTGTGCTAAAATTTATCTGTTTCAAGTATTTTATTTTCCGCAGTAATTTTACTGTGAAAATTGCAGTTGTGCAATTATTCGTTGTTTGCCATAGCAAATACTCTGCATAATTAAATTTACAGTTAGAAGAATATTTTCCAGTTGCTACAATAGATGAAATTTTCACATGGTATCAGAGCAAATATGATTAGCCGGAGAGCTCAGTAACAAAGGTAGGAGGAGTTTTGTTGATTAGTGTGAGCAGCAAATCGAAACCCCAGTGGGCAGCGCAGTCACCTTGCAGGAAGACCGAGTTACTTCAGGAGAATCGTTTTTTCTAAGAAAGCAACAGAAAAATGTGATTTCTCCAAATCGAATAACTCTAGAGGCAGAGGGAGCAACCTCGTATTTTTGCAATGTAGATCTCTCGTTGGACGCAGTAATTTTGCAATAGTTTGCTAGAGCAGAATCAGCATCGGGAGAAAAAAGAAATAGCATACAAAATTCTTCAGCATGACCATGGACAGAATTAACAGTCAGGAAGCTTCAAATTTATCTCCCAAATTGAAGGATGAATTTGCTTTCTTATTAGGATAAGCTTCACTCGGTGTCTGGTATATAGATAGTGGAGCATCAACTCATATGACAGGAGTTAGAGAACATTTCTCTAGCTACAAGGAGAAGCAGATGGACTTCTAGATTACTATGGGTAACAGAACAAAATATACTCCAGTAGGGAGAGGCACCATAGATTTTTAGAGGGAGTCAGGGGCCAGCACTAGCACTACTAATGTATTGCATGTGCCCGGATTGGATATGAACCTGATTTCAGTGTCCCAGTTGCAAGATAAGGGATATGATGTCCACTTTGTAGGGAAGAAAGTGTATGTCAAACACTCAAGTTGGAAGAAAGTGAAACAAATTGGAGCTCGAAGCAACAAGTTATACAGGTTGCAACTCGACTCTCTAATGGCACTAATAGGCAATGATAGTAGCAGTGGGAAGGAGTTGAACGAGTTATGGCATAGGAGAATGGGACATCTACACCATGGTGCACTCAAGATGCTCAGAGAAATTGTAACAGGGGTTCCAAATCTTAATACGGAGCACGACGATGTATGCAGAGGATGCGTACTTGGGAAGTATGCAAAGGCAGCATTCCCTAGAATTGAAAGCAGAGTAGATGGTGTGTTAGGACTTATACATTCAAATATTTGTGGCCCAATGTCCACTAGAACTCTTAGTGGTGGCAAATACTTCGCCACCTTTATTGATGACCATTCCAGAAAGACCTGGATCTATTTCTTAAAAACCAAAGATGAGGTCTTTGATCGATTCAAAGAGTTTAAAGCTCTCGTAGAGAATGCTACAAGGAGGAAGATCAAGGTACTTCGCTCAGATAATGGTGGAGAAGACATTGATAAAAACTTCACAAATTTTTGTGAGAAGGAAGGCATCAAAAGAGAATGAACAACTCCATATAACCCTCAACAGAATGGGGTAGTGGAGCGGAAAACAAAACTATCGTTGGCGCTGCAAAGGCCATGTTGTATGATCAGGATTTGCCGGGATGTTTATGGTTTAAGGCATGTAACGCGACAGTGTATATTCAGAACAGAACATAAATAGAGCATTGGGAAAGAAAAAGCCAGAAGGAGTCTTCACAAGGAAGAAGCCTGAAGTAAGTCACTTGAGGGATTTTGGGAGTGCGGCTTATTGCCACGTACCAGATGAAAAATGTAGTAAATTGGATCAGACTGCAGAGAAGGGGTTTCTCATCGGGTATAGAGAGACCTCAAAGGCATACAGGATCTACATTCCTAGCAATAGGAAGATTGTAGTGAGACGAGACATAAAGTTCATGGAGGACCGAGCTTTTATGAGATCACGAGAGATGCCTGCAGGAAATCAGAATCAGTCAGTAGAAATTTCGTTAGTCCGGCAACAAGGGCAGCCAGTGGGACTAGCAAGATGATAGTCACAGGGATCGAATACAGTGACTAGGACCAGTATTTCCTCAGGGGTAGGAGATCCAGGGAGTTCTCGGCAGACACAACAGCAGGGACAGGATGAGGAGTTGGTTGAACCTCCCACCACCAGTGGAAGAGCCAGCAGATAATTTCGTCAGTTATTGAGAGATGCAAAGGAGTTTATCAGAACTCCTAGGACAGACAAAAGGCAATGTAAACAGACTGACATATATCAAGCTTTGGTAGCTCTGGTTGCAAAACCTTCCAGCTTTTAGGAATCCGCACAACATCAGGTGTGGGTGGATGCCATGGTAGAAGAGTATAGTTCTATCATGACAAATGATGTTTGGGAGGTAGTGTTGAGACTAGAAGACAGATCAGTTGTGGGTATTGCAAAAGGATGAGTATTCACTGGATGACTTCTCTTGAACATATCGGCGACACTGAGATGAGTTAGCAGCATTGACCCAAAACTGAAGTGAAGGTATGATGAACCATAGGTATGAATGAACCGTCAAGAAGATTACCCAACCCAAACTGTCACGATGATGGAGTGAAGTGTCATATTCAAGAGCGACCTGCTACCGTAAAAATTTCTCTTCACTTTCCCAAAATTTCCCCGGTCATTTGTCGACCAGTACCTCTTTATTTTTTAACAAGCTTGAGGAGGGTAACATATGCTTGATCTATAATTCAACCCTTTGGGCAAAAATGTATCGCTATTTAATAATTTTACGAGTCTAACGATGAATTAAACACGATTCTTGTCATGATCGACAAGCCCATCGCTATTTTATGTTTTAACGAGCCTAACAACAATGACAGCCCGGTCCTTTTTCATATTTAGAGAGTTTGAAAAAGAGGACAAAAGAAAACGCCATAAGTACTTTTTCATAAAGTTGTTGCTCAGATCAGAAAAAAAGTGTAAAAAGAAATCTCTTAGCCATGTTCGACTAAGGTGTTCATTTTTCGTAAATAATCTATCTCAGTCCGGAAAAGGGTTAAACTTATACTAAGTAGATATCAATTCATTTACTTTTACGAGCTCGAAAAGGCAAGTGCTCGGCAATCTTTTCACATTATTGGAGTCTGAAAAGAACTAAAAGAAGACTCCAGGGGTTCCTTTTTTGTTGTTATCGAAGCTTAAAAAAGAGATAAAAGTGTGCTTCAAGTCCTTTTTCATTTTAATCAAAGCTCGAAAAATAAGGATAAAAGTATGCTTTGTAGTCAAATCATTCTTGAAATAAATGTGCATGACTAATGTGCTCATCAGTTGCAAACCTGTTCAAAACAACATCAAATGGATTAAAAATACATGTTTCATGCTAAAAAATTAATAAAAACATAGTCACAGCAATAAATATGATTTGAAAATAATCAAATGACTAATTAAAAGAGTTTTACCATTCATTTTTACCATTTGAAAGTTACCATTTGCATTTTGGAGCTTTGAATCTGTTTTTGCCCCCGAACTTCAGTTGTTTATTGCGATCGATTCTGTGGACAGTTTTCATTGCCGTTTGATCTAGGTTGGTGCCACAAACCTCCTCTTTCTTTCAGTAGTCATTTTCTTTCATTTCATTGCAATTGTTTAGGGATTTGGGCCCCTTAAGGTAAATTATTTTTCAAAAGAGGGCAACGCACCCTTGGGCATCAAAAACTGCGTTGGAATGCACTCAAAATGAAGCTCAGGTGCATATGCAACACACTGTCTATTGACCAAGACTACGTTGAGTGCAATTCACATTTTTTATTCTTGCATTGTACCCAAATTTTGCATAATTTTTTGCATGAAAAGGGTCCTAATGAGTCTTATGGTTATGTTTCAGGGATTCATCGGACTAAAATGACAATTACTTGGAGAGAAAGAGAGCATGAAGAACAAAACATGATTTCCCTTAATGATCTAGGTACTGTAAGAGCCCTTAGAGACTATGGGTTATTGAAGTACTTCAGTCTATCAGGTATGAGGTAACAGATGGAACTTTTGGAGTTCCTTGTTCATGCATGGGATCCAGCAACTGAGGCATTTCACATGGGAACAAAGTGGTTCCAATTTTAGTGGAGGATATCTATTTTCTGACAGGCTTGTCAAGGAGAGGTCTACCCATTTCTCTCTCAGGGTCTGCTCTCGGAGGAGAGACGATGAGAGACTATATTTTGCAGTATTGCTATCCAGGGGCAGAGCTTAGCAAGGATGGGAAAATAAAGATCCGTGACATTTGTGATTTTCCATTTAGAACCATCTTATTCACGATCGCAAAGCTTGCTGGTACCGCTACGTTACATGTAGAGAACAAGTCTTATATGCAGTATGCGCTAGAGTGCATAGAACCAACAGTTTTCAACTGGGTTGAAGCTGTACTCTCTCAAATGAAAAAAACAACTAAGCAAGGCAAAAGAAGGAAGGAAGAAAAATTTCAACTATGGTTTGATCCTTATTTCTTTTGCCTTAGAGCGGATTCCACTGATGCAGCGTCAGCATGTGACACTGGGTGTATCTAACCCTAGAGATCTGAGGATCCAGAGATGGGTAGAACTGATGGCTAGACATGCAGGCCAATCGTCCATCGTGTTCTCGACTGCATTCTTCACCTAGCTCAGGCAACATATTATCGCCATCAATGAGTATGCATATGCAGGCGTTGATTTCCGAGGAGATTCAAATTTAGCTTTACTAGAAGGCGCTCAGTGGGGTGCAATCAGTAAGAATGTTATGACCATGTTTTTTTATTTTTCTAAGTTTTATACATGTTTTTGTATTTTTATGTTTTACCAAGACTAAACTCAAGTTTTATTGTAATGCAGATGTCGGTCGAGTTCAACCAGTGGAGGAACCAGAGCATGGAGCGAATGAGCCAGCAGAGAGGGCTGTCGGGAGAGCAGTCCTTCAGGATTTAGATATGGCTGAGACTCTTGCTGAGCTTCAGCAGCACATAGAGGGGTTGACCTTTGGGATTCTGGATTGTTGAATCGAAGAGTTAACCATGCGACTACAACGCCACACTATTGGCGTTCCTAACCACTGGATGCGGTTACTACGTAAGATAGCTAGATCAATAGCATGTTACCATGAGCATCACTAGTTTACTTTTGTCATGTTGCATACATTTTGAGGTCAGATGACCAATGTGTCTTGGGCAAAAAATTTTGTAAAAACCTAAAACTATCTATCTATTTGATTTCAGTGTTTTCCTATGTTTATTGCACAATCCTATTCAATTTTGTGAATGTTTCTTTACATATGTTGCAAATGTTATCTATAACATAATTCGCTAAAGAATCAGTTAATGTGATCAAGTTTCTGGAAATGTGTTGATATTGAATGAAATCAAAATTTCTTTCCAAAAGTCGAACTCTTAGGAACATACGATGCAGTGTTGGATTTATAACAGTATAAACACTAGTAAGCTTCAGTATCATAAGTTGTGAGTCTAACCTTATAATGATACGATTAATGGTCGTATTAGCTGCGGTGATATATAATAAATAATCACTCTGATAATTTGGGGGTTACATTAATGACGCCCAGACAATTGTATCCTTGACAACATCAAAAGAAGCTTGCGCAACTTGGTCTCAATGGAAAGGAATCCCCTTTGTCAAAAGCCGAGTAAATCCTTTAGCCATTTCAGCGTAGTTGGGTATGAACCTCCTTAGGAAGTTAGCCTTTCCTTGAAGTTTCTTTAACTGAAGCAAATTTGACGGCGCAAACAAATCAATAATGGCCTGGACCTTCAGTGGGTCTATTCGAATTCCTTCTTTTGAGATGACGATCCGAGAAAATGACCAGAACCAACACAAAACACACATTTATGTGGATTGAGGCGTATTTTGTAGTGTCGATAGCATAAAAATATAGCTCTCAAATGCATTGAGCGATCAGTCTGATTCCGTGAATGTGTCGGTAAATCATCTAGATAAGGTTGAACGATGTGCATAATGTCATTGAAATCATAATCCATTGCTCTCTAAAAAGTTGCCCCAACATTCTTTAAACCAAACGGTAGTTTCCAGTAAGCGAATGTGCCCCAGGGACATATGAATGTTGTATTATATTGATCCTCTGGGCGGATATTGATTTGATTGTAGCCAGAAAATCCATCCATGAATGAAAATATTTCGCATTGAGCACAATTGTCAATAATCTGGTCGATAAAGAGAGTTGGATAGTTGTCTTTTAGACAAGCAAGATTGACATCCTGATAATCGACACACACTCTGATGGTTCCTTGTTTTTTCATAACAGGAACAATGTTGGAAACCCACTCAGTTAGCGGAACAGGGTAAATGAAACCAGCACGCAAAAGTTGTTCAACTTCTGCTTTAATGGCAGCAGCCTTCTTCAGATGAACAAGATGAAGTTGTTGATGTACCAGTTTGACATCAGGGTACATATTAATAGTGTGTTCAATGATAATAGTGTCAATACTTGGCATTTCCTCGTAAGAACGGGCAAAAATATCTCAGAATTCATGAAAGAGAGAGCGATATATTTCGAGTTTGATGGAGAACAAGACACGCCAACATGAATATTTTCTACCACGCCAGGTTTGGTCGAACTATCAACAGAAATGGTTTCTTCAATATTTGATATTCGCTCAGAATCGATTGCATTAATAAGAAAATAATTCGAAAAGAAAGTTTTGATTGATGGGTGATATAGTTCATTAAGATTGTCTTCTTCATAATCGAGAATATGGGAAAGATGATGATGATCTTCCCATGGTTCTCCTTTCAACATCATGGATTCCAAAATATTCTCTTCTGTCAAGAAAGTTAGGAAAAAGGATCAGATGGAGTACCAAAATCTAATGAACGATCGACCTAAATGACCGACGACGATGATTTCGGATTCGCCACCCAATCCAGAGAGATTGATTGCTATGCCAGCTCAATGGGGCTGGGCGGCAAAAACGCATCCAATGTAACAACTTCAGAATCACCCGTACTCTGCCTTAAGCTAGATGGAGTGGAAGAGATCATGTAGCAGGTCTCTATGTTTGCAATTTCTACCGACGTCGCAGGCGACGGTAATGCAAAGGTTCCCATGAGAGTGGAATCCTTTAAGAGTCCTACACCAATGTTCTGAAGTGCGAGTTGGGGTGCGTGAATTAACAGAATGCTTCCAGTTACCTGGGAAGTGGAGGCAAAGAAGGATAGTTGATTAATGACTGTGATAACACCTTTATGTGGAAAAGCGATCATTCTAAAATATTTAGAAACGATCGCAATCATAGCATATACCCATGGCTTTCTGAGTAAAATATTGTAATCAAGGGGTCTGTCAACGACCTCAACTTTAACATTCACTATTTTTTCCCCTAGCTCAACATGCAGGTTATTGATAATACCGTAGGGATTATATGTACGTCCGTCGAAAGCTTTCAATGTCATTGATGATTGAGACAAGCGTGGCGAGCCAAGTGATTTCCAACAGTTTAGAGACATAATGCAGGTATATGCTCCCTCATCAATAATAGTACGATGAACAAGGTGATTGAGAACATTTACTTGTATGGAGAATGCCAATTTTGCTGGTAATTGCAACACATAACCCGTATGATTAAAGACTACGAGATTCGAATTTGTCGGATCAATTCCACCAATTGCCGACAACAAAGCCTGTTTTTGGGAGGGACAGTTTTGTAGCGCCTCAAGCGCTGACATAGCTGAAGAGGAATGGGCCAAATCTTCAACTATATTATAATTTTGAGCAACTCGAGCTCAAGGATTATATGCCGATTTATGAACGACTCCCTTTGGTGGCTTTATTATCAATTCAGGAATCAATCAATCAATCTAAATCTGACCTCCCCATCCTGCTGATCTCCTAGCCGAGCTTTATAATGATACTTTGGGTTCAAAAAATACCCAGCTGCATGTATGGGACGATGGAGTTGATTGTTCCATCTGTTATCAATGATCTCCCATATCCGGCCATATTTAGCTAGCTTGTTCCTGTAAACTGCCCGTATCTTCTCCTTTGCCTGATCCATAGCCTCAGAAATGTATCCCATTGCCATCTTTTCCCCATCCACCATCCTTAGCACCTTAACAAGGGGCTCAGTAATTTTTACCAGCTCTGAAGACATTTTCCAAAAATAATTGTCAAAGACTTTCTTTCTGGTGTCTTTTCCATCTTGTCTACGAGCCCACCGAGATTCAATCCAATCATCAGAAGAAAACATTTTCTGCAGGTTTTTCTGTTGAGAATTGAGACATTCCAACGTGAGGAAGTGAGTTGCAAATCTCGTAATGGCAGGCCTAACAAGCTCTTTGCCCCCAGTGTTTTTCCTCATTAGGCTCAATACCCATGAGTGGTTGTAAATGTATTTTGTAATGCACTTGCCATGCTCTACAGTGTTTTTTACCCAATCCACTTTGCCTATGTCCTCAAGCATGAGGTCTATGCAATGTGCAGCACATGGAGTCCAAAATATGGTATTATACTTGGACTCAAGCATCTTTCCAGCAAGAACATAGTTTGAGGCATTATCTGTGACGACCTGCACAACATTCTGCTCCCCCACTTCCTGAATAATCTCATCCAAAAGCTCAAATAGAAGTGTTGCATCCTTCACCTTATCAGATGCATCAACTAATCTCAAAAACATTATTCCTCGAGGGTAAGAAACAAGGAAGTTAATGATAGTGCGGTTCTTTCCATCAGTCCATCCATCTGACATGATGGAACAACCTGTTTTGATCCATGACTCTTTATATTCAGCCAAATACTCATCAATATTACAAATCTCTTGTTGCAAAAGAGCTCCCCTCAAGTCATGCACAGTAGGGCCTTTGAAGCCCTTTCCTGTAATTAAAACAGAGTCCCACATAGCTTGGTAATAAGGTGAGTGAGCAGCATTAAATGGGATATCTGAATCATACCACCATCTAGCAATGTACTGATAAGAAGTTTCTTTGCATTGTTTTTTCCAATGATGATCCAAAGTGGGTTGACGACTTGGCTGGGAGGAAGTGGCTGTGGGATTAGCAGTGGATGAGAAATAACTCTGGAGGTTGGGTCTCTTGGTTTTGATTTTTGGCCAACAGAAGGAACATAGTGAAAGGGGTCATTGGTGGAAGGGATAGAAGTGGAGACTTGAATCTCATAATCATCATACCCACTCTGTCTCATGATATCTATTAGTTCCCTCTTCCTTGCAATTTCATCTTGGATGGCCTTCTCCCTAGCCTTAGTCTCCTCAAACTTTTCAAAATTGGCAAGGTATTCTGCCCTAACCAGACCTATCAGTTCATTAGGTGCATCACATGGCTTTACTTGGCCTCTTATCCCAACCAAGTATTGTTTCAACCTAAGAATACCCCCACCTCCAATACATTTTTCACAAAATTTGCATATCATCTTTCCATCAACCACATCACAATGGGCCCATGCACTGTCCTTGGTTTTTGGAGCCATCTTGACTTGAAATAATTGAAATTTGGAAATAAATCTGCCATTTAAAAAAAATTGCAGCTAAGATAAATGGACAACTAAGGCTAAATTTACAAAACAAAATGCACATTCAAACATACAAAATTTGATAGAATAGGGCTAGAGATTTGAGAGCAATAGCATAGCTAAACACATGAGAAAATAAATACATGAACAGCAATGAAATGATGGATTTTTCAAGTGAAAATCCTTACCTGGCAATGCAAACTAGCTTCCTTAGTGTCCTCTTGAAGATGCCAACTCTATTGATAGCTCCAAACTATCTCCAAAATAGCTCCAACTCCAACTCCAAGCCTCCAAGATCACTGCTCCGGCAAACACTCAACACTCTCCAAGCTCTCAATCAAACTCACAAACAGCAAATGAGATGGTGTGAGACAAAGGAGAGGTTGCCCGTGCTTATAAAAGATTGGGGAGGGCGTTTTTGGAGGGCAACAACCCTCCCCTTACCTCCACATCAGCCCTAAAACCCATTTCTAGCCGTGCGTGGGTCCACGTAGGGAAAGAGTAGCTAACCGGCCAGTTAAGGAAGGAAGCCACCGGTTTATTCATAAACCGACCGGTTAGCACCAGTTAACCGGTATTTCTAGGTCAAAGGCAAGGGCTAACCGGGTTTTTGGACCAGTTTGGACCGGCAAGCCTCCTGACCGGCCGGTTTGACCGGTTTCCCGTTCAAACCAGTCGGTTTTTAATACCATGGATGGTACTAATCTCTGAATGGCACAGGTGGACAGATGGAGTTCTCCCTCGTTGAGAAGGAGTGTTAACTTTGGGTAACTAGGTCCAAACTCCATGTTGCACTTCTCATATGATGATGATTATATTTTTGTTGGATTCCTCTTTCGTAGAGGTGCAAGATTGATCTAAACATCATCTTGTTTGGATGAGAAGAACATATATTTTGATTTTATTTTCCACTCATGTGCAAGGTCGGCCAGATTGTAATGTAGGCTCACAAGCCTAATTGATGTGTCACACACCCTCACTCATGGATATAAATTGGAGAGACTTGGAGATCATTCTCTCATAATTTCATCACACATTCTCTCTTGTGATCTGATTGGTTCAATCAACCTTTGGAGGCCTCTTTCCTTCACACGTGCGGAGCTACAGCGAGGAAAATTTGCAGATTGGTTTTAGGGTTGTTTGCTATGCATTTACCAGCATTGACCGTGGTCAACCCTTGGTGTTTTGACCTCCAAAATTTGCAGAAATTCCAATCTTGTGAGGCTGCATTTGAGGGTGCAAAGATCGAGGAAAAATGAGCCTTTGACTAAAGCCCTAAATTTGCAGCATTGACTTCTACGTTGACTTTGGTTGACCAACGTTGACTTTTGATGAGTTGTCTTTGAGGGTTGTGTGTGACACTTGGAGGGTTGGTTGATCTGATGTTGTGTAAGACTTTGCTGGCTGATGCATCCTGTTGACTGTCGTAATGCACACTATTCTCTATCTTTGTTGGACAAGAAGAATTGTAAAATCTGATCTATATTATTGGCTTACCTTGTGTTGATCTATTATTGTGTTCTATCATCATTTTACTTTCATGTTTATGTGATAGCTAAATTGAATCGGCCGTAAGAAAGATTGAAGTAAAATTGCATTAAGCATAGAACATTCCATGTCTATCTAAATTTAACAAGAATTTCATACTTTTTCCTTGGAGGAGTTTTTTTTGGAGATGGATGAATTTTGATATATGGATTTGAGCTATTTCTCTTGTCTTGGAGCTTTATTATTGCAAACGAGTTGCTGGTTGGATATACTCTATGGCATTGTAAGTGATTTTTGATGGTATTATTCTTGTTGTTGCATACTAATGATATACACTATAACTAGGACTAGTTGTTGCATGAATATAATGTGGAATTGAGTATGTTTTAGCAAATTTTAATGTATGGGCCAATGTCATATGAATGAAATGTTCTAGAGATATATTTTCTCGACAACCTTGCACTCTTTGCTTAAAGTATAAATGCTTGAAAGTCTCTTATTCTTTTCTCTACACCAATATTGGACGAAGTTGATTTTTCAAGCCTCCTTTACCAAGAAACCAAGTTCTTACTCATTAATCATTCTTGACTCCATCTCCCCAAGTGAACTAAGGCACTGATCCATAGAAGGGTGAGCATTTTATCCATAATTTTGCCCCTTTTCACTTTTTCCAAGTTCTAGCCCTCAAGGGTCACCTAGGGCATCAATTTCTCGATAATTAAGCCATGGAAATGTTTCGATCTCCTAGGAGGCGCTGCGTTGGTGGGTCCCCTCCCTCTCCAAAAAATTTCAAGCAATTCTAACGGTGGGATCTCCAAGAATCCTGAGCCCTAGCTCTAGGATCGAAATCTGCCTAGGAATCCCCAAAGGAAGACCTCAATAGGATCAATTTAACCTTTTGAAGTGAATATTCTTTTTTGGTCCTTTCCCCTCACCTTGTCTAGGATAGGAACATTGTTGGTTGCTATATTCCATTCCTGAACCTGGACTAGATCCACTTGGCCCCGTGTGGTCACACTTCTCATTGAAGACTATTTATCAAGGATCATTTGGGAATCCAAGTTCCCCAAGGATTTTATGGATTGAGAACCTCGTCTATTAGCCTATTCCTTCCATCTCAAACCTCCAATCCTGATCCCTTACCCTTAGTGGACCAAGCCCCTTGCTTGAAAAGCAAGCAAGCTCCATTCTTCAATCCACCCTAGAGAAAGGGTTTTCAACTTTTCAGGATCACTCATCACCTATCTATTGACATATACTTTACAAATGATTCCTATACTACCGAGACTCCTCCCGTCAGTGAAAGTCTGTAAAGAGCAGGGAGTCTCAGTCATGGTGACAGTGGGCTAAGCTTTCGATGTTCCCCTTGGTCTAGCAGTTGCCCTATTAGGAACCCCTTTAGGTCCCCTGCTAGTTTGAGTGGTAACACAGCCTCTTTATGGAATACTATGTCACTTGTTGCTACTCACCGGAACTAGAAAATTTCCTTTGGATTCACTGTCTCTGCCCCTCTTTGTCCCTTCTGCGTCGAACTCTCTTTCTGAGCTCGACCTCTGAAGCTGGATAGCTCAACCTGCCAAGGAACTCGCTCTACTGGCTCTCACTATGTGTGTTCTCCATCAACCGATCAACCACCTCTTATAATCTGCAGTTGAGACTTCAACAGCCAAGAGTAAAACTTAATCGATGGCTAAGATCATCTAGAGAATTCTCACCTTTCTCAATTAATTCCTATTAATTAACCAGTTTTCCTAAGTTAGACTTAGGAAAAATTTAAATGATGGTCAATTAATTTAATTGAGTTATCTCCAGGTGGAATTTCCATAAACGATTTATGGGTTTTGGAGATCTCTTGTGTTTTAGCCTCTCCACAAAGTTTGAGACTAGAACACCATTCGATGCTACAAAAACTAATAAAAAGAACTTGATGCTTTCTGTAAGGAATCTGGGATTAAGAGGGAGTTGATTGTTCTCTATAATCCACAACAGAATGGTGTAGCGAAATGAAAGAATAGGTCCATTGAAGAATCTTTCAAGGCTATTATGCATGATCAGGATTTGTCGATGTTCTTATAGGGAGAAGCATCATTGATAGTTGTATACATTAAAAATAGAAGTCCTCATCGAATTTTGGAAGATATGACTCCTGAAGAAGCCTTCTCTACACGAAATCCAAAGGTTGGACAAATGAGAACCTTTGGTTTGTTCATTTATGTTAGCATCGGATGTGCTCTAGCCTTATAACTTTGTATATAGGCTAGGACACATGTATTCCATAAAACCCAGAAATGGTATTGGAAAATTCCACTTAGAGGTGGTTTAATTAAATTAATTAATCATTTTTTAATGTTTTCCAAAGTCTAAACTTAAGGAAACTGATTAATTAAAGAATATTAATTAAACTAAGTGTGAATCTTCTAGATAAAGTCATGGATCACCTCCAAGTTAATCTTAGCCCTTGATTATGTTTTAATCTTGGTCGTTGAAGGGTCAACGGAAGAATATAAGGAGGAGGGTGAGGGGCCTATGGAAAACACATTGGGCACATTGAGCATTTGGCATTTTCGAGTTTGTGTGAGGAAACACAGCTTTTGGTCAGAATCGAATCACTAGGGCAAGGTTTGCTAAGTGATTTTGATTCAGTAATCAGATCCAGAGAGGGGCAGATGCAGTAACTAGTCAGGAGGACCCGAAGTACATTTCAGAGAGAGGAAGCAGTGACGCAGAGAGAGGTAGCGCAGTTTTCTAAAGGGGTAACGCAATCTGTGAAGGGAATCACGTAGAAGTAACACAGTGCTTCCAGAGTCAGTTCGAAGATAGCTAGAGGTTGGGGTTTCTGAGCCAGGAGGGCCAAAACTCAGTCTCAGATCAGCTTGATCAGTTGCAGAGAGAGGTGATGCAATTCCTCAGCTTGCCCACATAGGCTTACACAGTTCCAACGTAGGCAATCACGTAGAGGCAGAGAGGGGCTTCATCAGTGTTGTTTAGATCAGTCGGGGACTTGCAGAGTGAGGTATATCTCACAATTTCATCAGTTGTCTAGATTTCTCTGAAGGGTGAGCCGGATATTGGCACCCTAGTTGTACTCAAGATTCTGTTGCTTAATAATATAAAACCCTCAGATCTGCTGCACCGGTTTTCCTGAGTTGGGTTTTTCCAGGGACTTAGTAAAAAAATAATGTCAAATGTGGATGTTTTTCATTGTATTTTCTTCAGTTTGTTTCAGCGCTTAGATTTATTCTGCAACATTATTTGTGTAGACTGCTTCAGTAATTACTTCGATAGTTCACTATAATGAAATAATTATGAAAACTAATATAAGTAATTCATATTTGTTGCAGTAGGAATCCAGATTTAGGATTTCTCACATGGTATCAAAGCTTATTCAAGCTAAAGTGCAAGAGAAACAAGAGTGAACTAGCAGATCAGTGCTGAAGATACTGGGATCTGCGTAAGCAGCAGCAGACCCTCCCAGAAATTACGTTGTCCAGGCCAGGAGGGCAATCCAATGCAGAGAAGGCTCCCTCTGAGAGAGTTGACAGAGGGGTAAGCTTTTTCAGTTGCAGAAGAGGCAACGTAGCAAACCAGCGTAGCTGAAGGACACAGTTACTGCACAGCAATAAGTGTTGGTGCATAAGCGTCAAAAAATTTCTGAAAAACAAAGTCTAGGGGATTTATTGACCTTAGAGTTTCTTACTCAAAGAAGCTCAGTTTCTCCCGTGCAGCAACGGAAGCAGTGACTTACTCCACAAGCAGTGCGTAAGTCTAGCTGAGCAGAGGGTTAGAGGAAGAAATCGACAGTTGAGGAGATGGCCAGCAACGGATTGCATGACCAAGATAGATTGGAGGGTGCCTCCAACTATGTTATTTGGAAATCAAGGATTGAGTTTCTCCTTGATGAGCATGATCTAAAAGCCCTCATAGACGACGCAGTTACAGAACCTCATGATGTAACACACCTGAGAGCATTCAAGAAGAATATGGCAAGAGCCAAGCGATTGATCCTAGATGGTGTCAAGGATCATATCGTACATTACATAGCAGCAAAGAACATTGATAGAGAGATGTGGATAGGGCTAGAAAAGCTATACCAAGGATCTTCCGAGCAGCGGAAGATGTAGTTGGAGGAGAAGATGCGTAATACCAAGATGAAGAAGGGAGAACATTTTGACTCCTTCCTGTCTCGTAGTCAGGATACTCGAGACCAGCTGTCAGCAGTGGGATCAACACTCAAAGACTCAGAGCTAGTAAGGCTCACTCTGAACTTTGTTTCAGAAGACTATCAGGTCTTTGTCCAGCGCATTCTGGGCAGAGAAAAGCTTCCAGGATGGGAAGCAATGTGGGCAGCCTTGCAGCAAGAAGAGTTGAGGAGAAATCTCCTCAAAATCCATATTAAGGATGGCAGCAGTAGTTTGAATGTCAAGGAGGAAGAAGATAACTCTGCCCTTGCATCAAAGGGATAACAGAAGCAGAAGAAGAAAGATTTGTCCAAGATCAAGTGCTTCAGGTGTGGGGAAATCGGACATTATGCCACACAGTGTCCTCTTATGAAAAAGGATAAAGAGGCGAAGCAAGATCCTCAAGCGGGATTTGCCAAGATTGAGGCAAAATCAGATTGTGCTATGTTAGCTCATATTCCGAAGGGAGAGAAATGGGCTGACTTGGAGTTGTAGATCCAGAATCTACATATCACGGGATCCTAGAGTATTTTCGGACTCTTGGATCACATGTGAGCTACGACAGCTTAAAGACAGTAGCAAGATGGATAGTGTAGCGTGTTGACCACACTTTGTCAACGACCCCATAGCAGTACACCCCCATTTTTTCAAATGGGACTTATCATGTTCGAGGCTCGTGTCATTCAGATTTCATCGCCGATCGACAGTTTTTATAATGATGTAAACCCATTCTGCATTTTATGATGTAAATGATCTAAATAAGACCGTCCATGTATGTAACAACCTAGATAAGCCTAGTATGTTGTTGATGATCTCTATCCTAGGAGGTTTTTTGTCTCACTGATTCACGAAAGTGATCGGCAGAGTTTTTCCCTCCGGCCTCACCCCAAAGCTAGGGTGGAATTTGTCATCAGCATGCTAAGTGAGTCCTAGTGTTCTATCGAGTCCTTGTAAAAGTAGTTTCGACTACTTGGTCTACTAGATCATGTTTTGAGTCGCAGAACTGGGTATTTATTTGAGGGTCTATACAAATGGGTATTCCCCCTTTATGTATGTAAATGTATTATCTCATGTAAAAGAGGGTTGGAAAAATAATTATAATCCCCTCTCAGTCAATTAATTAAATTTTCTGGTCAATTAATTAATAAAATCCTAAACTAGAAATTTAATTAATTTAGGGTCCTAAATTAGGATTAAATCTTTAAAGGCAAAATTTGTTGGTCCTTGGAAAATGATTTTGACAGCCCCAAGCCAAGGGAATATTGAAAATTTTAAGAAATATTGGACCCTTGGGCCTTGGTGGTTAAGTCAAAGTCAAAATTTTGGGGTAATTAACTCAAAAATAATATTTTTTAGTTAATTAAATTTGAATTAAATGATAAATTCGTTTTTTTCCCAAAATTTTAATTTCAACGCTCCGGATTAAAAGATAATTAAATCTTTTGGACGATTGAGATTATTTTGACGAGGATCATCCAAACTAGCCGTTAGAGATCTTGTCCTATAAATTTAGAGGTCATTGTCATTCTTGAGTCATCCAATCTCAGGATCGTGCACTTGTTCTTAGAAGCTCTTGTAAATTTTTGAGGAATAAAGCATAAAGACTTTGGGGTTACAAATCTTGATGTTCCTTCTCAGATCTATGTGGTGAATTGTCTTTAAACTCTGCTACTTTGTTTCTTGTATTTTATGGTTGATGGCCTTCATGGATTAATCTGCATACAGGTATCTTGTGCAGTTTTCTGGGTTTATAAAATAACATTCTGATTTTTTCCGCAAAGGTCTCATGTTGTTTTCTTAAATCTCTATCGATCTAAGATTCAGATCTAAGTGTGCAGGGAAATTTTTTTTTAAGATTGGGCGTCTGGGGAAGTCTTCGGTTGGACCAGCCGACTCCCAATAAACATAAATCTGATAAGCTCTTTATTTGTTAAATTCCAGGTCTATCTTACGATATTTGTGATTTTGCAGGGTTTCGAAGGCTTGTGCCTCTCATTCAAAAATTTTAATTTCTAAACTGTGCTAAACGGATTCAGATCTGACCATGAGGGTTTTAAAGTGTAAACTAGTGTAAATTTGTAAATTTTCTTTCAGGACTGTAAGGGTTTAATAGTTTCTAGGTGTGTGTTTTCGGAACTGAATGATTATTGCAGGTTGCAGGTTCAAAGCGAAATTTTTTTAAGATTTGAAGCAGATCTAGCCTCCAAAGGCCAGATCTGACCTCAAATTGCTACTGTGGGCGAGATCTAAAGGTTATTGAGCTCAAGGAGCATCTGAAAATCTGAATTTTGAAAGAGAAAATCTTAAAATTTGTTGGGCGGATTTTTGTACTACTGGGTTTATTGAAAATTCTCTGCCTTTGCTCATACGTTCCACCCATCTTTCCTGCCCTCACGCTTCATTCCTACGCTTTCCAGTTTTGCCGCCGCCCCTCTGCCCTAGCCGCATCTGCAAAACGTTTATCCATTGCAAACGCTGCTCCATACCCTCATCCTTTTTGCTGCCCATCCGACGTTCGTTCCTACGCTCCAACCTGCAGAAGCAACAAAACAATAAACGCAAAACAAAGAGAAAGCACAAAACGTAATATCCAAGCCAGCTCTCCGTCCAAGCTCCTTCACGCTGTCCATCGTGCCTCTGTCCGTCGTTTCTGCAAGCTGCCACAACAAAACACAAACGCATTCTTTAAGCTGCCCTCGTCCGAGTTTTATTTTCAGCCGCGTCCAAGTCTGTCGTTCAAAGCTCACCTGCAAAACGAAAACAGCAAACCAATGCACACATTAAAAAAAAAACACGTTAAAATATTTCATGAATCGGATTTGTTTTGTGACAGCGTTATCTTATTCATTTGTTTAGCATAGTCGTAGAGCTAGGACTTAGCGTTAGTTTTAAATTTAATTCGAGTTTAGTTTTAGTTTAATGTTTACCTTCAATTGTAATTTAGTTTGACTTTTTTAGTTTAGATCTGTTTAAATTTAGCTTTAGTTTTAGCCTTTAGTGTTAGATTCTAATTTTAATTTAGCTTTAGAGTTTAATTTTAGTTTGTTTTACTGTTGGTTTTAGAATTTAATTTTTGACTTTAGTTTTATTTAGATCTTAGATTAAAAAAATTTTAGTTTAGACTTAAAAAATAATAAAAAATAATAAAATTTCAAAAAATCCTAAAAAAATTTAGAAAATATAAAAAATATAAAAAAATTTCAAATTTTCGATGGTCAAATGAGCTTTTGAAATTTTATCTTAAGAGTGACTAGATAAAATCGTTGATTTGTCTGGATCGAAATTAATTGTAACATTTTTAAATCTTGGCATTTTCATCATCATTGGTCAATCGTGTTTTAATAAGCAGCAGTTAGTCATCATTACTGGTTTATAATTGCATAATGGGATTTTTGTGTGACTCCATAAGGCACTGATCATCAGACGTGAAATCTGATCTAGATCTATGGAATCCTATTAATTTTGTCAAGTATTTGATGTTTTAGCTGTGTCTCCTGGTTTATCCTTCATTTCTAATAGGGTCTACCTCCCTTAGCCTGCAAGGAGATAGCTTAAAGAGAGAGGTTGGGGATAGAGGTGACAGCCCCCAATCTGAGCCGTTGTCGCGGTGCCTTGACAATATGTGCGACAACATAGCGGAAGATGAGAAGACAATGCAGTAGCCAACAGTACTAGAGCCCGATCAGCGCAGAGAGGGAGCAGCAGCATCAGCAGTTGAGCAGCAACAGCGCAGTGCACACTGGTGCAGCGCAATACAGTGCAGTGCTCACGCAGTGCAGAGCAACAACAGTGCAGTATTTTCAAAGAGCTAGTGCAGAAGCTAGCAGTAGTCAGTCTTATTTTTCAGTTGCAGATTTACTTGTCCAATTTCGGATGTTTTGTTGTTGCAATTAGCAACAGTAAGCAGTACAGCAGCAGCAGTAGTTGAGCAACACCACCACCAGATGAGCAGCAGCAACGCAGTGCACAAGTGGTGCAGCGCAGTGCAGAGTAGTGCTCACGCAGTGCAGAGCAGTGCTCACGCAATGCAGCAGAATGGTTGCAGAATTCAGAGGGAGTTGCAGTACAGTGGCAATTGGCAGTAGTATGCAGAGTCAGCAGCAGTACAGATGCAACATTTTCTTGTACAGTGTTGGTGAGCAGCATCAACAGCACAATAGCAGATGTTCCAGAAGTCAGAGCTGCACATGGAGTTGTTTTGCTAGAGCAATTTCCTCGCTAAGAGGGAGTGTTGATTTATGGTAGCAACGGATGTGCTCTAGCCTTGTAACTTTGTATATAGGCTAGGACACATGTATTCCATAAAACCCAGAAATGGTTTTGGAAAATTCCACTTAGAGATGGTTTAATTAAATTAGTTAATCGTTTTTTAATGTTTTCCTAAGTCTAAACTTAGGGAAACTAATTAATTAAAGGATATTAATTAGATTAATTAAAGGATATTAATTAAACTAAGTGTGAATCTTCTAGATAAAGTCATGGATCATCTCCAAGTTAATCTTAGCCCTTGATTATGTTTTAATCTTGGCTGTTGAAGGGTCAACGGAAGAATATAAGGAGGGTGAGGGGCCTATGGAAAACACATTGGGCACATTGAGCATTTGGCATTTTCGATTTTGTGTGAGGAGACACAGTTTTTGGTCAGAATCAAATCACTAGGGCAAGGTTTGCTAAGTGATTTTGATTCAGTGATCAGATCTAGAGAGGGGCAAATGCAGTAACTGGTCAGGAGGACCAAGAGTACATTTTAGAGAGAGGCAGCAGTGACGTAGAGAGAGACAACGCAATTTTCTAAAGGGGTGATGCAGTGCCTGAAGGGAATCACGCAGAAGTGATGCAGTGCCTTCCAGAGTTAGTCCAGAGATAGCTAGAGGTTGGGGTTTCTAAGCCAAGAGGGCCAAAACTCAGTCTCAGATCAGCTTGATCAGTTGCAGAAAGACGTGACGCAATTCCTCAGTTTGCCCATGCAGGCTTACGCAGTTCCAGCGTAGGCAATCACGTCGAGGCAGAGAGGGGCTTCACCAGCTCTGTTTAGATCAGCCGGGGACTTACAGAGTGAGGTATATCTCACAATTTCATCAGTTGTCTAGATTTCTCTGAAGGGTGAGCCGGATATTGGCACCCTCGTTGTACTCAAGATTTTGCTGCTTAACAATATAAAACCCTCAGATCTGCTGCACCGGTTTTCCCGAGTTGGGTTTTTCTGGGGACTTAGTCCAAAAATAACTGTCAAATGCGGATCTTTTTCATTGTATTTTGTTCAGTTTGTTTCAGCACTTAGATTTCTTCCGCAACATTATTTGTGTAGACTGCTTCAATAATTACTTCGATATTTCACTGTAATGAAATAATTATGAAAAATAATAGGAGATGTAATTCAGATTTATTGTAGTAGGAATCCAGAGTTAGGATTTCTCACATGGTTGCCATGTTTACATCCATGTTCCTAAGGATAAAAGGAACAAGCTTGAACCTTCAAGAAAGAAAGGTATATTTGTTGGTTACAGTGAATCATCAAAGGCCTATAGAATCGACATTCCAGAGCAGCGATGGATTGAGGTTAGCCGAGACGTCACTTTCGATGAAAAAGTGGCATATTGGAAGTCTAAGGAAGTCTCCATGGATTCTTGTGATGAAGTAAAGCAGAAGGCTTTGAAGGAAGAAACAAAAGGACATGCAACTCCTGATAGCGCATCTAGAGAAATTAAGAAACCTAAAAGGTTTTCTGGCTATGCAGCTCTTATCACTAACCTCATTGATGCAGAGCCTTCCACTTATGAAGAAGCAACTAGCCAACAAGTATGGAAGGAGGCCATGAATGAAGAATACCAATCCATCATGAAGAATGTTGTCTGGGAGATTGTGCCAAGGCCAGAAGGGAAGTCAGTGGTGACTTTCAAGTGGATATACAAGATCAAGCATGTTGCAGATGGAAGTATTGACAAATACTAGGCATGATTCGTGGCTAGAGGGTTCTCCCAGAAAGAGGGAGAATATTATGATGAGACCTTTGCTCCAGTTGCCAGGTATAGCTCCATCAGATCTATTATTTCTCTTAATGCTTTGTTGGGATGAAATTTACATCAAATAGATGTATAGACTACTTTCCTCAATGGTGTGATTGAGATAGAGGTGTACATAGAGCAGCCTCAAGCCTTTGAGGTGCATGGAAAGGAGTCTCACGTTTGTAGGTTAAAGAAGGCCTCGTGTGGACTCAAGAAAGCTCCAAGAGCTTGGTAAGCTCGAATTGATAGCTATTTTACGAGAGTGGGATTTATCAAGAGTAATGTCGACCTAAACCTCTATTTTAAGGTTGTGAAGAATGCACTTGTTGTGAAAATTTCAAGTCTGAAATCCTATTGCAACAACTGGAATTAATTCTTCTAATTGTTAATTATTTAACAATTTATTTGCTATGGCAAATACGAAATAAATCACACTGCAACCTTCACAAATAAAACTACGAAAAATAATAGCACTGGAAACTAAGAAATATTCTAGCACACACACAAACATTGACATAATTATTTTTGGACAAATGTCCCCAGAAAAACCCAACTTGGAAAAACCAATGTAGCAACTGAGGGTTTTAATTATTATGCAGCAGTGAAACAATCTGAGTACAATCTGGATGTTGAATACTAGCAATCCTGCAAAGAAAATAATGGCAAAATTTCTGAGGGTAATTACCCTCACTCCAAACAATCTCGACACTTGACTGCCACTGAAAAGCTAGACGTCCAACTAGGCCTGTGCAGGCTCTAGGTCACACTGGAGTTGCTTGTCACACGTGTTGCCTGAATCGACTGCCAATCTAGTCGTCCTGCTTGTTGCTGACTAGGAAAATGCTTCTCCAACACTTTGGGACCACTTTTCGGCCTTTGGAATTGAAGACGTCTTCTCCTCGGCGAAAAACAAACTGCCCTTTGAGGGTCTGCGCAGCCTCTTAGAGAAAATCTCAGCCTATCTACAAAGTACTCACCGGATCTGGAAAAATCTTCCTCCGACTTCACTGTTCCTGTCCCTTTACTTCCTCTCTGGCTCGAACTCTTCTAGCAACTGACTACTCTCTGGAAAATCGAAATATCCAAGGAAATATATGTTTGTGTGTGTTCTCCATCTACCCATTGACTTCTTCTTATAATCTTTTGTTGGGACTCCAACGGCCAAGATTAAAACTTAATCAAGGGGTAAGATCATGTAGGATTCGATTTGTGTGAGATTCTAGATGATTCGCACCTTATCTCAATTAATACAAATTAACTAACCATATTTCCTAAGTTTAGACTTCAGAAATATTAAAAAATAGACTAAAAATCTAATTGAAACACTTCTAGGTGGAATTTCCATAAACGATTTCTGGGTTATGAAGAACTCCTATGTTTTAGCCTCTCCATAAAGTTTCAAGACTAGAACACCTTTGATGCTACAAAAACTAACACTTGTGATCCTATTGCTATATGTTGATGATTTGTTTTTAACAGGTGTTGAGCCTCTCATTATACAGTGTAAAAAGAAGTTGGCTTTTGAATTTGATATGAAGGATCTTGGTTTGATGCATTATTAATTGGGACTAAAAGTATGGAAGAAACCTGGCAAATACTTCCTTGGTCAAGGAAAGTATGTTATTGAGATCCTCATAAATTTGTCATGATGAACTGTAAATCCATGGTTACTCCCATGGTGACTAACTTGAAGTTAAGAGGCTCTGAATCTAGATTGGTAGATCCATCTATGTATCGGTGATCGATTAGCTCGTTGATGTATTTGGTTAACACCAAGCCGAACATTTCCTTTGCAGTGAACACATTGAGCCAATTCTAGGTGGAACCGGGACATGAGCATTAGATTGCAGCAAAGCACATTTTGAGATATCTACGTGGTACTGTGAACTATGGTTTGAGATATGTCGCAAACAAGGATGTACAGCTTCAAGGATATACAGATGTTGACTAGGCAAGAAGTGTTGATGATAGGAAGAGCGCTTCGGGGCATGCTTCACCATGGGCTCTGCTATGATATCTTGGATGAGCAAGAAGCAGAGATTTGTTGCACTCAGCAATGCAAAAGCATAATATATTGCAGCAAATGAAGCATGTACAGAAGCAGTGTGGCTTCAAAAGTTGTTTGCGAGATCGTTCGACTAAGAGTTGGAACCAACCATGATACACTATGATAATCAAAGTTGTGAGAAGCATTTATAGAATCCCATGTTCCATGACAAGTCGAAGCATATTAAGATCAAGTATGACCACATCCATGCAATGGCACTGAGGAGAGCAATAAGGCTCCAGTACATCTCTACTAATGAGCAGACAGTTGGTGTTGACAAAGTTGTTTCCCACAAAAAAGTTCGTGTACTTCAGAGACAAGCTTGGGCTTGTGGAGATTACCCCTCGTGTTGAGAGGGAGTGTTGATTTGATATTAGCATGGATGGGCATTCCCCCGATAGGTAGAATGGTCTGAGAGGCCTAGATCACACACCAGGGAAGGGTGGAGTGAGGTATTTCAACATTTCGACCCGATCACTAACCAACAATGGGTTGATTGAGGTCTTTCAGCATCTAGACCGGAGCACCAACCAAGGATGGGTTGAGTGAGGTCTTTCAGCATCTAAACTGGATCACTAACCAAGGATGGGCTGAGTGAGGTCTTTCAGCATCTAGACTCGATCACTAACCAAGGATGGGCTGAGTGAGGTCTTTTAGCATTTAGACTCGATCACTAACTAAGGGAGGGTTGACCGAGGTCTTGGCCCAGAGTGCTCATTGTTGATTTTTGTAGCATCGAAAAGTGATCTAAGTCTCAAATTTGGTGAGGAGGGTTAGACACTAGTATTCCAAAGAACCCAGAAACCGTTTGTGGAAATTCCACCCGGTTCAAGTTTTATTAAAATAATTAATTATTTTAATGGGGACCCAAAGTCTGAACTTAGGGAAATTAAATAATTAATGGGTATTAATAAAATAGTGTGTGAATCTTCTAGAGAACGAAGATCAAGTCAAGTTTTAATCTTAGCCATTCATTAGACTTCTAATCTGGGCCAATGATTCATCAATGAGAAGATTATAAAAGAAGGCCTGTAGGTCATTTGGAAGGCAAGTCGCGCAAGTGTTCAGTAACCCGAGGGAAGTCGATTCTGAAGGAATAGAATTCGATTTCAGAGGGAGATTTGCAGGGCGAAGGAAGCAGAGGGTTTTAGCAGTGTCAGGGTTCGAGGGAAGGCAGCAGAAGACCAGAGAAGCAGCACACAGGAGCAGCGTAGAGGCCTCACACATTGGTGACCCAGGCATACGATGGCTCTACACATAGGGGCACGCAGGAGAGACGTAGAGTGATGTAGGGAAGGCGGGTGAATCCCTCAGGTGTTAGAAATTCCTTCGAGAACTGTAGAAGAATTCGCTTAGGTGTATCTCAAGAAGTTTTCTCAATTGTTTCTGTCAAACTTTCCTTGTAAAGATTTCACTGCTGAAGAATAATACAAACCCTCATCTACTGCACCAGTTTTCCCACATTGGGTTTTTTCGGGACAATTGTCCAAAAACAAAGTGTCTATATGATTAATTCTTATGCTTGTATTTTCTAATGTTATGTTCTCTGCATATACATGAGTTCAAAGTGATTACTGCAGTAGTGTTTATTTCAAAATTTATTAGAATAATTCTGTAAATAACTTATTGTAAGAATAAGTAGGAGAAATAAATCTATCACTGCAGTAGTATTTCAAGATTGAAATTTTCACATCGTATCAAAGCTGAGATTGAGTAACAAGAGTGGAGATTCTGCAATGGAACGAAGATCAAACGTTGCTGCAACCGCAACTCAGAAGTGTTCACGTAGTTCTCCAGAGAAGAGGGAAAGCATGAAAGAGCAGATGGATCGCGACATTTCTGTTATGGCATCCGGACTGGAAGAAGAATTTGCTTCTGTCAAGCTTTGTTTCTCCAGAGATATGTTATATTGACAGTGGAGCTTCTGCCCACATTACGGGAGTACGGGAATGTTTCTCAAGCTACCAAGAAGAGCAAATGAATTTTAAAATCACCATGGCCAATAAGGCGAAATGTACCCCTGTTGCAAGAGGTACCATAGTGTTTCAAACAGAAACTGGTAATAAGCTTTGGGCCACCAATGTGTTGCATGTGCCTAGTTTGGGGATGAACTTACTCTCTGTGTCACAGCTTCAAAACAATGGCTATGATATTTACTTCATTTGAAAACGAGTATACGTCAAACACCCGAGTTGGAAGAAGAAAGCACAAATCGGAGTCAGGAGCAATAAACTCTACAAGTTACCACTCGAATCCTCAATGGCGCCGATAGGCAGCACTGATGAGAAGGATTTGAATGAATTATGGCATAGGAGAATAGGGCACTTATACCACGGGGCTTTAAGAATTCTCAAGAAGACTGTCACGAGAGTTCCAGAACTGAGTACCAAGCGAGATGATGTTTGTAGAGGGTGCGTATTGGGGAAGTATGCCAAGGCAGCGTACCATAGAAGTAGCAGTAGGGCTAAGAGTGTGTTGGGCTTAATACACTCGGACATCTGTGGACCAATGTCCACAAGAGCTCTTAATGGTGCCGAATATTTCGTCACCTTTATTGATGACCATTCCAGGAAGACTTGGTTCTACTTTATGAAGACCAAGGACAAAGACTTTGATCGATTCAAGGAGTTTAAAGCTCTGGTGGAGAATCTGACAGGAAAGCGGATAAAGACACTGCAATCAGACAATGGTGGAGAATACATCGAAAAAGACTTCACAGAGTTTTGCGCAAGGGAAGGCATTAGAAGAGAGTGGATCACTCCGTATAATCCGGAGCAGAATGGAATTGCAGAGAAAAAGAATAGAACTATTATCAAGGCTGCAAGGGAAATGTTGTATGATCAAGACATGCCCAAATTCCTGTGGGCTGAAGCTTGTAATACAGTTGTCTATGTACAAAACAGGATTCCTCATAGTGCATTGAGTAAGATCACTCCAGAAAGTGTCTTCACTGGCAAGAAGCCAAAGGTGAGCCACGTTAGGATCTTTGGCAATGTGGCATACTGCCATGTACCCAAAGAGAAGAGGATGAAACTGGATAAGACTGCGGAAAAGGGATATCTGGTGGGATATAGGGAGAATGCAAAGGCTTACCGCATCTACATTCCTGAGAGCAGGAAGATTGTAGTACGGCAAGATATGAAGTTCATGGAGGAAAGGGCCTTCAGGAAATCCTGGGAGATGCCTTCTACAACATAGTCTGAGGAGGATCCGCTGGTCCAACCACAATGACATGCGGAGGATAACACAAGTGCTTCTCCAGGGCACGAGGATCCAAGGGATACATCTCCCGAGGAGTTGCAGGAAAGGAAGCAAGTAGATCCACCCACTACCAGTGGTAGGACGAGCAGGGAATTACGACTGTCACGAGAGTTCCAGAACTGAGTACCAAGCGAGATGATGTTTGTAGAGGGTGCGTATTGGGGAAGTATGCCAAGGCAGCGTACCATAGAAGTAGCAGTAGGGCTAAGAGTGTGTTGGGCTTAATACACTCGGACATCTGTGGACCAATGTCCACAAGAGCTCTTAATGGTGCCGAATATTTCGTCACCTTTATTGATGACCATTCCAGGAAGACTTGGTTCTACTTTATGAAGACCAAGGACAAAGACTTTGATCGATTCAAGGAGTTTAAAGCTCTGGTGGAGAATCTGACAGGAAAGCGGATAAAGACACTGCAATCAGACAATGGTGGAGAATACATCGAAAAAGACTTCACAGAGTTTTGCGCAAGGGAAGGCATTAGAAGAGAGTGGATCACTCCGTATAATCCGGAGCAGAATGGAATTGCAGAGAAAAAGAATAGAACTATTATCAAGGCTGCAAGGGAAATGTTGTATGATCAAGACATGCCCAAATTCCTGTGGGCTGAAGCTTGTAATACAGTTGTCTATGTACAAAACAGGATTCCTCATAGTGCATTGAGTAAGATCACTCCAGAAAGTGTCTTCACTGGCAAGAAGCCAAAGGTGAGCCACGTTAGGATCTTTGGCAATGTGGCATACTGCCATGTACCCAAAGAGAAGAGGATGAAACTGGATAAGACTGCGGAAAAGGGATATCTGGTGGGATATAGGGAGAATGCAAAGGCTTACCGCATCTACATTCCTGAGAGCAGGAAGATTGTAGTACGGCAAGATATGAAGTTCATGGAGGAAAGGGCCTTCAGGAAATCCTGGGAGATGCCTTCTACAACATAGTCTGAGGAGGATCCGCTGGTCCAACCACAATGACATGCGGAGGATAACACAAGTGCTTCTCCAGGGCACGAGGATCCAAGGGATACATCTCCCGAGGAGTTGCAGGAAAGGAAGCAAGTAGATCCACCCACTACCAGTGGTAGGACGAGCAGGGAATTACGACAAATTTTGAGGGACGCAAAGGAGTTTGTCAAAGCCCCCAGAAATGAGAAGAGGCAGCACCGGCAACCCGACAGGTACCAAGCCTTGGTAGCCCAGGTTGGGGAACCCTCTAGTTTTCAGGAGGCAGCTCAGGAGCAGGTGTGGATAGATGCGATGATGGAAGAATATAGCTCCTTCATGACAAATGATGTTTGGGAAGTGGTTCCTAGGCCTTAGGACAAATCAGTTGTGGGTTCGAAATGTATCTACAAGATCAAATATGTTGCAGATGGCAGCATCGAGAAATTTAAAGCCATGTTTGTGGCTAAAGGGACTGTGAAGAGACCTTCGCCCCAGTAGCCTGATATACATCTATTAGATTCGTGATATCCCTTGTTGCGCATATGGGATGGGAGATTCACCAGATGGACGTCAAGACTGCATTCTTGAATGGGGTGATAGAAGAAGAAGTATATATTGAACAACCAGAGGGCTTTGAGATGCATGAGCAGAAAACTCTTGTGCTGGCTCCAGAAGGCCTTGTATGGACTGAAGCAAACCCCTAGGACTTGGTATGGTCGAATTGACAGCTACTTGCAAAAGATGGGATTTGTCAAGAGTGACACAGATCCCAATCTCTACTATCTTAGAGTAGGGGATGAGCCCCTGATACTGGTGTTGTACGTAGATGATTTATTTCTGACAGGATCATCTAGGCTCATCAAGGACTGAAAGGAGAATTTAGCTGCAGAATTCGAAATGAAAGATCTAGGGCTGATGCATTATTTTTTAGGGTTGGAAGTTTGGCAGCAGAAGGGTGAGATCTTCCTTGGTCAAGGATGATACACTACAGAAATTCTGAAGAGGTTTCAGATGGAGGACTGTAGACCCATGGTTACTCCAATGATTACCAACTGGAAGAAAATTGATACGTTAGAAGATGATGAGGCTAATCCTATCTTGTATAGGCAGCTCATAGGATCTCTGATGTATCTGGTCAACACTAGGCCAGAGATCTGTTATGTTGTTAACACTCTCAGTCAGTTCATGGTGGAACCGAAGAGGGCTCATTGGGCAATAGCCAAACATGTTCTCAGATATCTATAGGGAACAGTCGAGCTTGGATTGAAATACACCCGAGGCAATGACATTAGGTTGAGTGGGTTCACTGATGCAGATTGGGCTGGAAGCCCAGTAGATCGGAAAAGTACCAGTGGGTGTTGTTTCAGTGTTGAATCAGGAACGACCTCCTAGTACAGCATAAACAAAAATTCGTGGCTCTGAGCTCAACAGAGGCAGAATATATGGAAGTAAGCACGGCTTCATGTGAGGCCATATGGCTTCGAAAATTGCTTATGAACTTACTCAAGGAAAATATGGAAGCAACCAACATTCTATGTGATAATCAGAGTTGCATCAAACTCTCTGAAAATCTTGTGTTTCACAATCGTTCGAAGCACATTGACATTAGGTGTCACCTCATCAGAGACTATGTCCAACCGGGAGCTGTACAATTGCAGTACACTCCAACAGGAGAACAAGTGGCAGATATCCTCACTAAAGCTATGGGGAAGACTAAGTTTGTCTACCTCAGAGAAAAGAAGGGGATGATCAAGAATCCATTTCAGTAGCAAGAATGGATAGGCTCAGGATTCAGAGGGAGTTGCAGTACAGATGAGGCAGTGACAGTAGCAGTGTCCTGGGCAGCACTACATAGGGCAGCAGCCAGGCATCAGCAGCGCAGAGGATGCTTCAGGGTCAAAGCAGTATGCAGCAAGCAAATTGCTAGAACACCTTCATCGCTAAGAGGGAGTGTTGATTTTTGTAGCATCAGAAAGTGATCTAAGTCTCAAATTTGGTGAGGAGGCTTAGACACCAGTATTCGAAAGAACCCGGAAACCGTTTGTGGAAATTCCACTCGGTTCATGTTTAAATGTTTTATTAAAATAATTAATTATTTTAATGGGGACCCAAGTCTAAACTTAGGGAAATTAAATAATTAATGGGTATTAATAAAAAAGAGTGTGAATCTTCTAAAGAACGAAGATCAAGTCAAGTTTTAATCTTAGCCATTGTTTGACTTCTAATTTGGGTCATTGATTCATCAATAAGAAGATTATAAAAGAAGGCTTGAGGGTCATTTGGAAGGCAAGCCGGACAAGCGTTTAGTAACCCGAGGGAAGTCGATTCTAAAGGAATAGAATTTGATTTCAGAGGGAGATTTGTAGGGCAAGGAAGCAGAGGGTTTTACCAGTGTCAAGGTTCGAGGGAAGGAGTCAACAGAAGACCAGAGAAGCAGCACGCAGGAACAGAGCAGAGGCCTCACGTAGTGGTGACGCAGGCATACGCTGGCTCTACGCATAGGGGCACGCAAGAGAGACACAGAGTGACGTAGGGAGGGCTAGTGAATCCCTCAGGTATCATAAATTCTTCCGAGAATTGGAGAAGAATTCGCTTAGGTGTATCTCAAGAAGTTTTCTCAATTGTTTCCATCAAACTTTCCTTGTAAAGATTTCACTACTGAAGAATAATACAAACCCTCATCTGCTGCATCGGTTTTCCCACATTGGGTTTTTCCAAGGACAATTGTCCAAAAACAACTATGTCTATGTGATTGATTCTTATGCTTGTATTTTGTAATATTCCCAATTAGCAGCAACTAATTGGCAATATTGATTTTGTTCAGATTTTTTCTTTCTAATGTTCATTCATAAATAAAAAGGGTGTTGGGACCCATAACCCAACTTAGGAGAGAATAATCTTCCTAAAGTTACTTGGCCAACATAACACATTCAGCGTAGGGCCCGAGGGGGACCAAGTGGCAGCGCAGGAAGAGGGATAGCGCAGAGACAGCGTGGGCCAGACAGCGCAAAGTAGGCAGGGGCAACGTGGCAAAGAGGAAAGCGCAGCGCAGTGGGGCTCAAGGGAACGTTGGGGCCTCAAGCATAAAAGGGAGTGAGGGCCTAGCTTCTCAATTCATTCTATTATTCATCTTCAGATTTTTTGTTCAGCACGTAGGTGTCTCTAAGCGGAGATCCCAGCCTCAGCCTCAGGGGACTTCGAGTGTCCGCTCAGGTGAGGAGCTTCATCATCAATTTTCAGAGAAGAGACCAAAGAGCCAGCCTTCAGGAGTTACGCAACTCACTAGGTCGCGCAGTCACTCAGAGGGATTACGCAGTTTTGGAGGAGAGCAGCTCCGAGAATGAGGGAGACTTAGGAGTTTCAGTCTAGGAGAAGTGTGAGGGGATCATCCCTTCACAAGTTGAGTTTTGGAGTAGTGAGGCCAGTATTTCCAGTAGGTCAACTTAGAGGCCAACATACTCACCAGGAGTGCGTAATTTTCCCAAGGAGGTCAAATTTCGAGGTCAGCCTTTCCCGGATTCTTTCCTGCATTTTTCCGGGTTTTAGGAGGAAAGCTCATAGCCGGAGTTTTAGAATTTTCTGAGCAGGAGAACAGCCCCAAACAACAGCTCCATTCCAGCCAGTAGCAGCATTTTCCAATGGCAGCAGTAGCCCAAAGAATTCCGCAGTCACTAGAGAAGCAGCGATTCCATAGCAGGGATTGGAGAGATATTTCAGCTTGTCTTAAGCAGGCCAAGGTGCCATCATTCTGATCACCTTTTGTACTCATTCCCTATTTCCGGAAATATAATAAAATGCCTCAGCTTTTCTGAATTGTTTGCAGTAATTTTTATGGTGCATCTCTATTTGTTGTAGTTTTTGTTTATGCTGCTTTGTATTGTTGTCCATTCCCTTTTTGGGATATTACATATTTTCTACTGTTATGTTCTTTGTTTATTTCAAAATTTACTGGAATAATTTTGTAAATAACTTACTGTAAGAATAAGTAGGAGAAATAAATCTATCACTGCAGTAGTATTTCAAGATTGAAATTTTCACACTCACCAAGAAGGGTGAGTGAGTGCTTGCTAGTTGAGTTAGTATCTCAGCATTTTGGCTTAGTGAGAGGCCTTGAGGTTTGAGGATCGATCACTCTGGAGGAGTGAGTACAGATATGTTGATGATAAGCCTTGGGTTATGTACCAACCAGGATATGGCCACTAATGGATGTTGATGATAGATTATGATGGTGATGGTGATTTGATATAACCTTTTCTTTAGAGAAATTTGGCAACTTGAAAACATCTATGACAATCATTATGAATACCTCCATAGTTAAGAGGGAGTGTTGAATTTTGTAATTATGGTCAGTCTTCATAATGTATATTTAGCGGCTAGCCACTTGATGTATTTATATTGATTATTGTAAAACATATTTTAATGCTAGAGTCAAAAGAAAATTATATTTTGAGTCAAGTCCCATTTGGACTTTTAAAAGAAGAAAATTTGATTTTTTGAAATTGAAATTTTTGGCTCCAAGTTTGTGAAGTCAGCCTCCCTCCAAGTCAAGTCGACTCAGGCAAAGGACATACCCTTTCAACCCAGCAGATCATGATATAAGGGCAGCTCGACCTCATTCTCTCACCACCAATTCGCACTCTCTCAAGAAGATAGTTTTTGGGCATCCTAGCAAAGATCAAGAAGGACAAGGAGGACGAAAAGGACGAATTTGATCACTTTCTCTCTCTCTCAAGATCGCATGTGTGGATAGGTTCTCTCTCTCTGCAGTTCACACTTTCTGGGCAGTTTCTGTTGGAGGGGCCGAAATTTCTAGGCAGCTTCTGGGGGTAGAAATTTTGGGATTCTGGCAGTTGCAATATGGCCAAAATTCTGGGCATATCAGGCAGAGCGAAGTGTTGAATCAGGTTGGGTGGCTTGACTTGGAGTGTTTGACCAGGTGTGACCTAGTTAATGACTAATAGGTATAGGTGTGTCTCTTGTTGAACAGAAGAATTTCTCCATTGAAAAGGTTGTTGGTTTTTTCCCTTTGTGCATTGTCATCTCTATTGTTTTATTGTTCTTGTATGGTTGAATTTTTGAGGTATAATTGTTGAATAATATATTGGAATAATTAAAAGAAGATCAACATCAAAAGTAATTATCAGTTTTTCAGAAATATTGTGCTAGTTTCTATTGCACTTAGAAAATCAACACCTTTACCCCATCCAAAATGATTGTCTTTGCTTTCACATCCTCTTGGCTATGGATGGCCAATTGTGCAGCATCAATAGGAGGGGTGAGTTGTTGATCTGCAAACTACCAAATCTTGTTCTCCGTCAAGACTACTGCTATCCTCGTAGTTGGATGCACCCTCCAACTGATCTTCAAACATTAGCTCAATTGCAGCCATTCCCAACTTCCAAATCAAATACTCAAACCCCAAAAAATGTAATTGTTGGAAAATTCTTTTACTGCAGTAAACCCCTGTGACAAGTCAATCTTCTATGTCCTCGAAGTTTTAGTGCTCTAATACCATTTTTTATTTAAATTTCCTAGAAATTTATTTTATACCCAGAAAATTTGTCACCTAGTAAAACATTTTCTGAAAATTGCTGAAAATAAATACACTAGTATTTTAACTTCACAATTTTGACGCGGAATTAAAAACCGGAAATCAACCACAATAACAACAAAAAAATTCCCAACAAATTATCCTTAGCTTTTCTTTTACTCGGGAAAATTAGGGCACCTTTACCAAGGAAAATAACCCTTAAAGAATAAACAGAAAATAGAGTAATTTAAAACCTGGAAATAACACCTTGAAATTTCGGCCTATGGGAAAAATTCTACCATTGGATATTTTTAGCCCCTTCAAAACTCAGTTCTTCCTCTTGCAATTCGGCCTCCTCTATTCCACCTATACGGACCCTTGCACACTAAAGAAATCAACCTCTCTCTCCTAGGTTGTACAGCCCCTTGCACAAGCCTCCATTGGAACTCGGCCTTCTCTCTCTCCAAGATCTCGGTGCCTGAATTTTTTTTGCTGAAATATCCTTGTTGCACACTTTTCTTCTTCTCTTTAGTTTTGAGTCTCTCACTTCTCTTGAGAAAATCTCTCTCCCAATGAAATCGATGTCTACATCCTCCTCCTTAGGCTCAAACACTAGATCTCCTAAGTAATGGATGGCTAGGATTAAATCCTAAGCCTCACTTGAGATCAATGGTTGAGATTAGATCTAGATGACTTAAATAATTAAATTATTTATCCCTGGAAACTTAGCTCAATAGCCAACATTCATCAGTTAAATTAATCAATGTGTTTTTCCCAAATTAATTTAGGAAATAAACCATAATAATCACTTATTCCTCATGGGCAAGCACCTAAAGAGGATTTTGGAAATATTCTGCATGCTTGACACTTAGCCTATGTAGAAGCACCTATCCAAGCTATAATCATCAACGAAAGGTTCCAAAATAGATGGGGCACAAAACCCTAGAAGAGAGATATGCATGCATGCATACTTGCACTCTCTTCTAGTAGGTGCACTTTCCAAGGAATAGATCCTTCAGACACTTTGACAACACTAATCCTAAGGCCAAGAATAAATCTAGGGTTTAGGTTTAACTCAATTAAGGCATTGTGTATGAGTCCAAATTCATTGTACATTTATTTCTTCCTAGTCTATTAGGGATAAGGCAAGGGTATAGGTTTCATTCATTCATTCAACTATTCAAAGTAGAAAGTGATGGGTGAGGGGTATAGTTTGAAGCCTTCTATTTCTTGTTTTCAATAGTAATATACAAAGGTGCGATTTGAGTTTCAAATTAGTGAACTTGTTGCTACTTTCGTTAGTTTGTGTGTTTCAATTCCTAGTAAAAATTAGATTGCAATGTTGATAGACATTTCAGTTTATTGTTTTCCTAAGTAGGTAGGTTAGAAATCATAGCAGCACAATTACCATATGATGAAGTTTAAAAGGTACTTGGAGCAGTTGTTGTGACAATCACCCATGTGCAAATCTTGGCAGGCATGCTCCTCCCTTATATGGGATTTGTTAGATGTGGTTATTGGTTATATTAAATATTATTGGCATATATTTTATGGCATTGGCAACATACCAACAAACCATATTCTTCATTAAGTGTGGGACGGTGGGTCAAGCTTATTTATGGGTTTACCGTCCATAAAAATATTACTTCCTATTTAAAAAAAAGGTAGAGGAAAGGAAATTGAAGAAAGATTAGAGGAAAAAAATAAAGGAGAACAAAAGAAAGAAGGTGGAGAGGAGAAGATCAGATAAGATAATTACATTGTTGTCCTACAAATAACCACAAAAGTTAGTCAACGCAACTAGGATAGTACATCTAGTGCAAGTACAAAGTAGGAAGGCAAATCATCTCCTAGATCTATGCTAGTTGCATCAAAATATATTGAGATCTAAGAACAAGCTAGAAACTAGAAGCAAGTCCACTTGAGAGAGAGTATAAGATAAGGTACAATACACTAAAAACTAAAAATTAAAATCCCATAAGTTGAAAGTCTCAGCATTAATCAAAAGAGAGAGAGGATTTCAAGGTCTATTGGAGTTGGCTAGCAAGGATAAGTGAAGGGACCCTGTGAGGACGAGGTGTGAAAGGAAAAGGGGAGGGGACATGGAAAGAGGAGGGGAGAGAGGAAATAAACAAGGAGAAGAAACCAAGTGAAGTGTCGTAGCAATGGTTAGGGTTGTGGGAAAGGTCAGTGACAGGCCTCCAAACTCAGGTAAGTTTCAAGGCATCTTCCCTATTAATATAATTAGGATTCTTTTCGATTTTGAAACCCTAATTGGTCTTATGGAATAATGGTAGGTGCGAGCTAGCATTTTAGCTTAGTCAAAAAAGTATATGATGCTTTGCTTTTGTTAAATTTCAAATACCATCAAAATTTATTTTCTCACGGCAATTTATTTTATCCCCAACAATTTATTTATTTACACAAATAAACACTGAATTACCGAAAAATACAACCATTGGTATTTTTAACTTCTAGAAATAAATATATGCAATAAAATGTAAATCAAAGAGATCGATCACACATTACAAAAATAATTCACCCACAAGAAATCTTTGTCATATATTAATCTAGAAAATTTGGGTCTTTCGACCCACAGAGATACAAGGAGAAATACAATATCTAGAACCGGTAACTCAGTGCCCATAAAATGAATTCGGCCCAAGGAATGCGGCCTCTAGGAAATCAGCCTTTGGAAGAAATTGGCTTGGAGAAATCAGCCCAAATAATCAGCCAACAAAATCAACCTGCACCCACCTTGCATGCCATTACAGCGCACTAGGGAAAATTCGGCCCTCCAACAATTCATCTTTCTCCAGATCAAATCAACCTCCCTCCAACAACTCGGCCCTACAATCTCCTCCACTCGACCTCGTGGATTCGCCATCAATCACTCGCACTTCTCCTTCTCTACGCTCTAGTCCACTAAGCCACTCGCACTTCTCCTTCTCTACGCTCTAGTCCACTAAGCCACTCAAACTAATGAAAATCACTCTATCTCTCTCTAATGACTTGCTCACTTGAGTTTTGTGTGTCTTCACCTCTTTGCTAGGCTTTCTTTATATTCCTCATTAATTCCAAATCCCTAACCTGAATCTCAATTCTAGAATCATCTTGGAGATCAATGGTTGATATTATTTCTAAGTCACTTAAATAATTAAATTATTTATCCTTAGAAAATGACTTAATAGTCCACAATGATTAACTGAGTTAGACTTGGGAAAGAAGACATAAATCACTTACTCCACAAAACAAGCACCTAAAGAGGCAATAAATCATCTTTCACATGCTAAGACACCAAGCCTATGCAGAAGAGCTTCTGAAACTACCACTAGCTTCAACAATCCCTCCTAACAAGCAAGGGATTCTCCACCACCCCCAGCTTATCTCAGTACTTCACAAACTTCACTTTTACTAGAGGCTTAATGAGAACATCTACCACCTGCTCCTCTATAGAAATGTACTACAATCTCAAAGCACCTCTCTAGACATTGTCTCTGATGAAGTGATATCTGATCTCGATGTACTTGGACTGATCATGAAACACGGGATTTTCAGAGATCTTAATGTAACTTTGATTTTCATAGTGAATCATCGTTGACCCCATCTACAAATCAAATAGTCTTGTAAGCATCTTGCGAAGCCACATTGCCTCACAACTTGCCATACTCGTAGCCATGTCCTTAGCCTGTGTTGAACTAAGTGCCACTGGTTGTTGCTTCCTGCTGTACCTTGAGATCATGGCTGATCCCAAGCTGAAACAACATCCAGATGTGAATTTTATGTCCACTCACTTCCTACCTGATCAGAATCTGTGTACCCCTGCAACTCCACTCCTCCAGTTTTGACGTATCTCAATCCAAAATCTACCGTACCACGCAAGTATCTCAACACATGTTTTGCTACCACCCAATGAATCTATCTCGGCTCCACCATGAACTGGTTGAGTGTGTTCACAAAAAAACATATATTCGTCCTCGTGTTGACCAAATACATCAAGAAACCTATTAGTTGCATGTGTAGTGTGGGATCCACTAATTCACCTTTAGAAGCACTTAGCTTCTTTAGGTTAGTGATCATCAATGTAGACATAGGCCTACAATCCTCCATCCTGAACCTCCTCAAGATCTCAACTGCATACTTGCCCTATCTAAAGAAAATCTCTCCTGGCTACTGCCACACCTCCAATCCAAAGAAGTAGTGCATCAAGTTGATGTCCGTCATATCGAACTCCAAAGTAAGATCCTCCTTGCACATCCCTATGAGCTTCTCCAATCCTATCAAGAAGAGATCATCCACATAAACTACCAACATGAGCGACTCACCCTCAACAAGTAAATAATACAAGTTCGAATCTGCCTCACTCTTAATGAAGCCCATATCAAGAAGATATCCATCGATCCTAGCAGACCATGTGCACAAATCCTGCTTCAACCCATAAAGGACTTTCTTCAACTTGCATACATGGGAATATCTCACATACACCTCAAAGCCCTGAGGTTGCGCAATATACACCTCTTCCTCAATCACCTCGTTGAGGAAAGCAGTGTTCACATCCATCTGATGTATCCTCCACCCCATCTGTGAAGCAATGGACATAACTGCTCTAATGGATACATATCTGGTGACAAGTGTGAATGTCTCCTAGTAATCCACTTTGTCCTTCTGGGAGAATCCTCTCGCCACGAACCTTGCTTTATACTTCTCAATACTACCATCAGTTGCATGTTTGGACTTATAGATCCATCGAGAAGTGACCACAAACTTTCCCTTCGGTCTCGGCACTATATCCCATACATCATTGCTCATGATGGAGTTATACTTCTCTATCACGGCATCCCTCTAGACCTGCTCATCTATAGCCTCCTCAAAAGTGGAAGGCTTAGACTCATTGACTTTGCTCGACATTGACAAATAACTGAAAAATATGGTAGGTGGTCTAACTTAGCTAAAAGTGTTGTTGGGAACCTCCACATGCCCCTCAGCATCTCTCAAGGTCTGTCGGGCCCATCTCAACCTCCTCTTGGTTGAGCTCAAAGGAATATCCAACTCATCCTTCGGATCTGTTGACTGTGTGTTTGTTGTTGACTTTGTGTCTGTTGTTAGTGTTGTCGGTCCTTGTTCATCTTTAGGACCTTCTCGCTCCCGTTCCTCTATCACTATTGGTTTTGCCTCATAAGATCTCCTAAGGGTCCTTCCCTCATCAAATCTAACATCCCGACTCAAGATTACTTTCCTCTATCCTGGAATGTAGACTCAGTGGGCCTTTGAGACCTCACTACAGCCCAAAAATACACCCCTTTTTGACAAGGGCTCCAGCTTAGTCCTCTTCTTTGTGGGAATGTGGACATAAATTGGACTACCGAATATGCGCAAATGGCTCACATCCGATTTCACTCTAGTAAACAACTACTTAGGAGTCACGTCCTCCAATACCCTGTGAGGACTCTAGTTTTGCACATACATAGTTGTATTGCAGGCCTCCACCCACAAAAACATAGGCAAAGCCTGATCATATATCATTGCCTTCGCTGCCTCCATTATGGTCCTGTGCTTCCTCTCGACAACCCCATTCTGATGAGGGTTGTAAGGTATTGTTAGCTCCTCCTTAATTTTTGCTTCCCTACAAAAAACTTGGAACTCATTGGAGGTATACTTGCCCCCATTATCAGATCTTAGCACCTTAATCTTCTTCCCAATCTAGTTCTCGACAAGAGATTTGAACTCTTGAAACCAATCGAACACCTAGTCCTTAGTCTTCAGAAAGTAGATCCAAGTCTTCCTTAAATGATCATCTATGAATGTCGCAAAATATAAGGACCCTTTGATTGATGTCACGGACATAGGACCACAAATATCTGAATGCACAAAGTCTAGTACTCCCTTAGACCTGGTCTCACTGTGAGGATACGCAACTTTGGCCTGCCTGCCAAGTGCTCACCCTTTGCACATTACATCCTACTCCACCCTAATCTCTGGAAAACCAGTAACCATCCTCTGCAACATAAGGAGATCTTTGTAGTGTAGGTGTCCCATCATCCTATGCCAAATCTCGCTATCACTCTCATGTATGAGATCTTTCACCAATTGTCCACTCAACGGATAGAGATCCCTCTCCCTTCTTTCAATCACCCGCTTCTTGCTGAGATCAGTCCCTTTTGGTCCAACAACCACTTCACCTCCCATAAAACCTACCTCTAATCCTCTGTCTTTTATGGCCAAAACTGAAAGGAGATTTTTCTCCAACCCCAGTACATATAACAACTCGTTCACCTCCATGATGCCACCTGAGACCATCTGAAACTGATGCCACCTGAGTCCATCTAAAACTCAATACTCCCAGTGCCTTCTACTGCATACTTAGCCTTATCACCAAACTCCACATGTACATCCCTGGGCCCCCTAGTCATGTTGGTGTATACGTCTCGAGATCATGTCATATGACAAGATGCTCCACTGTCCACGAACCAAACACCTCTCATGACAGTTCTAGAAAGGCAAGACACTAAGGTGAAGTTTTTCTCAAACTTCTTTGCCATCTCTTGCATTGCGCAGTAGCTAGTATAGCAGTCCTCCCTTGCCCTTCTTGTTTGGACGCTGACTAGCAAAATGCCCAAACTTGTGACAAGCAAAGAATTTAACTTTGCTCATGTCCTTTTCCTTTTTGTTCTGTGAAGATCCTCCTCCACTCTGGTTCTGCTTGAACTTCGTTTTTCCCTATTTTGTTTGTGCAACAAGAGCAAGTTCATCTTTCTCCTCAACACCATTTCATTGTCCTCTAGTCAATGAGTTCTCCCATATCTCCCTCTTGATGAAGTCATCCCACAACCAACTCCAATCAGGAAGTTGTTGCCTAGCAAGGATCCCATCCACAAAGGTGGTTTAGTGCTTAACACAACCCTTCAAAGCAACTTTCACCAGCTCTGAATCACTCATAGTTTCCCCAACCGCTGCAAGCTCATCACCAACCTGCTGGATCCTCGTGAGGTAAGATGTCACGTTCTCATATTTGCTCATTTTGATGTTGTTTAATTTCTCCTGCAACACCATTTTTATGTTTTCATTTGAACTCTAAAAAACACTAGCTAGATCTACCCATATCTGACATCTGGTGTCCTTCCTTGCTATGTGAGGAATTATGTGATCCCTTGCACCATCCAAAATTATACACCTTGCTTTCATATTTTTCAAACTATCCTCCGCTGCAAGGTTTGGATATTAAGGAACCTGAATGTCTTTGTTTACAAGATCCCAGAGACCATTCATCTTCAGAATCATGGTAATTCGCTCCATTTGGGGACTGAAATTAGTGGCCCCATTCAACCTGTCTTCATATCACAAATTTCTCAATGATGCCATCTCCACAAATCAACCACGGCCACAAAACCTAGCTACAAAATTTTAAGAAAATAATTCTACTATCGTAAAAAGGAAACTCGTTGCAAACCCTCATGATCTCAAATCTCTCTCTCAGAGTCTTAGAATGCTTTGTACCATGTTAAATTTTCAATACCAACCAGATTTAATTTCTCATAGTAATTTATTTATTTACTCAAACATTGAATTACTGAAAAATAAAATCATTGGTATTTTTAACTTCTAGAAATAAATATATGTACCAGAATTTAAATCAGAGAGATCAATCACACATTGCAAAAATAATTCACCCACAACAATTCTCCATCATCTATTAATCTGAAAAACGTGGGTTTTTCGACCCACAGAGATGTTGAAAAGTAACTAGGTTCGGTCTTCATAATGACATGTAATTGTGATTTTATGTAATTAATGAAAATAAGAAAAATTAAATTATTATTATTATGCTTGTCTCATGGGTTTCATGAGCAAGGAATTTTATTTTAGTATGACTCCCATTGTGAGTCCTTAGGATTGGTCATAAAATCAATTTGATTCTATGTTATGTATGAAGGACTCTTCTTGGGCATATTACACTTATGTATGAGTCAATAGGATTGTCAAGTAGCCCTCCAAGACAAGTACAATACATCCATCTTCATGTCAGCTTCAAATGAACTAATTATCTCCTCCTAACAGTCATATTGGCTTACCTTCTTCAGGTTGGCTTATTTCAGTGGCAAACCACTATAAATAGAGTCATCCGAATTTCAGTTAGACATAGAAAATCTCGGACCAATTGCAGAGCTTATAGTGCTGATAACTGTGCGGATTACAGTGGAGATTACAGTGCAGATTACAATGAAGATTACAGTGCTACCACAGTGACATGATACCACAGTTTCGATGCCAACATACCACAATCTCGGTGCTAACAATGCTACCACAATCTCGGTGCAATCTTTGTTTCAGTGCCACCACAGTAAGAAGAGATCGTTGTCTCCTGTAATATCCCCAATGGGAAATAGACAGTAATACACAGAAATACAAACAAGCAACTATATAGAACAAAATGCCGGAACTAGAATATGGAGCAAGTACACATAAAATACCAGAACGCTAAGCCATTTTATTAATCTGAGAATACATATATAAAAGGAGAGGGAATTGCACAGTAATCATCTCACAAGGCAAGTGAAGAAAACCTTTCTGTATCAGAATATCAACACAGAGATATGGGTATCAGTCAGAGAAATCGCTCGTAGAAAGTCATGTCGCAATGTATCGGAACTAGGGGCTCATCTCTCACCTAATGAGTCAGTATCCAAAGGCTGCCGTACTCACCGGCCCGGGATAAAACCAAAAAACCATGAAGCAAATGCACCACCTCCGCAAAACCACCACCGAACTCTCCACAAAGAAAACGCCTTCTCCCCCAAGACAACGCAGGCTCAAGAAGAACGCCGGAAAAGGGCCAAATCCTCCCGCTAAACTCTCCTGTACCGAATCATCCCTCCAAGCGAAACAGGCCATCATCATCGACAATTCACCCACAAGTCAGCCAAGCCGCACCAACACCAACCGCCACCCCTCCTCCTGAAACTGCATCCTCCCTCCTGGACTGCGCAGTCACTCTATGAGGCCAGCTCCTCTGCAAAACGTCCACCAAAAATCTCCTGCAAATCAACTGTTGAAACTGAAGGAATACCTTGCCCGAGCAGGCACTCGAAGTCCCCCGGGGCCAAGGGCGAGATCTCCGACCGGAGACACTCAGTTCGCACTAAACAGTGCTGCAGACCGACTAAACAACCGGCGTGCTGAAGTAGACAGAAGTCTAGCTCACAATATCATCAACATATTAATAATGCCAAATGGAGTGAAACCCCCACCTTTTATAGTGCTAGCTCCCTCAAAACCCTAACTGCATCCTTGAGTTCCTCTTTTACCTGCGCAGTTGCCTTAGGAGCCTACGTGAGGCCTCTCTCATGTGTGTGTGGACCCCCAAGGCTTTCCCCTTTAAGTTACAACGTTCATCTACTAGGAAGCACTTTATTTTATTAAAGTGAGTTGACCCCCTCTTTCTCACTTTATTTATTAATTTAACTATAGGCGGCAAAAATATACAAAAATGAAATATTCCAATTAGCGGTGCTAATTAGGAATATTACAGTCTCCCCCGGCAGAACGTTGCTTGTCCTCAAGCAACTGAAGTGATGGATGCTGCAATATCTTCTCATCCTCCCAAGTGGCATCCTCATCCGGCAAGTTCTTCCACCTCACCAAAAACTCCCGGATCGTCCTGCTCCGCAGCTGCCTCTCCCTAGTATCAATAATAGCCTCCGGCTGCAACACCAGATGCCCCTCATCATCCGTGGGTGGTAGCTCCTCTGTGACTGTCACTTGCTGGCCCAGCGCCTTTTTTAGGCATGATACATGAAAGATATTATGAATCTTGCTGCCTTGGGGCAGCTCCAACTCATATGCAACCTGCCCGATCCTGCGTATCACCCTGTATGGCCCATAAAAGCGGGGCTTAAGCTTCTCCGCCCCCTTCTGCTTAAGCGAAGACTGTCGATATGGCTGTAGTCGTAGGTAGACCAAGTCCCCTACCTCAAAGTGTCTCTCCACCCGACCCTTATCAACATACAACTTCTGCTGATTCTGTGCTGTGGCTATGTTGTCCTTGAGAGCTCGGAGGATATCTTGGCTCTCTTGGATCCATATCTTGGCTCTCGGAGCCCTGCTAGCACCAAACATCACGTCCACAAAAGATAGGGGATGATATCCATACAAAGCATAGAAAGGTGACATACCAATGGACATATGATGCGTCGTGTTGTAGCAGTACTCGCCCAGATGCAGCCACTTCAGCCATGCCCTCTGCTGCCCACTGACGTAGTTACGCAAGTAGCCCTCCAGCCACTTGTTAACTATCTCTGTCTGCCCGTCCGTCTGGGGGTGATAACTAGTGCTCGGTGTCAACTCGGTCCCCACTAGTCGGAAGAGCTCCTGCCAGAATCCGCCCATGAAGCGGCTGTCCCTGTCGCTGACAATGGTCTTGGGTAGACCATGTAACCTGAAAATCTCCCTGAAGAACAGCTCAGCCACCTGCGCTGCTGTGTGGTGTGCGGATATGGCGAAAAAATGAGCATACTTCGTCAGTCGGTCAACGACGACAAAGATGCAGTCCTTGCCCTGTACCATGGGCAACCCCGTGATGAAGTCCATCGATATGCTCTCCCATTTCCCCTCTGGAATGGGAAGAGGCTGCAACAACCCTGCAGCATGGCTCATCTCTCCCTTGTTTCTCTGGCAAACATCGCACTCCCTGACATGCTGGAGTACGTCCTCCTTGAGGCCCTTCCATGAGAACCTCTCCCTGATGGCCCTGTAAGTCTTGGTGAACCCCTGATGGCCCGCCAATGGAGAATCGTGTGAAGCCTGGAGTATCTTCTTCTTGAGCCGAGATCCCTCAGTCAAGAAGATCCTGTCCCTGTAATAGATGATCTCGTCGACCACCCTGTACCTGTCATCTGCTACCTGCCCATCCAACACCTCACACGCAAATCTGTCCTTGGAGTACTCTACCAACAGTCGAGACCTCCAATCAGCGTCCAAGCTCATAAGAGATAACGTGGCCGGTCTACGGGAAAGGGCATCAGCTACCACGTTATTCTTGCCTTTGACGTACTCTATGTCAAAGTCATAGGCTTGGATCTTACCGATCCACTTCTGCTGCCTCTCCTGCAACTGCTTCTGCTCCAGAAAGTACCTGAGGCTGTTGTGATCTGATCTCACCCTGAATCTGCTGCCCACTAAATACTGCCGGTATTTGGCCAATGCATGCATGATGGCCAACATCTCTTTGTCGTATATGGAATACAACCTCTCATGCGGAAGGAGCTTCCGGCTCTCAAAAGCTATCGGGTGACCGCCCTGCATCAAAACTGCACCAATCCCCTCTCCTGATGCATCACACTCGAGGACAAATGGCTGTGTGAAATCTGGCAATGCCAGCACGGGGCAGCTGCTCATCACCTCCTTGAGCTTATCAAAAGCTCGTTGTGCTGTGTCCGACCAACTGAATGCCCCCTTCCTCGTCAAGTCTGTGAGGGGTGCAGCAAGCTGTGAGAAGCCCTTGACGAACTTCCTGTAGTATGTGCAAATGCCAATAAATCCCCAAAGCTTAGTCACGTTCCTCGGCTCTAGCCAATCTCTGATGGCCCTAATCTTCTCCTCGTGGACTCTCACCCTGTCCACTCCTATAATGTGCCCCAAGTACAACATCTCCGTCAAGCCGAACTCACACTTGGAGAGCTTGGCATAGAACTGCTACTCCTCCAAGATGCGTAAAACTGTCTCAATGTGCTGGAGATGCTCCTCCCAAGTCCTGCTATATATAAGTATGTCATCAAAGAAGACCAGCACAAACTTCCTCAGATGACCCCTGAAATGTGGTTCATGCACGACTGAAAGGTAGTGGGTGCATTGTTCAGCCCAAAAGGCATGACCAGAAAATCGAAGTGCCCATAATGACACCTGAAGGCGGTCTTGGGAATGTCCTGTTCCCTCATGCATATCTGATGGTACCCAAATCTCAAGTCAATCTTTGAGAAGAACCGTGCTCCTCTCAACTCATCCATCAGTTCATCGATCCTGGGAATCGGGTACCTGTTCTTCAGGGTCTTCTTATTCAGAGCCCTGTAGTCAATGCACATCTGCAGTGTGCCATCCTTCTTCTTCACCAATACCACGGAAGAAGCAAAAGGACTCGTGCTCAGCCGAATGTGACCAAGGGCCAGCAGCTCCTGAATAGCATGCTCTATCTCATCTCGATAAGCCTTGGGATGCCTATACGGTGTGGTGATCACTGCCTGTATCCCCTGCTCAAGCTCAATAGTATGCTCAAACCCCCGATTTGGTGGCTTCCCTGGTGGAATATCCCCAAATACTGCGGCATACCTGTCGAGAATAGACTGTAGCTCAGGATGCACTGTCTGACCTGTATCCACTGCCTCTGAAGCTCGCAACTCTACGACCCACTCTATGTCTCCCTTGCGGAAGGTTGCCTCCATCCTGTGTGCCGACACTGTCTGAGGCGGGTATGTGTGCTGTCCTCGTATCTTCTCGTGCCTCCCTGTCTTGGGATCATCCCACTCCATCTCTAGGGCCTTCTAATCTGTCGTGACCTTCCCCAGAGTAATGAGCCACTGAACACCCAATATCATGTTGGTGTCCGGAATATCCACCACAAAGAAATGATCTGTCAATGTATAAGTGCCCATCGTCACTGATAACTCTGGGACATACCGAGCACATACCATAGTCTGATCTCCTGGGACCAAGACGGAAAATCCATCAAAACCCTCAGTCTGTATGCCTCTCCGCTCAACCATCTGTGCATCAATAAAGTTGTGGGTGGCCCCACTATCAACCAAGACTGAGACCCGCTGTCCGCGTACTGTCCCCCGTACGCGCAGCGTCAAGTACTTGGGAACTCCCCGCAATGTGGCTAGAGCTCCTCCAGTAGGTGCAAATGATGCCCCACCTGCTGCGGGTGGTGGAGGTGGTAAGGTACCCGGCGCCGCATAACAATCTCCTGCCTCCACGTCATCCCCCTCATCCTCTTCCCCGCTGCTCTCGGAGAAGACCTCAATGAAATGTGCTTTCCCTGCAGCACACCTATGTCCCGGTGCCCATGGCTCCTGGCAAGTGAAGCACAACCGCTTCCTCGTCAGCTCTCTCCTGGCCTCATCATCAAACTGCCCTCGCCCAGGATTTGCCTTGGGAGGCGGAATCCTCGTGTCCTTCCCCTTAGGCTGGAAGGCCTGTCTCTGGGGATAAGGTGTCCGAGTCCTGGGTAAGACATCCTGTAAATCCCGAGTCCTACTGATGGCATCCTGAAGGGTAGCTGGTCTAGTCGACCGGACTAGGCCACGAAGTGGCTCTGACAACCCCTCCACAAACATGTAAACCATCCGAGCCGCAGATAAATCAGGTACCATCACCGAAACCCGCAAGAAATCTGAAATGTAAGTCTCTATGCTCCCAGTCTGTTTGAGCTTTGTCAGCTCAACAAAGTGCTGCTCCGGATCCCTCCTGTCAAAACGCTCTATCACCCTCCTGGTAAACTCGGCATATGTCGTCACCGTAGAATGTCCAAGTGTCGTCATCCCATGAAACCACCAGTCCTGGGCCTCACCATCCAGATGTAATGTTGCCACCTTAATGGCCTCTGACTGCGACATCTGGTTAAGCTGGAAATAGATGTCCAACTTCTCCACCCAAGACTTTGCCGAACTGTTTGATGAGCCATCAAACGTGGGCAAATGAAATCTGCTAGCTGCGCGGTGGTCATCACGATGGTGCCTGTGCCCTCTGTGATGATCACGGGGTCTAATGTCATGCTGGACCTGGACAAAGTCTCTGAATGTGATAGAATCTCGGAACGCCGGCCCGTACGCCTGGTACTCTGCAAAAAAGTCACCCATCTGACCCGGCTCCAGCTCTCGCTGTGCTGCTGCTGCCCCTGCGTCCTCTGCCAGGAAGGTAGGCATGGTGGATCGCGTGGGTGCTGGAATATCCCTCGTGCACCCCTCTGTACTCCTGCCCTTGCGTCCTCTGCCAAGAATGTGGGCATAGTGGATCGCGTGGGTGCATGCGATGCCACGATGGGGATAGCATCATGCACTGGCACGTGGTGGGACATACCCGATTCCTCACCGACCTGGAAACCCCTGGGAGGTTCCCTCTGCCTGACCTCTAATGTCGTGAGTCTCTGTGTCATCTCCTGCATGTGTTGGAGGAGTGTCTCCCATCTCCTCGAACCCTCCTCATCTGCCATAGGGCCCTGCTGCTTTGCGTCCCTCGCAGGCTGCTCCTGCTCTGAATCTGTCTCAGGCGGCTCCTGATCGGAATCCGTCACAGGTTCCCCCTCTCTGAAGGGGTTCTCCCACCTACTCTCAACGTCTCTGTGTCTCCTCTGATCAATGTAGGGTTTATCCCCGGGCGTCATAGACTGCTAGCTCCACAGTCGAGCGTAACCAGATGGAGGATACCACCGAATATCCTCTACCGGGGAAATAGACAAGAATACACGTAAATACAAACAAGCAACCAGGAACAAAATGCCTAACCAGAATAAGGAGGCACACATAGAATACCAGAACGCTAAGCCATTTTATTAATCTGAGAATACATATATGGGTACAAGAGATAATCAGAATAAGTGCACCTATCCTTGCACAAGGCAAGTGAAGAACCCTCTCAGAATAGGAAATGGCTACAATAGAGACTGCGTCCTAGCTGCTGGAGAAATCTGCCGTAGAAAGCTGCTGCTGCAATGTACTGGAACTAGGGGCTGATCCCCTCACCGAAATGAGCTGAAAATCGGAAGGCTACCTGTACTCACTGCTCCGGACAAAACCCAGAAACCATGAAGCAAATGCACCACCTCCGCAAAACCACCACTGAAACCCTCCACAAAGAAAACGCTGTCTCTCCTAGCACAGTGCAAAGGCTCAAGAAGAACGCTGGAAAAGGGCCACAAATCCTCCTGCTAAACTCTCCAGCTGAATCAATAATCCCTCCAAGCTGAAAAACGCTGAGGCTACCACGAAAATCACCCACAACAGCGCTGCACCAACACCAACTGCGTCCTCCCTCCTGAACTGCGTCCTCCCTCTTGGACTACGCAGTCACTCTATGAGGCCAACTACTCTGCAAAACGTCCACCAAAAATCTCCTGCAAATCAACTGCTGAAACTGAAGGAATACCTTGCCCGAGCAGGCACTCGAAGTCCCCCGGGGCCAAGGGCGAGATCTCCGACCAAAGACACTCAGTTCGCACTAAACAGTGCTGCAGACCGACTAAACAACCAGCGTGCTGAAGTAGACAGAAGTCTAGCTCACAATATCATCAACATATCAATAATGCCAAATGGAGTGAAACCCCCACCTTTTATAGTGCTAGCTCCCTCAAAACCCTAACTGCGTCCTGGAGTTCCTCTTTGACCTGCGCAGTTTGCCTTAGGAGCCTACGTGAGGCCTCTCTCATGTGTGTGTGGACCCCCAAGGCTTTCCCCTTTAAGTTACAACGTTCATCTACTAGGAAGCACTTTATTTCATTAAAGTGAGTTGACCCCTCTTTCTCACTTTATTTATTAATTTAACTATAGGCGGCAAAACTATACAAAAATGAAATATTCCAATTAGCGGTGCTAATTAGGAATATTACATCTCCACTGTAAGGTTTTGTTGTCATCACAGTAAGAAGGATTCGGTATAACTACAGTGAGAAGGTCTTTTTGTCATCAAAGAAGGATTTTGTATAACTACAATGAGAAGGTCTCGTTGTCATCACGGTAAGGACTCAGTGTCACCATAGAAATGAGATCTCGGTGGTGATAATGTCTTGGTGCTAAGAAGGTCGAAGGGGAAGAGGAGTCGAGAAGAGGAAAGGAGAAAAAGATTGATTGTCAAGAGAACTTGCGTCTTGGTCTTGGAGTGCAAATAGGTCAAGGGTCGTGGTCTTGGTATTCGTCAATTTGAATCTCTACAAGAAGAATTTGTTGGGTTTTTCCTCTCAAAGAGTGAGAGGTTTTGGCCCTGGCTGAAAGCCTATATTCAATGTCTCTTGTCTCTTTATGGTTTATGCATTGGTAGTTGTTTGATGAAGAAGAACACTAATAATCTAAGTAAAAAAAGATCCTAATCTAAAGTAAAAAGCACTCACAAGCAGTCACTTATTGAAGAGAAATCACTTAATAGCTATGCCCTAGATTTCTCAACATGGTATCAGAGCTAAGGTGACTAAGTCAAGGTAGGCATCTTGTCAAGGGACACTCAAGGATCAAATCTCAAGGAAGGCATCAAAGCGAAGATCATCTTGAAGTCAAAAGAAGCATCATAACCCTAGATCAAAGAAGTCTACAAAGAAGTATTGGGATCATCATCCAGAAGGAGAAGGCCAAAATCCTACATCTACTCAAGTTAAAGTGTTTTGAAGACTACTCATCTAAAGGAAGCTAGATCAAAAGGTAGTGTCATCTCTATGATCAAGGATCATTCTTGAAGAAAACTACCTTCATCAAGGAGAAGTTTTCTATCCTCTATATCATCATCAACATCAAGGAAGCAACAAGAAGAAGGAGCATCCTATCAAGTAAGTAAATTTATGTCCACATCTAACTCTGTCACAATGTCTTTTTGCAAGGAAAGCAACAAATTGGTTGGGGCTTAAAACTATCTCGCATGGAAGAAAAGGACAGACTTGAATCTCATTGAAAATGACTCAATGAGGTTATGGAACATGTCAAAGGATCTATCACCAAACCAGGAGAAGAAGATGCTCAAGCTCTTGCCAAGTATATGAAAGGGGAAGCTAGGGCTCAAAGGCCTCTCATAGAATCCATCAAGGATTCCCTCATCCCATATGTGTCTAGATTCTAAACTCAAAACTTCAAAAGAAATCTATGACAAACTAGTAGAGCTATATTCTGTAAGCATTGCTGGAGAAGTCATATCATTAAGGCAAGAACTCTACAATTTGAAGATGTCTAAGGAAGATGGAATAGCTTCATATTTTATGAGGATATTTGAGATCTAAGATCAACTTCAAGAACTGGGAGAAGTCATGTCTAATAGTGAAATGACTACAATGGTATTAAATGCACTACCGGAGAAGTGGGGTAACTTTACTTCAATCATTTATGGGAAGAAAGAAGCTACTCCATTCCAAGATATATGGTCACTATACAAGATTGAAGAATCTAGGCTAAAGGCTAAAGCTGATGTGGGAACAGGTGAGCAAAATCAAGCTTATGTTGCAATAACAAGAAGAAAGGGAAAGTTTGGAAACTCTGGTTCTTGGAAAAGGAAAAGGGACATGTCTAAAATTCAATGCTATGGGTGTCAGGAATATGGACACTACAAAAGGGATTGTACTAAGATCAAGAAGGACAACAAAAGAGGAAGAGAAGAAGCACATATCGCCATAGAAGTAGAGGAAGTTGAAAAGAAGTCCACGAAAGAGGAAGTAAAAGATCTCTATTACTAAGATAGTCTTCCTCACCTAAGTTCTTTTCAAATTCCTAAGTCTTTTGTTTTAAGATATGTCTATCATGATTCACTAAATGGGATGCATCAAGGCATCATAGAAGCTTTGAAGCAAGAGCTCGGGACATCATCATAGAAAAGCATGAAAGATGGTTAGAATCTATGAAGTCAAGGATATAGTTCTTGGGAATCTCATTGGGAACATAAGTGGCAAGGTCATCTAGTACTAGGTCAATCATACGTTTGTCAAAAGGAAACATCTGTTGACAAGGATACTTTAGATCCTCAAGATTCTCTAATGGAATCTTCATTGAAAGGTTCACCGATCATGAGGAAAAGCAAGTGTTTCATCAAAAATCCCAATCTTGTGGAATTCATGGGATGATGGTATGATGACATAAAGGTGAAGCAGATCAAGGGATTGAATCTCTTTCAATCAAGTAAGTTGTTGCAAGAAGTCTGGATGACCTAAAGGAAAAATGAGATATGTATGCTTACATTTGTTTTTGTGGAAGTCATGGCATATGGTTGCAGGTGACACGGATCAATGCTCTATCTTGAGCGCATAATCAAAAGAAAGAATCTCCTCCCTCAAAGGAATGCAGGAATGCGTGCCTGCATATATCTTTGGGAGATGTGTCGATATGTATGCAGCACGGTGATGTGAACTAGAAGATTTCATGATGAAATACCATCACAAAGGTAATGTTGATTTTAATGTTCATTCCTTTATTTTATATCTGGATAGGTTTATACAGAGCTGCCAAGGGAAGATCTATGGATGTCTTCCACCACCGATGCACATGTAGTAGAATGAAACATCCTTAAGTAAACATGGCATGAAGGAAGGCCAGATATGGACTAATGGATCACTATCTGATGATATGGCTGACTCGTGGATGAAAGTGATGGATGGTCAGTGTCCTATGTAGAAGTCTCAAACATGAAGACTCCTAGATAAAAGAAGTTCATGACATCGTGAGGAGGAGTTCTTCAAGCAGTTGGTTGTCCCATCATCTCCACCTGAGAAGCTGTTGTAGGTCCCTAATTATGAGGGAGCCTAGAAACAAGTTTCTTACTTGGAAGAAACTTGGAAATTCCTAAGCCAAGAGGGAGCTTAGGTACATTCCTTCTATAGGAATGAGTACATTCCTTTATTGGAATAGATATGTCCTCCCTAAATAAGAGGGAGAGATAGACACATCATTGTTGTCTTCACTGTGGAAGACAAAATGGAGGATTGGGTAAACATCTGGCATCCGATGCTCTTTGAGGAAGTATTAGGGCATCCAAGATAAGAGCAGCCGAGGATCAATATTCTTTGAGGACTAGGAATCCAAGATAAGAATAGTCCTAGTGGAACACACCCTGAGAACCCAGGTGGGGTATGTTCCAAGAGAGACAATGATGAGGGTGTCTATACATCATTGGTCTCGCCAGCATTGTGCTCAGATCTCGTGGAGAGATAGAGTTGTTAGTCAAGGCCTTGCTATGTGACAATGTTGGCTGATATGATTCTATACAGATGTGTTACCAATTTGATTCTTCTTATGAGAAATTCTTCATATTGAGAATGACCAAGTACCATTATGAATACCTCCCTAGTTTAGAGGCAGTGTTGAAAAGTAACTAGGTTCGGTCTTCATAATGACATGTAATTGTGATTTAATGTAATTGATGAAAATAAGAAAAATAAAATTATTATTATTATGCTTGTCTCATGGGTTTCATGAGCAAGGAATTTTATTTTAGTATGATTCCCATTGTGAGTACTTAGGATTGGTCATAAAATCAATTTGAGTCTATGTCATGTATGAAGGACCCTTCTTGGGCATATTACACTTATGTATGAGTCAATAGGATTGTCAAGTAGCCCCCAAGACAAGCACAATACATCCCTCTTCAATTCAGCTTTAAATGAGTTAATTATCTCCTCCTAACAGTCATGTCGACTTACCTTCTTCAGGTCAGCTTATTTCAGTGGCAAACCATTATAAATAGAGCCATCCGAATTTCAGTTAAACATAGAAATCTTGGACCAATTGCAAAGCTTATAGTGCAGATTATAGTGGAGATTATACACAAAGTTAGAGTGGAGATTACAGTGCTACCACAGTGACATGATACCACAGTTTCCGTGCCAACATACCACATTCTCGGTGCTAACAGTGCTACCACAGTCTCGGTGCAATCTTTGTTTCAATGCCACCACAGAAAGAAGAGATCTTTGTCTCCACAGTAAGGTTTTTTTGTCATCACAGTAAGAAGGATTCAGTATAACTATAGTGAGAAGGTCTTGTTGTCATCACAGTAAGAAGGATTCAGTATAACTATAGTGAGAAAGTCTCGTTGTCATCACAGAAAGGACTCGGTGCCACCACAAAAATCAGATCTCGATGGTGATAATGTCTGGGTGCTAAGAAGGTCGAAGTGGAAGAGGAGTCGAGAAGAGGAAAGGAGAAAAAGATTCACTGTCAATAGAACTTGTGTCTTGGTCTTGGAGTGGCAAATAAGCTAAGGGTCGTGGTCTTGGTATTCGTCAATTGGAATCTCTATAAGAAGAATTTGTTCGGTTTTTTCCTCTCAAAGAGTGAGAGGTTTTGGCCCTGGTTGATAGCCTATATTCCGTGTCTCTTATCTATTTATGGTTTATGCATTGGTAGTTGTTTGATGAAGAAAAACACTAATAATCTAAGTAAAAGAAGATCTTAATCTAAAAAAGTAAAAATCACTCACAAGCAGTTACTAATTGAAGAGAAATCACTTAATAGCTATGCCTTAGATTTCTCAACAAGAGATACAAGGAGAGAAATACAATATCCAGAAACTAAGCTCCCACAGAACGAATTCGGCCCAACGAATTCAACCTCCAGAAGAAATCGGCCTAGAGAAATCAATCCAAATAATCAACTAGCAAAATCGACATGTGCCCTCCTTGAATGCCACTACTGCATACTAGCGAAACCTTGGCCCTACAATCTCCTCCACTCAGCCTCCTGGATTCGCCCTCAATTCACTCGGGCTTCTCCTTCTCTGCGCTCCAGTCCACTAAGCTACTCACACTAGAGAAAATCGCTCTCTCTAAGATGACTCGCTCACTTAAGTTTTGTGTGTCTTCACCTCTTCGACAGGTTTCTTTATAATATTCATTAAGCCCAAATCCCTAACCCCAATCTCCCTTCTAGAATCATCTTGGAGATCAATGGTTGAGATTATATCTAAGTAACTTAAATAATTAAATTATTTATCCTTAGAAAATGACTTAATAGTGCACAGTAATTAATTGAATTTAATTATTGTACTTTTCCTAAGTTAGACTTAGGAAAGAAGACATACATCACTTACTCCACCAAGCAAGCACCTAAAGAGGCAATAAATCATCTTCCGCGTTATGACACCAAGCCTATGCAGAAGACCTTCCGAAACTACCACTAGCTTCAACAGTTTTGCGGGAATGCTCAACTATGGCAAATTTGGAAATACAACATCATTTAGTATCGACAATGTATTCTTTAGATGGGGGTTGAATGGACAAAATGTAAGCTACCCCAAATAAACAGAAAACAACATGTTGTTGGACAGGATCAATTCTATCTTTGACAGATTTGAAACAATTTCTTAAAGGTTCAATGAGGCTTGAATACAATTTTAATGTTTCTTTATTAAGCATTTTGATAATTTTGTCAATGGTACCTTGAATAAAGGAAGATAAGATTGCCAATTACAGTTTATGAGTCAATTGGGAGGGCTTTGGGATGGCAAGATTTGTGATACCTTTGTTGATTTTGTTCTTGAAGTGACCATTACTATATAGGACTCCTCTAAGATGGGATTTTTTCTTGTTCAAGGTGATTTTGGTTTAAGATGTAGAGAGCTCAAGTGACTAAAGAGTTAAGGATATTTGATTTGGGGCCAAATGGCGGTGAGAATTAGTATTGAGGTATTTGTCCATATGGTTTTTCTTTATGTAGCCTTGGTCGTAAAGGGAGTCATCATTTTGGTAACAAAACATTGAGGAAAGGAAGGCATTGCTATTTAAGTGGGTGGGAAATTGATCAATTTTTTCACAGCCATGAGGCTAAAGAACAAGGGTATCATCAACAAAGTATTTCTAATATTTGGGTTTTAGAGGAGCACATACAAGGGTTATTTTTTCAAAGTGTTCCATGAAAAAGGTTATCAATGATAAGGGATAATGGGGATCCCATGGAAATGCTTTCAGTTTGTTCATAGAAAACTCCATCGAAACTTAATAGAGTGGATTCAAGACAGAATTTTACCAGCTTGATAATGTTAGGGCTAACTAATTTAAATACTAGATTGGTGGCTTTTTTATTGTATCTTTCCTCATTCAAAGCTCTTCATTTGGAAAAGCAGTGTGGCTCCTTGTCTATTCTGGGCATAGCAGTGTATTACCCATTTTGAAATTATTAATCGGGTTAATTAACAAAGATAGTAAGTTAATAAGTGGACAAACCCACTCCCTATATAGTGGAAACTCTCCCCCAAATCCAGCAAGTATTTTTACATGTGTCATAGTTCCACCTAATTGATGCCTTCGAAAATAGAAATTTTCCCTTAAGGCTTTAAGAGGACCAATCACCAAAATTTCAAAAAAACGAGTGGAACAGGGCAAAATTTTCCCATGCCAAAAAAACGAACTCACCATAAAGGTTGAGTTTGTCCATTTATTAACTCAATGATTTTCATATAAATTGTTAATTTTTCTTAGGGCTACATTGTTCTTTACTTTGATAATTGCATTTCATTATTTCCATCTTAAATTCACCCCATAATATCATAACATTATTTAGATTTACATCATTATTCAACAACATATGCAACTATGTAGAAAGAACAATATCATCATCAATGCAGCGGAACATAAAGGAACAATAGAAGAAAAGCATTCACACAAAGACACCGGGATTGGTCGGATACCAGGGCAAAACCCACTATGGGGAAAACCCTTTCAAATTCTTCTTCTTATTAGATTGTCATTGAATGATTCAGCAAAGAGAGAGTACAATGCTTCATATCTTTCATCATCAACCTAGCCAGCAAAATCAACTCGACAATATCCATGAGATGAATTTGTTAATTTTTGCAACTAGGATCAAATTCCACTTTGGACAACTCAGATGGTCGAGGTTATAATTACATTAGATTCCTCTTTTCGAGAGGACCAAAAGCGACCTATAGTGTAATACCCCCTTTTTTGGTGTTCCTTATGACATGGTTAGGATGGACTCTCAGGGTTGGGGGCAGATGGGTCACAGGTGCAGGTTGGTATCATTAGCAGACCCACGGGATTTATGGAGGAATTTTGAGGAGATCCTATGAGGACCAGTGGCATTCGCTTGGTATATTTGATCATCCACACAGTTTTCCTTTCGTTTTGGTGCATTCCAACAACTTTCAGAAAACTGAGTTATTTTTGGGCTTAACCCAGTTAATTACGCTCATGGTGGCATTTCGGGAGGGATACATGATAGAACACCTTACTGTAATAGCTCGTTGGAACCGGAATGAGAATACTTACATTATGGGATGGTTGGACATGAGTTTAAGTGACCTGAGGAGACATGGTGGTCGAATTACTCTTTTCTTGCATTAAAAATAATATTTTAATTGGAAAAGAAGAGGGAAAAGTGCTCCATGATTAAAATAATAATAAAATAGAAAGCTCTAGAGTGGTCCATGAGATCTAAGAAGAAGAGGAGGCCATTGGGGGATATCTTGGATTTGATATTAATTCTTGTATGAGAGGTTAAGAACTCGGCTCTCTACTTCATGGGTAGCCCCAGGACAAAAACCCTCATGTGTGCTAATGGGTTTTGGACGAAAACCCAATACTCTTGAGGTGGTTTCACTCAGAAATCTCATAATGCTTCAGTGGAGTTTGGAGAGATCAGTTTTGTCGTAGCCAGTTTCCAGCAGTCTTCTCACTGAGCCATCTACATCATTGCCAGAGCCATTCATTAGTTGGGCCAAAGATCTTTTTTTGGGTTTTGCTCCGCTTGCTTGGCAAGCTCAAGTTCCACTATTCCTTCATGTTGATGTACTATTTCCCGTGGATTAATAAAATGGCTCAGTGATTTTATCAGCATCCATTGTGTATTATTTGTTGGTTGTGTGTCTATTTACGTTTATTTTGTTGTTCAAGTTTATTTCTGGTATCTACTGTCCAAATTTCCATTTGGAATATTCCATATAGATTGCCCCAATCGATGAAGCGAAAGTTAGATTTTGAATTATTTTATTTATTAAAATGAAATGGAATGGGTCGACCTAAGCACATGTGGATTTAGTCAAGTCAGCCTCAACCCAAAGCGGACTCTCACGAAAGTTATAAATAGAAGTGATCTCAAGCTCATTCTCACACATTTTGCTCAAGTGATTTTCTTCTTGTATTCTTTGTCTTGGTTCGTCTATTCGGTTTTGGCTCGCACTGGTTCGACGGAAAAAGTTCGCGCAGGGTCCGAAATCACAGGCGAGAACCTCGCTCTGATCTACGGCTTTTGGGCCATAGCCACAAGCACAGAACTAGCAAAATCGAGCTCTAGCCGCAGGCACAGAACTAGCGAAACCGAGCTCTAGCCGCAGGCATAGAGTGGCAAGGTAGCAGCCAGGGTGCCATAGCCGCAAGCACATCATGGCAAGGTAGCAGCTAGGGCTCTAGGACCATATCAGGTTGATCCGGGCTGTAGCTGCAGGCACAGAATGTCCTGCCTATGGCCAAGGAGCTATAGCTATGGGCACAACATCTTGTGGGTGCGGCTAAGGGTTTTCTGAGAAGATCTTAGCTAGATCAACTCCATTTGCTCGTGCAGTGCTTCCAGACATCATCCGTTTAGTCACAGATGCTCGCGATCATTCTTTTATAGCATCCTGGATTCAGATCTAGGATTTGATAGTTGATATCAGTTGGCTTCAGCGATCTATTGGATCTGTGTTTCTTGATGTTGTAGATTTGTTCTATATATATTTCCATTGCATATCTATTGGGCTCATTGTACTCTTTGCTGAAAACTTTTTATGACGATCTATTGAAGAAGAAGATTTGAAAGGGTTTCCCCCTTGTGGGGTTTTTCATTGGTCTTGAACCAATTTGTTGTCTCTTATGGTTGTGTTGTTGTCATCTTTATCAATGCATATATTGTTCTATCTTCAATTACAGTTTATGATTGATTACACTGCTAATAATTGGATGCATTGTTTATGAAGAAGTAGTTTGGGCTAAAGTCATTGATACAGCATAGAACAATATGAAAATTTAACATGGTTTCAGAGCTGAGGGGAAGGGCAAGCCCAGAGGAAGACAAGCATTGAAGCCCTTATTATCAGAAAGCATATCTATAAACCAAGGTCAAGATGACTTCCTCTACCTTCAAGGAGCATGAAAAGTTGGGTGATGCATCAAACTTTGTTGCATGGAAAGTCGTATAGAAAATCATACCTGACAACAATGATGTGTTGGAATACATCCAAGGAAGGATGCTCGAGCCTCCAGAAAAATGCTTTCACTTCTATCAAGAACAGGTACAAGAAAGGTGAGTCCAAAGCAAAGCCGATGGTTTACAAGATCACTTACTTGCATATGCTGGGAATTTAAGAAAGTCTAAAGACATGTATGACAAGATAGTCGACATGTATGAAATCAACAATCTAAATGAGATCATCACCTTAAAAGATCAACTCAAGGAAACGAAAATGAACAAAGGTGAGGTTGTGACTCTTAGAGGTCTCCCTCCTGTTTGGGAAACCTTTATTACTACAATCAACAACAGCAATGTCCTCCCATCATTTGATGAAATGGTTGGGAAGCTTACTCAAGAAGAATCAAGAATGATAGCAAGAGGTAGAATTCAGAAGAATGAAAAGGGAGAGCCCGTTGCATACATCGCTCATTAAAAAAAAAAGGCAAAAGGAGGTCCTTCAAGGAAGCCTCCTTCTCCAAGTACAAAAGGAAGGAATGACAGATCAATATCCCATATTGAATTCTATAACTGCCACAAGAAAGGTCATTATGTACGTGATTGTCCCGAGAAAATAAATAGGCCACAATACAACACAGGAAGCAACAACAATATTAAAAGAAGAAGAGACAATCAAAGGAACAATCGCGACAGAAGATATGAAAGGAGAAGAAGAGATTCTTCAAGCAAACATGAAGAAGAACATCCTCTTCAAAAGAAGTCCAGGGCTCCCGGATATGAAAGTAATGTTGTGAATAAATTTGAATATGTTCTCATTTATGCACTTACTAGTTCTTCTCCACCAGATTCGTGGGATAGGTGGTTGGTTGATAGTGGGGCCACTCATCACTTCTCTGGTTACAAGGAAGTCTCTCTAATCTAGTAGAGAGGGAGACTAAATTGAAAATCATTCTTGGAGATAACTCCACTCATCCCGTCAAAAGGATTTGGATCCATTAAATTTCTGTTGAATTCTGGGGAATCAGTATTTGCTCCATGATGTTATGTATGTACCAGGTCTAATGAAAAATTTGATATCCATATCCGCATTGGAAGATAAAGGGATGAGGGTTGCCTTCATCAATGAAAAAATTTTGACTTGGTCTGCTGATGCACCTATGAAAGATGCATTCACATTAGGTCTGAGATCTGAAGGTCTCTATAAACTTTAAAGTCACCGAAAGGCCACTTCTAGCATTGGTTCATAACACCAATCATTTGAGTGAATTGTGGCACCGCAAACTAGCTCATTTACACTCTGATGCTCTTCCGAAATTGAAGAACTTGGTCTCGGGTATTCCCGATGTTCAAGCTCATCATGATGGTGTTTGTCCAAGTTATGCGAGTGGAAAGAAAACAAGGGGACCATTCCCCTCTAGTAAGAACAAGACAACTGACATCCTCCATCTCATTCATTCAGATATATGTGATCTGATGCATGTGCATTCTATTGGTGGTCATCTCTACTACATCACCTCCATTGACGACTTCTCAAGAAAGACATGGATATACTGCCTTAAGCACAAGGATGAAGCCTTTGAAAAATACCAGGAATTCAAAGCCTTGATCGAAAATCAATCAGGGAAAAGAATAAAAATTTTCAAGTCCGACAATGGAGGGGAATACATGTCAAAAAAATTAATAGTATTCTACAAGAAAGAAGGGATCAAGAAGGAAACTATTGTGCCATATACACCTAAACAGAATGGCTTAGCTAAAAGGAAGAACTGGTCTATATTGGAAGTTGCTCGTGCCATGCTTCATGATCAAAAGGTACCAAGTTTTTGTGGGCTAAAGCCACACATGTTGTTGTATATGTTCAAAATCGGGTGCTTCATCAAGCATGAGAAAACAAAACCCCCCGAAGAAATATTCAAAGGTGCCAAGCCTGACATTAGCCATCTTCGTATATTTGGATGCCCTGTATACTTTCATGTGTCGAAGGTATGTTTGTGGGTTATTGTGAAAACTCTAAGCCATACAAAATATATATTCCTAGTCAAAGGAAGGTCGAAATTAGCAGGGATGTAACTTTCGATGAAAATGCAGCTCTTGGTAAAGCAAGAGACCTTCCTTCGCCTCCTCCTCCCAAGGAAGAAAATGATGACTGGGATATTCTAGATGGTCCTTCTATGCCTGATTCAGATGATATTGAGGTTCCCATGGAGCCTATGGATCCCTTAAATTCACCTCCCAGTAATCCTCCTACCAAGAAGAGACCACTTTGGCTTCATGACACTCTACAGGATAATGAAAGGAATATTCCCATTCACAGATCATTTAGAGAAAGGAAGCAATCATGCAAGTATCAGGGATATGTAGTTGCCATGAGTATTATGATTCAAGCGTAACCATCCTCATTCGAAGAAGCAGTCAAAGAACAAATTTGGAAGGATGTTATGGCCGAAGAATATGAATCTATTGTGAAAAACGATGTATGGGATGTTGTGTCGAGACCGTATGGGAAGTCTGATGTGACTTCAAAATGAATATTCAAGATCAAAAATGGAATCGATGGCAGCATTGAGAAATACAAAGCAAGGTTTGTAGCTCGAGGCTTCTCTCAGAAAGAGGTAGAAGATTATGATAACAAATTTGCTCCTGTGGCTCGATACACAACCATCTATTCGATAGCTGCCCTTGTTGCTAGTCAAGGATGGACCCTTCATCAGATGGATGTAAGACCGCTTTCCTTCATGGCATGTTACAGGAAGAAATATATGTTAAACAACCACAAGGATTTGAAGTGGAAGATCGCAGAGCACATGTTTGCCGGTTGAAGAAAGCATTGTATGGTTTGAAGCAAGCTCTCTGAGCTTGGTATGCACGCATTGACAGTTATTTAATGAAGTTCGGATTCACAAGAAGTAATGTTGATCCCAACCTCTATTTTACGGTTGTCCAAGGTATGCCACTAATTTTGGTTCTATATGTTGACAATCTATTCTTGATAAGAAGTGAACCTCTGATGATCGAATGTAAGAGAAAGCTAACCTTTGAATTCGAGATGAAAGACCTTGGACTTATGCACTACTTTTTGGGCCTTGATGTGTGGCAAAGGCCTGGCGAGATCTTTCTCTCATAGGGAAAGTACGTTGTGAAGTTGGGAGAAAGATTTGGTATGACCGAGTGCAAATCCATGGTTACTCCAATGGAGATGAATTTCAAGAAGCTGTGTGGAAAAACAACTAGACCCGACCTAGCAAATCCATCCGAGTACAGACAACTAATTGGGGCTATGATGTTCCTTGTGAACACCCATCCAGATATATGTTATGCAATAAACACATTGATTCAATTCATGACTGAGCCCCTTCATGCGCATTGGATCGTTGCCAAACATGTATTGAGATATTTACATGGATCGATCACACTTGGTATGAGATATTCTGCCAGAGACGTTGAACTTCATGGATACACTAATGCCGACTGGGCAGGAAATGTGGCTAGTTGTGAGGCAATTTGGTTAAGGAAGCTCTTTGGAGAACTATTTGAACATGCCTTAGAAACTACAATGATATTCTGTGACAATAAGAGCGAGATCCGTTTGGCAAAGAATCTCATGTTTCATGACAAGACCAAGCACATCGAGATTCGATATCATTTTATTCGAGACATGGTGTAGAGAGGAGCTGTTAGACTCCACCACATATCGACTGATGAGCAGATAGCACATATTCTCACCAAGGCATTATCGAAAGGAAAGTTCTTGGTCTTCAGAGAACAACTTGGACTGATGGATGTAGCGCCTCCGGATAAGGGGCAGCACTGATCAAGGACACTGAGCAAACTCTTCCTACCCTGCTTGAGCTCTCGGGGTGAGGAATTGAGATAAAGGGCTCCTAGGGTTGAGGGAGCTTTGGACAATAGGGTACTCCCCTATCTGTTACCCATAGGGTTGAAGATGATGCTCCCCTATCTTCATAGGGTCGAAGAATGTTGCTCCCCTAGTTGGTATTTGCAGAGTATACCCCAATTAGCATCATACCCTAAAGCAAGGCTTGATGGGAATACCGCTCCTCGTTTGACCAACGAGTTGAGAGTGTACTTGGGGTGTACAACCCAAGTCGATTATGATGCAGGTATTCTACCACATGACTATTGAGGGTCATTGATGGGAAGATCAGTAGGCAATAGGATTGGGTTGAGAGTTGCTCCCCTTTTGAGAATCCAGGGTCGAAGATGTGCTCATCTGTATGATATGTTATCCTATTGCTTGGTATAGGTAGAAGCTATTGCTCCCCGATTCTTCTTCTTCTAGATCCGAGAAAGTTTCAGCAAATGGAGTTGAGCAGTGACAGTCTTAGCATGATGGCACCATGATGTGAAGATCTATAAGCAGAGATTATCAAGTGGAATTCTTCCTAGTTGAGAGGGAGAGTTAATTTTTGCAACTAGGGTCACATTCCACATTGGACAACTCAGATGGTCGAGATTATAATTGCATTAGATTCCTCTTTTCAAAAGGACCAAAATCAACCTATAAATAGCCCTAATCGATTAAGCGAAAGTTAGATTTTGAATTATTTTATTTATTAAAATGAAATGGAATGGGTCAGCCTAAGCACATGTGGATTTAGTCAAGTCGGCCTCAACCCCAAGTGAACCCTCACGAAAGCTATAAATAGAAGCGACCTCAAGCTCATTCTCACACATTTTGCTAAAGCGATTTTCTTCTTGCATTCTTCATCTTGGTTCGTCTCTTCTGTTTTGGCCTGCACAGGTTCAACGGAAGAAGTTCGTGCAGGGTCCGGAATCACAGGCGGGAGGATCGCTCTAATCTAGGGCTTTTGGGCCATAGCCACTGGCACAGAACTAGCGAACCCGAGCTCTAGCCGCAGGCACAGAGTGGCAAGGTAGCGGCCAAGGTTCCATAGCCACAGGCACAGCGCGGCAAGGTAGCAGCTAGGGCTCTAGGGCCAGATTAGGTTGATCCAAGCCATAGCTGCAGACACAGAGTGTCCTGCCTGCGGCCAGGGCGCTGTAGTCACAGGCATAGTATCTTGTGGGTGCGGCTAAGGGTTCTGAGCATATCTGAGCTAGATCAACTCCAGTTGCTCGTGCAATGCTTCTAGACATCATCCGCTCAGTCACAAATGCTCACGATCAATCTCTGATGGCATCCTATATTCAGATCTAGGATTTGACAGTTGATATCAATTAGCTTTAGTGATCTATTGGATCAGTGTTTCTTGATGTTGTAGATTTGCAGATCAGTAGATTTGTTCTATATATATTTCCACTACATATGTATTGAGCTCATTGTACTCTCTGCTGAAAAAATTTTATGACGATCTATTGAAGAAGAAGATTTGAAAGGGTTTCCCCCTTGTGGGGTTTTTCCTTGGTCTTGGACCAATTTGTTGTCTCTTATGGTTGTGTTGTTGTCTTCTTTATCATTGCATATATTGTTCTATCTTTAGTTACAGTTTATGATTGATTACACTGCTAATAATTGGATGCATTGTTTATGAAGAAGTAATTTGGGCTAAAGTAATTGATACAGCATATAACAATCTGAAAATTTAACAGAATCCAACAATGCCAATAATCCAAAACCCTGATTCAGGAACCTGTAATCAACTATCATTGTTTGTAGTCAACTGTCGAACTCTGCAATCAACAAGCAAAAGCTTCAGTCAACTGAAAATTCAACCTTTAGGTCCTAGTCGTAGGGAAGATGTGCCATGCATGTGGCTGAAAGGCTTCAATCGAAATTTATCCATGACACTCCCACGACTGCAGTCAAAATTTCTCCATGACATACTTGCAGCTGAGACCCAAAACCCTAAAAACAAAGATGTGAGCTTCAGCGATTTCGGACCTGTGCCAACCAACCTCCCCAAGCTTGCCTCAGACCTGTACAAGCCAAATCAAAGAAGAGAATAGAAGAATGATCCAAGGTTATTTTCAAATGAGGTTGAGGTCACTTGTATTTATAGCCTTCCAAGGGTGTCCAATTTGCTTTAGAGCCGACCTGATCAAATGTACACATGTGGGGCTTAATTCAAAATTACACTTCTCTTTGACCAAATTGAGCGCTTCAATAGTCAAAATTGGTCCTCTCGAAAAGAGGAATCTATTCCCATAGTTGGAATGTCACTGAGCTGCAAATTAACACTCCCTCTCAGCTAGGGAGAAATTCCAACTGCATCATGTAATCATCGCAAGAATCCTATCATCAAATCATATCCAATCTCAAGTATGTCATCCTCAAATGTTGTCACTATTCATATTGGTTCGTCTCTGCTTCTTCCTGCTTATCTCTTGATTATCTTTGGTCATATGCTAAACATTCTCGAATCTAAAAGAAGAAGGATTTGATATCGGGGAGGAGCCTAAGCTACCACCCTCTATTCATCAGGGAGCCATTGCTAGCGCGGAGCCCAATGCTACCACCCGGGAAACATCAAAGAGCTTATCATCAAGGAGCCCTACTCAACCTGCAACCATATCAGTGAGCTCAGTCTCAGCCTGGAATCTCATGGGGGAGCTAAACATCTTCAACCACATATCGAGCAATAGGTGATATAGGGGAGCACATCTCAACCCATCCTATTGCCCACTGATCTTCCCAACAATGACCCTCAAGAGTCATGTGGTAGAACGCCTACATCATAATCCGAGCTTGGGTGAGATACCCGACTTACCAAAGGTATGGAAACACATCCCGAAGCCTCCTCAACCCATTGGCCAGACAGGGAGGGACAATCCCAACAAGCCTGGCTTGTGGGTATGATGCCAACTAGGGTATACTCTGCACAGACCAAGAAAGAGGGAGATACCTGACTTGTCAAAATGGGCAAGGATCACACACACCCTATGGGTGACAATAGGAAAGATACCCGACCTACTGCAAGAGTGGGGATCATGCACACCTATTGTCCAAAATTCAAATTTCCCACAACCCCAGGAGCCCTCCATTTCAATTCCTCACCCTGGGAGTTCAGACAAGGGGGGAAGAGTTGGCTTAGTGTTCTCGATCAGTCTTGGTCTCTATAGATCAAAAACATATCATCGTGCTCATATCTGGTAATCATCATGTCTCAATAGAAGCAATCTCTTGTTCATACAGGACATCAAATCAAATATTATATTAGAACAAATATATATATATATATATATATCACAAAAAGGATAACCTTGTTCAACCTCACTCTCATGGAGGCAGCAACCACAAGCCTAAGCTTGTCTCGTACGGCAGTGTTGTCTCAACATATGAAGAGATCTCAGTCGCAGCTATATACAGGATTCTCTGCCAATCGGATCCCACTCAATATTATCACAATGTATCATTGTCATATCCAGAACCTGCTCAAATAGTTCTCCAAAGAGCTTCTTCAACCTGCCTCACAGCTAGCTATTTCAGCAACATCATATTCAACCTCGGTCGTACTTAAAGCTCCGGACTTCTCATCAAAAATATCATGGAAAATCTCATACTAAGGCAGCACACAAATGTGCTTATACCATCAATCACGATCTTCATCAGCATCAGTACATCCATGTAGTCACATATCATAAGAAGAATATCTCAAACCAAAAATTAATCATCCCATACAAATATTTCGAAGTGTGCTTGCTGGTAATTCAATGCGTATGAAGTGTCTCAATCATGAATCGACTTAGATTCTATCCAAAACATATATATGGACGGGTGTTCACACAGAACATCAATGCTTCAATCAACTATCAGTTGCCAAATCAGGTTCAATAATATCCCTTCATAACTTCTTGAAATTCAATCGGAGTGTCCAAGGATTTGAATTTCTACTTTCCAAAAACTCTTCAATAGCTTCATGATATATATTTTCTTTTCCAAACTTCAAAAAGTGATGCATCATGTCATGATTCATTATTTCGAGCTTCAGAAGCCAACCCCCTCTTACTTTGATCATTAGAGACTCATTACCTGTCAAGAGTAGACCATCAACATATAAAACCAAAATCAAAGTCATAGCTTGGACCCCTTTTGAAGTAGAGGATTGGATGGGCAAATCTTCCTAGCTTCACAAGATGACTATCAATGCCAACATATCAGGCTTGGGGAGCTTGCTTCATATAACATTTTCTGCAAACATAACACTTTACCAAACCCCAATATGCTCAACTTTACATAAATCAATATTGTGCAATCAAATCAATTAAGTCAACTTATCAAGTTTTAGATGCCAAATCAAAACTAATATCAAAATCATCAATATCACTGTTACAAATTCTTTGGACTAGGTGACAGGTAGAGCTCACATCAAGTTACAACAACCTTTTATTTACCAAGAACTATCCAATCAACTTTGAGCTCACATCAAGTTACAACAACCTTTTATTTACCAAGCACTATCCAATCAACCTTCATCAAACCATCCTTATGAACATAACATGAATCATTTCTGCCACTAAATATGAATGGATACATCAGGAACAAGTCATATAAGTTTCATGCATATATCAAGAATGAGTCATGCAATTTCCATCCATTCATTGTGAGATTACTTCATATTGAATCACAATTGTTTATACTTTAACCATTGTGGCAAGGACAATGAGGCCAATACAAAGCCATTTTGAATACCAATATTAGTCATTGCAAGTCACTACGTTCACATAGCACTAATCATCAAGGCAAATCATCAGATATCAAGTCAAATCATTAGTCATCAAATCAAAACCTTGATTTCTCATCTCTGTGAGTTCAATCAATCTATAAGCCAAAAACATATGAAGCATCATGTCAATGTTCTAAAGCATCATCAATCATACTAGCCAATATGCTCACTAAGTCAAGCCAACAAGCCAAATCTTGTCAAACCCTTGTAACGGTTATCAAATGTTGTCATACACCACCTTCAATGATCAAATCAAAATAACATACTAATGTGCATATTTCGGTCACCTGCAAACACAAGTTTAGTTAAAACATTCACATTCTCTATAGTAATTCAAACATTCAAACTTCCCTGCTCATGGAACTTTATAATGTCTACTCCATATCTGAAGAATTGTCATATTGCTGATGCATTCCTGATTTTATGCATAAGGCTTTAGTTTTGTGACCTACAGGCATAACCGCACCCATAGGCTTTCTTCCGTGCGGTTGAGTCTTAAAGTAAGGAAAACCCTCTCTTTTCAGACCAAAACTTATTGCAGACCAACAATATCAGATATTTGTTTATTTATGCTCAGAAAACAAACTTCTATATAAAGAATCTCCTATACATCTAATGCAAATGACAATAGGAGAATGGATCGTATGGAGAATTTCTCCCTCTGAATGGGAAGTTGCTTCAGTCATCATCATTCAAAATGTCAACATGTCTATCATAATACAATCATGCATGAACATAACTGTTAGATCATGAAATCAACCTATATTAGGTTCTAATACATATATTCATCATAGTCATAATATGTCAGTATCAGCTACTTCATCATCTCATATGAACATGACATCAAATTTTCATCAAGGGTTAGTCATATAATTAGGGCAGTTGTCAAGTGCTTCATCATACTTTGAGGATCATAATCACTTCATCACTTCTTTATCACGTAACTCAATTCATCAGGTCAAGGCATTCAATTTTACCATATGTCATAATTACCAAGTTCATGAAAACCTAACCACAATCAACAAGAAGATCTTGAATATCAATCTTATTGTTGCACTTTTATCATCATGCTTATTGCAAAAACTATCAATAGTATCAAGTCACCATATATCAAATACAATGTATCTAGCTTGCTTCAGGAAATTTGCCATGTCTAAAATTCAAAATGCTTTGCCAAATATCAAGTATACCAATATATCAAAATCAATGTTTCTAAGTAGCTTTACCATGACTTAAATAGAATGTAAGATACTTTTCTAAAACCAAGTGCACCATCTCATCATAAGTACCATGAATCAAACTTACTTTCATATGCATGCACGAGCCATTTGTGAAGGTGATATTCATCATACCTTAGGGGCTTACCTCGCCATCCAATATTGCAGCTAAAACATAACATTAAAACAATGCATTATATATACCTTGTAGTATTCAGATACCTGTGTATCTTCTTATTTGAAATTGGCAAAGAGAGCACTTTGTCAACTTCCTTCTCATAGCTCTTCTCTTCCTGCACTAGCCATCCTTTCCTGCATCGTAGATGATCCTCAAGAAGGATCCACTTATCACATCTCATCAAGAGGTTAAAAGCATCTAAATACTCAAATATACATGCAGGAAGCATAATCAATGATCAAATCAATAAGTCTAAACAAAAGTAAATACATAAAGAGTAACATAAATCGAAAAATACTTATCTTCAATGAGAGGTGATCATATCCCTCTTGAACCAACCTTCAAGAGTCATTACCATCCATTATCCATATGACAATGTTGCCTTCAATATTTCAACCAACTTTATCAGCAACCAGGCCTACTAGAGACTATCCCATCTAGGGATTCATCAAATCTGACACGAGTGCTTGAATATCTCCACATTGATCATGCTAGGGTTTCTAGATTGCATATCTCAAATCTTCACCATAAACCAGGGTTTCTCCCAAACTCTGACCTCATAATATCCATCAAAACCTAACAGTCAAATTTCCTAGGGTTTCCTTCAAACCCTAGTATTATGTTAGGTCTCCACCATCTTCTTTTGCTTCCATCAAAGGTGTCCTCATAGGGGTGATCTTCAATGCTTTTCTTCAGCCCAGGCTCTGAAACCATGTTAATTTTTCTTAGGGCTACATTGTTCTTTGCTTTGATAATTGCATTTCACTATTTCCATCTTAAATTCACCCCATAATATCATAATATTATTTAGATTTACATCATTATTCAACAACATATGCAACTATGTAGAAAGAACAATATCATCATCAATGCAGTGGAACATAAAGGATCAATAGAAGAAAGGAATTCACACATACAGAGACCAAGATTGGTCGAACACCAGGGCAAAACCTACTCTGGGGAAAATCCTTTCAAATTCTTCTTCTTATGTAATATTCCCAATTAGCAGCAGCTAATTGGAAATATTAATTTTGATCAATTTTGCCTTATATAATTAAATTATAAATAAAAGTGAGTAGAGGGGGACATAACTCACTCTAAAAATAAAGTTCACTCCCTAGTAGACACAACGTTGTAACTTAAGTGAGCCATGGGGGGGCCAAGAGACCACGTAGAGAGGGGACCCACGTACGCTCTAGAAGCTCCTGCGCAAATAAGGATGAGCACGTGGGAAGAGAGAGAGGCTACGTTGGGGTTTTGGAGGGAAACTAACGTTATAAAATGGGAGGAGCCTTCTCATTTCATTCATTCTTGTTGTTGATGATATTTGAGCTAGACTTTTGTCTTCTTGAGCACGCTGGCTGTTTAGCCTGTCTGCAACACCTTTTAGTGCGTTGAGTGTCTCCGGTCGGAGATCTCACCCTTAGCCCCGGGGGACTTCGAGTGCCTGCTCGAGTAAGGTCATTTCTTCAGTCTTTAGCGGGAGGTTTGGTTGGTTGTTTTGCTGAGGAGCTGGGCTTCTCTTGTGACTGCGCAGTCCCTGGGAGAGAGGACGCAATTCTACTTGGAGGTGTTCCGTTGCGGGGTTTCTACAGGAGTTTTAGTTGATATCCGAAGTGGAGAATCAGTCTTTGCCAGTAGGAGGTTTCCCAAGGAGTTTGTGGCATTGTTTCAGCTATTATCATTTGGCATCTGCGCTGAGCCTTGGAGGGCAGCGTAATTCCTTGAGGAGGGACTTTCTGGTGATTTTCGGAGGCTGACCATTTTTTATATGGTTTCTGGGTTTTGTCCGGGTTGGTGAGTACAGGTGGTCCGCAGATTTTCAGTTCATTCCGGCAAGGGGATCAGCCCCTAGTTTTCAGTCTATTCCAGCAGCAGCAGTTTTACGACAGATTTCCAGCAACTGGGACGCAGTTTCTTAGAGCAGCGATTTTCTGTATTTCTGAGAGAGTTATCCACTTGCCTTGAGCAAGAATAGGTGCTATCATTCCGATCATCTATTGTATTTCTTTATATTCTCAGATTAATAAAATGGCTTAGCATTCCCGGCATTTTTATGAGTATTTGCTTTATGTTCTATTTCTGGCATTTTCTATATTGTCGTATGCTTTTATTGCTATCTATTTCCCTTTCGGGATACTACATCTTATTAGATTGTCATTGAATGATTCAGCAAAGAAAGAGTACAATGCTTCATATCTTTCATCATAAACCTATCCAACAAAATCAACCGAACAATATCCATGAGATGAATCCAACAATACCAATAATCCAAAACCCCGATTGAGGAACCTGTAATCAATTGTCACTGTCTATAGTCAACAGTCGAACTTTGCGGTCAACAAAGCAAAAACTTCGGTCAACTAAAAATTCAACCCTTAGATCCCAGTCGCAGGGAAGATGTGTCATGCATGCGGCTGAAAGGCTTCGATCGAAATTTCTCCATGACATGCCCGCGAATGCAATCAAAATTTCTCCATGACATACCCGCGACTGCAGTGAAAATTTCTCCATGACATGGCTGCGACTAAGACCAAAAACCCTAAAAACAGACATGCAAGCTTCGAACCCTGCAATTTCAGACCTGTGCCAACCAATCTTCGCAAACTTGCCTCAGACCTGTGCGAGCCAAACCAAAGAAGAGAATAGAAGAATGACCCAAGGTGATGTCCAAATGAGGTTGAGGTCACTTGTATTTATAGCCTTCCAAGGGTGTCCAATTTGCTTCAGGTTCGACCTGATCAAATGTGCACATGTGGGGCTTAATTCAAAATTACACTTTCCTTTGTCCAAAATGAGCGCATCAATAGTCAAAATTGGTCCTCTCGAAAAGAGGAATCTAGTTCCATGGTTGGAATTTGTCACTGAGCTGCCAAATTAACATAAATAGCATTATACCAATGCAAATATCAATTTATCGTCTATATCTTCTTTCATTATTCATTATTCTCTCATGATTTCTCTAGGTGAAGTATTGAAGGAGTGCCATGTAGCATTGGAAGGTACTCTCACATGCCCTTGGTGTTAGGCTTGTGAGAGAGAAACACCCACAAAATTTGATTTGTGAGCATTGCACCCAAGTTCAGGGATTTAGACCCAAAGTGAGTGGGCTTTGAACCCAAGGAAGAAAATTTAATATTCTAATTTAATGTTGAGATTGTGTTGGAGATTTCTTGAAGGACAAAGGGGCTTCCTAAGGGACCAAAGGACAAGTAAAAATAAGTAGAAAAATGGAGAGGCTTGACGACAAGAGGCATTGGTCTCACCAGCATTGGTCTCCGTTGTGTGGAAAAGAGGAGTCGCAGACCTACTAGCAGCTCACAGAGCTAAAGGAGGCCTGGTTAAGGCCAACCACAATTAGGAAAGAAAGGACGTGGGCCAGAGAAGTAAGGTCACGGGTCTGTGTGGGCAATGGAGGGAAGCCACAATCAGGAAAGGGAGTTGAGGGCTACAGCAAGGTGAAAAGAGCTAGATGAAAAGGAAAGAAGGTTGGCTGTGGAGAAAAACAAGGGACAACAGGCTAACCATGGGCTCATGAGAACTGCCAAGTAAGTATAATGTTGTTTGTGTAATTTAAGGCAGGTTGGTAAAGCCCTAGGTTGCTATAGCAGTGCAGACAATTATGTTGTAGGTGTATATATTTGGGAAAAAAAGGCTTAGAGGACAAAGCCTTGAACCTAGGTGATTTGGTCAAAGGATTAGACTTGATATTTGGCATTGTACAGGGATTGTAAGGGCCACTTTCCCTTGTACGGGAGCCCAGTGGATTCTCTTATTAATAAATTGTAAGAAATCAACTTGGGCATAAATTCCAGTGCATAGAAAGAAATCAGTCAGACAAGCAATGATCTAATTGCTGGTATATTCCACTGTGTAAAGTTTTTTAAGTTAGGCATTTTCAGTGTGTTTATGTTTTCTGTCTAAACGCAGACCGGACCTAGGCTGCATGGAATTTTAACATGGTTTCAAAGCTACTTTGAAAAGCAGTTGGGTCAGAATTGTGCACAAGTAGCAGCTCTAAGAGGATGTTGAGTTGTCTTGTTGTTGAAGGAAGGACAGCTAGTCTCTTGGATTTCTGGGCTTGAGGTTTGAGGATCGGTTGGAAGGGATATCCAACTATAGTTCGTGGAAGGAATGAATCAAGCTAGTGTTGTTGGTGAATGATCTGTGAGATTGATGCAGCAACTTTGGCTTTGTATAACTTAGCTAATGCGAAGGCCAAGTTGATCATTCTTGATGGAGTCAAGGATCACTTGATACCTCTTCTTACCAAAAAAGACATTGAATGGCACATGTGGGAAGCTCTAAAAGCATTGTTTCAGAACAAGAACGAAAACTGAAAGATGGTATTGAGAGAGAAGCTCAGGGACATCAAGATGACAGGTTCACAGAATGTGACTTCCTATCTTACAAGGATTTCGCAAGTTCGTGATGAGTTTGCCACTATAGGGGATAATGTGGAAGAATTAGGGTTGGTGAGGACTTCACTGAAGGGATTCTCAGATTAATGGAAGCCATTCATCAAAGGAGTAGTATTAGGGGAGAATCTTCCAGATTGGAACAGATTATGGGATGATTTCATCCAAAGAACTTCAAGACGAGGATCTTCAGCAGAAGGGTCTCGATGTAGAGAACGTTGCCCTCGCTAGTAAGCTAAAAAGGGAAAAAAGAAGTTCAATGTCAAGGACTTAAGCAAAGTGAAATGTTTTGCATGTGAAAAGAAGAAGCCTGAGATGGTGACGATTGCTCTAGCTACAATCAACGAGGATGAGTTCGCTAGGAGAGTCGACGAGGAGTTTTCTCTTATCTCTCATTTCTTCTAGAGCACCATTCGTGAGGGTGCTTGGTTCCTAGATAGTTGAGCTTCGAAGCATATAAGAGGAACACGAGAAATGTTTGAGATCCTGGCCAAGTGGGACTCTAACCTACATGTGAAGATTGGTGTCAAAATTCAGCATGCAGTCGGAGGAACTGGGATTGTACCATTCAAAATGGAGTCAGGTGGATTGTTGCAAGTCCGGGATGTACTTTGGGTATCGAAGCTCAGATGCAATTTGCTTTCATTCTCAGCAATTGAGGCCCTTTGATGTTATATTCTAAAATGGAAAAGTGATGCTCAAGCCCAGTGGACCTAAATCTAGCCCAGGGGTGGTTCTTGGAGTCAAAGAGAATGGTTTGCACATGCTAAAGGGAAAGCCTATTGACCAAGGAAAGAAGAAGCTTTTAGAGACGCAGAGGAAGTGAAGTTCCAGAGGGAGTTTGCTGATTTGGAGGGAGAGTCAGTAACCGCAGAAGAGTGCATCATCAGCGAGAAGAAAGGAGACTTCCATATCTGACAAGAAGGAGCCATGGACTGGCTTAAAGGCTTATCAAGAAAAGAAGAGGCGGGCAGCTTCTAGTAGCAAGAACGGTTCTATTCTTACAACAAATTTTGCTTCTGTGACGAAAGATGAAGCTTACGATGAATGTTTGAGAGCATCCGTGGAAGAGGATTGTGTTCCAATGTGGGAAACAGAGAGACTTCCAAGGAATGGAAGTACCTCCTTTGCTAAGAGGGAGTGCTGAAATTGTGTAGCATCGGGAGTTACTCTCACATGCCCTTGGTGCTAAGCTTGTGAGAGAGAAACACCCACAAAATGTGGTGTGGGCTTTGCACCAAAGTTCGGGGTTTTGGACCCAAAGTGAGTGGGCTTTGAACCCAAGGAAGAGCATTTAATATTCTAATTTAATGTTGAGGATGTGTAGGAGGTTTCTTGAAGGACAAAGGGGCTTCCTAAGGGACCTAAGGACAAGTATAAATAAAGAGCCAATGGAGAGGCTTGATGACAAGAAGCATAAAGGATCATTTCTTCTTGTGTGTGTGGACCAAGGCTAGAAGTGACCTAGCTGCAGGCAGCAAAAGGAGCCGCAGGAGAGATTAGGGGGGCGCAGCAAGAAAGAAAGGGCTATAGCCCTGTGAAGTCTTGAATAAGGAAGCCTGAAGTGGAAAAGCAAGGCCGCAGCCAAGGAGGAAGCTGGCCGAGTTTTCTGTGGTTGGAAGGAGGCCGAGTAGGGCCCGTTTTGGAGGGCTGAGAAGGCCAGTCTTGCTGAAGGAGGCCACAGCCAGGAGAGACTCGCCACAAGCCAAAGGAGCAGGCTGCAAGGGAGAAGAGGCAAGCCGAAGTCTGTTTGGGGAGGTTAAGGCCTGTATGGACAAGCCACTGGTTACAACAGACATCTGCAGGGCTGTGGAAGCCCTAGTATACAGTCCAATATTTGGAAAAAGAGGAAGCACAGACCTGCTAGCAGCTCCCAGGGCTAAAGGAGGCCTGGTTAAGGCCACGCGCAGTTAGGAAAGAGAGGTTTAGGGCTAAAGAAGTAAGGCCGCAGGTCTCTGTGAGCAGTGGAGAGAAGCCACAGTCAGGAAAGGGAGCTGAGGGACACAACAGGGTGAAAAGAGCTAGCTGCAAAGGAAAGCAAGCTGGCTGTGGAGGAAAACAAGGGACAGAAAGTTCACAGTGGGCTCAAGAAAATTGCCAGGTAAGCACACTGTTGTTTGTGATATTTAAGGAGGGCTGGTAAAGCCCTAGTTTGCTACAGCAGTGTAGAAAAGGGTGCTGTAAGTGTATATATTTTGGCAGGAAAGGCTAAGAGAACAAAGCCTCAGCCCTGGGTGATTTGGACCTTGGTCAAAGGATTAGACCTGATATTTGGCATTGTACAGGGATTGCAAAGGTCCACATTCCCTGGTACGGGAGCCCTGTGGATTCTTTTATTAACGGAATTGTAAGAAATAAGTTTGGGCATAAATTATTGTGTACTATACATTGATCTAATTGCTGGTATATTGCGTTCTGCAAAGTTTTTAAGGTTAGGTATTTTCAGTGTGTTTATGTTTTCTGTCTAAACATAGACCAGACCTGGGATGCATGGAACTCTAACAGTTCCCTCGTGATTTCTTTGGGTGAAGTATTGAAAGAGTGCCACTCGAACCTTCAACCTAGCTCACAATAATGATATGACCTACCAGTACTTCGAATGTATACTTAAAATGCTAGCCAATTCAGTGCAATTTTAAAATTAAGACTAGACAATCCTTATTATAATCAAACACTACAGAGTTCATAGTTAACAAGAAAAAAGCCTCAATACAATCAAAGCACTCGGGGACTGATCTTCACCCCTGAGCCTTTTCACCACAGGGTACCAACTTTCAAATACAAGAACAACCGAAATTTCACCAAACCGCAATCCAGATTTCATGCCAGAATAAACTACATATGCCAGTCATTTCCACTACATTTACACTGTGCAGTCAATATAAATTGTAATTGATCACTTTGCTTAAAAAACTGTGACAGTGTCTAGTGATGAGCTCAAAACCCCTACTAAGTTAGCAGTCCTGTTAGTTACGTTAAAATGAACCAACCAATATACTTGAGATGAATTAAGAATTCAGGTCAATTTTTACCCTGATTAACATCTTATTAAAGCAGCACCTGACTAATCGATTGGAGAGTCTGCGAGATTACACCCCGCACACATAGTACAGGCAAAAAAAAAAACTTCTCCTATAAAAGAGAAGATGTGAATGATTCAAGGATGGCATATTCGTATGCTCCTCATTTTTGCAAGATAGATGACCTTTCAAAATACAGAAAGCGTCATTCAAACTATATATAAAAATGATAAAATAAAATTAGTATGGAGATTGAATTAATACCTCCAGGTGATGGACCTGAGCTCAACTGCATCAGACTCGGCAGCGATACAGCGAGCTAAATCCTCAGTTTCAGAGCAGTAGAAGAGGCACACCTTCTTCTTGCCCCCATCAGCCGCAATGCCCATCATCTCGTTGGTCTCGGTTCGAGTCGCATCCAGTGCAGTTGCTGCCACAGGGATTGCCATTGTAATTCCCGCATGGTTTTGATCTGCACGAAGTTTATATGAATACGTTGAATCCTCGGGGTAGGCTGCGGTGGTATGTGGCAAGGCTTTGCAGGAGAGAGATATTGGTCTAATTCTCAATGTGTAATCAACATTTATTGTCGGGCGACACTGTTTCAGTTGCGGCAATTTCTGAATTTCCCATTTCGTGAAATCAGTACTGCACTTACTGAAAACAGTATTATTATATTCACTGGTGAATGAAAATGGTCCCATGGATCGAAATGAATGTGAAATTGTGAAACTGCGGCCTTACTATTTTGGTTAGGATTTGAATGCCCAGGGCAGTGTGCTGCTGTTACATGTCATGGGGGACTCCAATGACAAGTAGAGTAACCAGGCTACCATCCACTTTATGTTGCATTTAAGATCATCGGCAACTGCTCTTGATGTCGTGAAAATTACGCACACAGTGAGCAGAGGAAAAATTTGCCGAGCTGTCCTGAAATACGCTCAACATCAAATGTTTCAGGTTTAAAATTCAGTTTTGGAATATAAAATTGTTGTTTTTTAATTTGGAATACAGTTTGCTTGTAGTTACGTCTCACATTGTTTGTAAGATATATGTATTCGAAAAATGGAGTTGAGCCGTAGTCTAATATTGTTTTTTCGTCTTGAAAATCATGGAAATTTTGGTAAGTTTTTACGAAATTTTGATAGGGATTTTTGTAAATCCACATTATGACTATCAAATTTTAATATTTTGGGTGTCTTAGAGGTTTTTAATGGTGCTGAATCCATTTTCACCATCAAAATCATGATTCAAACACATTGTAAGATTTCTTAAATTTTTTTGGCCCGGATTCCGCAAAATTTGGAAGTTTTAGCAATTCATCCATCTTTTTAGACAACTCCGTTAAGTGATATGAGAAAAAATTAAATTAAATTAATTTAAGGGTTATTTTTGTTTTTTAGTTTTTATAGTACTATGTATATGTATTTTATCAAGTGTTTAGTCTCCATCTAAGTTATTTGACATGTCTCTACTTTTCTTTTTTCTTTTTTTTTAAACACGAAACTAATATGATACATGTTTGACACGAGTTTGATTTGTGTCATGTGCATAAGTTAAATTTGTGTCGAACACTAGTCATACGTGTTATGATTTATGGATACATGTCCATGAAAAAACGACCCATTTGCAAAGTTTTCCACTAGCACTAGGAGATTTGGAAATTATGATATGATTAGAGACAAAGGGAGCAAGAAGCCCTATGCTTGGTGGGCAGCTCATCGGGCAACATGCCCTCCACTACAACAGTTAGCTATGAGGATCATCTCTCATGTTACTTCATCCTCTTGTTGTGAGAGGATAGGAGCACGTATGGGAATCTGTATAGTTTGAAGAAGAGCGAGCTTGAGCAGTGCAGGGCAGAAACAATGTTGTATGTGCACACCAATCGTCATCTTATTTACAAGCAGAGGGAGGTGTGGTTGAAGGGAAATACAAAGATGTGAGATGTGTTTTGTGATGATATGGGTTTGGACAATGGTGTTGAGTTGGCATTGGCCAACTTGGATCTTAATGAACCATTTCTAGAGTTGATTACTTTTGAGGATGGTGATCCTCTTGACGGGTCATCCTCCAAACCAATAGATGCAGAGATTAGAATGAATATAAGGGAGGATGGAGGAGAGAGCAATGGCAATGGTGTTGATTTTGACGTTGATGGCATGGGACACTACTAATAGTCGTGAGCTATGAGATTCTTCTATCTTGATCTATGGTTCTAGTATTTACCCTATGTGCCATTAGTATTCCCACCTATAGTAGTAGTGACTCAATGAGTCAATACCTATGTAATACATTTTGATTTGATGAGTTAATGAGAAAACTACAAATTATGGTTTTAATTTCTTGTGTGTTTATCAATTTCTCATCATTGATGTAGTACTAGTTGTGATTTGATTGAATTTGTATCATTGTTATGTGGAATTATGAATTACGGATAAATCAAATTCCCTAAATGTGGTGCTATGCATTTAGAACAACAGATCAAAGACTTTGCAGACAATTTCTCTAAGAGTAAATAAACACACAGAAATAAAAAGGAACCTACTTGTGATCCAAACACTTCCTATTCTCCTTCTGTCGCTTTTTTTGTAGCTTCTAATCCAAATTAGATCATCAGACTAGTTCCTACAAGTATAAACACTAAAAAGCAAAGAGATTGCAATATACAGATGCCTATTTATCTTAATCAGTTAAATCGATTGAACATGAAACATATATATCAGTTAAGAATCCATTGCATAAGAAATAGAACCATAAACAGATACATATATGGGAAAATGAACAGCAATCTTTATTAATGAATAGAAGGGGGAGGTTACAACCAATGATCGATTTGATGTCACCAACGCCAGCATCATCCCAGCCTCATCACAATCAACATCTCACGAATAGCATATAACTTCTATCACTCTCTCAATTGAGAATCCAACAACGTTTCTTTACCAAAATTCTTCCCTCCCTAGCACTAGGATCTGTGCTCAATTTATAGGGCAACTGATGGTAGTTTCTCAATCAATGACTTGCTAATAATAGGAAAGACATGTTCCCAAGCTCAGAGGTGTTAGATGGACACTTGGATTCGAAGTTTGACACATGTGAACTCTTTTAGAAGACACTGGCCATATGGAGATTCCGGAACAATGAGAATTTCGCCCACAATTGACCAATGCACTCTTGAATGTCGGGAAGTGCATTGCAGTGCACCCTTGAATGGAGAGAGTTGCATATGCAATGCAGTTAGTCCCTTGAAAGACAGCGTTGGTGAGCTCATAAGTGATATAACATATACTTCAAACCTTGGAATCTTGCAATAGAAGTCATGAATGGTTTGTTCTTGTCTTAGGGCATGTAGCAACTGAAATGATAGGGGATGATAGACCCTATTTCATTGGTCCTGGGGATGATGTCCAATTGACCAGGTCATGGGGAATGATGCCCAATTTGACCTATAACAGCTACCCCCTAAAGCATGAAATCAGAATAATAACAATATTTTTTGAATGAGATGCTTTATGATGTGATGGTCTGGAATTGAAGCGGAGTGGCGACCTGCATCAATCTATAATATATTACATCATGATATATCCTCTTGAACACGAATTTCTGAGTTCCCATGCTCAGCACATAAACTATCTAATAACATGTACATAGTGTAGAAAGTCGTCAACATTGGAATGTTACCCAATACAGACATGCCTACAGATATAGGCCCATGTTCGGTTGACGATCTGTATGTAAGGTCACCGTACAGATGATGTGTACAACAATCCTAAAATCGCAGCCCAGATGCCTAAAACTAGATCTGGGGTCTTCTTATCTCGTTCACTCGATCTTTTGGGTACAAGTCTAGCCATGCAAATATATGATTTGTAGTCGAACATGGTAAGACGTCGTTTGATCACCAGCCAATAATGTGAGCTATTAACAAACGCGAGAGAACTACCATTGATGTTAATGGCTCTCCAGGTACTACAGTACATTTCGTAAGGCATGAATAGATGGTTTGATGACGAACGCCAAACAAAATATTTTGGTCAAAAGTCTGGAAGCGAGGATCTTGTCAATGCTATAACAAGCCTCATGGTACTGGAAGATTATGTTTCTAAGTAAACTTCCTTGATGATGATTTGACGTCAACAAGAAGCCACTTTATTGCGAAACGGGAGTTACTGATTTCAGAGACTAAATGTGACTTGATATAGCAATGTTCAAGGATGATTGTCACGAGAATGAAGATTTATGAGTATTGCAGAAGGATGAGTATTCACTAGATGACTTCTCTTGAACATATCGGTGACACTTAGATGAGTTGGCAGCATTGACCCAAAACCAAAGTGAAGGTATGATGAACCATAGGTATGAATGAACTGTCAAGAAGATTACCCAACCCAAACTATCACGATGATGGAGTGAAGTGTCATGTTCAAGAGCGACCTGCTACCGTAAAATGTTTTCCTCACTTTTCCCAAATTTGATGCAGGGGCATTAGACACTAGCCAGCAATGTAGGAGGTTTTGTCCACATGTTGTGGCTAGGAAAATTCGAATTCATCGAATTGTAACAGCTAGGTGTCAATACCTCAGCTAACTATTTCATTTAGACTAGTTAGAGTCCATAGAAGTCGAATAGGTTTGGATTTGATCTATCTGTCTTGTTTCAATTAATTGAATAATTGTAATTAGGCTTTTGGTTTTCCTAAACGGTCCTCACAGAGGAACAGAAATAGACAAATGTTTATGTATATATAATCCCTCGGATGTATATAAAAGGGAGAGAGGAAAGAAGGAGAAGAGAGATTTCTGCAATAAAATCTGTGTGTTCACAATTGCTTCCAGTTAAATAAATTCTGTACGCATTGGCCATCGAGTTGCTTCGAATCCTTGATTGTGAAGAGATTGTTTAATTGTGAGGTGATTGAACTTTGTGCACATATAATTACTGGGTTGAACTGTTGCATAGATTCTGCATATCTCTGTCTACTGTTTCCCTCGAAATTGTTCGAACAAGCTCTATTGAACAAATCTCCACTCCTAGAAGAAGTCTGTGTATTATTGTGGTCATTGAATTCTGCTTAAATGATAGAAGAATTCTCGCTTCATAACGAGACAAATTAGTTTTACTATCGGAACCCTGACCTGAGTTAAAGAACTAAAAGGATCGCGCAACCCCGGATGAACCTTGGTTAGTCACTGTTCAAAAACCACGAGTGGATTTACAAAGGCAGATTGCCCATATCGTACCGCTTTTGGTGAGTAAGCGGTATTTTTCCGGTTGGGGAGCGATTCCATAGGTTTGTCAACACGTGGCGAGGTAGACCCACGGAAAACCACCGTTGCTGCGCGCCATCGCTGTTAAAGTTCGTATCCGAACGCCGAGCAATATGCGTATATGCCATCTATTTAGAGACTTGCTATCTAACAGTGATCGCACACTGGACTTGTCCGAAGTTTAATAAGAGGTACAACGGGGGTATTTCATTGAACTCCGTGATATACATGTGGGCCCAGAATATATTAAGGTCGTTTATTTAAAGAGCGGCGGATATTAATACAAAGTTCCGAAGGGTTAACCATTTGTTATAAGGTTCGGAGATAAATATATATACCAAGAAATATAAATTAACATTCGAAAATTGTTGAATGTGTTTATTTATCAATTTCTCTAAAATTGATAAATAAAATTCCAAAAGAACCTCGAAGACCACGTGGAGGTGAACCAAGTAGATTGAAGGGAAATGGTGAGAGAGGGACATTGGTAAAACCAACCCTCCTTGGGGACGACTTTCTACTTCCTGCTGCTGTCATGCTGTGGCCGCAGCCATTGTGATGTGACTCATTTTGCATAAAGCCCATATGCCAATTCCAGTTACAGAGGTGGGGTCAAGTGGCGAGACCTTCCTGCTGCACAACGCAGAGAAAACAGAGACAAGGTGGAGGGCTCAGGTCAATGAGATGCCACAGACATGATGCCCCAGAGATCCCACAAAGACTCGAACCCAAGGACAGTTTGGGTAGGCACACAGCTCCCCGATATGCTTAGACTCTGTAACACCGCCGTGTCCGTAGTTGCTTCCAGTGACGAAGCACGCAGTTATGCGTGGGGACCGAATCCAGAACGGTGAACTGAGAACGAAATGAATAAGTGCTTCGATTGTAGCAAGGAAGATAAAAAGGTCAAGTTTACTTGATTTTCGAAAGACATAGCCATAGCTTTAAGGGGATGGAGGCAGGAAGAAAGGAGGAGAGCGGTGTACAACCTGGTTGCGAATGGGACCGCATTATGCTGTACTGCATACCTGCAGCATTGCTATCAAATGACATTGTATACAAATGCAGAACTCCAGGACACAAAGAAAGGATAAAGAAAAGAATATATTTAGGAATTTCATAGTAAGCATAAGTCTGGGCAACTGGGAGACAATGTAATCGCTGACATGTAAATGGTCTCAAGCTTCAGAGATCCAAGATGAGATCGTCTTCGCCAGAAGACAAGCAGCATGGGGATAAGGTCACTAGATGGCCTTGAAAGCAGAGGAGAAACTCCCGAGGAAACAGTTTGCCAAGAAGAGAGGTACTTTCCGAGGAAAGGGAAGTCATGGTGGTAGAGGAAAGCCTACTACACCCAGGGATGGAGCTAACAGTAGCTCACCTCATAATGCATCTACAGAGGAGGATGCAAGGGGTTCTTACAAAGGAAAAGGAAGAGGAGGCAGAGACAGAGGCAGAGGTAGAGAATTGAGGTGCTATAGATGTCAGCAAGTGGGACATAAGCACTATGAGTGCCCAGAGAATGTGGGTGCTGGTCCAAGAAATGTTGTTGTTGCCCAAGCTGGAGAAGAGCCAGAAATTGAAGAAGAAATTCTTCTAGAAAGGGGAGAATCCTTGGTGGTAAATAAGGTCCTGTTGAAGCAAGCTAAAGAGGTCACTGAACCTGCACAAAGGAAGACTTTGTTTAGGAGCATATGCAAAGTCCAAGGGAAATGCTGCCAGCTAATCATTGATAGTGGCAGCACAGACAATCTGGTTTCCACTGAGGTAATAGAGAAGTTGAAGTTGAAGACAAGGGAGCATCCAACTCCCTACAGGGTGTCCTGGCTGCACAAAGGGCACCAGCTGGTTGTAAAAGAACAGTGTGAGTAGAGCTGGAAATGGGCAAATATAAAGATAAGGTCCTGTGTGATGTAATGCCCATGGATGTGTGTCATATACTGCTGGGTAGATCTTGGAAATTTGACAGAGCAGCAGTGCATGATGGCAAGAAGAACACTTACAAGTTCTTCAAATATGGGGTACACCATACATTGATACCCATGGAAGAAGGAGAGCCATCCAGCAGAGTGATTGATCCAAAGACCTTGTTGCTGAGCGGGAAGGAATATCTGTAGCAGATAGAAGAAGAAGAGGTAAGTTTTGCTTTAGTTTAAAAACCTAAAGTAGTTCTTACTTCTACAAAGATTTCTGATTTGCCAGTAGAAATCCAAGAGATGTTAGAGGATTATTGTGACATTATTGTGGATGATTTACCTGATGAGCTGCCACCTGTGAGAAAGATCAGTCATCAGATAGATTTTATCCCTGGTTCAAATATGCCAAATAAGGCAGCCTACAGAATGACTCCTAAGGAAAATGAGGAAATCAGGAGACAAGTAAAGGAATTGGTGGACAAGGGGCTGATTAGAGAAAGTTTGAGTCCATGTGCAGTACCAGCAGTATTGAGCACAAAGAAAGATGGAGGCTGGAGGATGTGTACTGATTCCAGAGCAATCAATAAGATCACAATCAGGTACAGATTCCCTTTTCCCAGAATTGAGGATTTAATGGATTGTTTGAGTGGTGCTAAATATTTCTCAAAGATAGATTTAAAAAGTGGATACCATCAGATCAGAATAAGAGAGGGTGATGAGTCGAAAACTGCCTTTAAAACAAATGAAGGATTATATGAATGGATGGTAATGCCTTTTGGGTTGTCAAATGCACCTAGTACTTTCATGAGACTTATGAATGAAGTATTGAAAGAATTCATTGGGAAATTTTGTTGAACCCTTAGTTAAACTAAGGGGGGGGGGGGGGTGAATCAGTTTAACACATTCATGAACTTTTAAAACTTTTCATTAAAACTCATTTAAACCTTCATTTCATGTCCAACTTAATATGTGAGTAATCTTAGAATGTGAGCAGCAAGTGTTAATATAATATAACAATAGACTTAATATGAGAGCAATAGGTATTAAGCAGAAGATATAAATCAGATCAACACATAAACAGCATGCACAGAGACACCCGATATAAGTGGAAACCCATAAAGGGAGAAAACCACGTCTTATTATTGTTGTGATGCAAAGGCAAGCTCCAACTCCCTCTCACCACTGTTTTTCTGCAGGCACCAACCTACAAGAGGCTCCAATCCTCAATTCTGCAAGCTACAACTTCCAAGGAAGCACCAAATCCCTTCAATTTTCTGTAGGCACCAACCTACAGGAGGCTCCAACCTCAGTCAGCTACAACTGACAGCTATCAAGCTGCAACTTGATAGGGAAGCTCCAACTTCCTCAATTTATCAAACTGAATGTTTGTTGATTTACCTCAGATATCAGCTCTGTTCTGTAGCTTCTCTTTCTGCTTTTATTTTCTTAATATTCTCTGCCTGTCTCTTCTATACTCTGCCTTCTCTATATTTACCCTCTCTAACCTTTTTTATGCATATCCAATTGATATTATATATAGAGTTCCTCACATCACTGTTTGTATTCCTCTAGGAATTCGAAATGGATAGTCCTACCTCTTTGTCTTCAGCCTTCGCATTTCTTTTCAGCTCACTCAGAAAAATGTAATTGTAGGTGTTCATTTTAACATTACAGTGGGATATTTGCTCTCTTCCGGAGACTTGCCAATGCATCACAACAATATAAATTTAAATAAAACATTTACATTCAAATTACAAATGAGAACTCCAGCTCACTCGTTTTGTCTCTTGGCTTGCTGCGCATTTGTCTTTTCTCTGACTGTGTCTTTGTCCCTTTTGGCTCTGTTTGTTTTCTTATTCGTTGTCACAGGGTTACGACCATATGCCATACTTTTGTAACTGTGCTTTTATATCAGCCCTTTTTATATATATGCAATTGCTGCCTTTAAATATTGGCACATTCCAATGATTTACACACAACAAGTGTCTTGTTGATGTGGTGAGTTCCGCAAGCGGAACATACATACATCGCAATTATTAATAATCGCCCTCCACCTTAAGCCGAGGTCCGTGGGTCCACAGACCACACGGCACATTTCAATAACAACGCCTTTTATATATATAACCCAATTTCATTTCTCAGTTTAATCACACAAACTGCTTTTTCCACTATAACAATAAAGAATCGTGTTAATACTTAACAAATGCCCTTTTGGGCCCACTTGCCACGCTTTCCGATGTGATCTATTTCTCCTCCAGAAATTTCTGATTGCGATTGATCGCAATTGCAAGCTGCCTTGCTCCGATGCGATTGATACCCTCCATAGATTTCCGATTGTGATTGATCGCAATCGCAAGTTTCATTAACCTGTTCCGCTGTGCTTAGATTTTCTGATGTGATGAAACACTGTTCATTTTGGATGTGCCGATGCGATGGGTCTGATGCGATTAACCACTGTTCACTCAATTTTTCCGATGCGATGAATGATTTTCTTTAACGCGGAACTTAAGCCTGTATAAATCATAGTTTATAAGTCCATCGGGTCCGAACTTCAATCGTAATCGCAACTTCCTGTTTGCATGTTCCGCTGCTTTGTTTCTCTCCGATGCAATTTGGTCCCACCTTATGGTACTTTAGTTATTTTTTAATCATAAAGCACTCCACTTATAAATATATATATTTATGCTTTGAACCTTTGTTTATATGATCCAGGCTTCATCGCAATCACAATTTATTTGTTTATATATGTTCTGACACATATCAATTACGGTTTATAAACCCATCTGGTCTGGGCTACAATCGCAATCGCAACTTCCTGTTTGCATGTTCTGCTGCTTTGTTTTTCTCCGATGCGATTGGGAAAGGGTCCCACCATATAAAACTTTGTTTGTTTTTAAAACCTTTGGTTCTTTGTCCACAAAGCGCTCCATATAAATATATATATCTATATAATCTTTGAGCCGATGCGATTAAGCCGGAACTCAAACCTATCAAGACACATATTATATGCCCATCGGGTCCGGGCTTCAATTGCAATCGCAATCTTTTAATATCGTGCTCCGACGGTCTGCTTTTTGCCGATGCGATCGACCACTGTTCTGTCGTAACTCAAACATATATTAAACATGATTTATAGACCCATCGGGTCCGGGCTTCAATCGCAATCGCAATTTGCAGTTCATATGATCCGCTACCAACCTTTTTCTGATGCGATTTTTGAGGGTCCCACCATATAAGGCTCTTCTGTCCATTCCATTTATCATAAAGTATGCACTTGCCAATGGTTTAAAAACAACATTGCTCGTTGGGCCCACGCAGCATTGCACCCTACCTTTGTATATTGCGCACCATATAAATATATATATGGTTTGGGCCTTTGCATATAATGTGCAACATGAATAAAGCGTTGTATATATATATTCCCGGAATTTAGGTATGAAATTGCTCTGCCTCTGTTGTGCTAACGGCTCTGCCTCTGCTGTGATAATGGCTCTGCCTCTGCCTCTGCCTCTGCCTCTGATAACGGCTTTGCCTCTATATTCGCTGCCTTTGCCTCTACCTTCGCTGTACATATTACCTGCTGTTGTTATTTTCCTATCTTTGCATCTACTGCCTTCTTTGTCTGTCTATGTCTTTGCTGCCTCCATTGCCATTAATGAAAATATTTCCAACAGTCTCCCCCTTTGGCATTGATGGCAATACACTTTCTCTGTGGCAATACACTCTCTCTGTTTGCCTACTCTTCCTCTTGTTGCTTGTTCTTCCTCCCCCTTTGACATCAATGGCAAGGGGTTTGAATTCTTAGTGTAGCTTCTATTATTTGAACTTGTGATTTTGTCCTTTTTCAATATTTCATGCATTTTCTCTCCCTGGAATTTTCTGATTTTGTACACTGCTGCTTCAACTGTTGAATTAGATTTACGTCAAGTTCACCACTCTTCCGTGTTCGGTTCATGTCGGGTTCACCACTCTTCCGCTGCGCCACTGATCCTTTTGCCTTTTTATTGATTCTTTTAAGTTGAATGTATTCTTGCCATAATTCTTTTAATCCTGAGGACCTGTTTTCATGCTTCCCTTGCTGGTTGATCTCCCCCTGGGAATGATATTTTCGTTTATGTTCTCCCCCTGAAGCTGTGCTTTCTCTTCATATTAGAGAATAGCATCTACAGATACTACCCCTAATCTGTCTCTCAAATATTCAAATGGCTCTCTGGCAAGCGGTTTGGTAAATATGTCTGTTGTCTGTTCTTTTGTTGGCACATACTCCAGTTTTACTATCTTTTGAGCCACTTGTTCTCGAAGAAAATGATACTTGATTGGGATATGTTTAGTTTTAGAGTGAAGCACAGGATTTTTAGATATACTTATAGCACTTGTATTATCACATTTGATTGAGATAGGTTCATCAATGCTTACCTTCATGTCTTGGAGGGTTTGCTTCATCCACATGACTTGTGTACAACATGCTGCTGTTGCTATATATTCTGCTTTTGTTGTAGACAGAGAGATAGATATTTGTTTCTTGCTTAACCATGCCACCAGAGTTTCTCCTAAATAGAATGCACCTCCACTTGTGCTTTTCCTGTCATCCACACAGCTGGCCCAATCTGCATCTGTGTATGCTGTCAAAGTGAAGCTTTTGCCTTTAGGATACCAAAGTCCATATTGTGTTGTTCCTTGTAGATATCTGAATATTCTTTTTACTGCCAGAAGATGGTTTTGTTTAGGAGTTGCTTGATATCTAGCCACTAGTCCTACTGCTAGCATGCTGTCTGGTCTTGATGCAGTCAAATACAACAGACTTCCTATCATGGATCTGTAGAGTTTTTGATCTATATCAGCAGACCCATCATCAGCACACAGCTTGCATCCCGTGATCATGGGAGTTGACACAGGTTTGCAGTCCTCCATTTTGAACTTTTTCAACATTTCTTTCAAGTATTTTTCCTGTGAGATAAATGTCCCTGTGTTCTTTTGTTGAATTTGAAGTCCTAGGTAGAAACTGTGCTCTCCAATCATAGACATCTCAAACTTTGTTTTCATCTCATCAGCAAACCCTTTTGCTAGTTCTTCTCTGTTGCTTCCAAACATAATATCATCAACATATACTACAACAATCAGGAGTTCATTTTCATGGGCTTTTATGTATAGATTGTTGTCTACTCCACCTCTCTTAAAGCCTTGTTTTTGCAAATATTTATCTAGTCTTGAGTACCAAGCACGAGGATCTTGTTTCAATCCATATAAAGCCTTCTTCAGTCTGCACACATAGTCTTCTTTGTCCGTCAATGAGAAGCCTTCTGGTTGTTCCCTGTAGACTTCTTCTTCTAGGTCTCCATTCAGAAATGTAGATTTTACATCCATTTGATATACTTTGAAGTTTTGGTAGCAAGCATAGGCCAGAAACATTCTAATGGCTTCCATTCTGGCTACAGGGGCAAATGTTTCATCGTAATCAAGTCCTTCGATTTGTGAATATCCTTTGCAGACCAGTCTGGCTTTATTCCTGATTACTTGTCCTTGCTCATTCATTTTGTTTTTGAATACCCATTTTGAACCAATGATATTTTTCTCAATTGGTCTAGGAACTAGTTCCCAGGTATTGTTATTCTCAATTTGGTCCAATTCTTCATTCATTGCCTTTACCCAAGACTTGTCCTTGCTGGCTTCTTCGAATTTCTTTGGCTCTATTTGTGACAACATGGCTATGTATACCTCTTCAGTTTGTTCTGTTAGCTGCCTTCTTGTTTGGACCCCTACTCTCTTGTCTCCAATGATCTGATCTTCAGGATGGTTCTTCTGAGTATATCTTGAGGGAGCTTTAGAACTCGGCTTTGTATCTTCTGTTGTCTTGCTTGTTTCCTCATCATCTTGGTTTTCTTCTTCATGTTTGTCTGATGGACTGCAGCAGTCTGTATCTCTTGTATTGTTTGGAAGTTCTTCATCAAATCTCACATCAATGCTTTCTACTATTTTTCGAAGAGTCTTGTTGTAGCACCTGTACCCTTTACTTTTGGATGCATATCCTAGAAATATTCCTTCATCTGCTCTTGCATCAAATTTTCCAAGATTTTCATCATTATTCTTTATGTAACACTTGCTTCCAAAGATTCTGAAATGTTTGATTGAAGCTGGCTTTCCATGTCACAGCTCATAGGGAGTCTTGTCACTGCTTGGCCTTAAATGAGCTTTATTAAGGATATGTACTGCTGTGTGCACTGCTTCTGCCTAGAAGGTTTGAGCAATATTATTCTCTTGCATCATGGCTCTGGCAATTTGTTGAACATACCTGTTTTGTCTCTCTGCTACTCCATTTTGCTGAGGTGTTCCTGCAATAGTAAATTGTTTCTTTATCCCATGTTCATTGCATAGGTCAGCAAAGTCATAATCTGTAAATTCACCTCCTCTGTCTGATCTGATGCATTTAAGCTTGCATCCTGTTTGATTTTTTGCTAATGCTTTGAAGATCTTAAATTTTTCCAGAGCTTCTGATTTATTCTTGAGAAATGCAACCCATGTCATTCTGGAGAAATCATCTATTATCAGCATGAAGTAGGATTCTCCACTTGGAGTTTTGGTTCTTGCGGGTCCACACAAATCCATGTGCACAAGCTGTAGAGGTCTTCTTGTTGATAACTCATCTTTGGCCTTGAACGATGTGCGAGTCTGTTTGCGTAATTGACATGATTTGCATATGGTATTAGAAGGCCTCTTTATTTCTGGCATGTCTCTGACAACTTTCTTCTTGCTTAGTCTGATGATGTGATCGAAGCTGAGATGTCCCAACCTTTTATGCCATAGCCATGACTCTTCTAGTTTGCTAAGATGACATGCTTCATCTTCCTCTTTCACAATGTAAACATTACTCTCTGTTCTAACTCCTTTGAGCAGAGTCTTACCTGTGGTGCTTAATCTGACTTCACAATCTTGTGCTCTAAAGAGAACTTCACAGCCTTTGTCACACATCTGACTGACACTTAGCAAATTTTCTTTCAACCCATCTACAAATAGTACATCTTGGGCCTTTCCTCTGCCATTGCTTATGCTGACTGAGCCTTTTCCCTTGATATTTCCTGATTTATCATTGCCAAAAGTAACATTGCCAGATTTCTTTTCATCAAGAGTTATAAACTTGCTTTTGTCTCCTGTCATGTGTTTAGAGCAGCCACTGTCCAAATACCATTGGCTTTTCAGATCTTGAGCAGTTAGAGCCAGGTCACACTTATTCACCTTCTCTATCCACTGGAGGCACCCTTTTGTTTGGTATCTTTTGTGAGGTGATGAACTACATCTTCTTAGAGGACATTTGGAAGGTATATGTCCAACTTGATTGCATACACAACATTTGATCATATTTTTTGTAGAATTATGAGTATGAACATAATTTCTTTGATTCATAAACCTTCTTGAGGTGTTAAACATCAATCTTTGTCCATACTTTCTACACTCAATGATTTTATGGCCAAATTCCTTACAATAAAAACAGTAACCATAGAAACTATTTGCATACCTGATGTAAGGTTGTCTCTTCCATTTGTTTGCTTGGGGCAGTCTCTTCAATGCTTGCATATTTTGCTGGTTTGAATTACTCCTCCTTGCATGACAATATGTAGCAATGTGTCCCAGCTTGTGGCAGACATAACAGGTGGCATTCTTCATTGGAGGGAAGAATCTCCTTTGATGGTTTCCAAATTTTACATACTCAGGGGTCTTAGTATTTATTATATTATTTGCTACTAGTGGTTTCTTCCGATCTCTGTCTTCCTTATTACAGGTTTCTTCTTTTGTAGGAATTGTTTGAACTGCTTCATCATTCTTCTTTGCTTTTACAAAAATGATCTCTCTGTCAACCTTTTCTTTGCCTTTACTTGATTCTCCTTCATAGCCTATTCTAGTTTTTATCATGGGAGATCTTTGAGCCACCAGAATTTCATTCAACTTACTAGAGCTTGTTGTTTGAGAAGAATTTATAACCACTTTCCTTTGAGAATTTTCTAATTTCTTCTTGAGATATACTACTTCTTCTTCCAACTTCTCTTGTTCTTGAGTTTTTTCCTTGATTTTCTTAAGTAACATGTCCTCTATCTTCTTGGCTTCTTCAAGCTCTATCTTTAGTTGCTTTAAGACTTCTGAATTTTGTTCTTCTCGTACATACTTGAGGAGAATGTCCTTTTGTTTTCTACACTTCAGTTTGAGTTTGTCAATCTCCTCCAGAGCACTTCTTAGCTCCCCCTCAAGGTCGAATTCCCCTTATTCTTCTTCATCTTCTAGCAGGAGTCCTTCAAGTTCTTCTTTGACCATCAATAAGAATTCAGAGGTTCCTTCTTCACTTGAGGGTTCATCTGAATCTTCAGATGTACTGCTGCCTTGTTGAGCATAGAAGGATTTTCTACTGAACTTCTTTCCTTTCTGCCAGTTCTTTGATTTATTTTTCTCTAACTCTTGAGCCTGATTCCTTACTTTCTTATGAGGACACTTAGCAGCATAGTGTCCAACTCTTCCACAGTTAAAGCATTTGAAAGGAAGTTTACCTTTGTATTTACCTGAGCCTCTATCCAATTTCTTGACAAATTTTGCCTCTTCTTCATCCGAGCAAGAGCATATGTCTCCCTCTTCTTCTTTCTTCTTTTCTGTTTTAAAGGTTGCCTCCCTCGTACTTGGCTTCTTCTGTGGGAGCCTCATCTCATATGTTGTTAGATTTCCAAGTAGCTGGTTCATGGTCAAGGTCTCCCAATTAGTTGTTTCTTCTATTGCAGACACCTTGGGATTAAACCTGGATGGAAGAGATCTTAGAATATTTTGCACAATTATACTTTCTGACATGGTTTCTCCAAGAGCTTTCATATTGTTAACAATTTCTGCAACTTTTAGGAAGAAAATGGCAATGTCCTCGTCATCATTCATTTTTAAGTTCTCAAACTGGGCTCTATAAACTTGAAGTTTGGCAGTCTTTACTTTCTTGTCCCCCTCATATATGTTCTCCAGAGTATCCCACATTTCTTTGGCAGTGTCTTTGTGCATTACTTTGATAAACTCTGCTTCACACAAACCATTCATGATGGCATTCATGGCTTTTGCGTTAGCCACAAAATCTTGTTTTGCTTCTTTCTCTAGGTTAGTTGCCTTTAAGGCATATCCTAATTCCACAGTAGCCCAGACTTCTATTCCTAGAGACATTATGTATTTCCTCGTTCTGATTTTCCAAAAAGCATAATTTTCACCAGTGAAGAAAGGGGCTTTATTGGTTGAGCATCCTTCTTTACTAGCCATCTTGGGAACCTAGGATCTCCTTTCAGCTATTAGACTGGTACAAAGGAACTCGCTCTGATACCAATTGTTGAACCCTTAGTTAAACTGAGAGGGGGGGGTGAATCAGTTTAACACATTCATGGTCTTTTGAAACCTTTCATTAAAACTTATTTACACCTTCATTTCATGTCCAAATTAATATGTGAGTAATCTTAGAATGTGAGCAGCAAGTGTTAATATAATATAACAGTAGACTTAATATGAGAGCAGCAGGTATTAAGCAGAAGATATAAATCAGATCAACACATAAACATCATGCACAGAGACACCAGATATAAGTGGAAACCCATAAAGGGAGAAAACCACGTCTTATTATTGTTGTGATGCAAAGGCAAGCTCCAACTCCCTCTCACCACTGTTTTTTTGCAGGCACCAACCTAAAGGAGGCTCCAATCCTCAATTCTGCAAGCTAAAACTTGCAAGGAAGCACCAACTCCCTTCAATTTTCTGCAGGCACCAACCTACAGGAGGCTCCAACCTCAGTCAGCTACAACTGACAGCTATCAAGCTGCAACTTGATAGGGAAGCTCCAACTTCCTCAATATATCAAACTGAATGTTTGCTAATTTACCTCAGATATCAGCTCTGTTCTGTAGCTTCTCTTTCTGCTTTTCTTTTCTTAATCTTCTCTGCCTGTCTCTTCTATACTCTGCCTTCTCTATATTTACCCTCTCTAACCTTTTTTATGCATATCCAGTTGATATTATATATAGAGTTCCTCACATGACTGTTTGTATTCCTCTAGGAATTCGAAATGGATAGTCATACCTCTTGGTCTTTAGCCTTCTCATTTCTTTTCAGCTCACTCAGAAAAATGTAACTGTAGGTGCTCATTTTAACATTACAGTGGGATATTTGCTCTCTTCCAGAGACTTGCCAATGCATCACAACAATATAAATTTTAAATAAAACATTTACATTCAAATTACAAATGAGAACTCCAGCTCACTCGTTTTGTCTCTTGGCTTGCTGCACATTTGTCTTTTCTCTGACTGTGTCTTTGTCCCTTTCGGCTCTGTTTGTTTTCTTATTCGCTGTCACAGGGTTACGACCATATGCCATACTTTTGTAACTGTGCTTTTATATCAGCCCTTTTTATATATATGCAACTGTTTCCTTTAAATCTTAGCACATTCCAATGCTTTACACACAACAAGTGTCTTGTTGATGTGGTGAGTTCCGCAAGCGGAACATACATACATCACAATTATTAATAATCGCCCTCCACCTTAAGCCGAGGTCTGTGGGTCCACAGACCATGCGGCGCATTTCAATAACATCGCCTTTTATATATACAACCCAATTTCATTTCTCAGTTTAATCACACAAACTGCTTTTTCCACTATAACAATAAAGAATCGTGTTAATACTTAAAAAATGCCCTTTTGGGCCCACTTGCCACGCTTTCCGATGTGATCTATTTCTCCTCCAGAAATTTCCGATTGCGATTGATTGCAATCGCAAGCTGCCTTGCTTCGATGCGATTGATACCCTCCACAGATTTCCGATTGCGATTGATCGCAATCGCAAGTTTCATTAACCTGTTCTGCTGTGCTTAGATTTTCCGATGCGATGAAACACTGTTCATTTTGGATGTATTGATGCGATGGGTCTGATGCAATTAACCACTGTTCACTCAATTTTTCCGATGCGATGAATGATTTTCTTTAACGCGGAACTTAAGCCTGTATAAATCATAGTTTATAAGTCCATCGGGTCCGAACTTCAATCGCAATCGCAACTTCCTATTTGCATGTTCCGCTGCTTTGTTTCTCTCCGATGCGATTTGGTCCCACCTTATGGTACTTTGGTTATTTGTTTATCATAAAGCGCTCCACTTATAAATATATATATTTATGCTTTGAACCTTTGTTTATATGATTCGGGCTTCATCGCAATCACAATTTCTTTGTTTATATATGTTCCGACACATATCAATTACGATTTATAAACCCATCGGGTCCGGGCTACAATCGCAATCGCAACTTCCTGTTTGCATGTTTCGCTACTTTGTTTTTCTCCGATGCGATTGGGAAAGGGTCCCACCATATAAAACTTTGTTTGTTTTTAAAACCTTTGGTTCTTTGTCCACAAAGTGCTCCATATAAATATATATATCTATATAAGCTTTGAGCCAATGCGATTAAGCTGGAACTCAAACCTATCAAGACATAGATTATATGCCCATCGAGTCCGGGCTTCAATTGCAATTGCAATCTTTTAATATCGTGATCCGACGGTCTGCTTTTTGCCGATGCGATTGACCACTGTTCTGCCGTAACTCAAACATATATTAAGCATGATTTATAGACCCATCGGGTCCGGGCTTCAATCACAATCGCAATTTGTATTTCATATGATCCGCTGCCAACCGTTTTCCGATGCGACTGTTGAGGGTCCCACCATATAAGGCTCTTATGTCCATTCCATTTATCATAAAGTATGCGCTTGCCAATGGTTTAAAAACAACATTACTCGTCAGGCCCACGCAGCATTGCACCCTACCTTTGTATATTGCACACCGTATAAATATATATATGGTTTGGGCCTTTGCATATAATGTGCAACATGAATAAAGCGTTGTATATATATATATATATATATATATATATATATATATATATATATATATATATATATATATATATATATATATATATATATATATATAGGCGTCTGGAGTAACGATTCCCGGAATAAGGTTTATATATATACTTTGCTGCTCCAATCTTTAGTGTATCTTCCAGCGGGGGTAGTGATTCTCGAAATTTGTTTGTATATATATACCTGCCGCTTGGGTTAAGATTCTCGGAATTTAGGTATGAAATTGCTCTGCCTCTGCTGTGCTAACGGCTCTGCCTCTACCTCTGCCTCTGATAACGGCTCTGCCTCTATATTCGCTGCCTCTGCCTCTGCCTCTATATTCGCTGCCTCTGCCTCTGCCTTCGCTGTACATATTACCTGCTGCTGTTATTTGCCTATCTTTGCATCTGCTACCTTCTTTGTCTGTCTCTGCCTTTTCTGCCTCCATTGCCATCAATGACAATATTTCCAACAAATTTGTGATAGTATATTTGGATGATATATTAGTTTTAAGCAAAACTAAAGAAGAACATTTAAGGCATCTTAATCATGTCTTGAAGAAGCTGCACCAGGAGAAATTGCTGATAAATTTAAGGGAATGCTCATTCATGAAAGAGAAGTTGGTGTATTTGGGTTTTGTTGTTTCTGCAGAAGGATTGAAGATGGACCCAGAAAAGGTTAAGGCAATTGTGGAGTGGCCTTCACCCAGGAATGTTTTTGAGGTAAGAAGTTTCCATGGACTTGCTAGTTTTTAGAGAAAGTTTATAAGAAACTTCAGTAAGATCAATGCACCCATAATTGAGACAATAAAGAAGAGAAAACAACTATTTAAGTGGACTACTGAAGCATAAAGAAACTTTAAAGTTTTGAAGCAAAAGATAATGGAGAAGCCTGTTTTGATTCGGCCTGATTTTACTAAACCATTTCAAGTAAAGTGTGATGCCAGTGGAGAAGCCATTGGAGCTGTGTTGAGTCAAGATGATAGGCCTGTGGCATATTTCAGTGAAAAGATGAATGACAACAGAAGGAAGTATTCCTCTTATGAGAAGGAATTTTATGCAATTGTTTAGGCACTGAAGAAGTGGAGACATTATTTGATGTCTAGGGAATTTGTATTGTATTCTGACAATCATGCTTTGCAGTATATTGTACAACAGCCCAAGTTGAAACATAAGCATGCTAAATGGGTTGAGTATCTCCAAGGTTTTAATTTTGTTTTGAAACATATAAGTGGCCAAGCAAATAAAGTAGCTGATGCTTTGAGTAGGAGGCACATGCTTGTTCAAGAAACTAATTTTGAAGTTGTAGGATTTGATTTTCTCAAGGAATTGTATAAAACAGATCCAGATTTTAAGGAAGAATTTGAGGCATGTAGTAACCCTGTTTTAATAGATAGAAGCTAGTGGCTAGATTATTTCTTGCAGGAGGACTTACTATTTAGAAGAAGCCAACTGTGTGTACCAAAATGTTCCATGAGAGAAAATTTGATCAAGGAGAAGCATAGTGGTGGACTTGCTGGACACTTTGGTACTAAAAAAACCTATGAGCAACTGAGTCATTTCTATTACTTGCCAAAGATGAGAGCAGAAGTGGACAAGTTTGTGAAGAATTGCAAAATCTGTTAGTATGCTAAAGGAAGGAGCCAGAATGCAGGATTGTACACTCCCTTGCCTATTCCAGACAGGCCTTGGGACATGGTGAGTATGGATTTTGTTCTGGGATTGCCCAAGACTCAGAGAGGGAATGATGTAGTCTTTGTTGTGGTGGACAGATTCTCCAAAATGGCACATTTTATTCCATGCTATAAAACTAGTGATGCCACCCATGTTGCTAACTTGTTTTTCAAAGAATTTGTTAGATTGCATGGGTTGCCCAAGAGTATTGTTTCAGACAGAGACACCAGATTTGTGGGTCACTTTTGGAGGACATTGTGGAAGAAACTTGGTACCAAACTGAGTTTCAGCTCAGCTTATCATCCCTAGGCTAATGGACAAACTGAGGTGGTGAATAGGAGTCTGGGAAATTTGTTGAGAAGTCTTGCAGGAGAGCATCCCATGCAGTGGGATCATATTTTGCCCCAAGCAGAATATGCATATAATGACTCACCAAACAGGAGCACAGGGAAAATTCAATTTCATATTGTTTATGGAATGCACCCCAGAGGAATATCAGAGTTAAGAAATCTAGGAAAGGCAGAGCTGAGAAGTGCTGATGGTGAGGAATTTGCTTCAGAGATCTAGGCCATACATGAACAAGTGAAACAAAAACTACAAGGCAGCATCATCAAATACAAAAGCAGAGCAGAAAATAAGTTCATTTTGAAGTAGGAGATCAAGTTTTGGCACACCCGAGAAAAGAGCGATTCCCAAAGAAGCAGTACAACAAACTGAAGTTCAAAAAGATTGGGCCGTGCAAGATACTTAGAAAGTTTTCTGCAAATGCTTATGAGATTGAATTACCTCTTGATGTTGGTATATCTCCCATTTTTAATGTTGCAGATTTGTACAAGTATGAAGATGATGGTGCAGAAGAAGGACCAGTAGACAGGGAACAGATTGAGTGGAAGGAACAACTACCTCCAACACAACCATTACAACCAGAGAGGATATTGGACAAAAGAGTGTTCAGAAAGACCAGAGGACAGGAGTAATTTCAGTACTTAATCAAATGGAAGGAAAAGCCAGAAGAAGATGCCACTTGGATGACTGAAGGAATGTTGCAGAAGATAGGCAGATCAGTAGAAGAGCTCATAGACAAGAGCCCATGAAGAAATTTGCCCTCGGGAGTTTGATGCAGGGGCATTAGACACTAGCCAGCAATGTAGGAGGTTTTGTCCACATGTTGTGGCTAGGAAAGTTCGAATTCATCGAATTGTAACAGCTAGGTGTCAATACCTCAGCTGACTGTTTCATTTAGACTAGTTAGAGTCCATAGAAGTCGAATAGGTTTGGATTCGATCTATCTGTCTTGTTTCAGTTAATTGAATAATTTTAATTAGGCTTTTGGTTTTCCTAAATGGTCCTCACAGAGGAACCGAACAGACAAATGTTTGTGTATATGTAATCCCTCGGATGTATATAAAAGGGAGAGAGGGAAGAAGGAGAAGAGAGATTTCTGCAATAAAATCTGTGTGTTCACAATTGCTTCCAGTTAAATAAATTCTGTATGCATTGGCCATCGAGTTATTTCGAATCCTTGATTGTGAAGAGATTTTTTAATTGTGAGGTGATTGAACTCTGTGCACATATAATTACTGGGTTGAACTGTTGCATAGATTCTGCATATCTCTGTCTACTGTTTCCCTCGAAATTGTTCGAATAGGCTCTGTTGAACAAATCTCCACTCCTAGAAGAAGTCTGCGTATTATTGTGGTCATTGAATTCTGCTTAAATTATAGAAGAATTCTCGCTTCATAACGAGATAAATTCGTTTTACTATCGGAACCCTGACCCGAGTTAAGGAACCAAAAGGATCGCGCAACCCCGGATGAACCTTGGTTAGTCACTGTTCAAAAACCACGAGTGGATTTACAAAGGCGGATTGCCCATATCGCACCACTTTTGGTGAGTAAGTGGTATTTTCCTGTTGGGGAGCGATTCCATAGGTCTGTCTACACGTGGCGAGGTAGACCCACGTAAAACCACCGTTGTTGCATGCCATCGCGCGTTAAAGTTCGTATCCGGACGCCGAGCGATATGCGTATATGCCGTCGATTTAGAGACTTGCTATCTAACTGTGATCGCACGCTGGACTTGTGCGAAGTTTAATAAGAGGTACAACGGGGGTATTTCATTGAACTCCGTGATATACATGTGGGCCCATAATATATTAAGGTCATTTATTTAAAGAGCGGCGGATATTAATACAAAGTTCCGAAGGGTTAACCATTTGTTATAAGGTTCGGAGATAAATATATATACCAGGAAATATAAATTAACATTCGAAAATTGCTGAATGTGTTTATTTATCAATTTCTCTGAAATTGATAAATAAAATTCCAAAAGAACCTCGAAGACCACGTGGAGGTGAACCAAGTAGATTGAAGGGAAATGGTGAGAGAGGGACATTGGTAAAACCAACCCTCCTTGGGGACGACTTTCAGTCTTGTTGCTGTCAAAATTTTCCGCAGTCATTTGTCGACCAGTGCCTCTTTATTTTTTAACAAGCTTGAGGAGGGTAACATATGCTTGATCTATAATTCAACCCTTCGGGCGAATAATGTATCGCTATTTAATAATTTAACGAGTCTAACGATGAATTAAACTCGATTCTTGTCATGATCGACAAGCCCGTCGCTATTTTTTTTTTAATGAGCCTAACAATAGTGATAGCCCAATCCTTTTTCATATTTAGAGAGTTTGAAAAAGAGGACAAAAGAAAACGCCATAAGTAATTTTTCGTAAAGTTGTTGCTCAGATCCGAAAAAAAGTGTAAAATGAAACCTTTTAGCCAAGTTCGACTAAGGTGTTCATTATTCGTAAATAATGTATCTCAGTCTGGAAAAGGGTTAAACTTATATTGAGTAGATATCAATTCATTTACATTTACGAGCTCGAAAAGGTAAGTGCTCGGCAATATTTTCACATTATCGGAGTCTGAAAAGAGCTAAAAGAAGACTCCAGGGGTTCCTTTTTTGTTGTTATCAAAGCTTAAAAAAGAGATAAAAGTATGCTTCAAGTCCTTTTTCATTTTTATCAAAGCTTGAAAAATAAGGATAAAAGTATGCTTTGTGGTCAAATCATTATTGAAATAAATGTGCATGACTAATGTGCTCATCAGTTACAAACCTGTTCAAAACAACATCAAATGGATTAAAAATACATGTTTCATGCTAAAAAATGAATAAAAACATAGTCATAACAATAAATATGATTTGAAAATAATCAAATGACTAATTAAAAGAGTTTTACCATTCATTTTTACCATTTGAAAGTTACCATTTGCATTTTGGAGCTCTGAATCTGTTTTTGCCCCTGAACTTTAATTGTTGATTGCAATCGATTATGTGGACAGTTTTCATTGCTGTTTGATCCAGGTTGGTGCCACAAACCTCCTCTTTCTTTCAGTAGTCATTTTCTTTCATTTCATTGCAATTGTTTAGGGATTTGGGCCCCTTAGGGTAAATTCTTTTTCAAAAGAGGGCAACACACCCTTGGGCATCGAAAACTGTGTTGGAATGCACTCAAAATGAAGCTCAGGTGCATATGCAACACACTGTCTATTGACCAAGACTACGTTGGGTGCAATTCACATTTTTTGTTCTTGCATTGTACCCAAATTTGCTTAATTTTTTGCACGAAAAGGGTCCTAATGAGTCTTATGGTTATGTTTCAGAGATTCATCAGACTAAAATGACAATTACTTGTAGAGAAAGAGAGCATGAAGAACAAAACATGATTTCCCTTAATGATCTAGGTACTGTAAGAGCCCTTAGAGACTATGGGTTATTGAAGTACTTCAGTCTATCAGGTATGAGGTAACAAATGGAACTTTTGGAGTTCCTTGTTCGTGCATGGGATCCAGCAATTGAGGCATTTCACATTGGGAACAAAGTGGTCCCAATTTCAGTGGAGGATATCTATTTTCTGACAGGCTTGTCGAGGAGAGGTCTACCCATTGCTCTCTCAGGGTCTGCTCTCGGAGGAGAGACAGTGACAGACTATATTTTGCAGTATTGCTATCCAGGGGCAGAGCTTAGCAAGGATGGGAAAATAAAGATCCATGACATTCGTGATTTTCCATTTAGAACCATCTTATTCACGATCACAAAGCTTTGTAGAGAACAAGTCTTATATGCAGTATGTGCTAGAGTGCATGGAACCAACAGTTTTCAACTGGGTTGAAGCTATACTCTCTCAAATGAAAGAAAAACTAAGCAAGGCAAAAGGAGGAAGGAAGAAAAATTTCAACTATGGTTTGATCCTTATTTCTTTTGCCTTAGAGCGGATTCCAGTGATGCAGCCTCAGCATGTGACGCTGGGTGTATCTAACCCTAGAGATCTGAGGATGCATAGATGGGTAGAACTGATGGCTAGACATGCAGGCCAATCGTCCATCGTGTTCTCGACTGCATTCTTTGCCTGGCTCAAGCAACATATTATCACCATCAATGAGTATGCATATGCAGGCGTTGATTTCCGAGGAGATCCAAATTTAGCTTTACCAGAAGGCGCTCAATGGGGTGCAATCAGTAAGAATGTTATGACCATGTTTTTTTATTTTTCTAAGTTTTATACATGTTTTTGTATTTTTATGTTTTACCAAGACTAAACTAAATTTTTATTTTAATGGAAATGTGGGTCGAGTTCAACCAGTGGAGGAACCAAAGCATGGAGTGGATGAGCCAGCAGAGAGGGCTGTCAGGAGAGAAGTGCTTCAGGATTTAGATATGGCTAAGACTCTTGCTGAGCTTCAACAGCACATAGAGGGGTTGACCTTTGGGATTCTGGATTGCTGAATCGAAGAGTTAACCATGCGACTGCAACGCCACACTATCGGCGTTCCTAACCACTGGATGCGGTTACTACGTAGGATAGCTAGATCGATAGCATGTTACCATGAGCATCACTAGTTTACTTTTGACATGTTGCATACATTTTGAGGTCATATGACCAATGTGTCTTAGGCAAATTTTTTTGTAAAAACCTAAAACTATCTATCTATTTGATTTCAGTGTTTTCCTATGTTTATTGCGCAATCCTATTCAATTTTGTGAATGTTTCTTTACATATGTTGCAAATTTTATCTATAACATAATTCGCTAAAGAATCAGTTAATGTGATCAAGTTTCTGGAAATGTGTTGATATTGAATGAAATCAAAATTTCTTTCCAAAAGTCGAACTCTTAGGAACATACGATGCAGTGTTGGATTTCTAACAGTATAAACACTAGTAAGTTTCAGTATCATAAGTTGTGAGTCTAACCTTATAATGATATGATTAATGGTCGTATTATCCGCGATGATATATAATAAATAATCACTCTGATAATTTGGGGGTTACATTAATGACGCCCTGACAATTGTATCCTTAACAACATCAAAAGAATCTTGCACAACTTGGTTTCAATGGAAAGGAATCCCCTTTTCAAGAGCCGAGTAAATCCTTTAGCCATTTTGGCGTAGTTGGGTATGAACCTCGTTAGGAAGTTAGCCTTTCCTTGAAGTTTCTTTAACTGAAGCAAATTTGAGGGCGCAGACAAATCAAGAATGGCCTGGACCTTCAGTGGGTCTATTCGAATTCCTTCTTTTGAGATGACGAATCCGAGAAAATGACCAGAACCAACACAAAACACACATTTATGTGGATTGAGGTGTATTTTGTAGTGTCGATAGCATAAAAAGATAGCTCTCAAATGCATTGGGCGATAAGTCTGATTCCGTGAATGTGTCAGTAAATCAGCTAGATAAGGTTGAACGATGTGCATAATGTCATTGAAATCATAATCCATTGCTCTCTGAAAATTTTCCCCAACATTCTTTAAACCAAACGGTAGTTTCCAGTAAGCGAATGTGCCCCAGGGACAGATGAATGTTGTCTTATATTGATCCTTTGGAGGGATATTGATTTGATTGTAGCCGGAAAATCCATCCATGAATGAAAATATCTCGCATTGAGCACAATTGTCAATAATCTGGTCGATAAAGAGAGTTGGATAGTTGTCTTTTGGACAAGCAAGATTGACATCCTGATAATCAACACACACTCTGATGGTTCCTTATTTTTTCATAACAGGAAGAATGTTGGAAACCCACTCAATTAGCAGAATAGGGTAAATGAAACCAGCACACAAAAGTTGTTCAACTTCTGCTTTAATGGCAGCAGCCTTCTTCAGATGAACAGGATGAAGTCGTTGATGTACCTCTTTGACATCAGGGTACATATTAATAGTGTGTTCAATGATACTAGTGTCAATACCTATCATTTCCTCGTAAGAATGGGAAAATATATCTCAAAATTCACGAAAGAGAGAGTGATATGTTTCGAGTTTTGATGGAGAACAAGACATGCCGACATGAATATTTTCTACCATGCTAGGTTTGGTCGAAATATCAATAGAAATGGTTTCTTCAATATTTGATATTCGCTCAAAATCGATTGCATTAATAGGAAAATAATTCGAAAATAAAGTTTTGATCGATGGATGATATAGTTCATTAAGATTGTCTTCTTCATAATCAGGAATATGGGAAAGATGATGATGATCTTCCCATGGTTCTCCTTTCGACATCATGGATTCCAAAATATTCTCTTCTATCAAGAAAGTTAGGAAAAAAGATCAGATGGAGTACCAAAATCTAATGAACGATCAACCCAAATGACTGACGATTGTGATTTCGGATTCACCACCCAATCCAGATAGATTGATTGTTATGCTAGCTCAATGGGGCTAGGCGGCAAAAACGCATCCAACGTAACAACTTCAGAATCACCTGTACTCTCCCTTAAGCCAGATGGAGTGGAAGATATCATGTAGTAGGTCTCTATGTTTGCAATTTATACCGACGTCATGAGCGGCGGTAATGCAAAGGTTCCCATGAGAGTGGAATCCTTTAAGAGTCCTACACCAATGTTCTGAAGTGCGAGTTGGGGTGCGTGAATTAACAGAATGCTTCCAGTTACCTGGGAAGTGGAGGCAAAGAAGGATAGTTGATTAATGACTGTGATAACACCTTTATGTGGAAATACGATCATTCTAAAATATTTAGAGATGATCGTAGTCATAGCATATACCCATGGCCTTCCGAGTAAAATATTGTATTCAAGGGGTCCATCAACGACCTCAAATTTAACATTCACTATTTCCCCCCCTAGCTCAACATGTAGGTTATTGATAATACCGTAGGGATTATATGTATGTCCGTTGAAAGCTTTCAATGTCATTGATGATTGAGACAAACGTGGCAAGCCAAGTGATTTCCAACAGTTTAGAGACATAATGTAGGTATATGCTCCCTCATCAATAATAGTACGATGAACAAGGTGATTGAGAACATTTTCTTGTATGGAGAATGCCAATTTTGCTGGTAATTGCGACACATAACCCATATGATTAAAGAATACGAGATTCGAATTTGTCGAATCAATTCCACCAATTACCGACAACAAAGCCTGTTTTTGGGAGGGACAGTTTTGTAGCACCTTAAGCGCTGACATAGCTGAAGAGGATTGGGCCAAATCTTCAACTATATTATAATTTTGAGCAACTCGAGCTCGAGGATTATATGGCAATTTATGAACGACTCCCTTTGGTGGCTTTATTATCAATTCAGGAATAACAGAAGGTGGTATCGATTTTGTAGACAAATTCGTGGTCGAGGTAGTAGGTTGATCAGTAGCCTGACTACTATAATATTTATTACACGTTAATACCAAATCATTCGTCGATGACTTTGTGATAGACAACATAAGCACTTGTGAACTAGAAGTTGGATCCGTAGCAACCAAATTTGTGTTTGGATTCGGAAAAGGATCTGTCAACACAACTGACGCATGCGAGGTCTTAACCATTTTTGAGACTTCAGCGTGGTGACGAAAGTTCCAAACAAAGTGTTCCTCATTACAGATAATGCAAGGTTAACAAGGTTTCAGATTTCCAGACGATTTATCAAATGATCGATCCTGCAAGGTAGAAGTTTGCTTTTTCTTAGATTTCCCCTTTTTCTTACCTCTGGGTTGCTTGTCACTATTGCCTTTGTCAGATGACACGACATGGATTTCAGAAGAAGGCGCAGTATCAGATACAATACTATGATGTGTGCTTGCAGTACCTACCATACTGTCTCCAACATGAGAGTCCTTTGATGAGGGAGGAACAATGAAATTAGGTCACGACGCGTTAGAAATTTTCTCATAGAGCATGCTAGACTGAGTATAAATCAAGTCTAGATTTTGGGCACGAGCAATGACCTACTCTTCAATGACGATGCCACCCTTAGCCACATCCTTAGTTATAGATGGTAACAGGGATTTAATGAACCACTCAGCAAGGAGCTGAATAGGAACAAATGTCTTAACCATTCTACGACGACGACGCCACTCATGAATATGATTAGAAATGTGAGCAACATTAGTTTGTTTATAATCAGTCAAATTTTTGTTCCAGTTTCATATTGTATGGGTAACTAGAAGTGGGTCAAAAAGACAGTTGCTAGGGAAGTGAAATTATCAAAAGAAGCTCTTGATAACTCAATGTACCATTTTGTGGCCGAACCAGTGAGTGTATGCTGGAAAAGACATAGTCGGACAGAGTCATCATTTAGGGAGTTAGATGAACACCATAAACGATAAGTCATAACATGAGTCGACGGTTATTCCCCAAGGTTTCCATTGAACTTAGGAATATTCGAGGGTAATTTATGAGGTATCACCGACCACCAAAAAGCATAGTTGATTGGATCATTGGTGAGCCAATTTAAATTTGGTAACTCTAAAATTGCAGCAAAGGGAAATTGTCGATTGAGGTCGGGTTGAGCATAGCTAGGGTATGATGGAATTTCTTGGGAAAAAATACTTTGAGCACCATCATAAGGAATCTGTTGTTGGTGACCCAAATAGGGGTTGTTTTGATAAGCAAACGCCTGAGGATTTTGTTGACCAAAACCTGGGTACGCTACTTGTTGAAATGAAGGTTGTGGCATTTGCACTTGTGGCTACCGAGGGGTATGTCCACCAATGTTATAACCTAAATTAGGATAGCATGGATTCGGTTGTGGATAGGTATAACTTATTTTTGGCTGCGACATCCCATAATATGGTAATCCATCTTGTGAATAAATGATTCCGGATACAAGTGGTTGTTGTAAACCATCCGAAGGAGTTGGAGTCTAAGGGCCCAACACTTGATAACATTGGGTTTAAGGGCCCGCCTAAGATGGTTGAGGAACAAAATTTTGAGCCTGTAATAAGGGTAAAGATGTATTAATAAGTGGAGTTGATGTGGGTGCAACAGGTTGAACTGATTGATACGAGTGTACAACCGTTTGTGGTTGGATAGGCAGAGTGGGTTGCCATTGACAAACATTCATTTCAACATTAGGATGACCAAATAATGACGAAGTACTATCAAAGTGGGTGACTATAGGTTTCCCCCCAGTATGAGGAGTATAATAAGAGGGAAAATATTGTTCTCCAAATGCAGGGAGTCCAATTGATATTTTACTGTGAGGAATATACCCAGATGGACTAGCTTGATATTGCCTTGATGATGGATATAAAGGATCAAGCCGTTCAATACTCACAATAGGTTTACCAGTTATAATACTAGACGATGACATTGGTGAAGTCCATGGGTTTGAAGATGCACCAGAGAAAATTTCAGATAATGATTGATAACTTGATAGGAGCAAAGGGCCACCATGTAAATATGACTCTGGTGAAGTTGTGAACATTGAAGAAGTAGCGAGAGCAGGTGCTGTCACTATTGGATTTGATGGTCCAACCGAAGATGGTTGTTCAGGAATGGTTACTTGAACAAATGTATACCCCATTGGATCTATGACAACTCTAATAGACACAGGATCAACTAAAGCAATGGATGGTGATTGAGAAAAATATTCATACAGGTAAAGCTCCAACCCAAAATGAGTTGGAGTTAAAGGTATTTCATCTTGTGGTATTTCTTCAATAGAAATTAAACTAGGTGGAAGGATTTCGCCATCAGGCCCAAAGTATATTTCAGAATGTTGACTCCATGATATGGGAGACTCAATGGCTACAATAGATTGTGGGGCGACCGATACAGGAAAAACTTCTGGTTTTTCAACTTCAGGATTCAAATTTTCTGGAAAAAAAGTGACAGGATCAAGATCAAAATCCAGTTGAACAATGTCGGGTTCGGGAGGTATGGTCTCACTGATTGGATGGATCGTGACCACGGGTAGTTGTGAGGACTCCATCTCGACAACAGTAGAAAAACCAATATTTTTAGAAACAACTTGTGCTGACTCTGGTATATGTGAAGATGTTGCTTCACTAGAGGTACTGATAGTACTAGTTTCGGTAGAGCGATGTCGCCTTTGCCAACCAGAAAAAACTTCTGGTGGTAAAGGTGGTTTCAATGCTATTCTACGTGAATGACGAGGAAAGGGATGATCTTCTTCCATGATGACTGATTTATTTTATGACCAAAAAGAAAATAAACAAAATAAAAGGGTAATTCTAGGAAAAAGGTTTACCAAGAAACTGTGAACTGCATAATACCTCCTGGCGAACCAAGAAGTACGGGCAGACAATCTCCCCAAATGCTGTGTTCAGTGTATCACAATTTACAAGGAAGACGACTCGGTTCACTATGGATGGATAGCAACCTAAAGTTGTCCTCCAAAATATATTGGAAAGTACGTGGAGACCCAAGTTCGTGCTAGCATTGTCTAATGCAAAACCGCACAGTGAGAGCACCCCTTTATACTTTTCGTACTATAACACCACCCAATATACTCGAAGGTACGTTGACGAGCTACGATATACTTACGTACGTGGAGTGAGGTATCACATTCAGAATGTATCGCAGACAATTAACGATAGCTACTATGTTTAACGACGTCGGAACACGTCTCTAGCCTAGACCTTCTAAATGTTATCATTATGGTTCCAATGCTTTTTTAGGTAAATTGATGTAATTTTAAGTCAATCTTGTTTATCTATTTTCCTTTCAAGGTTCACCGCGTGATGTGATGGAAATTCCTAAAAATGTAAACTAAAATGATAAGTAAACTTTTCAATTTTAGTTTCGTCAATGAAAATCCTAGCTACTAAGGGAAAGAGCAACTAGTTTTGAGAGCAAACAACAAAGAGCACAAACTAATATGCAACTTTCCTAACTTGTTCCTATGCAAAACACACAACTCACTATATGCATATGCAGGTTTTTCTTTTCAGTCCCCTTAATTCGAATGAAAAAAAGAAACTATATGAATCAAATCAATAAAAAACAAATGTTTTCTTCTTTGAGAAACGATGAATTTAACAACAATTTCTCTTTTAGGAAAAACGAAGAATGGAACTACAAATTTTCCTACAGGAAACAAAGAATTTAATGACAATTTCCTTTACAAAAACAATGGATCTAATGCAGAAATAAAATACTTTGAATTTTCTTTGTCAATGATAAAGAAAAGCACTTAAAGATACATTGAACAAACTTAATTTTCAAAGGAGGAAGAATCAGGCAAATTCACTGATCTCTAAGAGATATCAGACATTTGAAAACACAACAAACAAATGGATGAGTATGATGGCAATGAAAAATTCAAAGGGAATTTGGTTGGCTAAGGGGGAAACACAACCTCTAAGGGGAGGCAGTGCGTTGCAATGCACCCCTGAGTGGGAGACAGTGCACTGCAGTGCACTATGCCCTTGACCAACAATGCGTTGGGTGCAACAGAGATTCAAAATTCAAGCTACTGAACACACTTCTAATGCAATTCTTTGATTCAAAAGTCTAATGAATGAAGGTAAATGCTACTGGGTGGATAATCAGAGGCAAAAACACCAAGAATGAAAGGGAACTCCCCAGTGGAGTCGCCAATTTGTTATGCGGAATTATAAATTACGGATAAATCGAATTTCCTAAATGTGGTGGTATGCATTTAGAACAACAGATCAAAGAATTTCCAGAAACTTTCTCTAAGAGTAAATAGACACACAAAAAGAAAGAGGAACTTGCTTGTGATCCAAGTGCTTCCTATTCTCCTTCTGTCACTTTTGCTGTAGATTCTAATCCAACTTAGATTGCTAAGCTAGTTCCTGCAAGTATAAACACTAAACAACAAAGGGATTGCAATATATAGATGCCTACTTATATTAATCAGTTAAATCGATTGAACATAAACATATATATCAGTTAAAAATCCATTGCATAAGAAATAGAACCATAAACAGATACATATATGGGAAAATGAACAACAATCTTTATTAATGAATAGAAGGGGGAGGTTACAACCAATGATCGATTTGATGTCACCAGCTCCATCATCATCCCAACCTCATCACAATGAATATCTCGCCAACAACATATCACTTCTATCACTCTCTCAATTGAGAATCCAACATCATTTCTTTACCAAAATTTTTCCCTCCCTAGCACTGGGATTTGTGCTCAATTTATAGGGCAACTAATGGTAGTTTCTCAATCAATGAATTTCTAATAATAAGCAAGACACATTCCCAAGCTTAGAGGTGTTAGATGGACACTTGGATTCGAATTTTGACACATATGGACTCTTCTAGAAGGCATTAGCCATGTGGAGATTCCAGAATAATGAGAATTTCGCTCCCAAATGAACAACACACTCTTGAATGTCGGGAAGTGAATTGCAGTACACCGTTGAATGGAGGGAGCTGCATATGCAACGCAGTTAGTCCCTTGAGAGGCAGCGTTGGTGAGCTCATAAGTGATATAACATATACTTCAAACCTTTGAAATATTGCAATAGAAGTCATGAATGGTTTGTTCTTGTCTTAGGACATGTAGCAACTGAAATGATAGGGGATGATAGACCCTATTTCATTGGTCCTGGGAATGATGTCCAGTTTGACCAAGTCATGGGGAATGATGCCCAATTTGACCTATAACAATCATCATTAAATTGAATTTTTGTATATATTTCATTTTTGGTGTGTAATTCACTAATTTGTTGCTAAGTATCTCGTAGATTGGGAGACCATTGGGCCAATTCTCCTAGACACCCTCAAGGTTAGTCTCTGCTAGTTTGGCCGGCAAGATGTGATCCCTTTGGGTTGATACGTCTGGATTTTCCATGGAAAAATAAATAAATAAATAAATATATAATGTGTCCTTTATCTCCTGCTTTAGGGGTCATCATGTCATGTGTTAAATACTTGTATTTGCATGTCCTTTGTGTCATGTGTCACCATGTCAGGTGATTTAGATCTCCACAAAAACATTTTGACCATTAAACATGTTTGACAAGATATAGTTTAAATATTATTGAGCCTCGTTGCTCTTAATTCCTCATGCATGGTAACTATTCACCTTTCATCATGCTTACAACACTTATATGTATATGTAATGCTCATCTATAGTAATATTGATTATACACAACATTTTAGCTACTTGGTGTGAGTGCCAAAGACATATCAGTGCATCATCATGCAGGTCACTTTAACTCATCAAATTACATCAAAGTATTATCATTGTCAAGTTTAGGTGTGCTTACCTTTTTACATAATCAAAGTTGATGGAGTTTGTACCACTAAACTTATATATATATATATAAATAAAATGTGTCCTTTATCTCTTGCTTCAGGGGTCATCATGTCATGTGTTAAATACTTGTATTTGCATGTCCTTTGTGTCATGTGTCATCATGTCAGGTGACTTAGATCTCCACAAAAACATTTTGACCATTAAACATGTTTAACAAGATATAGTTTAAATATTATTGAACCTCGTTGTTCTTAATTCCTCATGCATCGTAACTATTCACCTTTCATCATGCTTACAACACTTATATATATATATGTAATGCTCATCTATAGTAATATTGATTATACATCACATTTGATCTAATTGGTTTGAGTGCCAAAGACATATCAGTGCATCATAATGCAGGTCACTTTAACTCATCAAATTACATCAAAGTATTATCACTGTCAAGTTTAGGTGTGCTTACCTTTTTACATAATCAAATTTGATGGAGTTTGTACCACTAAGCAAGAGCATACTCGACTAACCTATTTCAAGGATTCGAGGGATCATGTCTCCTAATTTGTTGTGCCTGACATTAACTTTGTAATTGTTTTAGTAATCACAATGGATCACTCAAGTATGGATAAATACATATCATCTCACTTACAAATGGATTAATTATATAAACCAAGGGTTTACCAGATTTGGTTGAATATTCTCATTCTAATCTCTTTATGAGGTCGAGGTCAACACAATCCTTCCTACAACTTTAGCAACATCAATATTGTACATCACCTTAATTACTCCATTCATTATAACTCACTTTTCTATACAATATAGCATTCTCATGTTTTAGTTTGTTCTCTATTTGTTACTTTGATGATTCTATGTTCATGGCTATACACTTAATCCCTGAAGTCATTAGTGCACACTTTGTTCGACTAATTCATATGCAAGAGAACAACAAGGAGCTCTGAAACCCTAGCCATGGCGGCTTAGGGTTTTCGCGGTTTTGGTGATGATTTGGGGCTCATGGCCTTATGGAACTTTGCATCTCGGAGCGCATTGTCTTCTAGTTGACGGGTATGATATATGCGCTAGCTCAATAATGGTTTCGGGCTTCCTTCTACTTTAGGTTTAAAAACCTAAGGTTCATTGGCCAATTTCTGTTTTCCTCATCATTTTCTCCGAAAAACAATCTGTGGACTAGTAGTGGGACGAATTTCATGGGCTTCGCGAGTATTTTCAGCTGATTTGGGCGACCTCTCTGTCGGTGGTGCTGCCATATCTTGTGGTCTAATATGTTTGGCTTTATCGAGTTTCGGGGGTTTAACCTTTGCTGTCTGCTTCTCCTTGACAATGGTCTTAGACCCACTGTCCTGAACCCCGGTAGTATTGTCGCAACACATTCCCTTATTTTCGCGCGAGGAGGATGCATTGAGACATCTGGTAGCATCTCCTTTGTTGTCAGTTTACTCAGCTGTCTTGGAGGGTAGTGTTTGGTTCTGGAGTTATCCACCGGCAGTATTCTCGGGGGTATCCAACTTGCCTGTGGCAGTTACTTCCTAGTTTTTTCATGAGTACTTATGAAGAAGAACTTGATTACTCAGCTGATCCACTAGAGGGCATGGACATCTGGGGACAGAGGTCGGATGCTGATGAGGCGACCATGGAGGAAATGGTGCCCATATTGGATTCTCACCGACCTGGACCACTTTTTTCGGTCACTCTTGCGAGCTGCTCTGATCCTTTTGTGCGTTTTTTGGAGTCACTGGCTTATTCTATTCCATCGCCTTCGGTTTTGCGCCTTTGGGAACATTAGGCACAGGACACACTGGACTATCCGCTGATTCACTCCACCATGGTGGTTTTGAGTGCTACAAAGGACCCTAAAAAACTCGGTGTGGACAACCTTACCATTGCAAACCTTTGCATTGCCGGGGATACGACAGTTCAACTGCCTACATCCTCCACTATCGCGAGTGGGTCGATTGCAACATCGAGATGTTTCGATAATATACCTTTTGACGCTCAGATGGACGAAATCCATCCCAAGTCCGACTCAGACAGTCTGGGGGTGCTTGGGGCGGATACCTAAGATCATATCCTTTGTAGCGGCAGGGGAAAAAAATTGAGACCGACCAAGAGTAGACACAGTCGAAGTGCGAACATTGGGCGGGATAGAGGTATGGCAAATCTTCAAATGACTATTGCCATTGTGCTTGTGGGGAAGGTACGTGGCTGAAATTACACCACTGCGAGACTTAGGATCTAGACAAAAGAGATTTGGGGTGGTATCATGGAGCAACTTCTAGAGGTTAGACTGATCAACAGGGGTTGGTTTGCTCTTTATTTTCCACAGCCAACACTGGTAGAATGGGTTCTTACCAGATACTGGCACATAGAGATGCATACGGTTTTATTAAAAAGATGGTTTCCTCTATTTGATCCCTATAAGGAAAACTCTAGTGCTTGATCGATATGGATTCGTCTACCTGGATTACCAATGCAATTCTGGAATGATGCTGCTCTTTATAGCATTGGTGAAGATTTCAGTCTCTACCTGGATCATGATAGAACATTTTTAGAGACGAGTATTTATTCGGTTGCTCGTATTCTGGTTTTCTTGGACACCCAGGACGGATTACATGAAAATTATAACATGTTCTTTGAGGGGATGGTCTGGCAACAGATGCTAGAATACAAAGGGATCCCATTTCATTGCAGGAGATGCCACTCGGTTGGGCACCTGTATAAGGAATGCCCACTCATGGTGCGGCTTGCCCTCCTTATAAGACCATGACTCATATGGCCACGCAAACAGATCCTGTCACCATTATCTCAAAACCTAATGGGCAACAACAGGAAGCAACTACTCAGTTCGAAGCTGTTCTTCCAACTTGGCAGACGACTCAAGCTCGTACTCATTACATGCCGCCCATCTCATCACAGAAAAATCCGACTTCGGTTCCGGGTACCACTCTACTCTCATCTCCTATTTGTAATTATATTTCTTTACCTGCATCATCTTGTACTATTCTACAAACTATTAGTTCATTGCACTCCATTAGTTTCTCTATTGCATCGGCCCCAGAGACCATCCTGCCCACCAACCCCCAAACCTCTACGGAGTCTTCTGGCCTATATCCCCAACCGATTATCAACTCCTCAATAGCCGACCATTAATATTTCCTAAGATCATCTAGTCTGCAGCCCACCCTATCAGAGCTAGGCATCGGCTCAGGACAGGGCCCCTCTCTTTCAAAATCTCGAGGCAGACCCTCGACACTTTCCAAGGCCATCAGGCATGCCAATATGGAAGTGGAGGCTGGCACTCAATCATCCCTATTACGAGTCCTTAGAGCAAGAAAACCTAAAGAGGGCTCTCTATAATGATATGTCTCACATTCAATTGCAGGGGTCTTGCCAATCCTATCAAGAAACTATCACTTAGGCATCTACTTCATACTGTTACCATAGATGTTATTTTTCTTCGAGAAACTTTGGGGGAAGGGGTGGCCATTAATTTCATCCTCGGCTCTCTTTTCCCAGATTGGAATTTTGTGGCTAATGATGCTCGCAGAAGATCTGGGGGCACCGCAATGGGCATCAACAACATGACTACTCAGATGCTGAATTATTGGGGGCGTGAAGGGGTCGTCGAAATAGAGGTTTCTATCGGTGAATTTTCTCATCCCTTCACGCAGATAAATGTTTACGGCCCATGTGTGCATATAGATACATACTGGAAATCTCTGCTTCAATGCACCCTTCTTCAAAATGATCATACCATTCTGGGCGGAGATCTCAAATTTTCAATTGGGATCTCAGAATATTAGGGACCACAAGCTATCCCATATCCCCTATCCGATTTCTTTGCCTTGCAACTGGAGCAGGCAGATCTTATTAACATTGGCATGCAGAAGAATCAACCCACTTGGAAAAATAGGTGCACATGGGGGGCTGCACTCGCCCGAAGACTTGACAGGTTCCTTATAAAACAACAATTTCATTATCAGATGGCCAAGACTAGACAGTGGGTTGGATCGGGTGGGGCTTTGGATCACTCACCATTCTACTTCAAATTTATAGCAGAGGATCATAAAAAACCAAAGTCTCCTTTCAAATTCAATGCCAGATGGCTTCAAGACCCAGAATTTCATGCGCTTGTCAGTCAGGAATGGCAACATTGCAATCTCTTCCCTGATAAGGAACCGACCAAGGTTTTCAATGAAAGCCTTAAGCGTATAAAAGCACATACTATACAATGGGCGCGGAGAAAAAAGATGCTTGAGGAGGAGGAATTACATCAGATTGATTTGAAGATCTCGCAACTAACTGATTCGGAAAATGTGGGATTCCAGTCAATGTCCTCCAAGGAGCAATTGATTGCACTTGAAACCACCAGGGCCAAGATCCTCAGTCAAAAGGAAGGGGATTCGAGATTAAAAAGCACGGCCATATGGCTAAAAGCAGGAGATGAAAATACCAAGTTTTTTCAGCAGTGTGCAAATGGTATACACATCATCAACACTATATGGGAACTTACTGATAACTTCTATTATGTGGCCAAAACACATTCTCAGCTATCAGACATGGGCATTCAACATTTCACTAACCAATACCGAGCTCCACTCAACATCAATTTTCCGGACATCATGAACATTGCTCTAGCCTTCCATAGATTTTTTGATGATGAGCAGGCGGAGGAGCTCAACTCACCTGTCACCATGGGTGAAATTGAGGGAGTGCTAAAATGGTTTTAAAAAGGACAAAATTCCTGGCCCTGATGGTTGGCCCATTGAATTCTATCTTCATTTTTTTGAACTTATAGTGCGTGACCTGCTCCAGCTTATCAAAGATAGCAGATTATCGGGCAGGATATTTGATGGTTTTAACACTACTTTCATTGCACTCATTCCTAAAAATGATCACCCCAATACTTTCCATGATTATAGGCCTATATCCCTCTGCAACTGCATTTACAAAATTATTTCCAAAATCATTGCTAATCGTATAAAGCCTATTATCTCATCTCACATTGCCAAGGAACAATTTGCCTTCCTCCATCACAGACAGATACATGAAACCATTGGCACTGCTCATGAGGTTTTCCACACATTTAAGGCCAAAAAGCTCAAAAGCACCATTCTTAAAATTGATCTTGCCAAATCTTTTGACCATGTCAACTGGAACTACATCCATATTATACTCATACAAACGAGATTTCCCCACTCTTTGACTAATTGGATTATGGGTTGTATCAGAAATGCTACTTTCAACATCCTTATTAATGGTGGAGCCTCTGATTTCTTCCATGGTGGTAGAGGTCTTCGGCAAGGTTGCCCACTTTCACCTCTTCTTTTTGTACTTGTCATGGAGGGCCTCTCGACCCTCTTTAGTCGAGCCAAGGAATCTGGTGTCTTACATGGGATTTTATTATATGATTACCTGTGGTTGACTCATTTATTATTTGTGGATGATGTGATAATATTTTTGGATGGCTCTTGTCAAGATATTTCACATTTTGACATAATACTGCAGATATTCTACAGAGCAACGGGAATGGCTCCCAACCAATGCAAATCCACTATAATTCAGACCAGATGCGCAGCACAGGAACAGGGGCACGTGAATCTTCTTTTTCCTTATGAGTGCAGCAACATTGGAAATGGACTGAAATACCTTGGTTTCCACTTAAAGCCGAATGACTACCAGATAAAGGACTGGAACTGGCTGATTGCAAAAACTGAGCGCAAAATCAATATCTGGTACCATCGGTGGCTCTACTGTGCTGGCAGATTGATATTAATAAAATCAGTTCTGGAGGCTATACCTGTGTATTGGATGTCCTTGGCGTGGCTCCCCAAGGGTGTGACTAATCACATTCAACAAATTTGCAGACAGTTCCTATGGCGGAACTCGGGTAGGGAGCACACCTTTGCTTGGGTTGCTTGGGATCAAATTAGTCGACCAAAAGATTGGGGTGGTTGGGGTATCAAAGATCTGCCCACTTTCGCAGCTACACTAGCTGCTAAACTGGGTTGGCACCTTATCACTGGGCATAGTCTGTGGAAGGAGGTGATTGTTGCCAAATACATCGCCCCGCAAAATACAATGGATTGGATCCGAGGTACTATCCATCATCAACCGGGCTCATCCATTATTTGGAAGGCTATTTCTATGTCGACGCACCTTATCCAGCAAGGTCTGACGTGGAAAATTGGCGCGGGTAATATGGTTAGATTGGGTATGGATTCTTGTTCAGGCAGCGGAAGACACTATAAAATGCCAAAATACATCATTGATCACCTTGCACAGGCAGGGATTATTTATCTATCTCGAGTGGATGACCCTAGGAGGACAGATTAGCATGGAAAGGGATGGCTATCAGCCTAGGACCTCGGGATACCACTTGAGGGCCACCCAGATTAGAATAGGTATATTAGAGCACTTCATGCATCCAACATTTTGCTAATGGAACAGGATGATGAAATTTTATGGGCACTCTCGCCCAGTGGACGATACTGCCCTAATATTGGGTACATCACCCTTTGTGCACCCAAGGAACCACCAAATAAATCTTCGTGGTGGCACTCTATCTGGAAACTGAAGGCTCCACACAAGACTAGATTATTGATGTGGTGCATCCTACACAATTGCATTCCGACCATGGAAAACATTAGGAAACGTGCTACACAGGGCCCTTCTAGGTGTTGTTTCTGCTTCGCCAGGAAGAAGACGCCAATCATCTTTTCCTTGACTTCTCATCAGTCGGTGATCTTTGGCAATTAGTTACACAAGCAATGGGTTGTACTCTCACTTCGCATGGAGGATCCATAGCTGCAGCCTAGTCAACTTGGTGGAATGCCGCCACCTGTAATAAACTTAGGAACCTCTCGCTGTTGATGGCTTGGGGTATATGGACTGGGAGGAATAGATATATTTTCAATGGCATGCAAGTCATATGGGATCACATTTGTTCTATCATCATCTCCACATATCATCTCATTCTGAACGAGGATCAATCCACCCGTAACAGAGTCATTACTCCTGAAATCATTGACAACTCTTACCCTCGGGCATATTTTGATGGGGCATCAAACAATAACATGTGTGGGGGTGGAGCAATTCTTCATATATCTGCAACCCATTATTTCCACCTCAAGAAGGGATTGGGGCCAGGGAAAAACAATTTTTCTGAACTTCTTAGCCTTCGATTTCTCCTAATATTCGCCCGGGAACAAGGATGCAACAGATTGCATATTTTTGGAGATTCACAAATTGTCATTAATTGGTTTAATTCTCATGCACAGTGTCATTCACACACACTTACATCATTATTGGGGGAAATCCATTATTTGAAATTAGAATTTGACACAATATCTATTACTTACATCTACAGGCAGAGGAACCAAGTGACAGACCAACTTTCCAAAGAAGCTGCAGAGCTAGTTTGGGGTTGTTGGCATGTTTTGGAACATGAAGGGGAATAGATCTACAATTATTATCATAGACCATTCATAGAGGATATCCGGGATATGAAAGTAGTCACTCCTTGACTGCATTTTTGACATACTGATCCATTTTTGCGGACTAATTTGCTGATGTCTAATAAGCACTATTTACCGGCTTGTATTTATTTTTAATATATGCTTATGTACATAGTAGGAACTAGATAAAACTTGCAACATATTATGCACAACTTGCAGATTACTTTTCCTCCTTGATGAGGATACAGTTTATCATGATCCATGATCGAATATATATGTAAAATGAAACATGTAATTTTTCTTACATCAATGAAAAATTACGAAATTTTTCTTGGGAAAAAAAAATTCATTTGCAACACTAGTTTGGCTCTAACATGAATTAAATAGCTTCCATAATTATAATTCATATATCACATTACAAGTTTTGGCCATCTCAATGGTTGTTCATATTGATTGTTATTGTCACACTAACTCCATCATGACCAAAATGAGTGTTTATCGTAGCATGCATAGTGATGCAATATAACCATTTCCCCCATAAATTGAACAACAATGTGTGACCAAAGTCCTAATCCTAACCTTAGATTTATTCATTGGCATTATATCTTTGTTACTCAACTGTTTTTTAGTGCTAGTGATTCAAACACTTTGTTCATGGTATCAAGGGGAGTGAATACCTATATAGACTGCTTCAAAGTACTAAAGGCACATGATCAATCCTACTTACTTTAATTACCATTTGACACACTTGTCACCCACCCTATATGGAAAGAAAAAACTCCCTTAGCTCTACCACCCTTGGTGCTAGTGTTGTATATTTCATGATCATATAACATCTTCATAGACAACATGATGAGATGTTTGTAGAGCTACTCTAAAGAATGCTACCTTGGACTGCCCCTACATCATCCAACCATTATGGATTATATTCATTTAGTGGTCATAATTCTTTCAAGGTGAACATCAATAGTAGCATTCCACCATATGAAAACAAGATTGATGTTAAGCACTTGATGAGTGCTTTAACACATTATAGATAATGATATTGAAAATATAATAATCACAACCATAAAGTTGTCTATCACTACCAACCCTTTGTGGGAGGTGCACAACCAATAATATGATGGTATGGTGGGCTTATCACTATATGGGATAATTTTTTGCAAGTAATGCATGGCAAATTCTATCCATTGAGGTAAAAAGAAGACAAATATATGAAATGGAAACCATTATGTCAATGTCATGATCAAATTGTTAATGACCACATGAATGAGTTTCATACATTGTGGCTCATTCTCAAATACTGGCATGGATTACACTAATATCATCATAGCTAACAATGCACTATCAATTATTGCAATAAAAAATATAGATGAAGAATTAAATTCATTACAACCAAGATAAACTTTACATAACTTGAAAAAGGCACACCAATAAAGAAAGCTAGTTGAGTTTTCCCCAATAGAGTACGCATGAGGACACTTGTAAGGGGCATGATACTCATAAGACTTCTGACCATGAAAACTTAGAATGTTGCTTTTATAGTTCTACATTTATGGCCATGGACTTAATCCCTTGAGTCATTAGCACACTTTGTTCAAATAACACATCTATAATGTTGATTTGGATCTAACATTAAATTGAATTGCTTCCATAGTTTTAATTCATAGATCATATCACAAGATTTCACTGTCTTCTGTGGTTGTTCATAATGGTTCCTCTTATCACACTAAATCCATCATGACTAAAATTAGTCTTATATTAGCTCACACAAGGTTCAACCATTTTTCCATAATTTGAAGGACAATATTTGACCAAGGTCACAACCTAAGACGTATTCATTGGCATCATAGTTGTAATAGTTGACTATTGTTCAATGTTATTGATTTAAACACTTTGTTATGAAGTTCTCTAAATATAGTGAAGATTTGTGCATGTTTTTCATTGTCACAAAATCTAGGGAATTGACTCACTGCCTACTTGGATTGATTCAAAACACCAAAGGCACGTGAATGATCCTACTTCCTTAATTACCATTTGGCACACTTACTTTTCCAAAGAAAAATTCGTAATTTTATATTAAAAAAAATTACATGTTACACGAGCTAGTATTGTCGTTCAAGCCAGACAAGTATGCTACAAATAAAAATAATACAATGAGAGAAATTAAGATTTTCTCCCTTTTTTCTTTTCAACCTTTCGCCAAGCACCTTGTGTTGGCGTGGTTGTGATAAGGACATGCTGATTTATTCTATATGAGTTCCAATGTCCTTATCTGAGTCTGATGTGTCTGAAATATGTTGTCTTTTATTCCCCCCATTGTCTTTTGGCCTAGGCTCCGAATCCTACAGCGTTGTGGAGGTGATGTCGAAGGAATCTTTCATTTCCTGTTCTTGTGTGCCTGGAGAAGTAGCAGCGTATTTACTCACAGGTGGGATGGGATATTCCTCTTCTTCATTTTTCTGTTTTTCTGGTTCTTCTGAAGGAAATTGCCAACCTTTGGAAACTTTACCTGTCTTCTTCTATTTCCTGTTTTCTCGTGTTGCTTCTGGGAATGTGTTTTTTATGTGTCCTGTGTTTTTGCGTATTCGGCATCTAAATGATGTGTTTTCATAATCTAAATATTGTGTCCATCTCTGTTGTTTATGATTAAGTTGAATGCACTCTGGGAGACCTTTGCTAAGATCCACTTCCACATATATTCATGCGAAAGTGTAAATGCGCTCTTCCAAACGTTGGGTATCTGTTCTTATATATCTGCTGAGAGTGTTCCCAATGCCTCCTAAGACACTTTCGTTCCAAAAATGAAGCAGGAGGTTGTATAGCCGGACCGAAACCGACATTATGGTCACCTCCATAGTGTTGGCATCAAATTCGGGAAACCATGGTGTGATGAAGAGTCTCATAGATCCCTAGAACCATGGTCCATACCTTAGTATGATATCTCTGGCTTCCAATCTTATGAACTTGACGATGAAGAAACCCTTTGAACATAAATGGATTTCTTAGTCTATGGTCCAGTTGTTAAAGATCCAATGGAACAGGTCCATTGGTCTTGGCCAGAAGCAGTTGAATCTGCATATTATAGCTTGGGCTTCAAATGTGGTTTGATGCTCTTCTATTTCAGGTATATCTATGTTCATTTTGGGCACACTGTTTTGTTTCTCCACAATATATGGCTTGGGGGAGGACTCTACTGGTGCAGTAGCTGTAGTTACTTTGCTTTTTCCTCCCTGTAAAACATTTCTGTAAGAGGGGCCATTCGTATTATCTTTTTTGGAGGTACTAGCACCCCGGGTCTGCCCATGGGTTATATGTTGTTCAAACTTGACCCCCCACAGTTGCAGATTGAGGCATATAGTGGATCCATAACCGATGTTATAATCTTTAAGAGTGCCGGAAACAGATAGAGATTCCCCCCCATATATCAATGATTGTAATTGGAAGGGGTATCTAGCATCAGACTGGATATGTGCCATCAGGTTTGCAATCGAGTCGGTGTCCCGAACCCAGATAAGGAAACTATTGCCCACAGGGGGCTTAATAAAAATTTGGAAATTTACAGTGCCTACCTATATTTCGTTTCCAGTGATATCACAGCTCCTATTATTCTTCAGTTATGTTGACATGGGCGGTGTACTGTCAGGTTCATATGTTAGAAACCCCCAGATAGTAGTAGCAATTGGGTAGCCGTCACGGAAGGAAACACTGCACCGATAGCCCGCTTGTCTGATAACTCAGCTCCTCCAGTAGAGAAACCACAGCTTAGGTGCAGTGCTTGAAACCCCATCAAAACAACACCCGTGGGCCAGTGTGTGGGTCCGGATCACTGAGTCACAAAACCATCGATAATGATGGTTTGCATATTCAAACGAGATGCGACGCATCTGGTGCTCATCCATTATCTGCCGCCACAGAGTTCAATGATCCAGAGTACTGTGCCTTAGGGTTTCCGCCGGCAGCCATCACTCTGTTCCAATCATAAGATCACCATTTGGCACACTTATCACCACTATGTATGACAAAAAACAACTCCCTTAACTCTACCACCTTATTCTTATAATTGTGTATGCCATGATCAAATAACCTCTTGGTAAACAACAAGATGAGATGTTCAATTAATTTGCAAAGTGATTTCAAAGAATAGTACCTAGAACTCCCCTACATAATCCAAACATCATGGATTGGGTTTGTTTGGTGGTCATAACCATTTCAAGCATAATATTTCACTATCTTAAGGGAATATTGATGTTAATCATTTGATAAGTGATTTCTCACATTATAGATAATGATATTGATAAATAATAATAACAACCATAAAGATGTTTATCACTACCAACCCTTTGTGGAAGTGTAAAACCAAAAATGTGTGAGCGTTGTGGGTCTATCAATACATGGGAAAACTATGTGCAAGTGATGCATGACATATTCTATCTATTGAGGTGCAAAAAATACCAATATGTGAAATGGAAATTGTTATGTGAATGTTATGATCAAGTTATTGATGACCACATGAATGATTTCCATGCGCTTGTGGCTTATTTGAACATCGAAGAGGAGGAGACAAATATTATTCTTAAACATTATTATGGATTGCACCAATATCTTCATGACTAGCAACATGCTACAAATTATTGCGACAAATAGTAATAAATGAAGAAGAAAACTCATTACAACATGGATAAAGCTACACAACTCAGAGAAAAAAAAATTCCCAACAAAAGAAGGTTGGAGGAGTTGTCCCCAACATAGAAAGCACAAGGACACTTGGAACTGGTGTGATACTCATAAGAATTCTAACCACGACAAGTTAGAATGTTTCTTATGCCAAACATTTTTTAGCATAAATTGTAGGTCCCACTACATACGGTCACAACAAGGAAAAGCTAATTACAACATTTACACTTGAACATTACATAGGATCACAATAAGGAAAATATAGTTACAACAACTACACTTGAATCCTTTAGCATCAACATTCTCACAAAACACACTTGCTTGATGCCCTTGTCAAGCAAAACTAGATTAAAGGAGGAGAAAGAGTGCTTATTCAATGATAATTTTCAATTATGTCACTCAATTAATGTATGGAACAATAGAGTCAACTAAATGAATCAATCTTTGTGATGGAAGAAGCATATTAAAAACCTACATTGTAAAATAAAACCAAATGCATAAAGAATGGCTAGGCTATAAATGAAAACCAAATACATAAGCAACCAACATAATTACCAAAAAAAAATAAACAATACCAATTACATGAATATGTAAGCCAAGAATATATAACGAAGAAACCCATAGGGGAAAACTCCAATGTATTGATTAGATTCCCTTAAAAAATGGCCTTGGAAGTCTATAAGCAAGAAACCCTTAAATAAATGATAAATAGAGTTAATAAACAAATACATTAAATTAGAAATAATGGGCCAATGAAGTGAAGCAAATGGAACCTATTTTTCTCTATGATCTTACATACACATACATTTTTTGAAGGATTCATTGGTGCCCTACTTCTTATGTTTAAGTTGTAGAATATAATGAGGAAGAACAACCAACATCTTATTAGTTGTCAACTAGAGAAGATGAAGAGACACGAGATACCATTTTGACGGTGCTTGCTTGGTGTCCATTGATGATCCGTGATGTCATCTAACATGTCTTTTGATTCATTGAATATTGTTGGACATGTATGGTGGTTTATCCCTTGTCTACAAATGTGTGGATCCATTGAATTCAAGGATTAACTGATGTCGAGTGTACTACGGATCCATTGAATTGTTAACTAATATTTGACCAAGGAACTGACTAGGGACCATTGGGATGGATCATATCTTCCCACTTAATTGGCAATGGTATCCATTGCTTGGTTATGTATACAAGGAAATTTGTGTGCCAATTTAGTGGTGGAAAATTTATTTTTTTGTGTTGGGAGTTTGCTTACTTTATCTATATAAATAAATGGATCATTTGTGTCCTTGTATGGTGTGCTTGCTATCCAATAATGGTGTTAACTACAAGTGGATCTTGAACATGTTGGTATATTCCCTCTAGTTATTCAACCTGTGACTTAGTATGTTCCAATATTCTTGGAAAATATGGTTGAAGCAAGTCCACATCAAATACTAGTTGCAACATAAGTGTGGTGGAATGTTGAGTTTAAAAGCATTTTCCCCATTTTTTTTTTCTAACATAGTGTAAGGGCCATATCTCAAAGGATCAAAATTCCCATATGTGCCACTTAATATTTCATTTAATCTATCCAATAAAACATGATCCCCAATTTTGAATCAATGAGGAACGTGATGCTTTTCATGTCAAGTCTTGGCTTTTTTATTGGCTCTCTTCAACATTTCATGTGCTTGTTTATGAATCTAACAAACCTTATCCCTAAACTTGAGTACTTTGATAACTTTTTTTTTATTGATAGTTTGTGGTAGTAAAAATAATTGATTTATTGACTAAGTCAATAGGCACAAAGAATTGAAATCCACAACAGTTCTCAAAGGTATCATTTCCTATGTAACTATGTTATGCTTACTTGTAGGTCACAATGCGAGACTCTCATCTTATGTTTAATGATGCTTGTGGTTGTATATTCAAAGAAGTTGTACCATTATGCATTGAAAACCTTAGTTTGTATATTTTTCTAAGGAAAGTATATTGTTGACATGGAAAGTTGTATGTCGAGCTATTATTATAAAATTTTCAAAAAGACACTAGCAAATATAGAATCATGGTTAGTGATGATTATAGTCAGTATATCACAGTTCTTCCAAACATGTTTGAAGAATAGTTTCACCAAGTTTCAAGCACTTGAAGTCTTCTTACCAACTACTAGAATAACCATATTTGAAAATATGTCAACCACCACCAAGATTGCATCTTTTTGGTACTTAGTAATAAGATATCTAGTTTAGTAGTCCATGGAGATAGACTCCCATAATCAATCTAGAATAGAAACGGGCATATACAAACTCTATCATCAATTTGGTGCCTTGGTGATGGTATAAATCGTTTGTTGACATTTGACTTAAATAAAGGCCAATAGAAATATTTTTGTAGCAGTATGAGAGTATAAACTATTCCAAAGTGGCCTATTATTCTTATTATAGTTTACATCTCAGATGAGCTTATGTTAATGCTCATCTCAAGATACACAAAGTTTTTCTAGCTTATTAGTCAAAGGCAATCCATTGATATGTCTGGAGATTCTGATACACTGATGAAAAATTAATGTCTTACCATATAGTTGCAGCTAAGTAACAGGGTCATAATCATGCACATTAACATTATAAAAGTGTAGTGGCTAGGAATTGAATAAGTCAATGGACTCTTATATTCACATTACCTTCCATGTGCTTAGTTTTCAACTAAAAATGTTTTAGGTAACTAATTCACTTGATATGTCTTGTGATTTATAATGTAGACTATGAAGGAGTGACTTGTAGGGGCTTATGGTAAGCCTATATGATTATATCTTTTCCTAGAATATAGTGTCTCCATTTCTTAAGTACTTACACAATGGCATATAATTCCCTTTCACAAGTTGAATACTTACAAGCAATATCATTGAATTTTTTTTAGTGGAATACCACTTGGTGACTAGCATGCGTGATCAATGCTCCCATAGCATAGTCTAAGGTGTCAATCTTTATTTCAACTGGTTAATGTAAATCAAGTAAAGTGAGCAATGGGGTTGTACAAAGCTTTCCTTTATTCCTTTCAAAAGATTTCTATTTCATTGATGTCCATTTGAACATTATATTTCCACCTCCCTTTATCAATTGATTCATGGGCCAAGTAATGTCACCTAATCTTAACTCAAATTTGCAAAAAAATAAAAAAATACTAAGCTAAATAAACTCCTCAATTCATGAGTGTATGTCAAAGTGGGCCAATCCTTGATGGCTTAGATTTTTTCCAAGTTGACTCAATTCTTACCAAAGTTGATGACAGGGCCAAAATACTTGATACTGTTCATGGAAAAAGAGCACTTCTCCAAGTGTATGCAAATTTAATGTTATTTAAGAGGATTAAGCACTAAAGTTATTGCATATTATTTTGTCACAATATGTTATAAATTACCCTACCATCTAAATAGAGAATGACACATGTGCCTCAAAAAGGTTAAATACCATTGTCTTATAGCTCATGAAGATATTAGATGTATTTGTATTCAAATAGACCTTCCTTGATTTTGAAATAGTTTTCCAAACATTTGACTCTATGGGGATTTGATGATATGCCAACTTGAGATTGAGTTTTCTAAGTAAATTAACATCCTTTAAGAAATCAATTGAATCATCTACTTATGGAAGAGTACATATTATTCATCAAAATATTTGAGATCCATGTAGTCAATGCACATCTGCCATGTCCAATATTTATTAGGATTAAGACAATTGGACTACCAAAAAGAGAGGACCTAGGTTGAATATTCCCCTTTTCAATTGATTTTTGAATTTCTCTATGGGTTTCTTCATTAAATTATAAAACAAAAATTATTTAAACATATGCATTACCTAATGAAGAACCTAAAAAATTATCTATAAGGTATTTTAAATAGCAACATAGTAGTACTCCTATTGTATCTTTGAACACATCTTCGTATGCTTCAATTAATCTATAAACTTGATGTTGTCAAAGTCAAGGGTGTTGGTTAGCAGAGAGTTTGCAATTTAGTATGATATTCTTGAAATGTTGAGGTTTAATTATCAACAACATAACTTTTTTAGCATGGTCGGTTGACTTTCTTACTTGATTAGTTGAAACCAATGAAATTGTATACATGGGTAGACATTTGGGATTGCCATACATTTTTACATGACATTTCCAATCACCTTTTATGGTTGAGATTGGCAACTACCATCTTTGTCTTGTAAGTATGCTACATCACCAAGCACTTTATCCTTGAAAGGATTGATAAAGTAAGATAGATTACATTATTAGATGACTACGAGTCCTTGTCCTTTTTCATCCAAGTGATGTTGTAATATCATGAATGTGGATTTCTAACAAGACCAAATTTTTGCACATTGTCTTTAATGATAAAGTTATTTTGACTACCAATGTCCACAATTAGATGCAATGTGTTGTCTTTCACACATATCTATGTATGGAATGGTCTTCCTATTTCTTCTTCATCGACAATAGTCAAGTTTGTGAGGGTTGTTGAGGAAGATGCCATCAAATTTAGTGCTTCAAGATCATTTCCATCATACTTTTACCTCTATCATCATACTAGTGTGGATCTAAACTTTTATTGGAAGTATGCATTTTTTAGAACAATGTCTTTTGAGCAGTGTAGTTAGATGCATCATGCCATGCCGAGATATGGTAAACACACTATTGAAATGTTAGAGGTTTTCTACTACATTTTCCTTGAAATTTACCATTGAAGGCTTCTTACTATTGTCTCCTTTCTAGTAATCAATAGTTTTTTGTGTACATTGTTAGGGTCAATCATTGACAAAGGTTTCTTATCAAAAGGTAGACAAACTGGTTTGGTAATGAATCATCATTTCCCCTTAAAATTATCTTTAATATTGATACAATAATGAAATTTTTTTGCAAGAGTGGAAATAATATGGAGATAACTAATTGATGTAATTTACAATGAGTAGCTTGCTTCTCCCCTTATTTAATTCCAAGTCAAGCCATAAGTTAATGAATTCATCTATATAACTCTATACACCCTAATCTTTCCATTTCCTTAACAACATCCATTTCTTATATTAACATTATATGTACTTGGGTGGATATAATTATGTGAGTTTTAAATTTACAGTAAGTAATATATACACAAATTTCTTGTAAACATAAAATAAAACAATGACAATCATACATAATACTTATAGATTTACCCTAGACACCCTTAACTAGGAAAATCATCAAAAATGTTTAGAGTCACATCTCTAATTTTATAATCAATCAAATTTATTGTTTACAATACAATATATAGGATCTTGCAAAATCCAAACCCTTAATCCATTGAACTAGATTAAATTACAACTTCAATTCCTGAATAAAAATTAAAAAATGATTAATTGAAAAACCACACACTACAAAATTGCTAAAATAAAAAACTATGTGCCAAAATCTACCGAAAATGGACGCCACCCACTGGTTTTTTTCCTTTGCATATAGGGGATCAGAAGAGTACATAATCAACAATCCAATATAGTAATGCCCATTGTTTCTCTACACCAGTATATTGTGTTAATGAATCTGCAACATTCTTCAAAGTGTACACCTTAACTAGCAACACATTTTCTTCAACCATGTCTCACACAAAGCGATATTGAACATCAATATCCTTTGTGACAAGCCTTAGAATTGATTTCTTTTTACCCCTTTTCCCTATTATTAATTCCTTTTCACTAGCCTATAACCTTGTATTAGTCCATTCTAATACATATATGAGGATTTAGACATAAAGTGTTTCAATTACATTTCCTTAATATTTTATATGAATTTATTATTAAATATTGAAAAATATCATATTTGTATTTATCTATGAATTAATTTGCAACTCCGAACTATGTTGTTGCAACTCTGAACCTTGTTGCCACAACTCTGAACTTTGTTGTTGCAACTCTATTGATGTAACTCCAATTCACGCCATTACTACAACTCTGATTTATAAACTTGTGACTGCAACTCCAATTCATGCTATTTTTGCAACTCCAATACATGTTGTTGCTGCAACTCTGGAACCATAAGCCATTGGAACCTTGAGTTGATGTTGCTAAATAGTTATTCTATTATTTCAATTGTGATTATTATTAAGCATGAACAATTTAGTTGTTAATAATTATTTTGGAAATATGTGAGTCGTTTATTATTTGCTAATTATTGAAAAACAACATGAAAGATTTGTGGAGGCATATTTATTGCTTGCTAATTGTTAGCAAACCATATGAGACACGTGTGGATCTCATTTATTGGTAGTTATTTTATTTTTAAACAAATGTTTTGTATAAAAGAGAACTCTCTCCATTGTTGGGGAGAGGACTCTTAGAGCATTGTCCAAATCATAATTAAATAATTTAATTATTAAGGTTTTATTTTAATTGTAGTTTATATTTTATATAATTTATGATTTGATTAATTAGTTTATTTGATTAATTTCTTTTTTCATGCTTATTTTCTTTGCATATTTATGAAATATTAATTTCTTTTAACTAGCTTAGTTAATTAAATTAATTCATGTTGCCAATGTAACAAGCGTTGGTAAATATAAAAATTCTCTTATATGGAGGTAGGGCCCATTTCAATCTAACATAGTGTTGTATAATTTATGTAGTTCTTTTTTCCAATTGTGTAATTTAACTCAATTATTTATTCACATAGAATTTATTTACCTCTGTAATTAATTTCTATTAGTGTAGTCTTTGTAGTTAATTATTTGTGCATGGTTGTATCTATTTATTAATCACATTATTTAGGCAATTAATTATCCATGTTTACTTCTAATTTCACATGTATGCATTTCAGATTGGTTTGCATTATTTTATGTTTACTTCTAATTTCACATGTATGCATTTCAGATTGGTTTGCATTATTTTATATTGTTGAATAAATGTGCTCAACCCATGATTATATTTGTTGGTTTGAGTAAAAACATGGATCATCTTGGTAAGGATTAGTCTTTTCATTTCCTACTTATGTGGTTTGTTTAAACTATGCAGGGGGTTACACCATTAAGCTTCCTATGCTCACTAAGTAAAAGTGTGTTATTTCAATTTCAAGTGTGATCTTTAAATTCCTACAAGCATGGTTACTTTCCTACAAGTGTGTTTAATTTATTGCAAGCATGTTTACTTTCGTGCAAGTGTGTTTAATTTCTTGCAAGCACGTTTTCTTTCCTAGAAACATGTTTACTTTTCCTACAAACGTGTTTATTTTTCATTCAAGTGTGTTTACTTTCCAACAAGTGAGTTTAATTTCCTACAAATAACTTTACTTTTGAATATGTAAAACTTTTCCAAGCTTGTGAATTGTCTATACTCCATCTACAAAATTAATAATTGATTCTACCAATGTTTTCAAGATAAATCCCCTCTGCGGAAAGAGGTGGTCTCTCTAGCCTTAGAGTGGGTCTTGCAACATGAGATTCTTTCTAATGCAAAGCTCTCTTAACTAACATTTACAATGTGACAAGAAAAGCGACTGAAGTACCTTTTTCCCAACGCTACGCTTGAGTTCATTGATGGTGACCTTGATCCACGATCCTTTTAGGTCCGCTCCCTGCTACTGATGGAAAGCGAATACCTACGGATGATCAAGAGGCAACATCAAATGTGATACAATACATAATAATCCTAAACATTAGCTATCTAGAAGATCAAGGAGTACCAAAATATTTGCATATACATTTAGAGAAAAATAGAAAGCAAACATCAAATGTTATTATTGATAAATACAAAAGGAGAGCTTACAATTCGTGCCTTGATGTTGTAGGCAACCTTTGGTGAAAATTTGAGTCCTTCATCGAAGCTCAAAATCATTCCCTCTCCTGAACACTTAAGCGTTATCACAATGCTAGGATGCAAGGAAATGAGAGTTTAGATGAGTCTGACAATGACCAACCAAGCTCTAAAGTTGTGGGAATGAGGGACGTGAATTTATAGGAAGGGAGAAGAGGTTGGGAGCCCATGAAAGGATGAGGAAGGCCCACTTTCTAAGGGATGAACCCCCACGGATGAGATCAAATCTCTAAAATCAGAGAGCTCGTCCTTATCACCACCATTTAACAACCAACTCGTCGCCCTTGAGCTTCTAGAGGTCTAAGCTTCTCCTCCATTTGAGGAAACACTGCTAGAAATGGATTAACGCGGTTTTCCAAGAAATAAGGGCGCTCACAACACTAAGCTAGAACTGTGAATATGACATCATCGCAAGCATGGCACCAGGAAAAACGCTGACCAAGGAAACTAGGAATTTGACCAAGTTTCTTCAGTAATATTCCAAGGCATTTTTCTTTGGATATTCAAGGATATGTTAACGTATTTCTTGATGGTGGAAACATTGCACATGATCTTTCATGGGGAATTTTAGGATCAGGGATGAGAAAATGAGCATGGTGACAAATTACTGTGTAATAGATGCTCCCTAAAGCATGAAGGTAGAACAGGGAGTGATGGTTGAAATGCTTTATGAACCAAGGGAAAGAATGTAAAACACCTCCGGAAAACCTACCAAATCAAACATATTACAATATATGACATCTCTGGTATCAATATTCCTAACTACATAACTCTTTACTAGGCATCAAATAGCACATGAACCCACATCATGGTCGCAACCATCCATCTAAAGTGATCATAGAAATGGATTTGCGGTATGGACGCATCCATCTGTATAGATAGGATCATGTATACAATCAGGAATATTCAATAACTCCCCACAACCTGGATAAAAAATCAGATGTGACCTAGGGTCTTCACCACGATCTCAATCAATCCAATGTACAAATCTAGCCATGTGAATAAATGTGTTGGTGTCGAACATGGTGGAACCACCTGATTACTAGTCAATGATGAAAAATGTTAACGGGCATGAGAGAAACCACCAATAATGATGATGGACCTCAAGGCACAACAACACATTTTACAAGTGTGAATGAATGTGTTGAAGTCGAACACTTGATATGAACCTATCATCGAACACGAAGAACTTTCCATTGAGGCATGCAAGCTCCAAGGTATTGAGAGAAGTTTCTATATCACCATCCCGGATGACGACTTGAAGTTGACAGGAAGTGATTCGTCGAAGGGGGGCCATGATGATTCCCACATTATCAACACAAAAAAACAAATATTTTAATATGGTAGGAGTGATTCGGGATTGTAACATAGGAGGTCAGATAAGTAGAGGATGTTTGACAAAAAGGACTTCTCTTGAACATATTGGCGACACGAATCTAGAGTGTGGTAACATTTGACTCAAATAGGATCAGAGGTCACGTTGACAAAATTGGTAATCAAAAGGCAAAGTGACGAATGTAGGATTTCCCCAACCCAACATGAACTTTAGATGAGTGTCATGTTAAAGAGCGATAAGCTGCCCAAAATACACAAAGGATGTTCACTTTCAATTTTCCCACGTTATTGCTAACAAGTACCCATTTATTTTTTATATCCATTATGAAGAGGATAACATATGCTGAGTGTGTGAGTTCATTCTTTGAATGAATCCAACCTAGTAGGTTTAATGAGCCATAGGAAGGAGGAAGGAGGTCTCGTCATGGTGAGAAGTATTTCACCGTTTAACCTTTAACAAGTCCAACGAAAGGGTAACTCGGTAAATTTTCATGTTTAAGGAGTTTGAAAAGAAACAAAAAGGAAACTCCATCATGTCCCTTTTCATAAATCATCTCTCGAATTTGAAAAGGTAGAAAATAATACCTGAGAGAACCTCTTGACCATGTTCGACCAAGGTATTCCTTTTTCATAAATAGTAATCTCAGCCTGAAAAAGGGGTAAACGTGTAATGAGATCAAGTCAATTCATTCACTTTAACGAGTCCTAAATGACAAGTACTTGACAATATTTTCATTTTTCGAGAGTTAGAAAAGTGTTGAAAGTTGACTCCGGGGGGGTTCCTTTTTTGTAAACGTTTAACGAGCCCGAAAAAGAGATAAAATACAACTCATTTGAATCATAAATAATCATCAATAGTGTGGAAGTCCTGTACTACACAGAAACAACAAAAATCACGGATATCAAGGAAAAATAATAAAATATTTTTGAAAATTTTCAAAAAAAAAATTCATTTTCACCTTTCTATTTTGAGAAGAGAATTTTGTCCATTTTCCCTCCAAATTTCAAATCAGTGGTGCAACCAATCCAGGACACCATTCATCGACCTATAAGCTTCAGGTAAGATCTCTAAGCCTCCTTTTCAGTTTGATTCCATTTATTTGTCATCTTGTTTCAGAAAGAGGGATATTGGGGGGAGGATTTGAAGTTTTAAAATCGCCTGTGACCAATGTGATTTCGAGCTATCAGATTCGTGCTGGTCGCATTTATCCTATTAGGGCAGAGCTCCATGAGCACCGAATTAATTTGGACAGTCGCGTTGGCCGTAGGAAGGATTTTAAAACAATAAATCCACCCATCTCTATGGTTAATTTCCAAAATTACTCTGGTGAAATCTCTTAAAATTCCATTTAAACATGTTTTGCAAGTGCTTTCCTCAGAGATGTCGATTGAATGGAAAGAACGAGGCCATGAGGTGGAAGACCACCAAGCCTTGCTGGATCAAAATTGTGTCAATGCATTGCACAATTGCGGGTTGTTGAAATTATTTCAAACATCCAGGCTAAGAGCTCAGTTGGAGCTACTCTAATATTGATTAGCATATGGGATGTGGTCCGACAGTTATTTATCATTGGGGACTAAGAGTTAGAACTAGATGTTATGGCCATCTATTTCATCACTGTTTTGTCTAGGAGAGGGGAGAGAATCCAACTCTTGGGAGCTCGCGCAGGGGTGAGAGTACCAACATGATCATCCAAAGATACTGTCTTGTGGCTCGAAAAATAGAGAATAGGAAGGTAGAAATTTCTTCCATCAGATTGCTTCCCCTGCACACAATTTGGCATTGCATTACTAGAGTGGCAGGAGCCCAAGCGTCGCATGAGGCAACGAAATTTCAGTTCCAATACGCGGTGGACTACTTGGCCCCAACGATGATCAATTGGTGTGAGGGGTTACTAGCTAACATGAGGAGGCAGTTAACCAAGTGCAAGACAGGGCGACTAAAACATCTCAAGAACGCGTCCATTCTGGTGACCTTATTTTTAGAGAGAGTACCATTATTTCAGTACTAGTGGCTAGAGATCCATGATCCAGCCCCGAGGGACCCGAGGCTGATGAGATGTTGTGACATTATGCCCCGACAGGGTGGGGGCCAACATATGCATTTCCCCACAACCTTTTTCAGTTGGCTGCGGTGTCAACTTATCATAGTTGAGGACTATGCATATGACAACATCGACTTCAGAGGAGATCCGAATCTTCTTATTCCACTAGGAATACAGTGGAACGAAATGTTTTTGTTTGTTTGTTTTTGTTTTTGTTTTTTTTGTTTTTTTGTTTTGTTTTTGTTTTTTTTTATAATGAAATGTAAACTTATGATTCTTTTACAAATATGGCTCCTCAGAGACCTCCTCATATGTCATCGATTGCGCAGAGGGTAGCATGTCCAGCATAGGATGCTCCTTATGAGGAGGGAGCAGATACACTACTTGAGTTGGCGCGGAACCTGGTTGGCCTTACGAGAGACATTCCAAAGTATGCTACGTTCGATGAGATTCTGTTTGCCTTCAGAGGCATGCGATCGACATTCTGGGTAGACTACGTCGATCACTTTGGTGAGTGATTCGAGTAGTCACCTGCTACCATGAGCACCACATTGGCGGTTAAGAACCTTGTTTTTACATTTTTGTACTGATGTAGGCTCGAAGAGCCATTTTTGTAACATAACACATATTTTTTGAGATTTTGGATGTAACACACTTGATAGACACACACACACACACACACACACACACATGCATGTTTCTAGGGTTACTTGTGTATCATAATGATGTCTTGATTTTTACATATTATGCAAATGTCTATCTAATACATGGTTTGCTAATGTATCTATTAATGTATTTGAAAGTCTTGTAATATGTTGATATGTGATAAAATCAAATTGTATTTACAATAATATAATAGACAAATACATACGCAAACTCTGAGGATTTCACACAAAACAATAACCATTTAATTGTAACACAAGGAGTTGTGAGTCTAACTTAACAACCAAAACTCTAATCCTGAGATCAATGGAATCCAATATTAGTTCGATCACTGCACTATATTCGGAAATATTTTTAGTTGTTCAACCCAAACAAATACCTTGTAATTAGTCAACTCGCCATTAGGGGCAAAGAGTGCCCATGTTGCGGAAGACAGGTTTCACATGCTATGACAAGTGCCATCAGCAAAACCAATGTAATGATTCGAAGACATCTGCAAACCAAGTGGAACACAAGTTGAGCAAAGGAAACATGTCTGCAAAGAAAACAAACACACCAAAAATTGACTCAAAGCACACTAATGAATAAAACACTAATGTACAAAGTATCACACTTATGATTAAGCGTAATATTTTTTCAGAAGAGCCCATTTTGGGGCTCAGCCAATGGATTGCCTTCGTAATCTGCTAGCTCATAGGCTCCTTGTTCCAAAACTCTTTGAATTATATAGGGCCCATGCCACATGGGCTTGAGCTTTCCTACTCCCAACTTATCATGGGCTTGGTCATAAAGTAGGACCAAGTCACCTTCAGAGAAAATGTGGGGGTTGACGGATTTTTCATATTGAACTTTAACTCGTCTTTTTTGTGCTTCAAGAACTAAAGCAACAAGAATACAGGTCTCATCGAGATGCTAGAGGTACATCAAACATTTCTCTTCAGGCAAAGTACCAGGAAGTAGTTCGATAGCTAGCTTCAGAGAAAGAATCTCACAATCGATCAAGAGTGTGGCCTCTAGACCATAAAGCAATTGGAATTGTGTGAATCTTAGAAGAGGCCTGGTATTCCCACAGAGCTGAGAAGAGCATGAGATTCCAATCTCATTTTTGCTTCCCAATGGTGCACTGAAGCGTAGTCACCAAAAATTTGTTGAAAACCTCAACTTGGTCGTTAGCCTGTGGATAATAAGGGGTGGAGCTATCATGATGTAACCCTAACTAAGCAGCGAGCTCTGTCATCATATGGTTGCGAAAATGAGAGCCATGATCAGTGAAAATTGCTTTCAAGACAAAAAACAGAGCTATGACATGATTGAACAAGAATTGCACCATAGTTAGACCTTCATTATCGTATGTAGGCATCGCTTCGGCCCATTTAGTGAAATAATCAATGACAACGATGATATAACCATGCCCCTCGGCCGAGCGAGGGTTACATGACATGAAATCTATGCCCCATTTCGCAAAAGGTTTGATGGTCACAACTGGGTGCAAGGGTGAGGGTGGGGCATGCTTTTTCCAAGAGTAGATATGATAGTCATGGCATTTTCACACTACAATAATGCAGTCTTTAAAAATAGACAGCCAAAAATACCCTGTGCAAAATATCTTTTGGACGAGAGCATAACCGGACATGTGACCACCACAAGCCCCAGAGTGGCAATCATTGAGAGCTTTCTCAGCTTCCTCGAGAGTCAAACATCGACGGAGGACAAAGTCAATAATAGTGCGATATAGGGTGTCTCCAACGATACAGTAAGTTTGGAACTGGTGGCAAATTTGTCAACCCTCAGAGTGCGATAACTTTGGCTGAAAATTTGGGTCTGGAGATAGACGACGATGTATCTATACCATGGGTCAAGAGTACTAATGAGAAAGAGAGTCTCATCAGGGATGGAATCATAAAGAGAAGTGGGACCATCCGTGGTGGGAAGATCACAAATCAACTCAAAAAAGACCAGGGATTTCTTAGACTTAGCAACAACGAATTCTAAGTTGAACTTTTGAAAGAATACAATCTATTTCAAGTACTTTCCCCCAAGAAACTGACGTGTGAGAATGTAATTCATGGGGTTGCAATGATAAATCACCAAAGTCTTGCGCAGGAGAATGTAATGACGAAAACTAAGAACAAAAAGGACAACAGCCAACGCAAGTTTCTCTACATGAGCATAACGGGGCTCAACATCGAATAGGTTGCGGCTCAAGTAGTACACTATGTGCTCTTGACCATCCTCAAGAGCACATAATCGCAGTGATAATTGGGAGGATGTAATAGCACAGTATTGATGAGGGCTCATTTCAATGCATCGAAATATCGTTGGAAAATTTCGTCCCATAAGAATGAGATTCCCTTTTTCAATAAGCGAGTAAAGCCTTTGGCAAGCTTAGCATAATTCAGTACAAAGCGGCGAAGGAAATTGGATTTTGCAGTTGATGAACATAAGAGGGAGGAGGAAAATTGATGATTTCCTTGACTTTAAGAGGATCCATGCAGATGCCTTCTTTGGACACCACGAAACCTAGGAGCCTACCGGATTCGACGCAGAAGACACACTTATGAGGATTCAACCTGATATTATAGTGTCAAAAACAAAGGAAGATAAATCTAAGGTGTTCCAGGTGATCTCGATGTTTCACAGAATGAACAAGAAGGTCATCGAGATATGGCTGAACTATGTGCTTGATGTCATGAAAATAATATGACATAGTTCGTTGGAAGGTGGCCCCGTCATTCTTTGAGCCAAAAGGGATATTTTTATAGGAAAATGTCCCCCATGGATAGATAAATGCGGTGTTGTGTTGATCAGCTGGAGCAATGTTAATCTGGTTATATCTAGAGAAATCATCCATAAAGGAAAACATCCCACTCCTGTCACATTCATTAATGATGTGATTGATAAAAGGAGTGGGGTAATTTTCCTTGGGACAGGCTCGATTGATATCACGATAATCAACACAAACAGTAATGGTCCCTTGTTTCCTATTAAAAGGAAAAATATTCGAGACCCAATCTGTCAATGGTATAGGATAAATAAAAGCAGCTTTGATAAGTTTTTCAACTTCAACCTTTATGGCAGCAGCCTTTCTCGGGTGCACATGACGAAGCCGTTGATGAAAGGGCTTAAAATTTGGATAGGTGGGAATTTCGTGCACAACGATAGTCGGATCAATGCCAGGAATATCTTCATATGAACACACAAAGACATCGTGTAATTCCTGAAAAATCTCAGTATAGATCTTGATCTCATTGAGAGAAAAAGATGCACTGATATGCACATTCTCGACAATCCCTGGTTTGACAGAGATGTCAATTGGAATGGTTGGAGTGATATTTTCCATGTTCCCTTCGGACATCACTTCATGAATCAAGGTCAGATTCTGAAGTGGGTCAATTGGCACAGACAAAGCATGGAATTTTGTACATGCGAAGATGTCTCCTGGGATTGGGATAAACAAGGAACGATGATGTCCATCATCCCGCGAAGTTTTTTCGGGAGACCTTCCCTCCACGATACTCTCATCGGCGGGGAAAGTCTCACTCAAGGGATCATCAGATTCCCAAGAACCAAACCAGGGAGACTGCGCATAAGTGTCCATAGAGGAAACCAAATGATCGTTGGTTACTGACGTAGCCTCAGAAGTTGTGAGAATACTTTGATACATTTGCTCAGCCAAACTTAGAGGAATAACGTCACCAAAAATCTCGAGTTGGTCGAGATTGGGAACAATAAATGGATCACGACCAGACGAAATCATATTGAAGGAGACGAAATTTGGAGGTGGGAGTGGAAAAACTCCCATAAGGGACAAGTCTTTGAAAATACCCAGCTCGATGTTTTCATAAGGAGTAGCGGTCTTTCCAACATACAAAATGTTTCCTGCTGAATAATCAATGGGGAAGAAAGCCAACTGATCAAAATCACAATATTTCCTTGATGAGGAAAACAGAGGACATGAAAAAGGGTGGAGACCATGCATACCATAGAGTTTGTCCAACTACGACCAATAAGGAGATTATAGTTCAAGTTTTCATCTACCACTTCAACTTCCATAGTCACCGTTTTCCCCTCCAACAGGATGGGAAATGCCTTGAGCATTTTGTATGGTCGAGAACCTCTATCGTTGAAAGCTTCCAAGGTATTCGAGGATTGACTCAATGGGGGAGAGCCGATGGATTTCCAGCATGCGACACACATGATGTAGGTCGAAGCGCCTTCATTAACGACAATCTGATGAATATTCTTTCTCGAAATGGTAACTTGAATTAGAAAAGATACATGAGATGGGAGGAAAGGAACGAAATTCTCGAGATCGAAAGTAACCAAATTAGAATCTACTGGATCAATCCCTCCACTAGCAGAGAGTAGTGCTTTCCGTTGTGATGGGCATGATTGAAGGACCTCCAAAGCCAACATCGCTGAAGGCGCTTGAGCTAGATATTGTAGTGTTGTGCGGCTCTCGAATTTGGATTATAAGACGATTTCTGAAGAACACTTTTTGGGGGTGGTCGGATGATGGAGTCACTACTCGATCTCTCAATCTGGAGAGGACCAGAGGTAGGGGGCGCAGAAGAGGAAGGGTGATATGTAACTTTCGATTGCACAGGAGCCTTGGATGGATTGGGGTAGTCTTTCGTTCTCATGGTAATGGTAATAGATTATGTTCTAGCCATGAAAACCTGAGAGCTTCTAGATGATTGAGCTTGATCTATCATTTGCGTTTGCTTAGAAGGGAAAGGTTCTTTTCAAATATCTAGAGTCCCGAGTGCACCCTTTAGAATACAAGCAACTTTGGCACGCCGAGGAAAATCCTTGGTGTAATTATCTTCATCACATATAAGACAAGGATATTTAGGCTTATGTGTTGAAGAATCATCAACAAATGAATTCTGTGAATCCTGTTTAGGGTTTTCAGATTTAGACTTGCATTTACCCTTCTTCTGACCTTTCGAGGATTTATCTGTTGCTATAGACTGAAAAAATTTACCCTGAGGTTTTACCAGGATTCTTTTGGTTATTGGAAGGAGTGGGGGGCGCAATGGAAGTAGTGGATTTATACTTTGAAGAAGTTTTAGGTGCACTACTATCAGTATGGGCCAATGTCCCAATAACACCATGCACTGTAGGTGTAACGAGAGACTAAGATGATGTGGGATCAGTCAAAGGTTGTGACACGTCAGGAAATAACTCATATAGAGTCCCATAGTGGGAATAAACCAGATCGAGGTTTTGAGCTCTGCCAATGAAATCCTCTTCCATGACACACCCACCCATGGCAAGATCTTTATAAATCCTGGGAACAAATGATTTCACAAACCATTCAGTCAACAATTGATCAGCGATCTCAAATTTTATGAGGTGATGGCGATGCCGCCATTCATGAATGTGATCTGAAATATGTGTAGCAATTGACTGCTTCAACAAAGCGAGAAGATGGGTGTCGGTTTCATACCAGATAGGTAGTTGGAAGTGAGCGAGGAAAGACATAGCCAAGGAATTGAAATCGAAGAAAATTCCTTAAGCGAGCTCAATATACCACTTGGCCGTGATACCGGTCAAAGTACGATGGAAAATATGAAGACAAATAGAATCCTAAACCCAAGAATTAGAAGAGAACCATAGGTAGTATGTTATAACATGGGTTTGGGGGTCTTCCCTAGATTTTCCTTCAAACTTTGGATAATATCCTGGAATTTTAGTTGGAATTGGCGGCTAATGCAGCTAATGCTAGATGGGGTTATTTGTGAGCTTTGACACATCTGGAAATTCCAACGTAGCCAGGAATGTAAAGGGCAGATGATGAGGTGAAAAAGGTCGGGGGTTCGAACTTGATTGATATAGATTCTACCCCCAATAGGGGGAAATATGTCCTAGATACGTATATTTCCCCCATGGCTGGTAAGGACCTTATTACAGATATTGATGGTAGGTACCTTTCTGGGGTTGTTGATAAGACCCCTATGGGAACTGAAGTTGTAGACCTTGTTGGACATAGGATCCAAGGTAAGGTCCCTACTGAACATGAGGTCTAGTTTTTGGTCCCTGCTGAATGTAGGGTTTAGCCTGCGGTCCCTACTGAACATAGGGTCTATCCTATGGTCCTTGCTGAAAATAGGGTCCAGCCTGTGGTCCTTGTTGAAAATAAGGTCCAACATAAGGTCCTAATTGGGCCTGCTAGTACTGAGGAATCTGTTGATATTGAGCACCAGGCTGAGGCCTAGACTGGGGTTGCTGGTATTGACCTTGAGGAAATAGCTAGTATTGAGTACCAGGATGATTAGGGAGAGGACCAAATTGACCTAGAAGGAGATTCAGACCAGCTTGGGTGTAAGAACCAAACTAAGGATTAGTCATAGTAGCACTTACAGAAAGCTGGGGCTGTTGAAAATAATTCTAAGACGCATTTGGTCGAAGAACATACTGATATTGTACGTCTGGTTCTTGAACATAAGGGATGTTAGGTTGTTGAACATACAAATATGATACATTCGGTTGCTAAAAGGGTTGCTAAACCTGGGAATACTGAACGTGAGGCTGTCCTATGCCAGGAATAGATCCACAAATCGAGCGCCCCCCACCCAACAGGGGAGGTACTTAAATATGGTTATATTGCCCCCTAGGCACAAACAAAACCATGGAATGTCCACTCAATGGTGGAACTATAATTATCGCAGATGGAGAATAGGGGATAGAGGATCTGATCGAAACTGTCATTTGACCAATAGTGACCGCAGGTCGAACAACAGTTTGAGACACGACGACCACATTTGAAAATAATGGGCCATAAGATGAAGGAATACCCGTTGACCAAACGAGATCTGGGAATAAAGGAGTACCACCGCAAGCTCCAGATATAAGGTTTCCAAAAGAGTTATAACTGTGCAGAAGCATGGATGCAACTTGGCTGGAAGCTATGTCGATCCCACTGCTTGAATCGTGAGGTGTGGAATCGAACAACTCGCTTTCGAAGGCGAACAAAGATGAAGCAGCTTCCAGGATATAAGTGCTAGTGGTTTCCTGAAGAGCGCCTTGAGGAGCACTCACGAATGGAACATCATTAGCATTGGATGCCAATTCGTCAGGAAATAACCGACAAACGATGGATAAAGATGCTACAGGAGAAGCACGAAAAGGGATTCCGGGTTGATCAAAATATCTATAAGGCTATTGAGGCGAGACCACAATCGGATCAAAGAGAGAATTTTGAGGAAAGGCTGAGAACTGTGTAGATGGTTTGGGGCTTTCCAACTCAGAGTCTTCCGATGTCATCCAAGGAGAACTGTCAGATGGTGGTCGAGATGATATGGGTTGAACATTGATGACAATCCTGAGTTCGACACCTTACACTTCAAGGGGCCTAACTGGAAACTGAGGAACCTCAGGAGGAGGTTCTTGAGATCCGTCAAAGGAGGGAAGAGGGGAATTCGATGATTCAGCCACGATTACCTTTCAAAGCAATATCAAAGAAGGAGGAGGTGAACAAATTCACAATTTACCAGTCAATAATGAGGCTGGAGAACTACACGGGTATGATGTTTTCGTAGGAATTTACTTTTAGAATTAACAAAAAATAAATAAAAAAGGGTGTGCTAGGCATAAAGGTTTACCAAGTATCCATGAACTGCAATATATACCTTGGTGATAAATGATAGAAAAAATGACTAAGGACTTAACGTACGACAACCAATCTCCCTGAATGTTGTGTTCGGTGTATCACGTTTACAAGGCGGTCGACTCGGTTACATATGGTAGGCTTGCATCCTAGTGGTGTCTCCCCAAATATACGTAACGGTACGTGGGAGTGTTGGTGTCCCATGTTTTGATAGTTTGGCAAATCAAAAGACAAGGCAACATCATAACCAATCTTTAGAGTCTCAGGATCTAGTCCTCCTGTTCTCAGAGAGGGATCTCTTGAATATTTGTTTGCAAAGGTTTATCTTGTGTGCTTAGAATATGGATTTTAGACTAGTTATTAAGTGCAGGTGTTTGTTTGTTTGTTTGGTTGGAATGATACAGCAGAACATGAAAGGCCTAGGAAATATATATAGAATGGAGAAACGTCTGGTTCATTGGGAAATGGAGTCAAAAAGAGGTCATGACAAACTTATCAATGGATATGGGATATCAGAGGGCAAATCTAACTTGGCCACAGGATCCTTTGGGTTTTGAAATGAGATGGACATCAATGATTTGGAAAGAGAAGTTTAATTCTCAACAAAGGGAATTTGAAAACATAGGTTGAACAATAAAGAGCTTTTTGATAGACAGGGCTAACCATGAATTCTACAAATCACACCTTTAAGCAAACAATGGTTTCAAAACAACTTTTGAAATGAAACCTAAGATTTGGGGAACACCCTATTTCCTCAAAGATTTTATTTCAAATGACTTAGAAAACATAAAAGATTCACTGATAATTGCAGTCATAGAAGAGGGAACACCTAATACATCTATGATCACAACTATAAAAGACCTTTGAGACAACTGTTTAAGCAAGGACAAAGGGCATGATCAGAATAGACCTCCTTGGCTCACTGTAAACAAAAAAATACAAAGGGAGACTTCAATAACAGTTTTAAAGTGGCAGCAGACAAGCAGGGAGAACCATAAATCATGCTGAAACCAACTATTCGAACTATTACAGAAATAAACAAGCATGAAGACTAAAGAGAGAGATTAAAGACTCTAAAATACTTCAGCAGAAGAAAACATAAAACAGTGAAGGATGAATAGGTCTAAGGTGCTTCCAAGAGTCATTTCTTAGCCTAAAAATTTCGACCTACTGTAGTAAGAAATCATGGAACAGAATGAAAATAGGGGAACACATTAAACAATTCAGAATATTTCACCAACAACCAAGCTCATGGATCCAATGATAGAGCCTTCACAGAAACAAGAATGCAACAACATCATCAGGGCTTCAAGACTTCAATTTATTCTTCAACTTCAACAAACTATGTATTATTTCAGAGAGTTCCAAACTACAACTATTGATCAACCAACAACCAACCAACCAACAACTTCTCATCTTCTACAGAGGTATTTATAGAAGAATGAGGAGGTGAGATCCGATAAAATATCTCCCAAGATAATTAATACAGATTAATGACTTCTCAGCCTTCGAGGGGCTCGATGGAGAAGTTTACAGGTGTTCTCACTATATTAATGGATTTACATTTAAGATTAAGCTCGGTGGGAGCTTTCGTTGACCTTTGAGGCTCCGTTTTATATTAAAGTAACTCTGCTGCTATTTTGTGCATTAAATTCTTTGGCAGAATTAACTCTCTGGCTGCGCTGAGGCAAATATCTTCGTTTGATTAATAACTTCGGCCTTTGTTTGCATGCTTTGAGGTGTAGGTGGCACTGTGGTAGCTGGGAGGAATCAATTTGCCTCAGATGTGTTGGTGGAGGCTTTTCTGTTTGATAACATTTATGATGTTCCTTTAATTGTGTTTTAATTCTGGGGATCACGCTTTTGATAATCATTCTTAGCCGTAATCCCCAAATTATCTTCAATCTTCTATTCTGGTATGTTCTGTCTTCGACACTGATACTCTTTTACTTGTGTTTTAATAACATAGTGTCTTGTTGATGTGCAGGCCACACAAGGCTCGTATGGCATCAATGCCTCACTAAGTATTGACGAGATGTTGAGTGGAGCCCTTTAGTCCCTTTCCCTTTGATAACCGAAAGGCCAGAGGATCGTCACCCTCGACTTTCTTTTCCTTCATACTATGGGAAAAACCTTTGAAACCTTCCAAATAAACAAAACATTATGAAATCCTGCGTTTTTTGGTTTAACTGCTTTGGAGGCTGCAGGGAGGAGTGTGGCCGTTGGATGACAATCATCCAATGGTGGAGATTTATTTAGAGGAGGTCAGAGAAGAGCGGAGGAAGAAAAAATGTGAGGACCGTCGATCGCGCAGAGATCAATGGCGGGGATTACGTGTTGGAATCCTCTTGGCAAAAGGCGGAAGGCGATGAAATAATGCGGGAACGATCTGGGACCGTCCGATCTGGACACGTGGACGGTCCAGATTCAATCGGAGGATCGTAATCGGCAGAGGAATGATGTTAAAGCGATTGGAAAAAAAACTTGCGATGCGATGTAGCGCGGGCCGTTCATCTGAGGATTAGACCAACGGTGGGGAATGAATCGGAGGGTTGGCCGATCAGAGGGAGCAAACAAATGCATGCGATGGAAAACTCCGATGTGATTAAGCGCTGGCTGTCGATCTGCAAATCAAATCGACGACAGAGAGTGAATCGGAGGAGTTAAAAGGGCAGAGGAAGGGTTAATAATCGAAGCGATTTGTGGGCCGTTGGATCACGGAAGGCGGAGAGGAGATCAATGGCAGAAAACCAATTGGGGATCGACAATTGGGGGTGGAAAATAAACGATTTAAAATGCGCCTGATGAAACTTGTGATTGAGCGCGGGCCGTTTGATCGGCTTACGATCAACAGCGGGGATCGCTTTTAAAGCGAACCGACGAAAACTCTTTAGAACATAGGAAAACCCGAAATTTTAATATAAACGAAGGCTTTATAGTATGGGCGAGATGTATATATATATGAAAGGGTTAGGCGCCCGACTGCGGGGCCATGGGTCTATGGGAAACGATAGGCCCGGGTCTTATGTATGAAAAGGGCCTATCACATCGAAACTTCGGAGTAAGGCTTTTCAATCAACCCATTGTGGATTTCTCCGATGTGATTGCACTTCGGGTCTTTTTAATCTAACCATTTTTCATTTAAAAAGCATAACTCCAGTGCGTTAGACCAAAACTTTGGGTAAGTGGGTTTTTTAATCTACAAAATAAATAATGGATCGTAGATGGATTTTCACAATGATTTAGCGCCCGATTACGGGCCCACGGTTTGTATGGAGAAACAATATGATCGGGGGTTATGGAACATAGGGCCAGTCGCATCGGAGTTTGTCTATAAAAAAAATACTTATGCTTGCTGTGTTTTTCCGATGCAATAAGAGCCTGGATGTCTAGCGCTTGGTTCTAGCGCTGGGGCACATGGAGGGGAAGTGGTTTTAAAACTTAACCCAAGGGGGCTTAAGTCCTTGGTAATAAAAACTTGTTTTTTATGAATTTTTTTAGAGTTTTCAATGGATTTGGGGGTTTTGGTAAGGCTAAAAAGTGAGTTCTTAACCTTGTAAAAAATGATTTTCATGAAGGGAAGAAGAGGGATCATGAAAATATAGGAGTTTTATGGAGAACAAATGGGAGTAAAATGAAGGTTATTTTTGAAGTGAGGAAGGGGAAAAATGATGATTTTGCAGCAGTTTTTCACTCATGGAAATAGTAGAAATTCTAAGTATAAAATAGGAACAGTAGTGAAGATTTGGATAGAGGCATGAGGCCTTCAGGAGTCTTCAAGAGCCAACACTTTTTTGCAACAAAATTTGTTCCTTGAAGGCTCCAAAAAATGATTTAGCCACGTTTTGGTATAACAAATTTATAGGTGGCTAACAGGGAGTTTAGTCCGTAGTAGTGCTGTCTAATGTGTAACCGTTTGATGAGAGTGCCCCAAATATACTTATCATACATCACCCTCGGGGTGTAACCCAAACCATTAGCGACAACTCCTATGTTTTACAATGCCGAAACACGTCTCTAGCCTAGAACACTAAATATTTTCATTAGTTCCAATGATCCTTAAGGTAAATTGAGTTCATTTTAAGTTGATCTTGATTAAAGTTTCAATTTCAAGGCTTAAAAAAATGTCACCTGAATTCTTATAGTGCAGAATAAATGAAAAGAAGAAAACTTTCCATTTAGATGAAGCCTAAAATATCTAGGGAAGAGATACAAGTAAAAGTGTAATCAATGTAACAACAATAAATCCCCCCCCCCCACCCCCCAAACTAGCTCAAAGATATAAAATGAAATTATTTTCAATCGAATTCACTTTTCCCAAACAAATGCAACTTATTGAAAAATGAAAATGATTCTATTTTCACTAAGATGCACAATAATTTTTTGTTTTGTTTTTCACTTTGGAATACAATCAAAAGAAAAACAAATGAACGAAAGAATAAATGCAAATCATTTCACTTTTCTTACAAAAATCGCTTTAAATAATGCATGAATGAAATGCTTTCACTCTTATTAAAACGATAAAGATAATCTAAATCAAAACTAAAATGAAAATCACTTTCAATTTCTTTTGAATTTAAACGAAAGACACTCTTCTAGACTTGTGAATCAAACAATTTGTAATCCTATGTTTGACACTAAACTGAAGGTATGATCAAATATGAATTGATGACTAGGGCATACAACCAATCACTTCGAATCAAGTCAAGAACAATGCGAGAAAAGGTGTTTGAAATGGTGAAAAATCTCCCAACTTACATACGAATGAAAGAGATGAAAAGACTCTCTTATAGAAAACAAGTCAAACACATAGCAAGGAGGTAATTGAGATCCTACAAACTTCCTTCAGGGGCCAGGACATAGGAAACCCTAATTTTTCCTAGGTCTGAGATCAACACTTCTATGATAAGTAGAAGTGTGCTGAAAGATAAATCAATGCGGCTGTATTATATAGAACAGTGCTGCCAGCACTACTGTGCAAACAGAAAGCGCGTTGGTTGCTAAAAAAAAGGAAAAATAAAAAAGAGTCTCACACAAACACCAGACCTGACACAATGAAGTGAATATCAATCCTTACACAAGCTTACAGAGGCCTAAGCAGGTTTATATTTCAGAAATCGGTGAAACTGATCCAAGATTAGTTCAGGGAAGGAAGACTAAGAGGCTAAGCTCCCTAGTGTAGTTGCCAGTTCTGTTGTCAAGATAAATCCCCTCTGGGGACAGAGGCGATCTCTCTAGGCCTAGAGTGGGTCTAGCAACATGAGATTCTGCTAATGCAAAGCTCCGTTAACTAACATTTACAATGTGATAAGAAAACATACAGAAGTACCTTTTTCCCAATGCTACGCTTGAGTCTGTTGATGGTGACCTTGATCCAAAATCCTTTTAGCCCCTCTCCCTTCTTCTGATGGCACACGAATACCTGCGGATGATTAAGAGTAAACATAAAATGTGATACAATACATAATAATCGTAAACATTAGCTATCTAGCAGATCAAGGAGTACCAAAATATTTGCATAAACATTTAGAAAAAAAATAAAAATCAAACATTAGATGTTATTATTGATAAATACAAAAGGATACCTTACAACCTAGGCCTTGATGTTGGAGGCGTCCTTTGGTGGAAATCTGAGTCCCTCACCGAATCTCAAAAGCATTCCTTCTCCTAAACACTTAGGCGTTATCACAATGCTAGGATGCAGGGGAACGAGAGTTCAAATGAGTCTGACAATTACCAACCAAGCTCTAAAGTTGTGGGAATGAGGGATGTGAATTTATAGGAAGGGAGAAGAGGTTGGGAGCCCATGAAAGGAGGAGGAAGGCCCACTTTCTAAGGGATGAACCCCCATGGATGAGATCAAAGCTCTAAAACCAGAGAGCTTGACCTTATCACCACAGTTTAACAACCAACTCGTCACGCTTGAGCTTCTTTAGGTCAAAGCTTCTCCTCCATTTGAGGAAACACTGCCAGAAAGGGATCAACACGGTTATCAAAGAAATAAGGGCCTTGACAATGCTAATCCAGAACTGTGAATATGAAATTAGTGCGAGCATGACACCAAGAAAAGCTTTGACCCTGGAAACTAGGAATTTGACCAAGTTTCTTCAGTAATATTCCAAGGCAGTTTTCTTTGGGTCTTTTGGGGACATGTTAACATATTTCTTAATGGTGGAAACATTGCACAATATCTTTCATGGGGCATTTCAGGATCATAGACGGGAAAATGAGCATGGTGACAAATTACTGTGTAACAACCAATACAAAGCAAACCAATGAAAGTAGAAAGTGTGAACTATATATATGGTGCATGATAACTTGCATGTTTGATATGAGCCCCAGGTTGACACTTAAATGCACAAAATTCTGGTTTCCTTTCTGAGAAATTAAAAGGCCCGTCACTTTGTCTTAGAATGTTAAGTTAGCTCTTTACCATAGGGGGTTCACACAATGAACCTCTAACATATTACACACATTCCTGACATACTAAAAAATACCCCTAATTTGCCTACACATTGGAAAACACCTCTAAACATCACATTATTTAACCCCCTACTAATACGAACACAATACACATTCCCACTTAAAAAAAACCCCTAATTTCACTAGATATTATAGGTAACAATTTTTTCATTGACATTTTCTATACCCATTTATATTTTTCATTAACTTTGAGCTCCTTTTTTTATACCTGCCAATATAACAATGCTTTACCCCCAATATATTATGTCATTTTTTCCTCAATATATATCCCCCAATATGAACACATTTGGTGTGGTATTGCTCCACCCATGAAGCCCATGTGTTATTTACTTGAAATATTTCAATTTGACCATTAAAATATAAACTTACAACTTCTTGTACAAATCGAATACCTAAACATAATCTTTGTAACCATACAAATTCCTTGCTTGCATGAGCGGTTGTCATGTATTTAGTTTATGTAGTTTAGAGTGCCACTATATATTATCTCTTTCTCATCCAACCTATTTCTCCTCCAACTTGGTTAAACAAATAAGCATTTGTAGATCTTCTGCAATCCAAATCTCTAGCCCAATCTACATCAACAAATCCATGTATGTTCAACACTTTATCTTCTCAAGGTCTTCTCTGGTAGCAAATTCCATAATCTATAGTGCAACAAAAATAGCTAGAAACCATTTTTATATCTATCCAATGCTCCTTCCTTTGTTTTGACATATACCTACTCAAAACTCCACTACATCTGCAATGTTCTATCTAGTACAAACCATTTCATACATCAAATATCTCGTAGCACTAGCATATGGAATACGAGACATGTCCTCTTCCTCTTCATATGTCTTAGGGCACTAATCTACAAATAGCTTTACACCTATAGGAATATGAACCTTGATCAGTCTACATTCTTGCATATTAAATCTCTGCAATCTTGTCTTAAGTTTCCCTTATCTATCTTAATTTACATGCCCAAAATAAAATTTGACACACTAAGATATATCATGTCAAATTTATAAGATAATTGAGTTTTCACATCCTTTATGTTTTCCATGTTGTTTCCATTCAACAACATATCATTCACATACAAAACCACATAAATAAATTGATCACCAACTAATTTGAAATACACATGGTGATCAACTTGGCTCCTTGTGAAACTAAGTCCCAACATCTAAGTATCAAAATTTTGTTACCACATCCTTGGAGATTGCTTTAACCCATATAGGGATTTTTTCAGCTTGTGAACTAGCTCATTCTTTCCTTTCATTGCAAAACCTTCTAGATGTTTCAAGTATATTTCTTCTTCTAGATCCCCATGTAGGAATGTTATCTTCACATCCATTTGTTCTACTTCAAGATCAAAAGCAATAGTAATAGACAAAATAAATATAATAAAATTTAAATTAGCATTAAGAGAAAAAATTCACCAAAGTCAATTCCCTCTATATGGGAATAACATTTTGATATTAATGGAGCCTTATATTTATCCACTTTACCTTCAACATTCAACTTCTTAAATGTCCATTTTCTACCAATGGGATTTCTTCTAGCCAAAAATTTAACTATATCTTGAGTCTCATTTATGTCTAAGGCTAACATTTCGTCAACCATGGCTTTTTCCAAAGTTTTTCATCATCTAAATCCACTTTTTCCCTAAAAATTTTGATATCACCATCAAAAATAGACAAAAAAAAAAAAAATTAGGCAGAGTATACATGTCTAGTTTCCTTATTTCCCAAACTGATCTCCTCAATACCAAATTATGACTTTCTTCTTCTTCTTAATCATGTTCCTCTATTGGGTCAGATTCTTCGTCCTGCAAATTGAACTCCACTACATCTTGTTATTTTTTTACCTTGGTGGGACTTCCTATTTGACAACATGTTTGACATGTCTAAAGACAACACTTTGATTCTAAACAACCTTATTAGTTTATAGGCTTCAAATATTATAACCTTTTAGACCATATTTATAACTAATCAAGATGCAATTTTGATCTTTACTTCCAACTTATCCCTATTATTTTTTAGAATGTGTACATAAGCATCACAACTGAAACCATAAGATTTTTAAGAGAGGTTTTCTCAAGAGTCCATGCCTAATGTGGAGTCTTGTAAAGCAATTCTAATGAGGGTGATTGATTTACAATGAAATATGCAACATGCACTTCAATTGCCCAGAATTCTTATCCTAGCCCAACACCACTAAGCATGCTCATTTCTTTTCCCATCAATCTCTTGTTCATACTTTCTACAACCCCATTCTACTGAGTTGTGTATGGATTAGTCTTCTTCCTTGCTATATTACACTAAGAAAATTCCTCAGACGCATTGCAATAGAATTATCCATCATTGTCTATCCTCAACACCTTGATTTTATTCTCTATTTGGTTCTCCAAGATATTCTTGAACTCTTAAAAATTTACCAAAGAAATCAAATTTAATCTAGATGAAATAAATCCATGTATTTCTTGAGAAATCATATATATATGAGACATAGTACAGAGGTTTACCTAGTGATGGTCCCATTTATCAACTCCAAAATTCCCTTATCTCTTGTAGCACTTGATGAGAATATTACCTAAATCTATTTACCATAAATTCCATGTCCATATAAATCAAGATCTATATTGTAATTAGACATACCTTTACCATGTATTTCTCGAATGCCCTTCTCTCTGATATGTCCTAGTATTTGATGACACAACATCATCTACAATAGGAGTTCTATGTTCTTCATTTATACCCTCATAAATAGTAGTTTTGATACACCCATTAGTGATGACACTTACCAACAACTTGTACACAGTTCCAATCTAAAATCTCCTTAACAACACCATTGCTCCTCAAACCATCATGTAGGTTTCCTTTTAAAAAATAGTAGCCACATATACATCACTCATCCTATTTAAAAAATATCAGGTTTCTACCCAACCCTAAAATGTGTATAACTCTAGGAAGTGCTCTAACCCTTCAATCCTTGAGCATTAACTTGAATTTTCCTTATTTTTTGATTATGGTTATCAACTCATCTTCAAGGAAAATATTACCTCCATCATACCTTTCATATTCACAAAACCACTCCATGTAAGATCCATATGAAACAAGGCATTCAAGTTGATCAACCATATGTCATGATCTGCATGTGTGCCTGAAGAAGCCAAATATACATCCCCTCCTTTCAAGGAAGTATTCTCTTATTTGGAGGGATCGTCATCATCCTTCTCTCAATGATTTTATATCTAATTTATTCCTAAAATACTTTTATTTACCACATGTCTAACACTTATTTACAAAATGTGCTTGAGATTTAGATCTAACTTTAGATCTATATCTCCAACTTGAGGACTTATTTTTATTTCTATCCATTGAGAATTATCTTAATAACTAAGGCACACATTCTATGATTTTCCAAGTTTTTCTAGCTCATCTCCTGCATTAACAAGGGTGAGACCACATCATCAAAACTTAAAGTAGTTGCATTACTACTTATGTCTAAAGTAGACTATCACATAAGTCTTTTAAAGAGCACATTAAACTGAGACACTTATTCTTCATTATAAATCTTAATATCAATAGATAATAACGAACTTATCACAATATTGAGGACTTTTACATGCTCTATCACGAAGTCCCCTTCATTCATCCTCTGGTTATATAACTTATTCTATAGGAAACGTTTCTTCACTAGGGACTTATACTAACACAAAGCCCATAAATTATATCGTAGTTCCTTGGTTATATATTGTCATGAAACATTCAATAATATTGAATTTAAGAGACATGTAATTTTCGGCAACTAGGTCCAAACTCCATGATGTACTGCTTAGATGATGATGCCAATATTTTTATTGGATTCCTCTTTCGGATAGGTGCAAGAGTGATCTAAAGATCATCTTGATCGGATGAGTAGAACAATTATTTTGAATTTATTCCAGTTATGTGCAAGGTCGGCCAGATTTGTAATGCAGGCTTGAGATCCCAACAGATGTGTCATACACCCTCACAGATGGATATAAATTGGAGAGAATTGGAAGTCATTTCATCATGATCTCATCACACACATTCCTCATGATCTGATTGGTTTATTCAACCTAGAAGATTCTTCTCTCTCTCCCACGTGTAAATATGGATGCCGTAAATTTGGATGATGCCAGAAATGAATGTCATAAATCTGGATGCCGTAAATCTAGATGATGCTAGAAATGGATGCCGTAAATCTGGATGATGTCGGAAATGGATGCCGTAAATTTGGATGCCGTAAATCTGGATGATGCCGGAAATGGTTGCCATAAATATAGATTCCATAAATCTAGATGATGCTGGAAATGGATGCCGTAAATTTGTATGTCATAAATATGGATGATGATGTAAATCTGGATGCCAGAAATATAGATGATGCCGGAAATATGGATGCAAAAAATCAGGATGTGGGATTCTTTTGTTGAATTGTGTTGACTTTTGATGAGTTGTATTTGAGGGATATGTGTGTGACATATGGAGGGTTGGCTGACCTGAGAAAGACTTTACTGGTTGAAGCATCACGTTGACTGTCATAACACACACTCTTCTACATCTTTGCTGGACAAGAAGATATGTAAATCTAATCTATTTTATTGGTTTGTCTTTTGTTTATTTATTAGTATGTTCTATCAGCATATTAATTTCATGTTTATGTGATTGCTATATTGTATCAGGCCCTATAAGAATGAATTAAATTTGCATTAAGCATAGAACATTCTGTCTATCCAAAATTGACATGGTATCAGAGTTGAGGTGAAGACAAAACCCAAGATAGTGTGAAAAGAAATCGCCGAAGAAGAAGTCTTGTCAAGGACCAATGGTCTGATGATAATTTGAATAACAAGTCTGATTATCATGCATGGAAGATATCCTTGTATTTGGCATTAGAATATCAAGATGTCATGGACTCTGTGCAAGGGAAGATTCATGAGCCTCCATCATATTTTATGAGGCTCACAGAAATCAGGAATGATCTCCTTGCCATAGGAGAAGAAGTAGTTGATCGAGAGCTCATCCTCATTGCTCTTGGAGGAATTCCCCGAGACTGAAAGAAGAACTTCAAGGGAGTTCTCACTATTGGTTTTAGATTTAATACACTCTACCATATTGGAGGAAGTCCATTAAGGGCCATGTCATGTGATACAACTCGTCAAACTGAGTTATGGCACTGGAGGTTTGCACACCTTCATTACAAAGCCCTTCCCGAAGCAAGGAAGGTGGTGTCTGGGATGCTCGAATTCAAGAATGAATATGAAGGTGTATGTCAGGGCTATGCCGAAGGAAAGCATACTAGGGGACCTTTCACCTCAAGTGTCACAAAGACATTTGATATATTGCAATTGATACATTCTGATTTATCTGGTATGTTGCCCGGGAAATCCTTGGGAGGATGTTATTATTACATGAATTTTATATATGAATTCTCTCCAAGACTTGGATATATTTCTTGAAGAAGAAGGGTGAAGCATTCAAATGGTTTTGTACCTTCAAGGACTTGGTGGAAAATCAAATAGGAAAGAAGATCAAGATTTTGAGGATTGATAATGGCACTGAATACGAGTCAAATGAGTTCAATGAATTTTGCACAGGAGTTGGCATTAAGAGGGATACCACAACCATGTATACTCTTGAGAAAAATTGCGTTGCTGAAAGAAAGAATAGGACCATTGTGGAAACTACCCGTGCCATGCTATGTGACCAAGGTCTTTCGAAGTTTCTATGGGGAGAAGCTGTGAACACTGTTGTGTACGTACAAAATCGATGCCCACATTCCACTTTGGACTCCAAAACTCCCGAAGAATTCTTCTATGGTAAGAAAATTGATGTTTTTAATTTTAGAGTTTTTCGTTGTCTTGTTTACTTTCATGTGCCGAAAGAGAAGAGAAGCAAACTAGATGCTTCTGGAAAGAAGGGAATGTTTGTGGGCTATAGTGAAACTTCGAAGGCATATAGAATCTATGTGCTTGGTAAAAGAGAAGTGGAGATATTCCACGATGTCACCTTCGATGAAGATGATTCCCTCAGGAAAGTGATAAAGCTTCCTAGCTCCAAGGAAGACAATGATGAAAGAACAAGGAAGCATGAAGAGCCGAAGGATGAGATGATGCCCGATGTTGAAGGACCGATGGACCATATTGATCCACCTGATTCAATGAAGAGAAGACCCTCATGGCTCAGGGATAATCTCGAGGATGCCGAGATACATATGGCCCCAAGGGGGACATTTCGTGAAAGCAAGAAACCAAATAGATACCAAGGGTATCTAACAGCCGTGAGTACTTGTTGGCCCTTGTTTTTGATATATTTTTGTTTATGAGTTACATCTTATTTTTCCATACTATATATCTATACACCATCATATCCACCTTAATTTGACCAATAAATGCATATACATGTATTTAAATTATGTTTTTCAATTGTAAGAAGTTTTTGTAAAAATTGGATTTTAAGTGCATTTTTAGACAGCATTAGAAATTCCTGTAATGGCCTCATGGTTTGCATATTTTTAGGACACTTGGACTCGAGTTGGATATATTTTTAGAAGGCTTGGGAACTAGGATTAAGTGTACACCTTTTGTTACAGTCAAACCGAGCTTTTATAGGCCCAGTCAAAGGCGGTCAAACAAGACCTATTTTTATGGAGGATCCCTAGTAACTAGGTCAAAATTCTTATTTTGTGGGATTTTCTAGATTTT